>OY979767.1:65067326-66273946 GCA_963855975.1 Andrena chrysosceles | reverse complement strand
TGAGTATGAGTATGAGTATGAGTATGAGGTTGAGTATGAGTATGAGTATGAGTATGAGTATGAGTATGAGTATGAGTATGAGTATGAGTATGAGTATGAGTATGAGTATGAGTATGAGTATGAGTATGAGTATGAGTATGAGTATGAGTATGAGTATGAGTATGAGTATAAGTATGAGTATGAGAATGAGTATAAGTATTAGTATGAGTATGAGTACGAGTATTAGTATGAGTATGAGTATGAGTATGAGTTTAAGTATGAGTATGAGTATGAGTATGAGTATGAGTATGAGTATGAGGATAAGTATTAGTATGAGTATGAGTACGAGTATTAGTATGAGTATGAGTATGAGTTTAAGTATGAGTATGAGTTTAAGTATGAGTATGAGTACGAGTATGCGTATGAATATGAGTATGAGTATGAGTATGAGTATGAGTATGGGTATGAGTATGAGTATGAGTATGAGTATAAGTATGAGCATGAGCATGAGTATGAGTATGAGTATGAGTAAGAGTATGAGTATGAGTATGAGTATGAGTATGAGTATGAGTATGAGTGTGAGTGTGAGTGCGAATGTGAGTATGAGTATGAGTATGAGTATGAGTATGTGTATGAGTATGAGTATGAGTATGAGTATGAGTATGAGTATAAGTATGAGTATGAGTATAAGTATAAGTATGAGAATGAGTATGAGTGTGAGTATGAGAATGACTATGAGTATGTGTATGAGTATGAGTATGAGTATGAGTGTGAGTATGAGTATGAGTATGAGTATGAATATGAGTATGAGTATGAGTATGAGTATGAGTATGAGTATGAGTATGTGTATGAGTATGAGTATGAGTATGAGTATGAGTATGAGTATGAGTATGAGTATGAGTATGAGTATGAGTATAAGTATGAGTATGAGAATGAGTATAAGTATTAGTATGAGTATGAGTATGAGTATGAGTATGAGTATGAGGATAAGTATTAGTATGAGTATGAGTACGAGTATTAGTATGAGTATGAGTATGAGTTTAAGTATGAGTATGAGTTTAAGTATGAGTATGAGTACGAGTATGCGTATGAATATGAGTATGAGTATGAGTATGAGTATGAGTATGGGTATGAGTATGAGTATGAGTATGAGTATAAGTATGAGCATGAGCATGAGTATGAGTATGAGTATGAGTAAGAGTATGAGTATGAGTATGAGTATAAGTATGAGTATGAGTATGAGTATGAGTATGAGTATGAGTATGAGTATGAGTATGAGTATGAGTATGAGTATGTGTATGAGTATGAGTATGAGTATGAGTATGAGTATGAGTATGAGTATGAGTATGAGTTAGAGTATGAGTATGTGTATGAGTATGAGTATGAGTATGAGTATGAGTATGAGTGTGAGTGCGAATGTGAGTATGAGTATGAGTATGAGTATGAGTATGTGTATGAGTATGAGTATGAGTATGAGTATGAGTATGAGTATGAGTATAAGTATGAGTATGAGTATGAGTATGTGTATGAGTATGAGTATGGGTATGAGTGTGAGTATGAGTATGAGTATGAGTATGAGTATGAATATGAGTATGAGTATGAGTATAAGTATTAGTATGAGTATGAGTACGAGTATTAGTATGAGTATGAGTATGAGTATGAGTTTAAGTATGAGTATGAGTATGAGTATGTGCATGAGTATGAGTATGTGTATGAGTATGAGTATGAGTATTAGTATGAGTATAAGTATGAGAATGAGTATGAGTGTGAGTATGAGAATGAGTATGAGTATGTGTATGAGTATGAGTATGAGTATGAGTATGAGGTTGAGTATGAGTATGAGTATGAGTATGAGTATGAGTATGAGTATGAGTATGAGTATGAGTATGAGTATGAGTATGAGTATGAGTATGAGTATGAGTATGAGTATGAGTATGAGTATGAGTATGAGTATGAGTATGAGTATGAGTATGAGTATGAGTATGAGTATGAGTATGAGAATGAGTATAAGTATTAGTATGAGTATGAGTACGAGTATTAGTATGAGTATGAGTATGAGTATGAGTTTAAGTATGAGTATGAGTATGAGTATGAGTATGAGTATGAGTATGAGGATAAGTATTAGTATGAGTATGAGTACGAGTATTAGTATGAGTATGAGTATGAGTTTAAGTATGAGTATGAGTTTAAGTATGAGTATGAGTACGAGTATGCGTATGAATATGAGTATGAGTATGAGTATGAGTATGAGTATGGGTATGAGTATGAGTATGAGTATGAGTATAAGTATGAGCATGAGCATGAGTATGAGTATGAGTATGAGTAAGAGTATGAGTATGAGTATGAGTATAAGTATGAGTATGAGTATGAGTATGAGTATGAGTATGAGTATAAGTATTAGTATGAGTATGAGTTAGAGTATGAGTATGTGTATGAGTATGAGTATGAGTATGAGTATGAGTATGAGTATGAGTATGAGTATGACTATGAGTATGAGTATGACTATGACTATGACTATGAGAATGAGTATGAGTATGAGTATTAGTATGAATATGAGTATGAGTATGAGTGTGAGTATGAGTATGAGTATGAGTACGAGTATGCGTATGAATATGAGTATGAGTATGAGTGTGAGTATGAGTATGAGTATGAGTATGAGTATGAGTATGAGTATGAGTATGAGTATGAGTATGAGTATGAGAATGAGTATGAGTATGAGTATGAGTATGAGTATGAGTATGAGTATGAGTATGAGTATGAGTATGAGTATGAGTATGAGTATGACTATGAGAATGAGTATGACTATGACTATGACTATGAGAATGAGTATGAGTATGAGTATGAGTATGAGTATGAGTATGAGTATGAGTATGAGTTTAAGTATGAGTATGAGTACGAGTATGCGTATGAATATGAGTATGAGTATGAGTATGAGTATGAGTATGAGTATGAGTATGAGTATGAGTATGAGTATGAGTATGAGTATAAGTATGAGAATGAGTATGAGTGTGAGTATGAGAATGAGTATGAGTATGTGTATGAGTATGAGTTTGAGTATGAGTATGAGTATGAGTATGAGTATGAGTATGAGTATGAGTATGACTATGAGTATGAGTATGACTATGACTATGACTTTGAGAATGAGTATGAGTATGAGTATTAGTATGAATATGAGTATGAGTATGAGTGTGAGTATGAGTATGAGTATGAGTATGAGTATGAGTATGTGTATGAGTATGAGTATGAGTATGAGTATGAGTATGAGAATGACTATGACTATGAGTATGAGTATGAGTATGAGTATGAGTATGACTATGAGTGTGAGTATGAGTATGAGTATGAGTATGAGTATGAGTATGAGTATGAGTATGAGTATGAGTTAGAGTATGAGTATGTGTATGAGTATGAGTATGAGTATGAGTATGAGTATGAGTATGAGTGTGAGTGTGAGTGCGAATGTGAGTATGAGTATGAGTATGAGTATGAGTATGTGTATGAGTATGAGTATGAGTATGAGTATGAGTATAAGTATGAGTATGAGTATAAGTATAAGTATGAGAATGAGTATGAGTGTGAGTATGAGAATGAGTATGAGTATGTGTATGAGTATGAGTGTGAGTATGAGTATGAGTATGAGTATGAGTATGAGTATGAGTATGAGTATGAGTATGAGTATGAGTATAAGTATGAGTATGAGAATGAGTATAAGTATTAGTATGAGTATGAGTACGAGTATTAGTATGAGTATGAGTATGAGTATGAGTTTAAGTATGAGTATGAGTATGAGTATGAGTATGAGGATAAGTATTAGTATGAGTATGAGTACGAGTATTAGTATGAGTATGAGTATGAGTATGAGTTTAAGTATGAGTATGAGTATGAGTATGAGTATGAGTATGAGTATGAGGATAAGTATTAGTATGAGTATGAGTTCGAGTATTAGTATGAGTATGAGTATGAGTTTAAGTATGAGTATGAGTTTAAGTATGAGTATGAGTACGAGTATGCGTATGAATATGAGTATGAGTATGAGTATGAGTATGAGTATGGGTATGAGTATGAGTATGAGTATGAGTATAAGTATGAGCATGAGCATGAGTATGAGTATGAGTATGAGTATGAGTAAGAGTATGACTATGAGTATGAGTATGAGTATGAGTATGAGTATGAGTATGAGTATGAGTATGAGTATGAGTATGAGTATGAGTATGAGTATGAGTATGAGTATGAGTATGACTATGAGAATGAGTATGACTATGACTATGACTATGAGAATGAGTATGAGTATGAGTATGAGTATGAGTATGAGTATGAGTTTAAGTATGAGTATGAGTACGAGTATGCGTATGAATATGAGTATGAGTATGAGTATGAGTATGAGTATGAGTATGAGTATGAGTATGAGTATGAGTATGAGTATGAGTACGAGTACGAGTACGAGTATGCGTATGAGTTTGAGTATGTGTATGAGTATGAGTATGAGTATGAGTATGAGTATGAGTATGAGTATGAGTATGAGTTTAAGTATGAGTATGAGTTTAAGTATGAGTATGAGTATGAGTATGCGTATGAGTATGAGTATGAGTATGAGCATGAGCATGAGCATGAGCGTGAGCGTGAGAATAAGCATGAGTATGAGTTTAAGTATGAGTATGAGTACGAGTATGCGTATGAATATGAGTATGAGTATGAGTATGAGTATGGGTATGAGTATGAGTATGAGTATGAGTATAAGTATGAGCTTGAGCATGAGTATGAGTATAAGCATGAGTATGAGTATGAGTATGAGTATGAGTATGAGTATGAGTATGAGTGTGAGTGTGAGTGCGAATGTGAGTATGAGTATGAGTATGAGTATGAGTATGAGTATGTGTATGAGTATGAGTATGAGTATGACTATGAGTATGAGTATGAGTATGAGTATGAGTATGAGGATAAGTATTAGTATGAGTATGAGTTCGAGTATTAGTATGAGTATGAGTATGAGTTTAAGTATGAGTATGAGTTTAAGTATGAGTATGAGTACGAGTATGCGTATGAATATGAGTATGAGTATGAGTATGATTATGAGTATGGGTATGAGTATGAGTATGAGTATGAGTATGAGTATAAGTATGAGCATGAGCATGAGTATGAGTATGAGTATGAGTATGAGTAAGAGTATGACTATGAGTATGAGTATGAGTATGAGTATGAGTATGAGCATGAGTATGAGTATGAGTATGAGTATGAGTATGAGTATGAGTATGAGTATGAGTATAAGTATAAGTATGAGAATGAGTATGAGTGTGAGTATGAGAATGAGTATGAGTATGTGTATGAGTATGAGTATGAGTATGAGTGTGAGTATGAGTATGAGTATGAGTATGAATATGAGTATGAGTATGAGTATAAGTATTAGTATGAGTATGAGTACGAGTATTAGTATGAGTATGAGTATGAGTTTAAGTATGAGTATGAGTATGAGTATGTGCATGAGTATGAGTATGTGTATGAGTATGAGTATGAGTATTAGTATGAGTATGAGTTTAAGTACGAGTATGAGTATGAGTATGTGCATGAGTATGAGTATGTGTATGAGTATGAGTATGAGTATGAGTATGAGTATGAGTATGAGTATGAGTATGAGTATGAGTATGAGTATAAGTATGAGAATGAGTATGAGTGTGAGTATGAGAATGAGTATGAGTATGTGTATGAGTATGAGTTTGAGTATGAGTATGAGTATGAGTATGAGTATGAGTATGAGTATGAGTATGAGTATGAGTATGTGTATGAGTATGAGTATGAGTATGAGTATGAGTATGAGTATGAGTATGAGTATGAGTATGAGTATGAGTATGAGTATGAGTTAGAGTATGAGTATGTGTATGAGTATGAGTATGAGTATGAGTATGAGTATGAGTATGAGTGTGAGTGTGAGTATGTGTATGAGTATGAGTATGAGTATGAGTATGAGTATGAGTATAAGTATGAGTATGAGTATAAGTATAAGTATGAGAATGAGTATGAGTGTGAGTATGAGAATGAGTATGAGTATGTGTATGAGTATGAGTATGAGTATGAGTGTGAGTATGAGTATGAGTATGAGTATGAGTATGAGTATTAGTATGAGTATAAGTATGAGAATGAGTATGAGTGTGAGTATGAGAATGAGTATGAGTATGTGTATGAGTATGAGTATGAGTATGAGTATGAGGTTGAGTATGAGTATGAGTATGAGTATGAGTATGAGTATGAGTATGAGTATGAGTATGAGTATGAGTATGAGTATGAGTATGAGTATGAGTATGAGTATGAGTATGAGTATGAGTATGAGTATGAGTATGAGTATGAGTATAAGTATGAGTATGAGAATGAGTATAAGTATTAGTATGAGTATGAGTACGAGTATTAGTATGAGTATGAGTATGAGTATGAGTTTAAGTATGAGTATGAGTATGAGTATGAGTATGAGTATGAGTATGAGGATAAGTATTAGTATGAGTATGAGTACGAGTATTAGTATGAGTATGAGTATGAGTTTAAGTATGAGTATGAGTTTAAGTATGAGTATGAGTACGAGTATGCGTATGAATATGAGTATGAGTATGAGTATGAGTATGAGTATGGGTATGAGTATGAGTATGAGTATGAGTATAAGTATGAGCATGAGCATGAGTATGAGTATGAGTATGAGTAAGAGTATGAGTATGAGTATGAGTATGAGTATGAGTATGAGTATGAGTGTGAGTGTGAGTGCGAATGTGAGTATGAGTATGAGTATGAGTATGAGTATGTGTATGAGTATGAGTATGAGTATGAGTATGAGTATGAGTATAAGTATGAGTATGAGTATAAGTATAAGTATGAGAATGAGTATGAGTGTGAGTATGAGAATGACTATGAGTATGTGTATGAGTATGAGTATGAGTATGAGTGTGAGTATGAGTATGAGTATGAGTATGAATATGAGTATGAGTATGAGTATGAGTATGAGTATGAGTATGAGTATGTGTATGAGTATGAGTATGAGTATGAGTATGAGTATGAGTATGAGTATGAGTATGAGTATGAGTATGAGTATAAGTATGAGTATGAGAATGAGTATAAGTATTAGTATGAGTATGAGTATGAGTATGAGTATGAGTATGAGGATAAGTATTAGTATGAGTATGAGTACGAGTATTAGTATGAGTATGAGTATGAGTTTAAGTATGAGTATGAGTTTAAGTATGAGTATGAGTACGAGTATGCGTATGAATATGAGTATGAGTATGAGTATGAGTATGAGTATGGGTATGAGTATGAGTATGAGTATGAGTATAAGTATGAGCATGAGCATGAGTATGAGTATGAGTATGAGTAAGAGTATGAGTATGAGTATGAGTATAAGTATGAGTATGAGTATGAGTATGAGTATGAGTATGAGTATGAGTATGAGTATGAGTATGAGTATGTGTATGAGTATGAGTATGAGTATGAGTATGAGTATGAGTATGAGTATGAGTTAGAGTATGAGTATGTGTATGAGTATGAGTATGAGTATGAGTATGAGTATGAGTGTGAGTGCGAATGTGAGTATGAGTATGAGTATGAGTATGAGTATGTGTATGAGTATGAGTATGAGTATGAGTATGAGTATGAGTATGAGTATAAGTATGAGTATGAGTATGAGTATGTGTATGAGTATGAGTATGGGTATGAGTGTGAGTATGAGTATGAGTATGAGTATGAGTATGAATATGAGTATGAGTATGAGTATAAGTATTAGTATGAGTATGAGTACGAGTATTAGTATGAGTATGAGTATGAGTATGAGTTTAAGTATGAGTATGAGTATGAGTATGTGCATGAGTATGAGTATGTGTATGAGTATGAGTATGAGTATTAGTATGAGTATAAGTATGAGAATGAGTATGAGTGTGAGTATGAGAATGAGTATGAGTATGTGTATGAGTATGAGTATGAGTATGAGTATGAGGTTGAGTATGAGTATGAGTATGAGTATGAGTATGAGTATGAGTATGAGTATGAGTATGAGTATGAGTATGAGTATGAGTATGAGTATGAGTATGAGTATGAGTATGAGTATGAGTATGAGTATGAGTATGAGTATGAGTATGAGTATGAGTATGAGTATGAGTATGAGTATGAGTATGAGAATGAGTATAAGTATTAGTATGAGTATGAGTACGAGTATTAGTATGAGTATGAGTATGAGTATGAGTTTAAGTATGAGTATGAGTATGAGTATGAGTATGAGTATGAGTATGAGGATAAGTATTAGTATGAGTATGAGTACGAGTATTAGTATGAGTATGAGTATGAGTTTAAGTATGAGTATGAGTTTAAGTATGAGTATGAGTACGAGTATGCGTATGAATATGAGTATGAGTATGAGTATGAGTATGAGTATGGGTATGAGTATGAGTATGAGTATGAGTATAAGTATGAGCATGAGCATGAGTATGAGTATGAGTATGAGTAAGAGTATGAGTATGAGTATGAGTATAAGTATGAGTATGAGTATGAGTATGAGTATGAGTATGAGTATAAGTATTAGTATGAGTATGAGTTAGAGTATGAGTATGTGTATGAGTATGAGTATGAGTATGAGTATGAGTATGAGTATGAGTATGAGTATGACTATGAGTATGAGTATGACTATGACTATGACTATGAGAATGAGTATGAGTATGAGTATTAGTATGAATATGAGTATGAGTATGAGTGTGAGTATGAGTATGAGTATGAGTATGAGTATGAGTATGAGTATGTGTATGAGTATGAGTATGAGTATGAGTATGAGTATGAGAATGACTATGACTATGAGTATGAGTGTGAGTATGAGTATGAGTATGAGTATGAGTGTGAGTATGAGTATGAGTATGAGTATGAGTATGAGTATGAGTATGAGTATGAGTATGAGTATGAGTATGAGAATGAGTATGAGTATGAGTATGAGTATGAGTATGAGTATGAGTATGAGTATGAGTATGAGTATGAGTATGAGTATGAGTATGAGTATGACTATGAGAATGAGTATGACTATGACTATGACTATGAGAATGAGTATGAGTATGAGTATGAGTATGAGTATGAGTATGAGTATGAGTATGAGTTTAAGTATGAGTATGAGTACGAGTATGCGTATGAATATGAGTATGAGTATGAGTATGAGTATGAGTATGAGTATGAGTATGAGTATGAGTATGAGTATGAGTATGAGTATAAGTATGAGAATGAGTATGAGTGTGAGTATGAGAATGAGTATGAGTATGTGTATGAGTATGAGTTTGAGTATGAGTATGAGTATGAGTATGAGTATGAGTATGAGTATGAGTATGACTATGAGTATGAGTATGACTATGACTATGACTTTGAGAATGAGTATGAGTATGAGTATTAGTATGAATATGAGTATGAGTATGAGTGTGAGTATGAGTATGAGTATGAGTATGAGTATGAGTATGTGTATGAGTATGAGTATGAGTATGAGTATGAGTATGAGAATGACTATGACTATGAGTATGAGTATGAGTATGAGTATGAGTATGACTATGAGTGTGAGTATGAGTATGAGTATGAGTATGAGTATGAGTATGAGTATGAGTATGAGTATGAGTTAGAGTATGAGTATGTGTATGAGTATGAGTATGAGTATGAGTATGAGTATGAGTATGAGTGTGAGTGTGAGTGCGAATGTGAGTATGAGTATGAGTATGAGTATGAGTATGTGTATGAGTATGAGTATGAGTATGAGTATGAGTATAAGTATGAGTATGAGTATAAGTATAAGTATGAGAATGAGTATGAGTGTGAGTATGAGAATGAGTATGAGTATGTGTATGAGTATGAGTGTGAGTATGAGTATGAGTATGAGTATGAGTATGAGTATGAGTATGAGTATGAGTATGAGTATGAGTATAAGTATGAGTATGAGAATGAGTATAAGTATTAGTATGAGTATGAGTACGAGTATTAGTATGAGTATGAGTATGAGTATGAGTTTAAGTATGAGTATGAGTATGAGTATGAGTATGAGGATAAGTATTAGTATGAGTATGAGTACGAGTATTAGTATGAGTATGAGTATGAGTATGAGTTTAAGTATGAGTATGAGTATGAGTATGAGTATGAGTATGAGTATGAGGATAAGTATTAGTATGAGTATGAGTTCGAGTATTAGTATGAGTATGAGTATGAGTTTAAGTATGAGTATGAGTTTAAGTATGAGTATGAGTACGAGTATGCGTATGAATATGAGTATGAGTATGAGTATGAGTATGAGTATGGGTATGAGTATGAGTATGAGTATGAGTATAAGTATGAGCATGAGCATGAGTATGAGTATGAGTATGAGTATGAGTAAGAGTATGACTATGAGTATGAGTATGAGTATGAGTATGAGTATGAGTATGAGTATGAGTATGAGTATGAGTATGAGTATGAGTATGAGTATGAGTATGAGTATGAGTATGACTATGAGAATGAGTATGACTATGACTATGACTATGAGAATGAGTATGAGTATGAGTATGAGTATGAGTATGAGTATGAGTTTAAGTATGAGTATGAGTACGAGTATGCGTATGAATATGAGTATGAGTATGAGTATGAGTATGAGTATGAGTATGAGTATGAGTATGAGTATGAGTATGAGTATGAGTACGAGTACGAGTACGAGTATGCGTATGAGTTTGAGTATGTGTATGAGTATGAGTATGAGTATGAGTATGAGTATGAGTATGAGTATGAGTATGAGTTTAAGTATGAGTATGAGTTTAAGTATGAGTATGAGTATGAGTATGCGTATGAGTATGAGTATGAGTATGAGCATGAGCATGAGCATGAGCGTGAGCGTGAGAATAAGCATGAGTATGAGTTTAAGTATGAGTATGAGTACGAGTATGCGTATGAATATGAGTATGAGTATGAGTATGAGTATGGGTATGAGTATGAGTATGAGTATGAGTATAAGTATGAGCTTGAGCATGAGTATGAGTATAAGCATGAGTATGAGTATGAGTATGAGTATGAGTATGAGTATGAGTATGAGTGTGAGTGTGAGTGCGAATGTGAGTATGAGTATGAGTATGAGTATGAGTATGAGTATGTGTATGAGTATGAGTATGAGTATGACTATGAGTATGAGTATGAGTATGAGTATGAGTATGAGGATAAGTATTAGTATGAGTATGAGTTCGAGTATTAGTATGAGTATGAGTATGAGTTTAAGTATGAGTATGAGTTTAAGTATGAGTATGAGTACGAGTATGCGTATGAATATGAGTATGAGTATGAGTATGATTATGAGTATGGGTATGAGTATGAGTATGAGTATGAGTATGAGTATAAGTATGAGCATGAGCATGAGTATGAGTATGAGTATGAGTATGAGTAAGAGTATGACTATGACTATGAGTATGAGTATGAGTATGAGTATGAGTATGAGCATGAGTATGAGTATGAGTATGAGTATGAGTATGAGTATGAGTATGAGTATGAGTATAAGTATAAGTATGAGAATGAGTATGAGTGTGAGTATGAGAATGAGTATGAGTATGTGTATGAGTATGAGTATGAGTATGAGTGTGAGTATGAGTATGAGTATGAGTATGAGTATGAGTTTAAGTATGAGTATGAGTTTAAGTATGAGTATGAGTATGAGTATGCGTATGAGTATGAGTATGAGTATGAGCATGAGCATGAGCATGAGCGTGAGCGTGAGAATAAGCATGAGTATGAGTTTAAGTATGAGTATGAGTACGAGTATGCGTATGAATATGAGTATGAGTATGAGTATGAGTATGGGTATGAGTATGAGTATGAGTATGAGTATAAGTATGAGCTTGAGCATGAGTATGAGTATAAGCATGAGTATGAGTATGAGTATGAGTATGAGTATGAGTATGAGTATGAGTGTGAGTGTGAGTGCGAATGTGAGTATGAGTATGAGTATGAGTATGAGTATGAGTATGTGTATGAGTATGAGTATGAGTATGACTATGAGTATGAGTATGAGTATGAGTATGAGTATGAGGATAAGTATTAGTATGAGTATGAGTTCGAGTATTAGTATGAGTATGAGTATGAGTTTAAGTATGAGTATGAGTTTAAGTATGAGTATGAGTACGAGTATGCGTATGAATATGAGTATGAGTATGAGTATGATTATGAGTATGGGTATGAGTATGAGTATGAGTATGAGTATGAGTATAAGTATGAGCATGAGCATGAGTATGAGTATGAGTATGAGTATGAGTAAGAGTATGACTATGAGTATGAGTATGAGTATGAGTATGAGTATGAGTATGAGCATGAGTATGAGTATGAGTATGAGTATGAGTATGAGTATGAGTATGAGTATGAGTATGAGTATGAGTATGAGTATGAGTATGAGTATGAGTATGAGTATGACTATGAGAATGAGTATGACTATGACTATGACTATGAGAATGAGTATGAGTATGAGTATGAGTATGAGTATGAGTATGAGTATGAGTATGAGTTTAAGTATGAGTATGAGTACGAGTATGCGTATGAATATGAGTATGAGTATGAGTATGAGTATGAGTATGAGTATGAGTATGAGTATGAGTATGAGTATGAGTATGACTATGAGTATGAGTATGACTATGACTATGACTTTGAGAATGAGTATGAGTATGAGTATTAGTATGAATATGAGTATGAGTATGAGTGTGAGTATGAGTATGAGTATGAGTATGAGTATGAGTATGTGTATGAGTATGAGTATGAGTATGAGTATGAGAATGACTATGACTATGAGTATGAGTATGAGTATGAGTATGAGTATGACTATGAGTGTGAGTATGAGTATGAGTATGAGTATGAGTATGAGTATGAGTATGAGTATGAGTATGAGTATGAGTATGAGAATGAGTATGAGTATGAGTATGAGTATAAGTATGAGCATGAGCATGAGTATGAGTATGAGTATGAGTATGAGTATGAGTATGAGTATGAGTATGAGTATGAGTATAAGCATGAGTATGAGTATGAGTATGAGTATGAGTATGAGTATGAGTATGAGTGTGAGTGTGAGTGCGAATGTGAGTATGAGTATGAGTATGAGTATGAGTATGAGTATGTGTATGAGTATGAGTATGAGTATGACTATGAGTATGAGTATGAGTATGAGTATGAGTATGAGGATAAGTATTAGTATGAGTATGAGTTCGAGTATTAGTATGAGTATGAGTATGAGTTTAAGTATGAGTATGAGTTTAAGTATGAGTATGAGTTTAAGTATGAGTATGAGTACGAGTATGCGTATGAATATGAGTATGAGTATGAGTATGAGTATGAGTATGGGTATGAGTATGAGTATGAGTATGAGTATAAGTATGAGCATGAGCATGAGTATGAGTATGAGTATGAGTATGAGTAAGAGTATGACTATGAGTATGAGTATGAGTATGAGTATGAGTATGAGTATGAGTATGAGTATGAGTATGAGTATGAGTATGAGTATGAGTATGAGTATGAGAATGAGTATGAGTATGAGTATGAGTATGAGTATGACTATGAGAATGAGTATGACTATGACTATGACTATGAGAATGAGTATGAGTATGAGTATGAGTATGAGTATGAGTATGAGTTTAAGTATGAGTATGAGTACGAGTATGCGTATGAATATGAGTATGAGTATGAGTATGAGTATGAGTATGAGTATGAGTATGAGTATGAGTATGAGTATGAGTATGAGTATGAGTACGAGTACGAGTACGAGTATGCGTATGAGTTTGAGTATGTGTATGAGTATGAGTATGAGTATGAGTATGAGTATGAGTATGAGTATGAGTATGAGTATGAGTTTAAGTATGAGTATGAGTTTAAGTATGAGTATGAGTATGAGTATGCGTATGAGTATGAGTATGAGTATGAGCATGAGCATGAGCATGAGCGTGAGCGTGAGAATAAGCATGAGTATGAGTTTAAGTATGAGTATGAGTACGAGTATGCGTATGAATATGAGTATGAGTATGAGTATGAGTATGGGTATGAGTATGAGTATGAGTATGAGTATAAGTATGAGCTTGAGCATGAGTATGAGTATAAGCATGAGTATGAGTATGAGTATGAGTATGAGTATGAGTATGAGTATGAGTGTGAGTGTGAGTGCGAATGTGAGTATGAGTATGAGTATGAGTATGAGTATGAGTATGTGTATGAGTATGAGTATGAGTATGACTATGAGTATGAGTATGAGTATGAGTATGAGTATGAGTATGAGGATAAGTATTAGTATGAGTATGAGTTCGAGTATTAGTATGAGTATGAGTATGAGTTTAAGTATGAGTATGAGTTTAAGTATGAGTATGAGTACGAGTATGCGTATGAATATGAGTATGAGTATGAGTATGATTATGAGTATGGGTATGAGTATGAGTATGAGTATGAGTATGAGTATAAGTATGAGCATGAGCATGAGTATGAGTATGAGTATGAGTATGAGTAAGAGTATGACTATGAGTATGAGTATGAGTATGAGTATGAGTATGAGCATGAGTATGAGTATGAGTATGAGTATGAGTATGAGTATGAGTATGAGTATGAGTATGAGTATGAGTATGAGTATGAGTATGAGTATGAGTATGAGTATGAGTATGACTATGAGAATGAGTATGACTATGACTATGACTATGAGAATGAGTATGAGTATGAGTATGAGTATGAGTATGAGTATGAGTATGAGTATGAGTTTAAGTATGAGTATGAGTACGAGTATGCGTATGAATATGAGTATGAGTATGAGTATGAGTATGAGTATGAGTATGAGTATGAGTATGAGTATGAGTATGAGTATAAGTATGAGAATGAGTATGAGTGTGAGTATGACAATGAGTATGAGTATGTGTATGAGTATGAGTTTGAGTATGAGTATGAGTATGAGTATGAGTATGAGTATGAGTATGAGTATGACTATGAGTATGAGTATGACTATGACTATGACTTTGAGAATGAGTATGAGTATGAGTATTAGTATGAATATGAGTATGAGTATGAGTGTGAGTATGAGTATGAGTATGAGTATGAGTATGAGTATGTGTATGAGTATGAGTATGAGTATGAGTATGAGTATGAGAATGACTATGACTATGAGTATGAGTATGAGTATGAGTATGAGTATGACTATGAGTGTGAGTATGAGTATGAGTATGAGTATGAGTATGAGTATGAGTATGAGTATGAGTATGAGTATGAGAATGAGTATGAGTATGAGTATGAGTATAAGTATGAGCATGAGCATGAGTATGAGTATGAGTATGAGTATGAGTATGAGTATGAGTATGAGTATGAGTATAAGCATGAGTATGAGTATGAGTATGAGTATGAGTATGAGTATGAGTATGAGTGTGAGTGTGAGTGCGAATGTGAGTATGAGTATGAGTATGAGTATGAGTATGAGTATGTGTATGAGTATGAGTATGAGTATGACTATGAGTATGAGTATGAGTATGAGTATGAGTATGAGGATAAGTATTAGTATGAGTATGAGTTCGAGTATTAGTATGAGTATGAGTATGAGTTTAAGTATGAGTATGAGTTTAAGTATGAGTATGAGTACGAGTATGCGTATGAATATGAGTATGAGTATGAGTATGAGTATGAGTATGAGTATGGGTATGAGTATGAGTATGAGTATGAGTATGAGTATAAGTATGAGCATGAGCATGAGTATGAGTATGAGTATGAGTATGAGTAAGAGTATGACTATGAGTATGAGTATGAGTATGAGTATGAGTATGAGTATGAGTATGAGTATGAGTATGAGTATGAGTATGAGTATGAGTATGAGTATGAGTATGAGTATGAGTATGACTATGAGAATGAGTATGACTATGACTATGACTATGAGAATGAGTATGAGTATGAGTATGAGTATGAGTATGAGTTTAAGTATGAGTATGAGTACGAGTATGCGTATGAATATGAGTATGAGTATGAGTATGAGTATGAGTATGAGTATGAGTATGAGTATGAGTATGAGTATGAGTATGAGTATGAGTATGAGTACGAGTACGAGTACGAGTATGCGTATGAGTTTGAGTATGTGTATGAGTATGAGTATGAGTATGAGTATGAGTATGAGTATGAGTATGAGTTTAAGTATGAGTATGAGTTTAAGTATGAGTATGAGTATGAGTATGCGTATGAGTATGAGTATGAGTATGAGCATGAGCATGAGCATGAGCGTGAGCGTGAGAATAAGCATGAGTATGAGTTTAAGTATGAGTATGAGTACGAGTATGCGTATGAATATGAGTATGAGTATGAGTATGAGTATGGGTATGAGTATGAGTATGAGTATGAGTATAAGTATGAGCTTGAGCATGAGTATGAGTATGAGTATGAGTATGAGTATGAGTATGAGTATGAGTATGAGTATGAGTATAAGTATGAGTATGAGTATGAGTATGAGTATGAGTATGAGTATGAGTATGAGTATAAGTATTAGTATGAGTATGAGTACGAGTATTAGTATGAGTATGAGTATGAGCATGAGTATGAGTTTAAGTATGAGTATGAGTATGTGCATGAGTATGAGTATGTGTATGAGTATGAGTATGAGTATGAGTATGAGTATGAGTATGAGTATGAGTATAAGTATGAGAATGAGTATGAGTGTGAGTATGAGAATGAGTATGAGTATGTGTATGAGTATGAGTCTGAGTATGAGTATGAGTATGAGTATGAGTATGAGTATGAGTATGAGTATGAGTATGAGTATGTGTATGAGTATGAGGATGAGTATGAGTATGAGTATGAGTATGAGTATGAGTATGACTATGAGTATGAGTATGAGTATAAGTATTAGTATTAGTATGAGTACGAGTATTAGTATGAGTATGAGTCTGAGAATGAGTATGAGTATGAGTATGAGTATGAGTATGAGTATGAGTATGAGTATGAGTATGAGTATGAGTATGAGTATGAGCATGAGCATGAGCATGAGTATGAGTATGAGTGTGAGTATGAGTATGAGTATGTGTATGAATATGAGTATGAGTATGATTATAAGTATTAGTATGAGTATGAGTACGAGTATTAGTATGAGTATGAGTATGAGTATGAGTTTAAGAATGAGTACGAGTACGAGTATGTGCATGAGTATGAGTATGTGTATGAGTATGAGTATGAGTATGAGTATGAGTATGAGTATGAGAATAAGTATAAGTATGAGAATGAGTATGAGTGTGAGTATGAGAATGAGTATGAGTATGTGTATGAGTATGAGTATGAGTATGAGTGTGAGTATGAGTATGAGTATGAGTATGAGTATGAATATGAGTATGAGTGTGAGTATAAGTATTAGTATGAGTATGAGTACGAGTATTAGTATGAGTATGAGTATGAGTTTAAGTATGAGTATGAGTATGAGTATGTGCATGAGTATGAGTATGTGTATGAGTATGAGTATGAGTATTAGTATGAGTATGAGTTTAAGTACGAGTATGAGTATGAGTATGTGCATGAGTATGAGTATGTGTATGAGTATGAGTATGAGTATGAGTATGAGTATGAGTATGAGTATGAGTATGAGTATGAGTATAAGTATGAGAATGAGTATGAGTGTGAGTATGAGAATGAGTATGAGTATGTGTATGAGTATGAGTTTGAGTATGAGTATGAGTATGAGTATGAGTATGAGTATGAGTATGAGTATGAGTATGAGTATGTGTATGAGTATGAGTATGAGTATGAGTATGAGTATGAGTATGAGTATGAGTATGAGTTAGAGTATGAGTATGTGTATGAGTATGAGTATGAGTATGAGTATGAGTATGAGTGTGAGTGTGAGTGCGAATGTGAGTATGAGTATGAGTATGAGTATGAGTATGTGTATGAGTATGAGTATGAGTATGAGTATGAGTATGAGTATAAGTATGAGTGTGAGTATGAGTATGTGTATGAGTATGAGTATGAGTATGAGTGTGAGTATGATTATGAGTATGAGTATGAGTATGAATATGAGTATGAGTATGAGTATAAGTATTAGTATGAGTATGAGTACGAGTATTAGTATGAGTATGAGTATGAGTATGAGTTTAAGTATGAGTATGAGTATGAGTATGTGCATGAGTATGAGTATGTGTATGAGTATGAGTATGAGTATTAGTATGAGTATAAGTATGAGAATGAGTATGAGTGTGAGTATGAGAATGAGTATGAGTATGAGTATGAGTATGAGTATGAGTATGAGTATGACTATGAGAATGAGTATGACTATGACTATGACTATGAGAATGAGTATGAGTATGAGTATGAGTATGAGTATGAGTTTAAGTATGAGTATGAGTACGAGTATGCGTATGAATATGAGTATGAGTATGAGTATGAGTATGAGTATGAGTATGAGTATGAGTATGAGTATGAGTATGAGTATGAGTATGAGTATGAGTACGAGTACGAGTACGAGTATGCGTATGAGTTTGAGTATGTGTATGAGTATGAGTATGAGTATGAGTATGAGTATGAGTATGAGTATGAGTATGAGTATGAGTTTAAGTATGAGTATGAGTTTAAGTATGAGTATGAGTATGAGTATGCGTATGAGTATGAGTATGAGTATGAGCATGAGCATGAGCATGAGCGTGAGCGTGAGAATAAGCATGAGTATGAGTTTAAGTATGAGTATGAGTACGAGTATGCGTATGAATATGAGTATGAGTATGAGTATGAGTATGGGTATGAGTATGAGTATGAGTATGAGTATAAGTATGAGCTTGAGCATGAGTATGAGTATAAGCATGAGTATGAGTATGAGTATGAGTATGAGTATGAGTATGAGTATGAGTGTGAGTGTGAGTGCGAATGTGAGTATGAGTATGAGTATGAGTATGAGTATGAGTATGTGTATGAGTATGAGTATGAGTATGACTATGAGTATGAGTATGAGTATGAGTATGAGTATGAGTATGAGGATAAGTATTAGTATGAGTATGAGTTCGAGTATTAGTATGAGTATGAGTATGAGTTTAAGTATGAGTATGAGTTTAAGTATGAGTATGAGTACGAGTATGCGTATGAATATGAGTATGAGTATGAGTATGATTATGAGTATGGGTATGAGTATGAGTATGAGTATGAGTATGAGTATAAGTATGAGCATGAGCATGAGTATGAGTATGAGTATGAGTATGAGTAAGAGTATGACTATGAGTATGAGTATGAGTATGAGTATGAGTATGAGCATGAGTATGAGTATGAGTATGAGTATGAGTATGAGTATGAGTATGAGTATGAGTATGAGTATGAGTATGAGTATGAGTATGAGTATGAGTATGAGTATGACTATGAGAATGAGTATGACTATGACTATGACTATGAGAATGAGTATGAGTATGAGTATGAGTATGAGTATGAGTATGAGTATGAGTATGAGTTTAAGTATGAGTATGAGTACGAGTATGCGTATGAATATGAGTATGAGTATGAGTATGAGTATGAGTATGAGTATGAGTATGAGTATGAGTATGAGTATGAGTATAAGTATGAGAATGAGTATGAGTGTGAGTATGACAATGAGTATGAGTATGTGTATGAGTATGAGTTTGAGTATGAGTATGAGTATGAGTATGAGTATGAGTATGAGTATGAGTATGACTATGAGTATGAGTATGACTATGACTATGACTTTGAGAATGAGTATGAGTATGAGTATTAGTATGAATATGAGTATGAGTATGAGTGTGAGTATGAGTATGAGTATGAGTATGAGTATGAGTATGAGTATGAGTATGAGAATGAGTATGAGTATGAGTATGAGTATAAGTATGAGCATGAGCATGAGTATGAGTATGAGTATGAGTATGAGTATGAGTATGAGTATGAGTATGAGTATAAGCATGAGTATGAGTATGAGTATGAGTATGAGTATGAGTATGAGTATGAGTGTGAGTGTGAGTGCGAATGTGAGTATGAGTATGAGTATGAGTATGAGAATGAGTATGTGTATGAGTATGAGTATGAGTATGACTATGAGTATGAGTATGAGTATGAGTATGAGTATGAGGATAAGTATTAGTATGAGTATGAGTTCGAGTATTAGTATGAGTATGAGTATGAGTTTAAGTATGAGTATGAGTACGAGTATGCGTATGAATATGAGTATGAGTATGAGTATGAGTATGAGTATGAGTATGACTATGAGAATGAGTATGACTATGACTATGACTATGAGAATGAGTATGAGTATGAGTATGAGTATGAGTATGAGTATGAGTATGAGTTTAAGTATGAGTATGAGTACGAGTATGCGTATGAATATGAGTATGAGTATGAGTATGAGTATGAGTATGAGTATGAGTATGAGTATGAGTATGAGTATGAGTATGAGTATAAGTATGAGAATGAGTATGAGTGTGAGTATGAGAATGAGTATGAGTATGTGTATGAGTATGAGTTTGAGTATGAGTATGAGTATGAGTATGAGTATGAGTATGAGTATGAGTATGACTATGAGTATGAGTATGACTATGACTATGACTTTGAGAATGAGTATGAGTATGAGTATTAGTATGAATATGAGTATGAGTATGAGTGTGAGTATGAGTATGAGTATGAGTATGAGTATGAGTATGTGTATGAGTATGAGTATGAGTATGAGTATGAGAATGACTATGACTATGAGTATGAGTATGAGTATGAGTATGAGTATGACTATGAGTGTGAGTATGAGTATGAGTATGAGTATGAGTATGAGTATGAGTATGAGTATGAGTATGAGTATGAGTATGAGAATGAGTATGAGTATGAGTATGAGTATAAGTATGAGCATGAGCATGAGTATGAGTATGAGTATGAGTATGAGTATGAGTATGAGTATGAGTATGAGTATGAGTATAAGCATGAGTATGAGTATGAGTATGAGTATGAGTATGAGTATGAGTATGAGTGTGAGTGTGAGTGCGAATGTGAGTATGAGTATGAGTATGAGTATGAGTATGAGTATGTGTATGAGTATGAGTATGAGTATGACTATGAGTATGAGTATGAGTATGAGTATGAGTATGAGGATAAGTATTAGTATGAGTATGAGTTCGAGTATTAGTATGAGTATGAGTATGAGTTTAAGTATGAGTATGAGTTTAAGTATGAGTATGAGTTTAAGTATGAGTATGAGTACGAGTATGCGTATGAATATGAGTATGAGTATGAGTATGAGTATGAGTATGGGTATGAGTATGAGTTTGAGTATGAGTATAAGTATGAGCATGAGCATGAGTATGAGTATGAGTATGAGTATGAGTAAGAGTATGACTATGAGTATGAGTATGAGTATGAGTATGAGTATGAGTATGAGTATGAGTATGAGTATGAGTATGAGTATGAGTATGAGTATGAGTATGAGTATGAGTATGAGTATGAGTATGAGTATGAGTATGAGTATGACTATGAGAATGAGTATGACTATGACTATGACTATGAGAATGAGTATGAGTATGAGTATGAGTATGAGTATGAGTATGAGTTTAAGTATGAGTATGAGTACGAGTATGCGTATGAATATGAGTATGAGTATGAGTATGAGTATGAGTATGAGTATGAGTATGAGTATGAGTATGAGTATGAGTATGAGTATGAGTACGAGTACGAGTACGAGTATGCGTATGAGTTTGAGTATGTGTATGAGTATGAGTATGAGTATGAGTATGAGTATGAGTATGAGTATGAGTATGAGTATGAGTTTAAGTATGAGTATGAGTTTAAGTATGAGTATGAGTATGAGTATGCGTATGAGTATGAGTATGAGTATGAGCATGAGCATGAGCATGAGCGTGAGCGTGAGAATAAGCATGAGTATGAGTTTAAGTATGAGTATGAGTACGAGTATGCGTATGAATATGAGTATGAGTATGAGTATGAGTATGGGTATGAGTATGAGTATGAGTATGAGTATAAGTATGAGCTTGAGCATGAGTATGAGTATAAGCATGAGTATGAGTATGAGTATGAGTATGAGTATGAGTATGAGTATGAGTGTGAGTGTGAGTGCGAATGTGAGTATGAGTATGAGTATGAGTATGAGTATGAGTATGTGTATGAGTATGAGTATGAGTATGACTATGAGTATGAGTATGAGTATGAGTATGAGTATGAGTATGAGGATAAGTATTAGTATGAGTATGAGTTCGAGTATTAGTATGAGTATGAGTATGAGTTTAAGTATGAGTATGAGTTTAAGTATGAGTATGAGTACGAGTATGCGTATGAATATGAGTATGAGTATGAGTATGATTATGAGTATGGGTATGAGTATGAGTATGAGTATGAGTATGAGTATAAGTATGAGCATGAGCATGAGTATGAGTATGAGTATGAGTATGAGTAAGAGTATGACTATGAGTATGAGTATGAGTATGAGTATGAGTATGAGTATGAGCATGAGTATGAGTATGAGTATGAGTATGAGTATGAGTATGAGTATGAGTATGAGTATGAGTATGAGTATGAGTATGAGTATGAGTATGAGTATGAGTATGACTATGAGAATGAGTATGACTATGACTATGACTATGAGAATGAGTATGAGTATGAGTATGAGTATGAGTATGAGTATGAGTATGAGTATGAGTTTAAGTATGAGTATGAGTACGAGTATGCGTATGAATATGAGTATGAGTATGAGTATGAGTATGAGTATGAGTATGAGTATGAGTATGAGTATGAGTATGAGTATGACTATGAGTATGAGTATGACTATGACTATGACTTTGAGAATGAGTATGAGTATGAGTATTAGTATGAATATGAGTATGAGTATGAGTGTGAGTATGAGTATGAGTATGAGTATGAGTATGAGTATGTGTATGAGTATGAGTATGAGTATGAGTATGAGAATGACTATGACTATGAGTATGAGTATGAGTATGAGTATGAGTATGACTATGAGTGTGAGTATGAGTATGAGTATGAGTATGAGTATGAGTATGAGTATGAGTATGAGTATGAGTATGAGTATGAGAATGAGTATGAGTATGAGTATGAGTATAAGTATGAGCATGAGCATGAGTATGAGTATGAGTATGAGTATGAGTATGAGTATGAGTATGAGTATGAGTATGAGTATAAGCATGAGTATGAGTATGAGTATGAGTATGAGTATGAGTATGAGTATGAGTGTGAGTGTGAGTGCGAATGTGAGTATGAGTATGAGTATGAGTATGAGTATGAGTATGTGTATGAGTATGAGTATGAGTATGACTATGAGTATGAGTATGAGTATGAGTATGAGTATGAGGATAAGTATTAGTATGAGTATGAGTTCGAGTATTAGTATGAGTATGAGTATGAGTTTAAGTATGAGTATGAGTTTAAGTATGAGTATGAGTTTAAGTATGAGTATGAGTACGAGTATGCGTATGAATATGAGTATGAGTATGAGTATGAGTATGAGTATGGGTATGAGTATGAGTATGAGTATGAGTATAAGTATGAGCATGAGCATGAGTATGAGTATGAGTATGAGTATGAGTAAGAGTATGACTATGAGTATGAGTATGAGTATGAGTATGAGTATGAGTATGAGTATGAGTATGAGTATGAGTATGAGTATGAGTATGAGTATGAGTATGAGTATGAGTATGAGTATGAGTATGACTATGAGAATGAGTATGACTATGACTATGACTATGAGAATGAGTATGAGTATGAGTATGAGTATGAGTATGAGTATGAGTTTAAGTATGAGTATGAGTACGAGTATGCGTATGAATATGAGTATGAGTATGAGTATGAGTATGAGTATGAGTATGAGTATGAGTATGAGTATGAGTATGAGTATGAGTATGAGTACGAGTACGAGTACGAGTATGCGTATGAGTTTGAGTATGTGTATGAGTATGAGTATGAGTATGAGTATGAGTATGAGTATGAGTATGAGTATGAGTATGAGTTTAAGTATGAGTATGAGTTTAAGTATGAGTATGAGTATGAGTATGCGTATGAGTATGAGTATGAGTATGAGCATGAGCATGAGCATGAGCGTGAGCGTGAGAATAAGCATGAGTATGAGTTTAAGTATGAGTATGAGTACGAGTATGCGTATGAATATGAGTATGAGTATGAGTATGAGTATGGGTATGAGTATGAGTATGAGTATGAGTATAAGTATGAGCTTGAGCATGAGTATGAGTATAAGCATGAGTATGAGTATGAGTATGAGTATGAGTATGAGTATGAGTATGAGTGTGAGTGTGAGTGCGAATGTGAGTATGAGTATGAGTATGAGTATGAGTATGAGTATGTGTATGAGTATGAGTATGAGTATGACTATGAGTATGAGTATGAGTATGAGTATGAGTATGAGTATGAGGATAAGTATTAGTATGAGTATGAGTTCGAGTATTAGTATGAGTATGAGTATGAGTTTAAGTATGAGTATGAGTTTAAGTATGAGTATGAGTACGAGTATGCGTATGAATATGAGTATGAGTATGAGTATGATTATGAGTATGGGTATGAGTATGAGTATGAGTATGAGTATGAGTATAAGTATGAGCATGAGCATGAGTATGAGTATGAGTATGAGTATGAGTAAGAGTATGACTATGAGTATGAGTATGAGTATGAGTATGAGTATGAGCATGAGTATGAGTATGAGTATGAGTATGAGTATGAGTATGAGTATGAGTATGAGTATGAGTATGAGTATGAGTATGAGTATGAGTATGAGTATGAGTATGACTATGAGAATGAGTATGACTATGACTATGACTATGAGAATGAGTATGAGTATGAGTATGAGTATGAGTATGAGTATGAGTATGAGTATGAGTTTAAGTATGAGTATGAGTACGAGTATGCGTATGAATATGAGTATGAGTATGAGTATGAGTATGAGTATGAGTATGAGTATGAGTATGAGTATGAGTATGAGTATAAGTATGAGAATGAGTATGAGTGTGAGTATGACAATGAGTATGAGTATGTGTATGAGTATGAGTTTGAGTATGAGTATGAGTATGAGTATGAGTATGAGTATGAGTATGAGTATGACTATGAGTATGAGTATGACTATGACTATGACTTTGAGAATGAGTATGAGTATGAGTATTAGTATGAATATGAGTATGAGTATGAGTGTGAGTATGAGTATGAGTATGAGTATGAGTATGAGTATGTGTATGAGTATGAGTATGAGTATGAGTATGAGTATGAGAATGACTATGACTATGAGTATGAGTATGAGTATGAGTATGAGTATGACTATGAGTGTGAGTATGAGTATGAGTATGAGTATGAGTATGAGTATGAGTATGAGTATGAGTATGAGTATGAGAATGAGTATGAGTATGAGTATGAGTATAAGTATGAGCATGAGCATGAGTATGAGTATGAGTATGAGTATGAGTATGAGTATGAGTATGAGTATGAGTATAAGCATGAGTATGAGTATGAGTATGAGTATGAGTATGAGTATGAGTATGAGTGTGAGTGTGAGTGCGAATGTGAGTATGAGTATGAGTATGAGTATGAGTATGAGTATGTGTATGAGTATGAGTATGAGTATGACTATGAGTATGAGTATGAGTATGAGTATGAGTATGAGGATAAGTATTAGTATGAGTATGAGTTCGAGTATTAGTATGAGTATGAGTATGAGTTTAAGTATGAGTATGAGTTTAAGTATGAGTATGAGTACGAGTATGCGTATGAATATGAGTATGAGTATGAGTATGAGTATGAGTATGAGTATGGGTATGAGTATGAGTATGAGTATGAGTATGAGTATAAGTATGAGCATGAGCATGAGTATGAGTATGAGTATGAGTATGAGTAAGAGTATGACTATGAGTATGAGTATGAGTATGAGTATGAGTATGAGTATGAGTATGAGTATGAGTATGAGTATGAGTATGAGTATGAGTATGAGTATGAGTATGAGTATGAGTATGAGTATGACTATGAGAATGAGTATGACTATGACTATGACTATGAGAATGAGTATGAGTATGAGTATGAGTATGAGTATGAGTTTAAGTATGAGTATGAGTACGAGTATGCGTATGAATATGAGTATGAGTATGAGTATGAGTATGAGTATGAGTATGAGTATGAGTATGAGTATGAGTATGAGTATGAGTATGAGTATGAGTACGAGTACGAGTACGAGTATGCGTATGAGTTTGAGTATGTGTATGAGTATGAGTATGAGTATGAGTATGAGTATGAGTATGAGTATGAGTTTAAGTATGAGTATGAGTTTAAGTATGAGTATGAGTATGAGTATGCGTATGAGTATGAGTATGAGTATGAGCATGAGCATGAGCATGAGCGTGAGCGTGAGAATAAGCATGAGTATGAGTTTAAGTATGAGTATGAGTACGAGTATGCGTATGAATATGAGTATGAGTATGAGTATGAGTATGGGTATGAGTATGAGTATGAGTATGAGTATAAGTATGAGCTTGAGCATGAGTATGAGTATGAGTATGAGTATGAGTATGAGTATGAGTATGAGTATGAGTATGAGTATAAGTATGAGTATGAGTATGAGTATGAGTATGAGTATGAGTATGAGTATGAGTATAAGTATTAGTATGAGTATGAGTACGAGTATTAGTATGAGTATGAGTATGAGCATGAGTATGAGTTTAAGTATGAGTATGAGTATGTGCATGAGTATGAGTATGTGTATGAGTATGAGTATGAGTATGAGTATGAGTATGAGTATGAGTATGAGTATAAGTATGAGAATGAGTATGAGTGTGAGTATGAGAATGAGTATGAGTATGTGTATGAGTATGAGTCTGAGTATGAGTATGAGTATGAGTATGAGTATGAGTATGAGTATGAGTATGAGTATGAGTATGTGTATGAGTATGAGGATGAGTATGAGTATGAGTATGAGTATGAGTATGAGTATGACTATGAGTATGAGTATGAGTATAAGTATTAGTATTAGTATGAGTACGAGTATTAGTATGAGTATGAGTCTGAGAATGAGTATGAGTATGAGTATGAGTATGAGTATGAGTATGAGTATGAGTATGAGTATGAGTATGAGTATGAGTATGAGCATGAGCATGAGCATGAGTATGAGTATGAGTGTGAGTATGAGTATGAGTATGTGTATGAATATGAGTATGAGTATGATTATAAGTATTAGTATGAGTATGAGTACGAGTATTAGTATGAGTATGAGTATGAGTATGAGTTTAAGAATGAGTACGAGTACGAGTATGTGCATGAGTATGAGTATGTGTATGAGTATGAGTATGAGTATGAGTATGAGTATGAGTATGAGAATAAGTATAAGTATGAGAATGAGTATGAGTGTGAGTATGAGAATGAGTATGAGTATGTGTATGAGTATGAGTATGAGTATGAGTGTGAGTATGAGTATGAGTATGAGTATGAGTATGAATATGAGTATGAGTGTGAGTATAAGTATTAGTATGAGTATGAGTACGAGTATTAGTATGAGTATGAGTATGAGTTTAAGTATGAGTATGAGTATGAGTATGTGCATGAGTATGAGTATGTGTATGAGTATGAGTATGAGTATTAGTATGAGTATGAGTTTAAGTACGAGTATGAGTATGAGTATGTGCATGAGTATGAGTATGTGTATGAGTATGAGTATGAGTATGAGTATGAGTATGAGTATGAGTATGAGTATGAGTATGAGTATAAGTATGAGAATGAGTATGAGTGTGAGTATGAGAATGAGTATGAGTATGTGTATGAGTATGAGTTTGAGTATGAGTATGAGTATGAGTATGAGTATGAGTATGAGTATGAGTATGAGTATGAGTATGTGTATGAGTATGAGTATGAGTATGAGTATGAGTATGAGTATGAGTATGAGTATGAGTTAGAGTATGAGTATGTGTATGAGTATGAGTATGAGTATGAGTATGAGTATGAGTGTGAGTGTGAGTGCGAATGTGAGTATGAGTATGAGTATGAGTATGAGTATGTGTATGAGTATGAGTATGAGTATGAGTATGAGTATGAGTATAAGTATGAGTGTGAGTATGAGTATGTGTATGAGTATGAGTATGAGTATGAGTGTGAGTATGATTATGAGTATGAGTATGAATATGAGTATGAGTATGAGTATAAGTATTAGTATGAGTATGAGTACGAGTATTAGTATGAGTATGAGTATGAGTATGAGTTTAAGTATGAGTATGAGTATGAGTATGTGCATGAGTATGAGTATGTGTATGAGTATGAGTATGAGTATTAGTATGAGTATAAGTATGAGAATGAGTATGAGTGTGAGTATGAGAATGAGTATGAGTATGTGTATGAGTATGAGTATGAGTATGAGTATGAGGTTGAGTATGAGTATGAGTATGAGTATGAGTATGAGTATGAGTATGAGTATGAGTATGAGTATGAGTATGAGTATGAGTATGAGTATGAGTATGAGTATGAGTATGAGTATGAGTATGAGTATGAGTATGAGTATGAGTATAAGTATGAGTATGAGTATGAGTATAAGTATTAGTATGAGTATGAGTACGAGTATTAGTATGAGTATGAGTATGAGTATGAGTTTAAGTATGAGTATGAGTATGAGTATGAGTATGAGTATGAGTATGAGGATAAGTATTAGTATGAGTATGAGTACGAGTATTAGTATGAGTATGAGTATGAGTTTAAGTATGAGTATGAGTATGAGTTAGAGTATGAGTATGTGTATGAGTATGAGTATGAGTATGAGTATGAGTATGAGTATGAGTATGAGTATGACTATGAGAATGAGTATGACTATGACTATGACTATGAGAATGAGTATGAGTATGAGTATGAGTATGAGTATGAGTGTGAGTATGAGTATGAGTATGAGTATGAGTATGAGGATGAGTATGAGTATGAGTATGAGTATGAGTATGAGTATGAGTATGAGTATGAGTATGAGTATGAGTATGAGTATGAGTATGAGTATGAGTATGAGTATGAGAATGACTATGACTATGAGTATGAGTATGAGTATGAGTATGAGTATGACTATGAGTGTGAGTATGAGTATGAGTATGAGTATGAGTATGAGTATGAGTATGAGTATGAGTATGAGTATGAGAATGAGTATGAGTATGAGAATGAGTATGAGTATGAGTATGAGTATAAGTATGAGCATGAGCATGAGTATGAGTATGAGTATGAGTATGAGTATGAGTATGAGTATGAGTATGAGTATATGCATGAGTATGAGTATGAGTATGAGTATGAGTATGAGTATGAGTATGAGTGTGAGTGTGAGTGCGAATGTGAGTATGAGTATGAGTATGAGTATGAGTATGAGTATGAGTATGTGTATGAGTATGAGTATGAGTATGACTATGAGTATGAGTATGAGTATGAGTATGAGTATGAGGATAAGTATTAGTATGAGTATGAGTTCGAGTATTAGTATGAGTATGAGTATGAGTTTAAGTATGAGTATGAGTTTAAGTATGAGTATGAGTACGAGTATGCGTATGAATATGAGTATGAGTATGAGTATGAGTATGGGTATGAGTATGAGTATGAGTATGAGTATGAGTATAAGTATGAGCATGAGCATGAGTATGAGTATGAGTATGAGTATGAGTAAGAGTATGACTATGAGTATGAGTATGAGTATGAGTATGAGTATAAGTATGAGAATGAGTATGAGTGTGAGTATGAGAATGAGTATGAGTATGTGTATGAGTATGAGTTTGAGTATGAGTATGAGTATGAGTATGAGTATGAGTATGAGTATGAGTATGAGTATGTGTATGAGTATGAGTATGAGTATGAGTATGAGTATGAGTAAGAGTATGACTATGAGTATGAGTATGAGTATGAGTATGAGTATGAGTATGAGTATGAGTATGAGTATGAGTATGAGTATGAGTATGAGTATGAGTATGAGTATGAGTATGAGTATGAGTATGACTATGAGAATGAGTATGACTATGACTATGACTATGAGAATGAGTATGAGTATGAGTATGAGTATGAGTATGAGTTTAAGTATGAGTATGAGTACGAGTATGCGTATGAATATGAGTATGAGTATGAGTATGAGTATGAGTATGAGTATGAGTATGAGTATGAGTATGAGTATGAGTATGAGTATGAGTATGAGTATGAGTACGAGTACGAGTACGAGTATGCGTATGAGTTTGAGTATGTGTATGAGTATGAGTATGAGTATGAGTATGAGTATGAGTATGAGTATGAGTATGAGTTTAAGTATGAGTATGAGTTTAAGTATGAGTATGAGTATGAGTATGCGTATGAGTATGAGTATGAGTATGAGCATGAGCATGAGCATGAGCGTGAGCGTGAGAATAAGCATGAGTATGAGTTTAAGTATGAGTATGAGTACGAGTATGCGTATGAATATGAGTATGAGTATGAGTATGAGTATGGGTATGAGTATGAGTATGAGTATGAGTATAAGTATGAGCTTGAGCATGAGTATGAGTATGAGTATGAGTATGAGTATGAGTATGAGTATGAGTATGAGTATGAGTATAAGTATGAGTATGAGTATGAGTATGAGTATGAGTATGAGTATGAGTATGAGTATAAGTATTAGTATGAGTATGAGTACGAGTATTAGTATGAGTATGAGTATGAGCATGAGTATGAGTTTAAGTATGAGTATGAGTATGTGCATGAGTATGAGTATGTGTATGAGTATGAGTATGAGTATGAGTATGAGTATGAGTATGAGTATGAGTATAAGTATGAGAATGAGTATGAGTGTGAGTATGAGAATGAGTATGAGTATGTGTATGAGTATGAGTCTGAGTATGAGTATGAGTATGAGTATGAGTATGAGTATGAGTATGAGTATGAGTATGAGTATGTGTATGAGTATGAGGATGAGTATGAGTATGAGTATGAGTATGAGTATGAGTATGACTATGAGTATGAGTATGAGTATAAGTATTAGTATTAGTATGAGTACGAGTATTAGTATGAGTATGAGTCTGAGAATGAGTATGAGTATGAGTATGAGTATGAGTATGAGTATGAGTATGAGTATGAGTATGAGTATGAGTATGAGTATGAGTATGAGCATGAGCATGAGCATGAGTATGAGTATGAGTGTGAGTATGAGTATGAGTATGTGTATGAATATGAGTATGAGTATGATTATAAGTATTAGTATGAGTATGAGTACGAGTATTAGTATGAGTATGAGTATGAGTATGAGTTTAAGAATGAGTACGAGTACGAGTATGTGCATGAGTATGAGTATGTGTATGAGTATGAGTATGAGTATGAGTATGAGTATGAGTATGAGAATAAGTATAAGTATGAGAATGAGTATGAGTGTGAGTATGAGAATGAGTATGAGTATGTGTATGAGTATGAGTATGAGTATGAGTGTGAGTATGAGTATGAGTATGAGTATGAGTATGAATATGAGTATGAGTGTGAGTATAAGTATTAGTATGAGTATGAGTACGAGTATTAGTATGAGTATGAGTATGAGTTTAAGTATGAGTATGAGTATGAGTATGTGCATGAGTATGAGTATGTGTATGAGTATGAGTATGAGTATTAGTATGAGTATGAGTTTAAGTACGAGTATGAGTATGAGTATGTGCATGAGTATGAGTATGTGTATGAGTATGAGTATGAGTATGAGTATGAGTATGAGTATGAGTATGAGTATGAGTATGAGTATAAGTATGAGAATGAGTATGAGTGTGAGTATGAGAATGAGTATGAGTATGTGTATGAGTATGAGTTTGAGTATGAGTATGAGTATGAGTATGAGTATGAGTATGAGTATGAGTATGAGTATGAGTATGTGTATGAGTATGAGTATGAGTATGAGTATGAGTATGAGTATGAGTATGAGTATGAGTTAGAGTATGAGTATGTGTATGAGTATGAGTATGAGTATGAGTATGAGTATGAGTGTGAGTGTGAGTGCGAATGTGAGTATGAGTATGAGTATGAGTATGAGTATGTGTATGAGTATGAGTATGAGTATGAGTATGAGTATGAGTATAAGTATGAGTGTGAGTATGAGTATGTGTATGAGTATGAGTATGAGTATGAGTGTGAGTATGATTATGAGTATGAGTATGAGTATGAATATGAGTATGAGTATGAGTATAAGTATTAGTATGAGTATGAGTACGAGTATTAGTATGAGTATGAGTATGAGTATGAGTTTAAGTATGAGTATGAGTATGAGTATGTGCATGAGTATGAGTATGTGTATGAGTATGAGTATGAGTATTAGTATGAGTATAAGTATGAGAATGAGTATGAGTGTGAGTATGAGAATGAGTATGAGTATGTGTATGAGTATGAGTATGAGTATGAGTATGAGGTTGAGTATGAGTATGAGTATGAGTATGAGTATGAGTATGAGTATGAGTATGAGTATGAGTATGAGTATGAGTATGAGTATGAGTATGAGTATGAGTATGAGTATGAGTATGAGTATGAGTATGAGTATGAGTATAAGTATGAGTATGAGTATGAGTATAAGTATTAGTATGAGTATGAGTACGAGTATTAGTATGAGTATGAGTATGAGTATGAGTTTAAGTATGAGTATGAGTATGAGTATGAGTATGAGTATGAGTATGAGGATAAGTATTAGTATGAGTATGAGTACGAGTATTAGTATGAGTATGAGTATGAGTTTAAGTATGAGTATGAGTATGAGTTAGAGTATGAGTATGTGTATGAGTATGAGTATGAGTATGAGTATGAGTATGAGTATGAGTATGAGTATGACTATGAGAATGAGTATGACTATGACTATGACTATGAGAATGAGTATGAGTATGAGTATGAGTATGAGTATGAGTGTGAGTATGAGTATGAGTATGAGTATGAGTATGAGGATGAGTATGAGTATGAGTATGAGTATGAGTATGAGTATGAGTATGAGTATGAGTATGAGTATGAGTATGAGTATGAGTATGAGTATGAGTATGAGTATGAGAATGACTATGACTATGAGTATGAGTATGAGTATGAGTATGAGTATGACTATGAGTGTGAGTATGAGTATGAGTATGAGTATGAGTATGAGTATGAGTATGAGTATGAGTATGAGTATGAGAATGAGTATGAGTATGAGAATGAGTATGAGTATGAGTATGAGTATAAGTATGAGCATGAGCATGAGTATGAGTATGAGTATGAGTATGAGTATGAGTATGAGTATGAGTATGAGTATATGCATGAGTATGAGTATGAGTATGAGTATGAGTATGAGTATGAGTATGAGTGTGAGTGTGAGTGCGAATGTGAGTATGAGTATGAGTATGAGTATGAGTATGAGTATGAGTATGTGTATGAGTATGAGTATGAGTATGACTATGAGTATGAGTATGAGTATGAGTATGAGTATGAGGATAAGTATTAGTATGAGTATGAGTTCGAGTATTAGTATGAGTATGAGTATGAGTTTAAGTATGAGTATGAGTTTAAGTATGAGTATGAGTACGAGTATGCGTATGAATATGAGTATGAGTATGAGTATGAGTATGGGTATGAGTATGAGTATGAGTATGAGTATGAGTATAAGTATGAGCATGAGCATGAGTATGAGTATGAGTATGAGTATGAGTAAGAGTATGACTATGAGTATGAGTATGAGTATGAGTATGAGTATGAGTGTGAGTATGAGTATGAGTATGAGTATGACTATGAGAATGAGTATGACTATGACTATGACTATGAGATTGAGTATGAGTATGAGTATGAGTATGAGTATGAGTATGAGTATGAGTTTAAGTATGAGTATGAGTACGAGTATGCGTATGAATATGAGTATGAGTATGAGTATGAGTATGAGTATGAGTATGAGTATGAGTATGAGTATGAGTATGAGTATGAGTATGAGTACGAGTACGAGTACGAGTATGCGTATGAGTTTGAGTATGTGTATGGGTATGAGTATGAGTATGAGTATGAGTATGAGTATGAGTATGAGTATGAGTTTAAGTATGAGTATGAGTTTAAGTATGAGTATGAGTATGAGTATGTGTATGAGTATGAGTATGAGTATGAGTATGAGTATGAATATGAGTATGAGTATGATTATAAGTATTAGTATGAGTATGAGTACGAGTATTAGTATGAGTATGAGTATGAGTATGAGTTTAAGAATGAGTACGAGTACGAGTATGTGCATGAGTATGAGTATGTGTATGAGTATGAGTATGAGTATGAGTATGAGTATGAGTATAAGTATAAGTATGAGAATGAGTATGAGTGTGAGTATGAGAATGAGTATGAGTATGTGTATGAGTATGAGTATGAGTATGAGTGTGAGTATGAGTATGAGTATGAGTATGAGTATGAATATGAGTATGAGTATGAGTATAAGTATTAGTATGAGTATGAGTACGAGTATTAGTATGAGTATGAGTATGAGTTTAAGTATGAGTATGAGTATGAGTATGTGCATGAGTATGAGTATGTGTATGAGTATGAGTATGAGTATTAGTATGAGTATGAGTTTAAGTACGAGTATGAGTATGAGTATGTGCATGAGTATGAGTATGTGTATGAGTATGAGTATGAGTATGAGTATGAGTATGAGTATGAGTATGAGTATGAGTATGAGTATGAGTATAAGTATGAGAATGAGTATGAGTGTGAGTATGAGAATGAGTATGAGTATGTGTATGAGTATGAGTTTGAGTATGAGTATGAGTATGAGTATGAGTATGAGTATGAGTATGAGTATGAGTATGAGTATGAGTATGTGTATGAGTATGAGTATGAGTATGAGTATGAGTATGAGTATGAGTATGAGTATGAGTTAGAGTATGAGTATGTGTATGAGTATGAGTATGAGTATAAGTATTAGTATGAGTATGAGTACGAGTATTAGTATGAGTATGAGTATGAGTTTAAGTATGAGTATGAGTATGAGTATGTGCATGAGTATGAGTATGTGTATGAGTATGTGTATGAGTATGAGTATGATTATGAGTGTGAGTATGAGTATGAGTATGAGTATGAGTATGAATATGAGTATGAGTATGAGTATAAGTATTAGTATGAGTATGAGTACGAGTATTAGTATGAGTATGAGTATGAGTATGAGTTTAAGTTTGAGTATGAGTATGAGTATGTGCATGAGTATGAGTATGTGTATGAGTATGAGTATGAGTATTAGTATGAGTATAAGTATGAGAATGAGTATGAGTGTGAGTATGAGAATGAGTATGAGTGTGAGTATGAGAATGAGTATGAGTATGTGTATGAGTATGAGTATGAGTATGAGTGTGAGTATGAGTATGAGTATAAGTATTAGTATGAGTATGAGTACGAGTATGAGTATGAGTACGAGTATGAGTATGTGTATGAGTATGAGTATGAGTATGAGTATGAGTATGAGTGTGAGTGTGAGTGCGAATGTGAGTATGAGTATGAGTATGAGTATGAGTATGTGTATGAGAATGAGTATGAGTATGAGTATGAGTATGAGTATAAGTATGAGTGTGAGTATGAGTATGTGTATGAGTATGAGTATGAGTATGAGTGTGAGTATGAGAATGAGTATGAGTATGTGTATGAGTATGAGTATGAGTATGTGTATGAGTATGAGTATGAGTATGACTATGAGTATGAGTATGAGTATGAGTATGAGTATGAGTATGAGTATGAGTATGAGTATGAGTATGAGTATGAGTATGAGTATGAGTATGAGTATGAGTATGACTATGAGAATGAGTATGACTATGACTATGACTATGAGAATGAGTATGAGTATGAGTATGAGTATGAGTGTGAGTATGAGTATGGGTATGAGTATGAGTATGAGTATGAGTATGAGTATGAGTATGAGTATGAGTATGAGTATGAGTATGAGTATGAGTATGAGTATGAGTATGAGTATGAGTATGAGTATGAGTATGAGGATAAGTATTAGTATGAGTATGAGTACGAGTATTAGTATGAGTATGAGTATGAGTTTAAGTATGAGTATGAGTTTAAGTATGAGTATGAGTACGAGTATGCGTATGAATATGAGTATGAGTATGAGTATGAGTATGAGTATGAGTATGAGTATGAGTATGAGTATGAGTATGAGTATGAGTATGAGTATGAGTACGAGTACGAGTACGAGTATGCGTATGAGTTTGAGTATGTGTATGAGTATGAGTATGAGTATGAGTATGAGTATGAGTATGAGTATGAGTTTAAGTATGAGTATGAGTTTAAGTATGAGTATGAGTATGAGTATGCGTATGAGTATGAGTATGAGTATGAGTATGAGCATGAGCATGAGCATGAGCGTGAGCGTGAGAATAAGCATGAGTATGAGTTTAAGTATGAGTATGAGTACGAGTATGCGTATGAATATGAGTATGATTATGAGTATGAGTATGGGTATGAGTATGAGTATGAGTATGAGTATAAGTATGAGCTTGAGCATGAGTATGAGTATGAGTATGAGTATGAGTATGAGTATGAGTATGAGTATGAGTATAAGTATGAGTATGAGTATGAGTATGAGTATGAGTATGAGTATAAGTATTAGTATGAGTATGAGTACGAGTATTAGTATGAGTATGAGTATGAGTATGAGTATGAGTTTAAGTATGAGTATGAGTATGTGCATGAGTATGAGTATGTGTATGAGTATGAGTATGAGTATGAGTATGAGTATGAGTATGAGTATGAGTATGAGTATGAGTATGTGTATGAGTATGAGTATGAGTATGAGTATGAGTATGAGTATGAGTATGAATATGACTATGAGTATGAGTATGAGTATAAGTATTAGTATTAGTATGAGTACGAGTATTAGTATGAGTATGAGTATGAGTCTGAGAATGAGTATGAGTATGAGTATGAGTATGAGTATGAGTATGAGTATGAGTATGAGTATGAGTATGAGTATGAGTATGAGCATGAGCATGAGCATGAGTATGAGTATGAGTGTGAGTATGAGTATGAGTATGAGTATGAATATGAGTATGAGTATGATTATAAGTATTAGTATGAGTATGAGTACGAGTATTAGTATGAGTATGAGTATGAGTATGAGTTTAAGAATGAGTACGAGTACGAGTATGTGCATGAGTATGAGTATGTGTATGAGTATGAGTATGAGTATGAGTATGAGTATGAGTATAAGTATAAGTATGAGAATGAGTATGAGTGTGAGTATGAGAATGAGTATGAGTATGTGTATGAGTATGAGTATGAGTATGAGTGTGAGTATGAGTATGAGTATGAGTATGAGTATGAATATGAGTATGAGTATGAGTATAAGTATTAGTATGAGTATGAGTACGAGTATTAGTATGAGTATGAGTATGAGTTTAAGTATGAGTATGAGTATGAGTATGTGCATGAGTATGAGTATGTGTATGAGTATGAGTATGAGTATGACTATGAGAATGAGTATGACTATGACTATGACTATGAGAATGAGTATGAGTATGAGTATGAGTATGAGTGTGAGTATGAGTATGGGTATGAGTATGAGTATGAGTATGAGTATGAGTATGAGTATGAGTATGAGTATGAGTATGAGTATGAGTATGAGTATGAGTATGAGTATGAGTATGAGTATGAGTATGAGTATGAGCATGAGCATGAGCATGAGTATGAGTATGAGTATGAGTATGAGTATGAGTATGAGTATAAGTATAAGTATGAGAATGAGTATGAGTGTGAGTATGAGAATGAGTATGAGTATGTGTATGAGTATGAGTATGAGTATGAGTGTGAGTATGAGTATGAGTATGAGTATGAGTATGAATATGAGTATGAGTATGAGTATAAGTATTAGTATGAGTATGAGTACGAGTATTAGTATGAGTATGAGTATGAGTTTAAGTATGAGTATGAGTATGAGTATGTGCATGAGTATGAGTATGTGTATGAGTATGAGTATGAGTATGACTATGAGAATGAGTATGACTATGACTATGACTATGAGAATGAGTATGAGTATGAGTATGAGTATGAGTGTGAGTATGAGTATGGGTATGAGTATGAGTATGAGTATGAGTATGAGTATGAGTATGAGTATGAGTATGAGTATGAGTATGAGTATGAGTATGAGTATGAGTATGAGTATGAGTATGAGTATGAGTATGAGTATGAGTATGAGTATGAGGATAAGTATTAGTATGAGTATGAGTACGAGTATTAGTATGAGTATGAGTATGAGTTTAAGTATGAGTATGAGTTTAAGTATGAGTATGAGTACGAGTATGCGTATGAATATGAGTATGAGTATGAGTATGAGTATGAGTATGAGTATGAGTATGAGTATGAGTATGAGTATGAGTATGAGTATGAGTATGAGTACGAGTACGAGTACGAGTATGCGTATGAGTTTGAGTATGTGTATGAGTATGAGTATGAGTATGAGTATGAGTATGAGTATGAGTATGAGTTTAAGTATGAGTATGAGTTTAAGTATGAGTATGAGTATGAGTATGCGTATGAGTATGAGTATGAGTATGAGTATGAGCATGAGCATGAGCATGAGCGTGAGCGTGAGAATAAGCATGAGTATGAGTTTAAGTATGAGTATGAGTACGAGTATGCGTATGAATATGAGTATGATTATGAGTATGAGTATGGGTATGAGTATGAGTATGAGTATGAGTATAAGTATGAGCTTGAGCATGAGTATGAGTATGAGTATGAGTATGAGTATGAGTATGAGTATGAGTATGAGTATAAGTATGAGTATGAGTATGAGTATGAGTATGAGTATGAGTATAAGTATTAGTATGAGTATGAGTACGAGTATTAGTATGAGTATGAGTATGAGTATGAGTATGAGTTTAAGTATGAGTATGAGTATGTGCATGAGTATGAGTATGTGTATGAGTATGAGTATGAGTATGAGTATGAGTATGAGTATGAGTATGAGTATGAGTATGAGTATGAGTATGTGTATGAGTATGAGTATGAGTATGAGTATGAGTATGAGTATGAGTATGAATATGACTATGAGTATGAGTATGAGTATAAGTATTAGTATTAGTATGAGTACGAGTATTAGTATGAGTATGAGTATGAGTCTGAGAATGAGTATGAGTATGAGTATGAGTATGAGTATGAGTATGAGTATGAGTATGAGTATGAGTATGAGTATGAGTATGAGCATGAGCATGAGCATGAGTATGAGTATGAGTGTGAGTATGAGTATGAGTATGAGTATGAATATGAGTATGAGTATGATTATAAGTATTAGTATGAGTATGAGTACGAGTATTAGTATGAGTATGAGTATGAGTATGAGTTTAAGAATGAGTACGAGTACGAGTATGTGCATGAGTATGAGTATGTGTATGAGTATGAGTATGAGTATGAGTATGAGTATGAGTATAAGTATAAGTATGAGAATGAGTATGAGTGTGAGTATGAGAATGAGTATGAGTATGTGTATGAGTATGAGTATGAGTATGAGTGTGAGTATGAGTATGAGTATGAGTATGAATATGAGTATGAGTATGAGTATAAGTATTAGTATGAGTATGAGTACGAGTATTAGTATGAGTATGAGTATGAGTTTAAGTATGAGTATGAGTATGAGTATGTGCATGAGTATGAGTATGTGTATGAGTATGAGTATGAGTATTAGTATGAGTATGAGTTTAAGTACGAGTATGAGTATGAGTATGTGCATGAGTATGAGTATGTGTATGAGTATGAGTATGAGTATGAGTATGAGTATGAGTATGAGTATAAGTATGAGAATGAGTATGAGTGTGAGTATGAGAATGAGTATGAGTATGTGTATGAGTATGAGTTTGAGTATGAGTATGAGTATGAGTATGAGTATGAGTATGAGTATGAGTATGAGTATGTGTATGAGTATGAGTATGAGTATGAGTATGAGTATGAGTATGAGTATGAGTATGAGTATGAGTATGAGTTAGAGTATGAGTATGTGTATGAGTATGAGTATGAGTATGAGTATGAGTATGAGTGTGAGTGTGAGTGCGAATGTGAGTATGAGTATGAGTATGAGTATGAGTATGAGTATGTGTATGAGTATGAGTATGAGTATGAGTATGAGTATGAGTATGAGTATGAGTATGTGTATGAGTATGAGTATGAGTATGAGTATGAGTATGACTATGAGTATGAGGATGAGTATGAGTATGAGTATGAGTATGAGTATGAGTATGAGTATGACTATGAGTATGAGTATGACTATGACTATGACTATGACTATGAGAATGAGTATGAGTATGAGTATTAGTATGAATATGAGTATGAGTATGAGTGTGAGTATGAGTATGAGTATGAGTATGAGTATGAGTATGAGTATGAGTATGAGTATGATTATGTGTATGAGTATGAGTATGAGTATGAGTATGAGTATGAGTATGAGAATGAGTATGAGTATGAGTATGAGTATGAGTATGAGCATGAGTATGAGTTAGAGTATGAGTATGTGTATGAGTATGAGTATGAGTATGAGTATGAGTATGAGTGTGAGTGTGAGTGCGAATGTGAGTATGAGTATGAGTATGAGTATGAGTATGAGTATGAGTATGTGTATGAGTATGAGTATGAGTATGAGTATGAGTATGAGTGTGAGTGTGAGTGCGAATGTGAGTATGAGTATGAGTATGAGTATGAGTATGTGTATGAGAATGAGTATGAGTATGAGTATGAGTATGAGTATAAGTATGAGTGTGAGTATGAGTATGTGTATGAGTATGAGTATGAGTATGAGTGTGAGTATGAGAATGAGTATGAGTATGTGTATGAGTATGAGTATGAGTATGTGTATGAGTATGAGTATGAGTATGACTATGAGTATGAGTATGAGTATGAGTATGAGTATGAGTATGAGTATGAGTATGAGTATGAGTATGAGTATGAGTATGAGTATGAGTATGAGTATGAGTATGACTATGAGAATGAGTATGACTATGACTATGACTATGAGAATGAGTATGAGTATGAGTATGAGTATGAGTGTGAGTATGAGTATGGGTATGAGTATGAGTATGAGTATGAGTATGAGTATGAGTATGAGTATGAGTATGAGTATGAGTATGAGTATGAGTATGAGTATGAGTATGAGTATGAGTATGAGTATGAGTATGAGGATAAGTATTAGTATGAGTATGAGTACGAGTATTAGTATGAGTATGAGTATGAGTTTAAGTATGAGTATGAGTTTAAGTATGAGTATGAGTACGAGTATGCGTATGAATATGAGTATGAGTATGAGTATGAGTATGAGTATGAGTATGAGTATGAGTATGAGTATGAGTATGAGTATGAGTATGAGTACGAGTACGAGTACGAGTATGCGTATGAGTTTGAGTATGTGTATGAGTATGAGTATGAGTATGAGTATGAGTATGAGTATGAGTATGAGTTTAAGTATGAGTATGAGTTTAAGTATGAGTATGAGTATGAGTATGCGTATGAGTATGAGTATGAGTATGAGTATGAGCATGAGCATGAGCATGAGCGTGAGCGTGAGAATAAGCATGAGTATGAGTTTAAGTATGAGTATGAGTACGAGTATGCGTATGAATATGAGTATGATTATGAGTATGAGTATGGGTATGAGTATGAGTATGAGTATGAGTATAAGTATGAGCTTGAGCATGAGTATGAGTATGAGTATGAGTATGAGTATGAGTATGAGTATGAGTATGAGTATAAGTATGAGTATGAGTATGAGTATGAGTATGAGTATGAGTATAAGTATTAGTATGAGTATGAGTACGAGTATTAGTATGAGTATGAGTATGAGTATGAGTATGAGTTTAAGTATGAGTATGAGTATGTGCATGAGTATGAGTATGTGTATGAGTATGAGTATGAGTATGAGTATGAGTATGAGTATGAGTATGAGTATGAGTATGAGTATGTGTATGAGTATGAGTATGAGTATGAGTATGAGTATGAGTATGAGTATGAATATGACTATGAGTATGAGTATGAGTATAAGTATTAGTATTAGTATGAGTACGAGTATTAGTATGAGTATGAGTATGAGTCTGAGAATGAGTATGAGTATGAGTATGAGTATGAGTATGAGTATGAGTATGAGTATGAGTATGAGTATGAGTATGAGTATGAGCATGAGCATGAGCATGAGTATGAGTATGAGTGTGAGTATGAGTATGAGTATGAGTATGAATATGAGTATGAGTATGATTATAAGTATTAGTATGAGTATGAGTACGAGTATTAGTATGAGTATGAGTATGAGTATGAGTTTAAGAATGAGTACGAGTACGAGTATGTGCATGAGTATGAGTATGTGTATGAGTATGAGTATGAGTATGAGTATGAGTATGAGTATAAGTATAAGTATGAGAATGAGTATGAGTGTGAGTATGAGAATGAGTATGAGTATGTGTATGAGTATGAGTATGAGTATGAGTGTGAGTATGAGTATGAGTATGAGTATGAGTATGAATATGAGTATGAGTATGAGTATAAGTATTAGTATGAGTATGAGTACGAGTATTAGTATGAGTATGAGTATGAGTTTAAGTATGAGTATGAGTATGAGTATGTGCATGAGTATGAGTATGTGTATGAGTATGAGTATGAGTATGACTATGAGAATGAGTATGACTATGACTATGACTATGAGAATGAGTATGAGTATGAGTATGAGTATGAGTGTGAGTATGAGTATGGGTATGAGTATGAGTATGAGTATGAGTATGAGTATGAGTATGAGTATGAGTATGAGTATGAGTATGAGTATGAGTATGAGTATGAGTATGAGTATGAGTATGAGTATGAGTATGAGCATGAGCATGAGCATGAGTATGAGTATGAGTATGAGTATGAGTATGAGTATGAGTATAAGTATAAGTATGAGAATGAGTATGAGTGTGAGTATGAGAATGAGTATGAGTATGTGTATGAGTATGAGTATGAGTATGAGTGTGAGTATGAGTATGAGTATGAGTATGAGTATGAATATGAGTATGAGTATGAGTATAAGTATTAGTATGAGTATGAGTACGAGTATTAGTATGAGTATGAGTATGAGTTTAAGTATGAGTATGAGTATGAGTATGCGCATGAGTATGAGTATGTGTATGAGTATGAGTATGAGTATGACTATGAGAATGAGTATGACTATGACTATGACTATGAGAATGAGTATGAGTATGAGTATGAGTATGAGTGTGAGTATGAGTATGGGTATGAGTATGAGTATGAGTATGAGTATGAGTATGAGTATGAGTATGAGTATGAGTATGAGTATGAGTATGAGTATGAGTATGAGTATGAGTATGAGTATGAGTATGAGTATGAGTATGAGTATGAGTATGAGGATAAGTATTAGTATGAGTATGAGTACGAGTATTAGTATGAGTATGAGTATGAGTTTAAGTATGAGTATGAGTTTAAGTATGAGTATGAGTACGAGTATGCGTATGAATATGAGTATGAGTATGAGTATGAGTATGAGTATGAGTATGAGTATGAGTATGAGTATGAGTATGAGTATGAGTATGAGTATGAGTACGAGTACGAGTACGAGTATGCGTATGAGTTTGAGTATGTGTATGAGTATGAGTATGAGTATGAGTATGAGTATGAGTATGAGTATGAGTTTAAGTATGAGTATGAGTTTAAGTATGAGTATGAGTATGAGTATGCGTATGAGTATGAGTATGAGTATGAGTATGAGCATGAGCATGAGCATGAGCGTGAGCGTGAGAATAAGCATGAGTATGAGTTTAAGTATGAGTATGAGTACGAGTATGCGTATGAATATGAGTATGATTATGAGTATGAGTATGGGTATGAGTATGAGTATGAGTATGAGTATAAGTATGAGCTTGAGCATGAGTATGAGTATGAGTATGAGTATGAGTATGAGTATGAGTATGAGTATGAGTATAAGTATGAGTATGAGTATGAGTATGAGTATGAGTATGAGTATAAGTATTAGTATGAGTATGAGTACGAGTATTAGTATGAGTATGAGTATGAGTATGAGTATGAGTTTAAGTATGAGTATGAGTATGTGCATGAGTATGAGTATGTGTATGAATATGAGTATGAGTATGAGTATGAGTATGAGTATGAGTATGAGTATGAGTATGAGTATGAGTATGTGTATGAGTATGAGTATGAGTATGAGTATGAGTATGAGTATGAGTATGAATATGACTATGAGTATGAGTATGAGTATAAGTATTAGTATTAGTATGAGTACGAGTATTAGTATGAGTATGAGTATGAGTCTGAGAATGAGTATGAGTATGAGTATGAGTATGAGTATGAGTATGAGTATGAGTATGAGTATGAGTATGAGTATGAGTATGAGCATGAGCATGAGCATGAGTATGAGTATGAGTGTGAGTATGAGTATGAGTATGAGTATGAATATGAGTATGAGTATGATTATAAGTATTAGTATGAGTATGAGTACGAGTATTAGTATGAGTATGAGTATGAGTATGAGTTTAAGAATGAGTACGAGTACGAGTATGTGCATGAGTATGAGTATGTGTATGAGTATGAGTATGAGTATGAGTATGAGTATGAGTATAAGTATAAGTATGAGAATGAGTATGAGTGTGAGTATGAGAATGAGTATGAGTATGTGTATGAGTATGAGTATGAGTATGAGTGTGAGTATGAGTATGAGTATGAGTATGAATATGAGTATGAGTATGAGTATAAGTATTAGTATGAGTATGAGTACGAGTATTAGTATGAGTATGAGTATGAGTTTAAGTATGAGTATGAGTATGAGTATGTGCATGAGTATGAGTATGTGTATGAGTATGAGTATGAGTATTAGTATGAGTATGAGTTTAAGTACGAGTATGAGTATGAGTATGTGCATGAGTATGAGTATGTGTATGAGTATGAGTATGAGTATGAGTATGAGTATGAGTATGAGTATAAGTATGAGAATGAGTATGAGTGTGAGTATGAGAATGAGTATGAGTATGTGTATGAGTATGAGTTTGAGTATGAGTATGAGTATGAGTATGAGTATGAGTATGAGTATGAGTATGAGTATGTGTATGAGTATGAGTATGAGTATGAGTATGAGTATGAGTATGAGTATGAGTATGAGTATGAGTATGAGTTAGAGTATGAGTATGTGTATGAGTATGAGTATGAGTATGAGTATGAGTATGAGTGTGAGTGTGAGTGCGAATGTGAGTATGAGTATGAGTATGAGTATGAGTATGAGTATGTGTATGAGTATGAGTATGAGTATGAGTATGAGTATGAGTATGAGTATGAGTATGTGTATGAGTATGAGTATGAGTATGAGTATGAGTATGACTATGAGTATGAGGATGAGTATGAGTATGAGTATGAGTATGAGTATGAGTATGAGTATGACTATGAGTATGAGTATGACTATGACTATGACTATGACTATGAGAATGAGTATGAGTATGAGTATTAGTATGAATATGAGTATGAGTATGAGTGTGAGTATGAGTATGAGTATGAGTATGAGTATGAGTATGAGTATGAGTATGAGTATGATTATGTGTATGAGTATGAGTATGAGTATGAGTATGAGTATGAGTATGAGAATGAGTATGAGTATGAGTATGAGTATGAGTATGAGTATGAGCATGAGTATGAGTTAGAGTATGAGTATGTGTATGAGTATGAGTATGAGTATGAGTATGAGTATGAGTGTGAGTGTGAGTGCGAATGTGAGTATGAGTATGAGTATGAGTATGAGTATGAGTATGAGTATGTGTATGAGTATGAGTATGAGTATGAGTATGAGTATGAGTATAAGTATGAGTATGAGTATGAGTATGTGTATGAGTATGAGTATGAGTATGAGTGTGAGTATGAGTATGAGTATGAGTATGAATATGAGTATGAGTATGAGTATAAGTATTAGTATGAGTATGAGTACGAGTATTAGTATGAGTATGAGTATGAGTATGAGTTTAAGTATGAGTATGAGTATGAGTATGTGCATGAGTATGAGTATGTGTATGAGTATGAGTATGAGTATTAGTATGAGTATAAGTATGAGAATGAGTATGAGTGTGAGTATGAGAATGAGTATGAGTATGTGTATGAGTATGAGTATGAGTATGAGTATGAGTATGAGTATGAGTATGAGTATGAGTATGAGTATGAGTATGAGTATGAGTATGAGTATGAGTATGAGTATGAGTATGAGTATGAGTATGAGTATGAGTATGAGTATGAGTATGAGTATGAGTATGAGTATGAGTATGAGTATGAGTATGAGTATGAGTATGAGTATAAGTATGAGTATGAGTATGAGTATAAGTATTAGTATGAGTATGAGTACGAGTATTAGTATGAGTATGAGTATGAGTATGAGTTTAAGTATGAGTGTGAGTATGAGTATGAGTATGAGTATCAGTATGAGTATGAGTATGAGTATGAGTATGAGTATGAGGATGAGTATGAGTATAAGTATGAGTATGTGTATGAGTATGAGTATGAGTATGAGTATGAGTATGAGTATGAGTTAGAGTATGAGTATGTGTATGAGTATGAGTATGAGTATGAGTATGAGTATGAGTGTGAGTGCGAATGTGAGTATGAGTATGAGTATGAGTATGAGTATGTGTATGAGTATGAGTATGAGTATGAGTATGACTATGAGTATGAGGATGAGTATGAGTATGAGTATGAGTATGAGTATGAGTATGACTATGAGTATGAGTATGACTATGACTATGACTATGACTATGAGAATGAGTATGAGTATGAGTATTAGTATGAATATGAGTATGAGTATGAGTGTGAGTATGAGTATTAGTATGAGTATGAGTATGAGTATGAGTATGAGTATGAGTATGATTATGTGTATGAGTATGAGTATGAGTATGAGTATGAGTATGAGTATGAGAATGAGTATGAGTATGAGTATGAGTATGAGTATGAGTATGAGCATGAGCATGAGCATGAGTATGAGTATGAGTATGAGTATGAGTATGAGTATGAGTATGAGTATGAGTATAAGTATTAGTATGAGTATGAGTACGAGTATTAGTATGAGTATGAGTATGAGTTTAAGTATGAGTATGAGTACGAGTATGCGTATGAATATGAGTATGAGTATGAGTATGAGTATGGGTATGAGTATGAGTATGAGTATGAGTATGAGTATAAGTATGAGCATGAGCATGAGTATGAGTATGAGTATGAGTATGAGTATGAGTATAAGTATGAGAATGAGTATGAGTGTGAGTATGAGAATGAGTATGAGTATGTGTATGAGTATGAGTCTGAGTATGAGTATGAGTATGAGTATGAGTATGAGTATGAGTATGAGTATGTGTATGAGTATGAGTATGAGTATGAGTATGAGTATGAGTATGAGTATGAGTATGAGTATGAGTATGAGTATGAGTATGAGTATGAGTATGAGTATGAGTATGAGTATGACTATGAGAATGAGTATGACTATGACTATGACTATGAGAATGAGTATGAGTATGAGTATGAGTATGAGTATGAGTGTGAGTATGAGTATGAGTATGAGTATGAGTATGAGTATGAGTATGAGTATGAGTATGAGTATGAGTATGAGTATGAGTATGAGTATGAGTATGAGTATGAGTATGAGTATGAGTATGAGTATGAGTATGAGTATGAGTATGAGTATTAGGATAAGTATTAGTATGAGTATGAGTACGAGTATTAGTATGAGTATGAGTATGAGTTTAAGTATGAGTATGAGTATGAGTATGAGTATGAGTATGAGTATGAGTATGAGTATGATTATGTGTATAAGTATGAGTATGAGTATGAGTATGAGTATGAGTATGAGAATGAGTATGAGTATGAGTATGAGTATGAGTATGAGCATGAGCATGAGCATGAGTATGAGTATGAGTATGAGTATGAGTATGAGTATGAGTATGAGTATGAGTATAAGTATTAGTATGAGTATGAGTACGAGTATTAGTATGAGTATGAGTATGAGTTTAAGTATGAGTATGAGTACGAGTATGCGTATGAATATGAGTATGAGTATGAGTATGAGTATGGGTATGAGTATGAGTATGAGTATGAGTATAAGTATGAGCATGAGCATGAGTATGAGTATGAGTATGAGTATGAGTATAAGTATGAGAATGAGTATGAGTGTGAGTATGAGAATGAGTATGAGTATGTGTATGAGTATGAGTCTGAGTATGAGTATGAGTATGAGTATGAGTATGAGTGTGAGTGCGAATGTGAGTATGAGTATGAGTATGAGTATGAGTATGTGTATGAGTATGAGTATGAGTATGAGTATGACTATGAGTATGAGGATGAGTATGAGTATGAGTATGAGTATGAGTATGAGTATGAGTATGAGTATGAATATGAGTATGAGTATGATTATAAGTATTAGTATGAGTATGAGTACGAGTATTAGTATGAGTATGAGTATGAGTATGAGTTTAAGAATGAGTACGAGTACGAGTATGTGCATGAGTATGAGTATGTGTATGAGTATGAGTATGAGTATGAGTATGAGTATGAGTATAAGTATAAGTATGAGAATGAGTATGAGTGTGAGTATGAGAATGAGTATGAGTATGTGTATGAGTATGAGTATGAGTATGAGTGTGAGTATGAGTATGAGTATGAGTATGAATATGAGTATGAGTATGAGTATAAGTATTAGTATGAGTATGAGTACGAGTATTAGTATGAGTATGAGTTTAAGTATGAGTATGAGTATGAGTATGTGCATGAGTATGAGTATGTGTATGAGTATGAGTATGAGTATTAGTATGAGTATGAGTTTAAGTACGAGTATGAGTATGAGTATGTGCATGAGTATGAGTATGTGTATGAGTATGAGTATGAGTATGAGTATGAGTATGAGTATGAGTATGAGTATAAGTATGAGAATGAGTATGAGTGTGAGTATGAGAATGAGTATGAGTATGTGTATGAGTATGAGTTTGAGTATGAGTATGAGTATGAGTATGAGTATGAGTATGAGTATGAGTATGAGTATGTGTATGAGTATGAGTATGAGTATGAGTATGAGTATGAGTATGAGTATGAGTATGAGTATGAGTATGAGTATGAGTATGAGTATGTGTATGAGTATGAGTATGAGTATGAGTATGAGTATGAGTATGAGTATGAGTATGAGTATGAGTTAGAGTATGAGTATGTGTATGAGTATGAGTATGAGTATGAGTATGAGTATGAGTGTGAGTGTGAGTGCGAATGTGAGTATGAGTATGAGTATGAGTATGAGTATGTGTATGAGTATGAGTATGAGTATGAGTATGAGTATGAGTATGAGTATAAGTATGAGTATGAGTATGAGTATGTGTATGAGTATGAGTATGAGTATGAGTGTGAGTATGAGTATGAGTATGAGTATGGGTATGAATATGAGTATGAGTATGAGTATAAGTATTAGTATGAGTATGAGTACGAGTATTAGTATGAGTATGAGTATGAGTATGAGTTTAAGTATGAGTATGAGTATGAGTATGAGTATGTGCATGAGTATGAGTATGTGTATGAGTATGAGTATGAGTATTAGTATGAGTATAAGTATGAGAATGAGTATGAGTGTGAGTATGAGAATGAGTATGAGTATGTGTATGAGTATGAGTATGAGTATGAGTATGAGTATGAGTATGAGTATGAGTATGAGTATGAGTATGAGTATGAGTATGAGTATGAGTATGAGTATGAGTATGAGTATGAGTATGAGTATGAGTATGAGTATGAGTATGAGTATGAGTATGAGTATGAGTATGAGTATGAGTATGAGTATGAGTATGAGTATGAGTATGAGTATAAGTATGAGTATGAGTATGAGTATAAGTATTAGTATGAGTATGAGTACGAGTATTAGTATGAGTATGAGTATGAGTATGAGTTTAAGTATGAGTATGAGTATGAGTATGAGTATGAGTATGAGTATCAGTATGAGTATGAGTATGAGTATGAGTATGAGGATGAGTATGAGTATAAGTATGAGTATGTGTATGAGTATGAGTATGAGTATGAGTATGAGTATGAGTATGAGTATGAGTATGAGTATGAGTTAGAGTATAAGTATGTGTATGAGTATGAGTATGAGTATGAGTATGAGTATGAGTGTGAGTGCGAATGTGAGTATGAGTATGAGTATGAGTATGAGTATGTGTATGAGTATGAGTATGAGTATGAGTATGACTATGAGTATGAGGATGAGTATGAGTATGAGTATGAGTATGAGTATGAGTATGAGTATGAGTATGACTATGAGTATGAGTATGAGTATGACTATGACTATGACTATGACTATGAGAATGAGTATGAGTATGAGTATTAGTATGAATATGAGTATGAGTATGAGTGTGAGTATGAGTATGAGTATGAGTATGAGTATGAGTATGAGTATGAGTATGAGTATGATTATGTGTATGAGTATGAGTATGAGTATGAGTATGAGTATGAGTATGAGAATGAGTATGAGTATGAGTATGAGTATGAGTATGAGTATGAGCATGAGTATGAGTTAGAGTATGAGTATGTGTATGAGTATGAGTATGAGTATGAGTATGAGTATGAGTATGAGTGTGAGTGTGAGTGCGAATGTGAGTATGAGTATGAGTATGAGTATGAGTATGAGTATGTGTATGAGTATGAGTATGAGTATGAGTATGAGTATGAGTATAAGTATGAGTATGAGTATGAGTATGTGTATGAGTATGAGTATGAGTATGAGTGTGAGTATGAGTATGAGTATGAGTATGAATATGAGTATGAGTATGAGTATAAGTATTAGTATGAGTATGAGTACGAGTATTAGTATGAGTATGAGTATGAGTATGAGTTTAAGTATGAGTATGAGTATGAGTATGTGCATGAGTATGAGTATGTGTATGAGTATGAGTATGAGTATTAGTATGAGTATAAGTATGAGAATGAGTATGAGTGTGAGTATGAGAATGAGTATGAGTATGTGTATGAGTATGAGTATGAGTATGAGTATGAGTATGAGTATGAGTATGAGTATGAGTATGAGTATGAGTATGAGTATGAGTATGAGTATGAGTATGAGTATGAGTATGAGTATGAGTATGAGTATGAGTATGAGTATGAGTATGAGTATGAGTATGAGTATGAGTATGAGTATGAGTATGAGTATGAGTATGAGTATGAGTATGAGTATAAGTATGAGTATGAGTATGAGTATAAGTATTAGTATGAGTATGAGTACGAGTATTAGTATGAGTATGAGTATGAGTATGAGTTTAAGTATGAGTATGAGTATGAGTATGAGTATGAGTATCAGTATGAGTATGAGTATGAGTATGAGTATGAGGATGAGTATGAGTATAAGTATGAGTATGTGTATGAGTATGAGTATGAGTATGAGTATGAGTATGAGTATGAGTATGAGTTAGAGTATGAGTATGTGTATGAGTATGAGTATGAGTATGAGTATGAGTATGAGTGTGAGTGCGAATGTGAGTATGAGTATGAGTATGAGTATGAGTATGTGTATGAGTATGAGTATGAGTATGAGTATGACTATGAGTATGAGGATGAGTATGAGTATGAGTATGAGTATGAGTATGAGTATGACTATGAGTATGAGTATGACTATGACTATGACTATGACTATGAGAATGAGTATGAGTATGAGTATTAGTATGAATATGAGTATGAGTATGAGTGTGAGTATGAGTATTAGTATGAGTATGAGTATGAGTATGAGTATGAGTATGAGTATGATTATGTGTATGAGTATGAGTATGAGTATGAGTATGAGTATGAGTATGAGAATGAGTATGAGTATGAGTATGAGTATGAGTATGAGTATGAGCATGAGCATGAGCATGAGTATGAGTATGAGTATGAGTATGAGTATGAGTATGAGTATGAGTATGAGTATAAGTATTAGTATGAGTATGAGTACGAGTATTAGTATGAGTATGAGTATGAGTTTAAGTATGAGTATGAGTACGAGTATGCGTATGAATATGAGTATGAGTATGAGTATGAGTATGGGTATGAGTATGAGTATGAGTATGAGTATGAGTATAAGTATGAGCATGAGCATGAGTATGAGTATGAGTATGAGTATGAGTATGAGTATAAGTATGAGAATGAGTATGAGTGTGAGTATGAGAATGAGTATGAGTATGTGTATGAGTATGAGTCTGAGTATGAGTATGAGTATGAGTATGAGTATGAGTATGAGTATGAGTATGTGTATGAGTATGAGTATGAGTATGAGTATGAGTATGAGTATGAGTATGAGTATGAGTATGAGTATGAGTATGAGTATGAGTATGAGTATGAGTATGACTATGAGAATGAGTATGACTATGACTATGACTATGAGAATGAGTATGAGTATGAGTATGAGTATGAGTATGAGTGTGAGTATGAGTATGAGTATGAGTATGAGTATGAGTATGAGTATGAGTATGAGTATGAGTATGAGTATGAGTATGAGTATGAGTATGAGTATGAGTATGAGTATGAGTATGAGTATGAGTATGAGTATGAGTATGAGGATAAGTATTAGTATGAGTATGAGTACGAGTATTAGTATGAGTATGAGTATGAGTTTAAGTATGAGTATGAGTATGAGTATGAGTATGAGTATGAGTATGAGTATGAGTTTAAGTATGAGTATGAGTACGAGTATGCGTATGAATATGAGTATGAGTATGAGTATGAGTATGGGTATGAGTATGAGTATGAGTATGAGTATGAGTATAAGTATGAGCATGAGCATGAGTATGAGTATGAGTATGAGTATGAGTATGAGTATGAGTATAAGTATGAGAATGAGTATGAGTGTGAGTATGAGAATGAGTATGAGTATGTGTATGAGTATGAGTCTGAGTATGAGTATGAGTATGAGTATGAGTATGAGTGTGAGTGCGAATGTGAGTATGAGTATGAGTATGAGTATGAGTATGTGTATGAGTATGAGTATGAGTATGAGTATGACTATGAGTATGAGGATGAGTATGAGTATGAGTATGAGTATGAGTATGAGTATGACTATGAGTATGAGTATGACTATGACTATGACTATGACTATGAGAATGAGTATGAGTATGAGTATTAGTATGAATATGAGTATGAGTATGAGTGTGAGTATGAGTATTAGTATGAGTATGAGTATGAGTATGAGTATGAGTATGATTATGTGTATGAGTATGAGTATGAGTATGAGTATGAGTATGAGTATGAGAATGAGTATGAGTATGAGTATGAGTATGAGTATGAGTATGAGCATGAGCATGAGCATGAGTATGAGTATGAGTATGAGTATGAGTATGAGTATGAGTATGAGTATGAGTATGAGTATAAGTATTAGTATGAGTATGAGTACGAGTATTAGTATGAGTATGAGTATGAGTTTAAGTATGAGTATGAGTACGAGTATGCGTATGAATATGAGTATGAGTATGAGTATGAGTATGGGTATGAGTATGAGTATGAGTATGAGTATGAGTATTAGTATGAGTATGAGTATGAGTTTAAGTATGAGTATGAGTACGAGTATGCGTATGAATATGAGTATGAGTATGAGTATGAGTATGGGTATGAGTATGAGTATGAGTATGAGTATAAGTATGAGCATGAGCATGAGTATGAGTATGAGTATGAGTATGAGTATGAGTATGAGTATGAGTATGAGTATGTGTATGAGTATGAGTATGAGTATGAGTATGAGTATGAGTATGAGTATAAGTATGAGTATGAGTATGAGTATGTGTATGAGTATGAGTATGAGTATGAGTGTGAGTATGAGTATGAGTATGAGTATGAGTATGAGTATGAGTATGAGTATGAGTATGTGTATGAGTATGAGTATGAGTATTAGTATGAGTATGAGTATGAGTATGAGTATAAGTATGAGAATGAGTATGAGTGTGAGTGTGAGTATGAGAATGAGTATGAGTATGTGTATGAGTATGAGTTTGAGTATGAGTATGAGTATGAGTATGAGTATGAGTATGAGTATGAGTATGAGTATGTGTATGAGTATGAGTATGAGTATGAGTATGAGTATGAGTATGAGTATGAGTATGAGTATGAGTATGAGTTAGAGTATGAGTATGTGTATGAGTATGAGTATGAGTATGAGTATGAGTATGAGTGTGAGTGTGAGTGCGAATGTGAGTATGAGTATGAGTATGAGTATGAGTATGAGTATGTGTATGAGTATGAGTATGAGTATGAGTATGAGTATGAGTATGAGTATGAGTATAAGTATGAGTATGAGTATGAGTATGTGTATGAGTATGAGTATGAGTATGAGTGTGAGTATGAGTATGAGTATGAGTATGAGTATGAATATGAGTATGAGTATGAGTATAAGTATTAGTATGAGTATGAGTACGAGTATTAGTATGAGTATGAGTATGAGTATGAGTTTAAGTATGAGTATGAGTATGAGTATGAGTATGTGCATGAGTATGAGTATGTGTATGAGTATGAGTATGAGTATTAGTATGAGTATAAGTATGAGAATGAGTATGAGTGTGAGTATGAGAATGAGTATGAGTATGTGTATGAGTATGAGTATGAGTATGAGTATGAGTATGAGTATGAGTATGAGTATGAGTATGAGTATGAGTATGAGTATGAGTATGAGTATGAGTATGAGTATGAGTATGAGTATGAGTATGAGTATGAGTATGAGTATGAGTATGAGTATGAGTATGAGTATGAGTATGAGTATGAGTATGAGTATGAGTATGAGTATGAGTATGAGTATGAGTATGAGTATGAGTATGAGTATGAGTATGAGTATGAGTATAAGTATGAGTATGAGTATGAGTATAAGTATTAGTATGAGTATAAGTATGAGAATGAGTATGAGTGTGAGTATGAGAATGAGTATGAGTATGTGTATGAGTATGAGTATGAGTATGAGTATGAGTATGAGTATGAGTATGAGTATGAGTATGAGTATGAGTATGAGTATGAGTATGAGTATGTGTATGAGTATGAGTATGAGTATGAGTATGAGTATGAGTATGAGTATGAATATGACTATGAGTATGAGTATGAGTATAAGTATTAGTATTAGTATGAGTACGAGTATTAGTATGAGTATGAGTATGAGTCTGAGAATGAGTATGAGTATGAGTATGAGTATGAGTATGAGTATGAGTATGAGTATGAGTATGAGTATGAGTATGAGCATGAGCATGAGCATGAGTATGAGTATGAGTGTGAGTATGAGTATGAGTATGAGTATGAATATGAGTATGAGTATGATTATAAGTATTAGTATGAGTATGAGTACGAGTATTAGTATGAGTATGAGTATGAGTATGAGTTTAAGAATGAGTACGAGTACGAGTATGTGCATGAGTATGAGTATGTGTATGAGTATGAGTATGAGTATGAGTATGAGTATGAGTATAAGTATAAGTATGAGAATGAGTATGAGTGTGAGTATGAGAATGAGTATGAGTATGTGTATGAGTATGAGTATGAGTATGAGTGTGAGTATGAGTATGAGTATGAGTATGAATATGAGTATGAGTATGAGTATAAGTATTAGTATGAGTATGAGTACGAGTATTAGTATGAGTATGAGTATGAGTTTAAGTATGAGTATGAGTATGAGTATGTGCATGAGTATGAGTATGTGTATGAGTATGAGTATGAGTATTAGTATGAGTATGAGTTTAAGTACGAGTATGAGTATGAGTATGTGCATGAGTATGAGTATGTGTATGAGTATGAGTATGAGTATGAGTATGAGTATGAGTATGAGTATGAGTATGAGTATAAGTATGAGAATGAGTATGAGTGTGAGTATGAGAATGAGTATGAGTATGTGTATGAGTATGAGTTTGAGTATGAGTATGAGTATGAGTATGAGTATGAGTATGAGTATGAGTATGAGTATGTGTATGAGTATGAGTATGAGTATGAGTATGAGTATGAGTATGAGTATGAGTATGAGTATGAGTTAGAGTATGAGTATGTGTATGAGTATGAGTATGAGTATGAGTATGAGTATGAGTGTGAGTGTGAGTGCGAATGTGAGTATGAGTATGAGTATGAGTATGAGTATGAGTATGTGTATGAGTATGAGTATGAGTATGAGTATGAGTATGAGTATGAGTATAAGTATGAGTATGAGTATGAGTATGTGTATGAGTATGAGTATGAGTATGAGTGTGAGTATGAGTATGAGTATGAGTATGAGTATGAATATGAGTATGAGTATGAGTATAAGTATTAGTATGAGTATGAGTACGAGTATTAGTATGAGTATGAGTATGAGTATGAGTTTAAGTATGAGTATGAGTATGAGTATGAGTATGTGCATGAGTATGAGTATGTGTATGAGTATGAGTATGAGTATTAGTATGAGTATAAGTATGAGAATGAGTATGAGTGTGAGTATGAGAATGAGTATGAGTATGTGTATGAGTATGAGTATGAGTATGAGTATGAGTATGAGTATGAGTATGAGTATGAGTATGAGTATGAGTATGAGTATGAGTATGAGTATGAGTATGAGTATGAGTATGAGTATGAGTATGAGTATGAGTATGAGTATGAGTATGAGTATGAGTATGAGTATGAGTATGAGTATGAGTATGAGTATGAGTATGAGTATGAGTATGAGTATAAGTATGAGTATGAGTATGAGTATAAGTATTAGTATGAGTATGAGTACGAGTATTAGTATGAGTATGAGTATGAGTATGAGTTTAAGTATGAGTATGAGTATGAGTATGAGTATGAGTATGAGTATCAGTATGAGTATGAGTATGAGTATGAGTATGAGGATGAGTATGAGTATAAGTATGAGTATGTGTATGAGTATGAGTATGAGTATGAGTATGAGTATGAGTATGAGTATGAGTATGAGTATGAGTTAGAGTATAAGTATGTGTATGAGTATGAGTATGAGTATGAGTATGAGTATGAGTGTGAGTGCGAATGTGAGTATGAGTATGAGTATGAGTATGAGTATGTGTATGAGTATGAGTATGAGTATGAGTATGACTATGAGTATGAGGATGAGTATGAGTATGAATATGAGTATGAGTATGAGTATGAGTATGACTATGAGTATGAGTATGACTATGACTATGACTATGACTATGAGAATGAGTATGAGTATGAGTATTAGTATGAATATGAGTATGAGTATGAGTGTGAGTATGAGTATGAGTATGAGTATGAGTATGAGTATGAGTATGAGTATGAGTATGATTATGTGTATGAGTATGAGTATGAGTATGAGTATGAGTATGAGTATGAGAATGAGTATGAGTATGAGTATGAGTATGAGTATGAGTATGAGCATGAGTATGAGTTAGAGTATGAGTATGTGTATGAGTATGAGTATGAGTATGAGTATGAGTATGAGTGTGAGTGTGAGTGCGAATGTGAGTATGAGTATGAGTATGAGTATGAGTATGAGTATGTGTATGAGTATGAGTATGAGTATGAGTATGAGTATGAGTATAAGTATGAGTATGAGTATGAGTATGTGTATGAGTATGAGTATGAGTATGAGTGTGAGTATGAGTATGAGTATGAGTATGAATATGAGTATGAGTATGAGTATAAGTATTAGTATGAGTATGAGTACGAGTATTAGTATGAGTATGAGTATGAGTATGAGTTTAAGTATGAGTATGAGTATGAGTATGTGCATGAGTATGAGTATGAGTATGAGTATGAGTATGAGTATGAGTATGAGTATGAGTATGAGTATGAGTATGAGTATGAGGATAAGTATTAGTATGAGTATGAGAACGAGTATTAGTATGAGTATGAGTATGAGTTTAAGTATGAGTATGAGTATGAGTATGAGTATGAGTATGAGTATGAGTATGAGTTTAAGTATGAGTATGAGTACGAGTATGCGTATGAATATGAGTATGAGTATGAGTATGAGTATGGGTATGAGTATGAGTATGAGTATGAGTATGAGTATAAGTATGAGCATGAGCATGAGTATGAGTATGAGTATGAGTATGAGTATGAGTATGAGTATAAGTATGAGAATGAGTATGAGTGTGAGTATGAGAATGAGTATGAGTATGAGTATGTGTATGAGTATGAGTCTGAGTATGAGTATGAGTATGAGTATGAGTATGAGTGTGAGTGCGAATGTGAGTATGAGTATGAGTATGAGTATGAGTATGTGTATGAGTATGAGTATGAGTATGAGTATGACTATGAGTATGAGGATGAGTATGAGTATGAGTATGAGTATGAGTATGAGTATGACTATGAGTATGAGTATGACTATGACTATGACTATGACTATGAGAATGAGTATGAGTATGAGTATTAGTATGAATATGAGTATGAGTATGAGTGTGAGTATGAGTATTAGTATGAGTATGAGTATGAGTATGAGTATGAGTATGAGTATGATTATGTGTATGAGTATGAGTATGAGTATGAGTATGAGTATGAGTATGAGAATGAGTATGAGTATGAGTATGAGTATGAGTATGAGTATGAGCATGAGCATGAGCATGAGTATGAGTATGAGTATGAGTATGAGTATGAGTATGAGTATGAGTATGAGTATAAGTATTAGTATGAGTATGAGTACGAGTATTAGTATGAGTATGAGTATGAGTTTAAGTATGAGTATGAGTACGAGTATGCGTATGAATATGAGTATGAGTATGAGTATGAGTATGGGTATGAGTATGAGTATGAGTATGAGTATGAGTATAAGTATGAGCATGAGTGTGAGTGCGAATGTGAGTATGAGTATGAGTATGAGTATGAGTATGAGTATGTGTATGAGTATGAGTATGAGTATGAGTATGAGTATGAGTATGAGTATGAGTATAAGTATGAGTATGAGTATGAGTATGTGTATGAGTATGAGTATGAGTATGAGTGTGAGTATGAGTATGAGTATGAGTATGAGTATGAGTATGAGTATGAGTATGAGTATGTGTATGAGTATGAGTATGAGTATTAGTATGAGTATGAGTATGAGTATGAGTATAAGTATGAGAATGAGTATGAGTGTGAGTGTGAGTATGAGAATGAGTATGAGTATGTGTATGAGTATGAGTTTGAGTATGAGTATGAGTATGAGTATGAGTATGAGTATGAGTATGAGTATGAGTATGTGTATGAGTATGAGTATGAGTATGAGTATGAGTATGAGTATGAGTATGAGTATGAGTATGAGTTAGAGTATGAGTATGTGTATGAGTATGAGTATGAGTATGAGTATGAGTATGAGTGTGAGTGTGAGTGCGAATGTGAGTATGAGTATGAGTATGAGTATGAGTATGAGTATGTGTATGAGTATGAGTATGAGTATGAGTATGAGTATGAGTATGAGTATGAGTATAAGTATGAGTATGAGTATGAGTATGTGTATGAGTATGAGTATGAGTATGAGTGTGAGTATGAGTATGAGTATGAGTATGAGTATGAATATGAGTATGAGTATGAGTATAAGTATTAGTATGAGTATGAGTACGAGTATTAGTATGAGTATGAGTATGAGTATGAGTTTAAGTATGAGTATGAGTATGAGTATGAGTATGTGCATGAGTATGAGTATGTGTATGAGTATGAGTATGAGTATGAGTATGAGTATGAGTATGAGTATGAGTATGAGTATGAGTATGAGTATGAGTATGTGTATGAGTATGAGTATGAGTATGAGTATGAGTATGAGTATGAGTATGAATATGACTATGAGTATGAGTATGAGTATAAGTATTAGTATTAGTATGAGTACGAGTATTAGTATGAGTATGAGTATGAGTCTGAGAATGAGTATGAGTATGAGTATGAGTATGAGTATGAGTATGAGTATGAGTATGAGTATGAGTATGAGTATGAGCATGAGCATGAGCATGAGTATGAGTATGAGTGTGAGTATGAGTATGAGTATGAGTATGAATATGAGTATGAGTATGATTATAAGTATTAGTATGAGTATGAGTACGAGTATTAGTATGAGTATGAGTATGAGTATGAGTTTAAGAATGAGTACGAGTACGAGTATGTGCATGAGTATGAGTATGTGTATGAGTATGAGTATGAGTATGAGTATGAGTATGAGTATAAGTATAAGTATGAGAATGAGTATGAGTGTGAGTATGAGAATGAGTATGAGTATGTGTATGAGTATGAGTATGAGTATGAGTGTGAGTATGAGTATGAGTATGAGTATGAGTATGAGTATGAGTATGAGTATGAGTATAAGTATGAGTATGAGTATGAGTATGAGTATGAGTATGAGTATAAGTATTAGTATGAGTATGAGTATGTGCATGAGTATGAGTATGTGTATGAGTATGAGTATGAGTATTAGTATGAGTATAAGTATGAGAATGAGTATGAGTGTGAGTATGAGAATGAGTATGAGTATGTGTATGAGTATGAGTATGAGTATGAGTATGAGTATGAGTATGAGTATGAGTATGAGTATGAGTATGAGTATGAGTATGAGTATGAGTATGAGTATGAGTATGAGTATGAGTATGAGTATGAGTATGAGTATGAGTATGAGTATGAGTATGAGTATGAGTATGAGTATGAGTATGAGTATGAGTATGAGTATGAGTATGAGTATGAGTATGAGTATGAGTATGAGTATGAGTATAAGTATGAGTATGAGTATGAGTATAAGTATTAGTATGAGTATAAGTATGAGAATGAGTATGAGTGTGAGTATGAGAATGAGTATGAGTATGTGTATGAGTATGAGTATGAGTATGAGTATGAGTATGAGTATGAGTATGAGTATGAGTATGAGTATGAGTATGAGTATGAGTATGAGTATGTGTATGAGTATGAGTATGAGTATGAGTATGAGTATGAGTATGAGTATGAATATGACTATGAGTATGAGTATGAGTATAAGTATTAGTATTAGTATGAGTACGAGTATTAGTATGAGTATGAGTATGAGTCTGAGAATGAGTATGAGTATGAGTATGAGTATGAGTATGAGTATGAGTATGAGTATGAGTATGAGTATGAGTATGAGTATGAGCATGAGCATGAGCATGAGTATGAGTATGAGTGTGAGTATGAGTATGAGTATGAGTATGAATATGAGTATGAGTATGATTATAAGTATTAGTATGAGTATGAGTACGAGTATTAGTATGAGTATGAGTATGAGTATGAGTTTAAGAATGAGTACGAGTACGAGTATGTGCATGAGTATGAGTATGTGTATGAGTATGAGTATGAGTATGAGTATGAGTATGAGTATAAGTATAAGTATGAGAATGAGTATGAGTGTGAGTATGAGAATGAGTATGAGTATGTGTATGAGTATGAGTATGAGTATGAGTGTGAGTATGAGTATGAGTATGAGTATGAATATGAGTATGAGTATGAGTATAAGTATTAGTATGAGTATGAGTACGAGTATTAGTATGAGTATGAGTATGAGTTTAAGTATGAGTATGAGTATGAGTATGTGCATGAGTATGAGTATGTGTATGAGTATGAGTATGAGTATTAGTATGAGTATGAGTTTAAGTACGAGTATGAGTATGAGTATGTGCATGAGTATGAGTATGTGTATGAGTATGAGTATGAGTATGAGTATGAGTATGAGTATGAGTATGAGTATGAGTATAAGTATGAGAATGAGTATGAGTGTGAGTATGAGAATGAGTATGAGTATGTGTATGAGTATGAGTTTGAGTATGAGTATGAGTATGAGTATGAGTATGAGTATGAGTATGAGTATGAGTATGTGTATGAGTATGAGTATGAGTATGAGTATGAGTATGAGTATGAGTATGAGTATGAGTATGAGTTAGAGTATGAGTATGTGTATGAGTATGAGTATGAGTATGAGTATGAGTATGAGTGTGAGTGTGAGTGCGAATGTGAGTATGAGTATGAGTATGAGTATGAGTATGAGTATGTGTATGAGTATGAGTATGAGTATGAGTATGAGTATGAGTATGAGTATAAGTATGAGTATGAGTATGAGTATGTGTATGAGTATGAGTATGAGTATGAGTGTGAGTATGAGTATGAGTATGAGTATGAGTATGAATATGAGTATGAGTATGAGTATAAGTATTAGTATGAGTATGAGTACGAGTATTAGTATGAGTATGAGTATGAGTATGAGTTTAAGTATGAGTATGAGTATGAGTATGAGTATGTGCATGAGTATGAGTATGTGTATGAGTATGAGTATGAGTATTAGTATGAGTATAAGTATGAGAATGAGTATGAGTGTGAGTATGAGAATGAGTATGAGTATGTGTATGAGTATGAGTATGAGTATGAGTATGAGTATGAGTATGAGTATGAGTATGAGTATGAGTATGAGTATGAGTATGAGTATGAGTATGAGTATGAGTATGAGTATGAGTATGAGTATGAGTATGAGTATGAGTATGAGTATGAGTATGAGTATGAGTATGAGTATGAGTATGAGTATGAGTATGAGTATGAGTATGAGTATGAGTATGAGTATAAGTATGAGTATGAGTATGAGTATAAGTATTAGTATGAGTATGAGTACGAGTATTAGTATGAGTATGAGTATGAGTATGAGTTTAAGTATGAGTATGAGTATGAGTATGAGTATGAGTATGAGTATCAGTATGAGTATGAGTATGAGTATGAGTATGAGGATGAGTATGAGTATAAGTATGAGTATGTGTATGAGTATGAGTATGAGTATGAGTATGAGTATGAGTATGAGTATGAGTATGAGTATGAGTTAGAGTATAAGTATGTGTATGAGTATGAGTATGAGTATGAGTATGAGTATGAGTGTGAGTGCGAATGTGAGTATGAGTATGAGTATGAGTATGAGTATGTGTATGAGTATGAGTATGAGTATGAGTATGACTATGAGTATGAGGATGAGTATGAGTATGAATATGAGTATGAGTATGAGTATGAGTATGACTATGAGTATGAGTATGACTATGACTATGACTATGACTATGAGAATGAGTATGAGTATGAGTATTAGTATGAATATGAGTATGAGTATGAGTGTGAGTATGAGTATGAGTATGAGTATGAGTATGAGTATGAGTATGAGTATGAGTATGATTATGTGTATGAGTATGAGTATGAGTATGAGTATGAGTATGAGTATGAGAATGAGTATGAGTATGAGTATGAGTATGAGTATGAGTATGAGCATGAGTATGAGTTAGAGTATGAGTATGTGTATGAGTATGAGTATGAGTATGAGTATGAGTATGAGTGTGAGTGTGAGTGCGAATGTGAGTATGAGTATGAGTATGAGTATGAGTATGAGTATGTGTATGAGTATGAGTATGAGTATGAGTATGAGTATGAGTATAAGTATGAGTATGAGTATGAGTATGTGTATGAGTATGAGTATGAGTATGAGTGTGAGTATGAGTATGAGTATGAGTATGAATATGAGTATGAGTATGAGTATAAGTATTAGTATGAGTATGAGTACGAGTATTAGTATGAGTATGAGTATGAGTATGAGTTTAAGTATGAGTATGAGTATGAGTATGTGCATGAGTATGAGTATGAGTATGAGTATGAGTATGAGTATGAGTATGAGTATGAGTATGAGTATGAGTATGAGGATAAGTATTAGTATGAGTATGAGTACGAGTATTAGTATGAGTATGAGTATGAGTTTAAGTATGAGTATGAGTATGAGTATGAGTATGAGTATGAGTATGAGTATGAGTTTAAGTATGAGTATGAGTACGAGTATGCGTATGAATATGAGTATGAGTATGAGTATGAGTATGGGTATGAGTATGAGTATGAGTATGAGTATGAGTATAAGTATGAGCATGAGCATGAGTATGAGTATGAGTATGAGTATGAGTATGAGTATGAGTATAAGTATGAGAATGAGTATGAGTGTGAGTATGAGAATGAGTATGAGTATGTGTATGAGTATGAGTCTGAGTATGAGTATGAGTATGAGTATGAGTATGAGTGTGAGTGCGAATGTGAGTATGAGTATGAGTATGAGTATGAGTATGTGTATGAGTATGAGTATGAGTATGAGTATGACTATGAGTATGAGGATGAGTATGAGTATGAGTATGAGTATGAGTATGAGTATGACTATGAGTATGAGTATGACTATGACTATGACTATGACTATGAGAATGAGTATGAGTATGAGTATTAGTATGAATATGAGTATGAGTATGAGTGTGAGTATGAGTATTAGTATGAGTATGAGTATGAGTATGAGTATGAGTATGAGTATGATTATGTGTATGAGTATGAGTATGAGTATGAGTATGAGTATGAGTATGAGAATGAGTATGAGTATGAGTATGAGTATGAGTATGAGTATGAGCATGAGCATGAGCATGAGTATGAGTATGAGTATGAGTATGAGTATGAGTATGAGTATGAGTATGAGTATAAGTATTAGTATGAGTATGAGTACGAGTATTAGTATGAGTATGAGTATGAGTTTAAGTATGAGTATGAGTACGAGTATGCGTATGAATATGAGTATGAGTATGAGTATGAGTATGGGTATGAGTATGAGTATGAGTATGAGTATGAGTATAAGTATGAGCATGAGTGTGAGTGCGAATGTGAGTATGAGTATGAGTATGAGTATGAGTATGAGTATGTGTATGAGTATGAGTATGAGTATGAGTATGAGTATGAGTATGAGTATGAGTATAAGTATGAGTATGAGTATGAGTATGTGTATGAGTATGAGTATGAGTATGAGTGTGAGTATGAGTATGAGTATGAGTATGAGTATGAGTATGAGTATGAGTATGAGTATGAGTATGTGTATGAGTATGAGTATGAGTATTAGTATGAGTATGAGTATGAGTATGAGTATAAGTATGAGAATGAGTATGAGTGTGAGTGTGAGTATGAGAATGAGTATGAGTATGTGTATGAGTATGAGTTTGAGTATGAGTATGAGTATGAGTATGAGTATGAGTATGAGTATGAGTATGAGTATGTGTATGAGTATGAGTATGAGTATGAGTATGAGTATGAGTATGAGTATGAGTATGAGTATGAGTTAGAGTATGAGTATGTGTATGAGTATGAGTATGAGTATGAGTATGAGTATGAGTGTGAGTGTGAGTGCGAATGTGAGTATGAGTATGAGTATGAGTATGAGTATGAGTATGTGTATGAGTATGAGTATGAGTATGAGTATGAGTATGAGTATGAGTATGAGTATAAGTATGAGTATGAGTATGAGTATGTGTATGAGTATGAGTATGAGTATGAGTGTGAGTATGAGTATGAGTATGAGTATGAGTATGAATATGAGTATGAGTATGAGTATAAGTATTAGTATGAGTATGAGTACGAGTATTAGTATGAGTATGAGTATGAGTATGAGTTTAAGTATGAGTATGAGTATGAGTATGAGTATGTGCATGAGTATGAGTATGTGTATGAGTATGAGTATGAGTATTAGTATGAGTATAAGTATGAGAATGAGTATGAGTGTGAGTATGAGAATGAGTATGAGTATGTGTATGAGTATGAGTATGAGTATGAGTATTAGTATGAGTATGAGTATGAGTATGAGTATGAGTATGAGTATGAGTATGAGTATGAGTATGAGTATGAGTATGAGTATGAGTATGAGTATGAGTATGAGTATGAGTATGAGTATGAGTATGAGTATGAGTATGAGTATGAGTATGAGTATGAGTATGAGTATGAGTATGAGTATGAGTATAAGTATGAGTATGAGTATGAGTATAAGTATTAGTATGAGTATAAGTATGAGAATGAGTATGAGTGTGAGTATGAGAATGAGTATGAGTATGTGTATGAGTATGAGTATGAGTATGAGTATGAGTATGAGTATGAGTATGAGTATGAGTATGAGTATGAGTATGAGTATGAGTATGAGTATGTGTATGAGTATGAGTATGAGTATGAGTATGAGTATGAGTATGAGTATGAATATGACTATGAGTATGAGTATGAGTATAAGTATTAGTATTAGTATGAGTACGAGTATTAGTATGAGTATGAGTATGAGTCTGAGAATGAGTATGAGTATGAGTATGAGTATGAGTATGAGTATGAGTATGAGTATGAGTATGAGTATGAGTATGAGCATGAGCATGAGCATGAGTATGAGTATGAGTGTGAGTATGAGTATGAGTATGAGTATGAATATGAGTATGAGTATGATTATAAGTATTAGTATGAGTATGAGTACGAGTATTAGTATGAGTATGAGTATGAGTATGAGTTTAAGAATGAGTACGAGTACGAGTATGTGCATGAGTATGAGTATGTGTATGAGTATGAGTATGAGTATGAGTATGAGTATGAGTATAAGTATAAGTATGAGAATGAGTATGAGTGTGAGTATGAGAATGAGTATGAGTATGTGTATGAGTATGAGTATGAGTATGAGTGTGAGTATGAGTATGAGTATGAGTATGAGTATGAGTATGAGTATGAGTATGAGTATAAGTATGAGTATGAGTATGAGTATGAGTATGAGTATGAGTATAAGTATTAGTATGAGTATGAGTACGAGTATTAGTATGAGTATGAGTATGAGTATGAGTATGAGTTTAAGTATGAGTATGAGTATGTGCATGAGTATGAGTATGTGTATGAGTATGAGTATGAGTATGTGTATGAGTATGAGTATGAGTATGAGTATGAGTATGAGTATGAGTATGTGTATGAGTATGAGTATGAGTATGAGTATGAGTATGAGTATGAGTATGAATATGACTATGAGTATGAGTATGAGTATAAGTATTAGTATTAGTATGAGTACGAGTATTAGTATGAGTATGAGTATGAGTCTGAGAATGAGTATGAGTATGAGTATGAGTATGAGTATGAGTATGAGTATGAGTATGAGTATGAGTATGAGTATGAGTATGAGCATGAGCATGAGCATGAGTATGAGTATGAGTGTGAGTATGAGTATGAGTATGAGTATGAATATGAGTATGAGTATGATTATAAGTATTAGTATGAGTATGAGTACGAGTATTAGTATGAGTATGAGTATGAGTATGAGTTTAAGAATGAGTACGAGTACGAGTATGTGCATGAGTATGAGTATGTGTATGAGTATGAGTATGAGTATGAGTATGAGTATGAGTATAAGTATAAGTATGAGAATGAGTATGAGTGTGAGTATGAGAATGAGTATGAGTATGTGTATGAGTATGAGTATGAGTATGAGTGTGAGTATGAGTATGAGTATGAGTATGAATATGAGTATGAGTATGAGTATAAGTATTAGTATGAGTATGAGTACGAGTATTAGTATGAGTATGAGTATGAGTTTAAGTATGAGTATGAGTATGAGTATGTGCATGAGTATGAGTATGTGTATGAGTATGAGTATGAGTATTAGTATGAGTATGAGTTTAAGTACGAGTATGAGTATGAGTATGTGCATGAGTATGAGTATGTGTATGAGTATGAGTATGAGTATGAGTATGAGTATGAGTATGAGTATGAGTATAAGTATGAGAATGAGTATGAGTGTGAGTATGAGAATGAGTATGAGTATGTGTATGAGTATGAGTTTGAGTATGAGTATGAGTATGAGTATGAGTATGAGTATGAGTATGAGTATGAGTATGAGTATGTGTATGAGTATGAGTATGAGTATGAGTATGAGTATGAGTATGAGTATGAGTATGAGTATGAGTTAGAGTATGAGTATGTGTATGAGTATGAGTATGAGTATGAGTATGAGTATGAGTGTGAGTGTGAGTGCGAATGTGAGTATGAGTATGAGTATGAGTATGAGTATGAGTATGTGTATGAGTATGAGTATGAGTATGAGTATGAGTATGAGTATGAGTATGAGTATGTGTATGAGTATGAGTATGAGTATGAGTATGACTATGAGTATGAGGATGAGTATGAGTATGAGTATGAGTATGAGTATGAGTATGAGTATGACTATGAGTATGAGTATGACTATGACTATGACTATGACTATGAGAATGAGTATGAGTATGAGTATTAGTATGAATATGAGTATGAGTATGAGTGTGAGTATGAGTATGAGTATGAGTATGAGTATGAGTATGAGTATGAGTATGAGTATGATTATGTGTATGAGTATGAGTATGAGTATGAGTATGAGTATGAGTATGAGAATGAGTATGAGTATGAGTATGAGTATGAGTATGAGTATGAGCATGAGTATGAGTTAGAGTATGAGTATGTGTATGAGTATGAGTATGAGTATGAGTATGAGTATGAGTGTGAGTGTGAGTGCGAATGTGAGTATGAGTATGAGTATGAGTATGAGTATGAGTATGAGTATGTGTATGAGTATGAGTATGAGTATGAGTATGAGTATGAGTATAAGTATGAGTATGAGTATGAGTATGTGTATGAGTATGAGTATGAGTATGAGTGTGAGTATGAGTATGAGTATGAGTATGAATATGAGTATGAGTATGAGTATAAGTATTAGTATGAGTATGAGTACGAGTATTAGTATAAGTATGAGTATGAGTATGAGTTTAAGTATGAGTATGAGTATGAGTATGTGCATGAGTATGAGTATGTGTATGAGTATGAGTATGAGTATTAGTATGAGTATAAGTATGAGAATGAGTATGAGTGTGAGTATGAGAATGAGTATGAGTATGTGTATGAGTATGAGTATGAGTATGAGTATGAGTATGAGTATGAGTATGAGTATGAGTATGAGTATGAGTATGAGTATGAGTATGAGTATGAGTATGAGTATGAGTATGAGTATGAGTATGAGTATGAGTATGAGTATGAGTATGAGTATGAGTATGAGTATGAGTATGAGTATGAGTATGAGTATGAGTATGAGTATGAGTATGAGTATAAGTATGAGTATGAGTATGAGTATAAGTATTAGTATGAGTATGAGTACGAGTATTAGTATGAGTATGAGTATGAGTATGAGTATGAGTTTAAGTATGAGTGTGAGTATGAGTATGAGTATGAGTATCAGTATGAGTATGAGTATGAGTATGAGTATGAGTATGAGGATGAGTATGAGTATAAGTATGAGTATGTGTATGAGTATGAGTATGAGTATGAGTATGAGTATGAGTATGAGTTAGAGTATGAGTATGTGTATGAGTATGAGTATGAGTATGAGTATGAGAATGAGTATGAGTGTGAGTGCGAATGTGAGTATGAGTATGAGTATGAGTATGAGTATGTGTATGAGTATGAGTATGAGTATGAGTATGACTATGAGTATGAGGATGAGTATGAGTATGAGTATGAGTATGAGTATGAGTATGACTATGAGTATGAGTATGACTATGACTATGACTATGACTATGAGAATGAGTATGAGTATGAGTATTAGTATGAATATGAGTATGAGTATGAGTGTGAGTATGAGTATTAGTATGAGTATGAGTATGAGTATGAGTATGAGTATGAGTATGAGTATGATTATGTGTATGAGTATGAGTATGAGTATGAGTATGAGTATGAGTATGAGAATGAGTATGAGTATGAGTATGAGTATGAGTATGAGTATGAGCATGAGCATGAGCATGAGTATGAGTATGAGTATGAGTATGAGTATGAGTATGAGTATGAGTATGAGTATAAGTATTAGTATGAGTATGAGTACGAGTATTAGTATGAGTATGAGTATGAGTTTAAGTATGAGTATGAGTACGAGTATGCGTATGAATATGAGTATGAGTATGAGTATGAGTATGGGTATGAGTATGAGTATGAGTATGAGTATGAGTATAAGTATGAGCATGAGCATGAGTATGAGTATGAGTATGAGTATGAGTATGAGTATAAGTATGAGAATGAGTATGAGTGTGAGTATGAGAATGAGTATGAGTATGTGTATGAGTATGAGTCTGAGTATGAGTATGAGTATGAGTATGAGTATGAGTATGAGTATGAGTATGTGTATGAGTATGAGTATGAGTATGAGTATGAGTATGAGTATGAGTATGAGTATGAGTATGAGTATGAGTATGAGTATGAGTATGAGTATGAGTATGAGTATGAGTATGAGTATGACTATGAGAATGAGTATGACTATGACTATGACTATGAGAATGAGTATGAGTATGAGTATGAGTATGAGTATGAGTGTGAGTATGAGTATGAGTATGAGTATGAGTATGAGTATGAGTATGAGTATGAGTATGAGTATGAGTATGAGTATGAGTATGAGTATGAGTATGAGTATGAGTATGAGTATGAGTATGAGTATGAGTATGAGTATGAGTATGAGTATTAGGATAAGTATTAGTATGAGTATGAGTACGAGTATTAGTATGAGTATGAGTATGAGTTTAAGTATGAGTATGAGTATGAGTATGAGTATGAGTATGAGTATGAGTATGAGTATGATTATGTGTATGAGTATGAGTATGAGTATGAGTATGAGTATGAGTATGAGAATGAGTATGAGTATGAGTATGAGTATGAGTATGAGTATGAGCATGAGCATGAGCATGAGTATGAGTATGAGTATGAGTATGAGTATGAGTATGAGTATGAGTATGAGTATGAGTATAAGTATTAGTATGAGTATGAGTACGAGTATTAGTATGAGTATGAGTATGAGTTTAAGTATGAGTATGAGTACGAGTATGCGTATGAATATGAGTATGAGTATGAGTATGAGTATGGGTATGAGTATGAGTATGAGTATGAGTATGAGTATAAGTATGAGCATGAGCATGAGTATGAGTATGAGTATGAGTATGAGTATAAGTATGAGAATGAGTATGAGTGTGAGTATGAGAATGAGTATGAGTATGTGTATGAGTATGAGTCTGAGTATGAGTATGAGTATGAGTATGAGTATGAGTGTGAGTGCGAATGTGAGTATGAGTATGAGTATGAGTATGAGTATGTGTATGAGTATGAGTATGAGTATGAGTATGACTATGAGTATGAGGATGAGTATGAGTATGAGTATGAGTATGAGTATGAGTATGAGTATGAATATGAGTATGAGTATGATTATAAGTATTAGTATGAGTATGAGTACGAGTATTAGTATGAGTATGAGTATGAGTATGAGTTTAAGAATGAGTACGAGTACGAGTATGTGCATGAGTATGAGTATGTGTATGAGTATGAGTATGAGTATGAGTATGAGTATGAGTATAAGTATAAGTATGAGAATGAGTATGAGTGTGAGTATGAGAATGAGTATGAGTATGTGTATGAGTATGAGTATGAGTATGAGTGTGAGTATGAGTATGAGTATGAGTATGAATATGAGTATGAGTATGAGTATAAGTATTAGTATGAGTATGAGTACGAGTATTAGTATGAGTATGAGTATGAGTTTAAGTATGAGTATGAGTATGAGTATGTGCATGAGTATGAGTATGTGTATGAGTATGAGTATGAGTATTAGTATGAGTATGAGTTTAAGTACGAGTATGAGTATGAGTATGTGCATGAGTATGAGTATGTGTATGAGTATGAGTATGAGTATGAGTATGAGTATGAGTATGAGTATGAGTATAAGTATGAGAATGAGTATGAGTGTGAGTATGAGAATGAGTATGAGTATGTGTATGAGTATGAGTTTGAGTATGAGTATGAGTATGAGTATGAGTATGAGTATGAGTATGAGTATGAGTATGTGTATGAGTATGAGTATGAGTATGAGTATGAGTATGAGTATGAGTATGAGTATGAGTATGAGTATGAGTATGAGTATGAGTATGTGTATGAGTATGAGTATGAGTATGAGTATGAGTATGAGTATGAGTATGAGTATGAGTATGAGTTAGAGTATGAGTATGTGTATGAGTATGAGTATGAGTATGAGTATGAGTATGAGTGTGAGTGTGAGTGCGAATGTGAGTATGAGTATGAGTATGAGTATGAGTATGAGTATGTGTATGAGTATGAGTATGAGTATGAGTATGAGTATGAGTATGAGTATGAGTATAAGTATGAGTATGAGTATGAGTATGTGTATGAGTATGAGTATGAGTATGAGTGTGAGTATGAGTATGAGTATGAGTATGGGTATGAATATGAGTATGAGTATGAGTATAAGTATTAGTATGAGTATGAGTACGAGTATTAGTATGAGTATGAGTATGAGTATGAGTTTAAGTATGAGTATGAGTATGAGTATGAGTATGTGCATGAGTATGAGTATGTGTATGAGTATGAGTATGAGTATTAGTATGAGTATAAGTATGAGAATGAGTATGAGTGTGAGTATGAGAATGAGTATGAGTATGTGTATGAGTATGAGTATGAGTATGAGTATGAGTATGAGTATGAGTATGAGTATGAGTATGAGTATGAGTATGAGTATGAGTATGAGTATGAGTATGAGTATGAGTATGAGTATGAGTATGAGTATGAGTATGAGTATGAGTATGAGTATGAGTATGAGTATGAGTATGAGTATGAGTATGAGTATGAGTATGAGTATAAGTATGAGTATGAGTATGAGTATAAGTATTAGTATGAGTATGAGTACGAGTATTAGTATGAGTATGAGTATGAGTATGAGTTTAAGTATGAGTATGAGTATGAGTATGAGTATGAGTATGAGTATCAGTATGAGTATGAGTATGAGTATGAGTATGAGGATGAGTATGAGTATAAGTATGAGTATGTGTATGAGTATGAGTATGAGTATGAGTATGAGTATGAGTATGAGTATGAGTATGAGTATGAGTTAGAGTATAAGTATGTGTATGAGTATGAGTATGAGTATGAGTATGAGTATGAGTGTGAGTGCGAATGTGAGTATGAGTATGAGTATGAGTATGAGTATGTGTATGAGTATGAGTATGAGTATGAGTATGACTATGAGTATGAGGATGAGTATGAGTATGAGTATGAGTATGAGTATGAGTATGAGTATGAGTATGACTATGAGTATGAGTATGACTATGACTATGACTATGACTATGAGAATGAGTATGAGTATGAGTATTAGTATGAATATGAGTATGAGTATGAGTGTGAGTATGAGTATGAGTATGAGTATGAGTATGAGTATGAGTATGAGTATGAGTATGAGTATGATTATGTGTATGAGTATGAGTATGAGTATGAGTATGAGTATGAGTATGAGAATGAGTATGAGTATGAGTATGAGTATGAGTATGAGTATGAGCATGAGTATGAGTTAGAGTATGAGTATGTGTATGAGTATGAGTATGAGTATGAGTATGAGTATGAGTGTGAGTGTGAGTGCGAATGTGAGTATGAGTATGAGTATGAGTATGAGTATGAGTATGTGTATGAGTATGAGTATGAGTATGAGTATGAGTATGAGTATAAGTATGAGTATGAGTATGAGTATGTGTATGAGTATGAGTATGAGTATGAGTGTGAGTATGAGTATGAGTATGAGTATGAATATGAGTATGAGTATGAGTATTAGTATGAATATGAGTATGAGTATGAGTGTGAGTATGAGTATGAGTATGAGTATGAGTATGAGTATGAGTATGAGTATGAGTATGAGTATGATTATGTGTATGAGTATGAGTATGAGTATGAGTATGACTATGAGTATGAGGATGAGTATGAGTATGAGTATGAGTATGAGTATGAGTATGAGTATGAGTATGACTATGAGTATGAGTATGACTATGACTATGACTATGACTATGAGAATGAGTATGAGTATGAGTATTAGTATGAATATGAGTATGAGTATGAGTGTGAGTATGAGTATGAGTATGAGTATGAGTATGAGTATGAGTATGAGTATGAGTATGATTATGTGTATGAGTATGAGTATGAGTATGAGTATGAGTATGAGTATGAGAATGAGTATGAGTATGAGTATGAGTATGAGTATGAGTATGAGCATGAGTATGAGTTTGTGTATGAGTATGAGTATGAGTATGAGTATGAGTATGAGTGTGAGTGTGAGTGCGAATGTGAGTATGAGTATGAGTATGAGTATGAGTATGAGTATGTGTATGAGTATGAGTATGAGTATGAGTATGAGTATGAGTATAAGTATGAGTATGAGTATGAGTATGTGTATGAGTATGAGTATGAGTATGAGTGTGAGTATGAGTATGAGTATGAGTATGAATATGAGTATGAGTATGAGTATAAGTATTAGTATGAGTATGAGTACGAGTATTAGTATGAGTATGAGTATGAGTATGAGTTTAAGTATGAGTATGAGTATGAGTATGTGCATGAGTATGAGTATGTGTATGAGTATGAGTATGAGTATTAGTATGAGTATAAGTATGAGAATGAGTATGAGTGTGAGTATGAGAATGAGTATGAGTATGTGTATGAGTATGAGTATGAGTATGAGTATGAGTATGAGTATGAGTATGAGTATGAGTATGAGTATGAGTATGAGTATGAGTATGAGTATGAGTATGAGTATGAGTATGAGTATGAGTATGAGTATGAGTATGAGTATGAGTATGAGTATGAGTATGAGTATGAGTATGAGTATGAGTATGAGTATGAGTATGAGTATGAGTATAAGTATGAGTATGAGTATGAGTATAAGTATTAGTATGAGTATGAGTACGAGTATTAGTATGAGTATGAGTATGAGTATGAGTTTAAGTATGAGTATGAGTATGAGTATGAGTATGAGTATCAGTATGAGTATGAGTATGAGTATGAGTATGAGGATGAGTATGAGTATAAGTATGAGTATGTGTATGAGTATGAGTATGAGTATGAGTATGAGTATGAGTATGAGTATGAGTATGAGTTAGAGTATGAGTATGTGTATGAGTATGAGTATGAGTATGAGTATGAGTATGAGTGTGAGTGCGAATGTGAGTATGAGTATGAGTATGAGTATGAGTATGTGTATGAGTATGAGTATGAGTATGAGTATGACTATGAGTATGAGGATGAGTATGAGTATGAGTATGAGTATGAGTATGAGTATGACTATGAGTATGAGTATGACTATGACTATGACTATGACTATGAGAATGAGTATGAGTATGAGTATTAGTATGAATATGAGTATGAGTATGAGTGTGAGTATGAGTATTAGTATGAGTATGAGTATGAGTATGAGTATGAGTATGAGTATGATTATGTGTATGAGTATGAGTATGAGTATGAGTATGAGTATGAGTATGAGAATGAGTATGAGTATGAGTATGAGTATGAGTATGAGTATGAGCATGAGCATGAGCATGAGTATGAGTATGAGTATGAGTATGAGTATGAGTATGAGTATGAGTATGAGTATAAGTATTAGTATGAGTATGAGTACGAGTATTAGTATGAGTATGAGTATGAGTTTAAGTATGAGTATGAGTACGAGTATGCGTATGAATATGAGTATGAGTATGAGTATGAGTATGGGTATGAGTATGAGTATGAGTATGAGTATGAGTATGAGTATGTGTATGAGTATGAGTATGAGTATGAGTATGAGTATGAGTATGAGTATGAGTATGAGTATGAGTTAGAGTATGAGTATGTGTATGAGTATGAGTATGAGTATGAGTATGAGTATGAGTGTGAGTGTGAGTGCGAATGTGAGTATGAGTATGAGTATGAGTATGAGTATGAGTATGAGTATGTGTATGAGTATGAGTATGAGTATGAGTATGAGTATGAGTATGAGTATAAGTATGAGTATGAGTATGAGTATGTGTATGAGTATGAGTATGAGTATGAGTGTGAGTATGAGTATGAGTATGAGTATGGGTATGAATATGAGTATGAGTATGAGTATAAGTATTAGTATGAGTATGAGTACGAGTATTAGTATGAGTATGAGTATGAGTTTAAGTATGAGTATGAGTATGAGTATGAGTATGTGCATGAGTATGAGTATGTGTATGAGTATGAGTATGAGTATTAGTATGAGTATAAGTATGAGAATGAGTATGAGTGTGAGTATGAGAATGAGTATGAGTATGTGTATGAGTATGAGTATGAGTATGAGTATGAGTATGAGTATGAGTATGAGTATGAGTATGAGTATGAGTATGAGTATGAGTATGAGTATGAGTATGAGTATGAGTATGAGTATGAGTATGAGTATGAGTATGAGTATGAGTATGAGTATGAGTATGAGTATGAGTATGAGTATGAGTATGAGTATGAGTATGAGTATGAGTATAAGTATGAGTATGAGTATGAATATAAGTATTAGTATGAGTATGAGTACGAGTATTAGTATGAGTATGAGTATGAGTATGAGTTTAAGTATGAGTATGAGTATGAGTATGAGTATGAGTATGAGTATCAGTATGAGTATGAGTATGAGTATGAGGATGAGTATGAGTATATGTATGAGTATGTGTATGAGTATGAGTATGAGTATGAGTATGAGTATGAGTATGAGTATGAGTATGAGTATGAGTTAGAGTATAAGTATGTGTATGAGTATGAGTATGAGTATGAGTATGAGTATGAGTGTGAGTGCGAATGTGAGTATGAGTATGAGTATGAGTATGAGTATGTGTATGAGTATGAGTATGAGTATGAGTATGACTATGAGTATGAGGATGAGTATGAGTATGAGTATGAGTATGAGTATGAGTATGAGTATGACTATGAGTATGAGTATGACTATGACTATGACTATGACTATGAGAATGAGTATGAGTATGAGTATTAGTATGAATATGAGTATGAGTATGAGTGTGAGTATGAGTATGAGTATGAGTATGAGTATGAGTATGAGTATGAGTATGAGTATGATTATGTGTATGAGTATGAGTATGAGTATGAGTATGAGTATGAGTATGAGAATGAGTATGAGTATGAGTATGAGTATGAGTATGAGTATGAGCATGAGTATGAGTTAGAGTATGAGTATGTGTATGAGTATGAGTATGAGTATGAGTATGAGTATGAGTGTGAGTGTGAGTGCGAATGTGAGTATGAGTATGAGTATGAGTATGAGTATGAGTATGTGTATGAGTATGAGTATGAGTATGAGTATGAGTATGAGTATAAGTATGAGTATGAGTATGAGTATGTGTATGAGTATGAGTATGAGTATGAGTGTGAGTATGAGTATGAGTATGAGTATGAATATGAGTATGAGTATGAGTATTAGTATGAATATGAGTATGAGTATGAGTGTGAGTATGAGTATGAGTATGAGTATGAGTATGAGTATGAGTATGAGTATGATTATGTGTATGAGTATGAGTATGAGTATGAGTATGACTATGAGTATGAGGATGAGTATGAGTATGAGTATGAGTATGAGTATGAGTATGAGTATGAGTATGACTATGAGTATGAGTATGACTATGACTATGACTATGACTATGAGAATGAGTATGAGTATGAGTATTAGTATGAATATGAGTATGAGTATGAGTGTGAGTATGAGTATGAGTATGAGTATGAGTATGAGTATGAGTATGAGTATGAGTATGAGTATGATTATGTGTATGAGTATGAGTATGAGTATGAGTATGAGTATGAGTATGAGAATGAGTATGAGTATGAGTATGAGTATGAGTATGAGTATGAGCATGAGTATGAGTTAGAGTATGAGTATGTGTATGAGTATGAGTATGAGTATGAGTATGAGTATGAGTGTGAGTGTGAGTGCGAATGTGAGTATGAGTATGAGTATGAGTATGAGTATGAGTATGTGTATGAGTATGAGTATGAGTATGAGTATGAGTATGAGTATAAGTATGAGTATGAGTATGAGTATGTGTATGAGTATGAGTATGAGTATGAGTGTGAGTATGAGTATGAGTATGAGTATGAATATGAGTATGAGTATGAGTATAAGTATTAGTATGAGTATGAGTATGAGTATGAGTATGAGTATGAGTATGAGTATGAGTATGAGTATGACTATGAGTATGAGTATGACTATGACTATGACTATGACTATGAGAATGAGTATGAGTATGAGTATTAGTATGAATATGAGTATGAGTATGAGTGTGAGTATGAGTATGAGTATGAGTATGAGTATGAGTATGAGTATGAGTATGAGTATGATTATGTGTATGAGTATGAGTATGAGTATGAGTATGAGTATGAGTATGTGTATGAGTATGAGTATGAGTATGAGTATGAGTATGAGTATAAGTATGAGTATGAGTATGAGTATGTGTATGAGTATGAGTATGAGTATGAGTATGAGTATGAGTATGAGTATGAGTATGAGTATGAGTATGAGTATGAGTATAAGTATGAGTATGAGTATGAGTATAAGTATTAGTATGAGTATGAGTACGAGTATTAGTATGAGTATGAGTATGAGTATGAGTTTAAGTATGAGTATGAGTATGAGTATGAGTATGAGTATCAGTATGAGTATGAGTATGAGTATGAGTATGAGGATGAGTATGAGTATAAGTATGAGTATGTGTATGAGTATGAGTATGAGTATGAGTATGAGTATGAGTATGAGTATGAGTTAGAGTATGAGTATGTGTATGAGTATGAGTATGAGTATGAGTATGAGTATGAGTGTGAGTGCGAATGTGAGTATGAGTATGAGTATGAGTATGAGTATGTGTATGAGTATGAGTATGAGTATGAGTATGACTATGAGTATGAGGATGAGTATGAGTATGAGTATGAGTATGAGTATGAGTATGACTATGAGTATGAGTATGACTATGACTATGACTATGACTATGAGAATGAGTATGAGTATGAGTATTAGTATGAATATGAGTATGAGTATGAGTGTGAGTATGAGTATTAGTATGAGTATGAGTATGAGTATGAGTATGAGTATGAGTATGATTATGTGTATGAGTATGAGTATGAGTATGAGTATGAGTATGAGTATGAGTATGAGAATGAGTATGAGTATGAGTATGAGTATGAGTATGAGTATGAGCATGAGCATGAGCATGAGTATGAGTATGAGTATGAGTATGAGTATGAGTATGAGTATGAGTATGAGTATGAGTATAAGTATTAGTATGAGTATGAGTACGAGTATTAGTATGAGTATGAGTATGAGTTTAAGTATGAGTATGAGTACGAGTATGCGTATGAATATGAGTATGAGTATGAGTATGAGTATGGGTATGAGTATGAGTATGAGTATGAGTATGAGTATAAGTATGAGCATGAGCATGAGTATGAGTATGAGTATGAGTATGAGTATGAGTATAAGTATGAGAATGAGTATGAGTGTGAGTATGAGAATGAGTATGAGTATGTGTATGAGTATGAGTCTGAGTATGAGTATGAGTATGAGTATGAGTATGAGTATGAGTATGAGTATGTGTATGAGTATGAGTATGAGTATGAGTATGAGTATGAGTATGAGTATGAGTATGAGTATGAGTATGAGTATGAGTATGAGTATGAGTATGACTATGAGAATGAGTATGACTATGACTATGACTATGAGAATGAGTATGAGTATGAGTATGAGTATGAGTATGAGTGTGAGTATGAGTATGAGTATGAGTATGAGTATGAGTATGAGTATGAGTATGAGTATGAGTATGAGTATGAGTATGAGTATGAGTATGAGTATGAGTATGAGTATGAGTATGAGTATGAGTATGAGTATGAGTATGAGGATAAGTATTAGTATGAGTATGAGTACGAGTATTAGTATGAGTATGAGTATGAGTTTAAGTATGAGTATGAGTATGAGTATGAGTATGAGTATGAGTATGAGTATGAGTTTAAGTATGAGTATGAGTACGAGTATGCGTATGAATATGAGTATGAGTATGAGTATGAGTATGGGTATGAGTATGAGTATGAGTATGAGTATGAGTATAAGTATGAGCATGAGCATGAGTATGAGTATGAGTATGAGTATGAGTATGAGTATGAGTATAAGTATGAGAATGAGTATGAGTGTGAGTATGAGAATGAGTATGAGTATGTGTATGAGTATGAGTCTGAGTATGAGTATGAGTATGAGTATGAGTATGAGTGTGAGTGCGAATGTGAGTATGAGTATGAGTATGAGTATGAGTATGTGTATGAGTATGAGTATGAGAATGAGTATGACTATGAGTATGAGGATGAGTATGAGTATGAGTATGAGTATGAGTATGAGTATGACTATGAGTATGAGTATGACTATGACTATGACTATGACTATGAGAATGAGTATGAGTATGAGTATTAGTATGAATATGAGTATGAGTATGAGTGTGAGTATGAGTATTAGTATGAGTATGAGTATGAGTATGAGTATGAGTATGAGTATGATTATGTGTATGAGTATGAGTATGAGTATGAGTATGAGTATGAGTATGAGAATGAGTATGAGTATGAGTATGAGTATGAGTATGAGTATGAGCATGAGCATGAGCATGAGTATGAGTATGAGTATGAGTATGAGTATGAGTATGAGTATGAGTATGAGTATGAGTATAAGTATTAGTATGAGTATGAGTACGAGTATTAGTATGAGTATGAGTATGAGTTTAAGTATGAGTATGAGTACGAGTATGCGTATGAATATGAGTATGAGTATGAGTATGAGTATGGGTATGAGTATGAGTATGAGTATGAGTATGAGTATAAGTATGAGCATGAGCATGAGTATGAGTATGAGTATGAGTATGAGTATAAGTATGAGAATGAGTATGAGTGTGAGTATGAGAATGAGTATGAGTATGTGTATGAGTATGAGTCTGAGTATGAGTATGAGTATGAGTGTGAGTGCGAATGTGAGTATGAGTATGAGTATGAGTATGAGTATGAGTATGTGTATGAGTATGAGTATGAGTATGAGTATGAGTATGAGTATGAGTATGAGTATAAGTATGAGTATGAGTATGAGTATGTGTATGAGTATGAGTATGAGTATGAGTGTGAGTATGAGTATGAGTATGAGTATGAGTATGAGTATGAGTATGAGTATGAGTATGTGTATGAGTATGAGTATGAGTATTAGTATGAGTATGAGTATGAGTATGAGTATAAGTATGAGAATGAGTATGAGTGTGAGTGTGAGTATGAGAATGAGTATGAGTATGTGTATGAGTATGAGTTTGAGTATGAGTATGAGTATGAGTATGAGTATGAGTATGAGTATGAGTATGAGTATGTGTATGAGTATGAGTATGAGTATGAGTATGAGTATGAGTATGAGTATGAGTATGAGTATGAGTTAGAGTATGAGTATGTGTATGAGTATGAGTATGAGTATGAGTATGAGTATGAGTGTGAGTGTGAGTGCGAATGTGAGTATGAGTATGAGTATGAGTATGAGTATGAGTATGTGTATGAGTATGAGTATGAGTATGAGTATGAGTATGAGTATGAGTATGAGTATAAGTATGAGTATGAGTATGAGTATGTGTATGAGTATGAGTATGAGTATGAGTGTGAGTATGAGTATGAGTATGAGTATGAGTATGAATATGAGTATGAGTATGAGTATAAGTATTAGTATGAGTATGAGTACGAGTATTAGTATGAGTATGAGTATGAGTATGAGTTTAAGTATGAGTATGAGTATGAGTATGAGTATGTGCATGAGTATGAGTATGTGTATGAGTATGAGTATGAGTATTAGTATGAGTATAAGTATGAGAATGAGTATGAGTGTGAGTATGAGAATGAGTATGAGTATGTGTATGAGTATGAGTATGAGTATGAGTATGAGTATGAGTATGAGTATGAGTATGAGTATGAGTATGAGTATGAGTATGAGTATGAGTATGAGTATGAGTATGAGTATGAGTATGAGTATGAGTATGAGTATGAGTATGAGTATGAGTATGAGTATGAGTATGAGTATGAGTATGAGTATGAGTATGAGTATGAGTATGAGTATGAGTATGAGTATGAGTATGAGTATAAGTATGAGTATGAGTATGAGTATAAGTATTAGTATGAGTATAAGTATGAGAATGAGTATGAGTGTGAGTATGAGAATGAGTATGAGTATGTGTATGAGTATGAGTATGAGTATGAGTATGAGTATGAGTATGAGTATGAGTATGAGTATGAGTATGAGTATGAGTATGAGTATGAGTATGAGTATGAGTATGTGTATGAGTATGAGTATGAGTATGAGTATGAGTATGAGTATGAGTATGAATATGACTATGAGTATGAGTATGAGTATAAGTATTAGTATTAGTATGAGTACGAGTATTAGTATGAGTATGAGTATGAGTCTGAGAATGAGTATGAGTATGAGTATGAGTATGAGTATGAGTATGAGTATGAGTATGAGTATGAGTATGAGTATGAGTATGAGCATGAGCATGAGCATGAGTATGAGTATGAGTGTGAGTATGAGTATGAGTATGAGTATGAATATGAGTATGAGTATGATTATAAGTATTAGTATGAGTATGAGTACGAGTATTAGTATGAGTATGAGTATGAGTATGAGTTTAAGAATGAGTACGAGTACGAGTATGTGCATGAGTATGAGTATGTGTATGAGTATGAGTATGAGTATGAGTATGAGTATGAGTATAAGTATAAGTATGAGAATGAGTATGAGTGTGAGTATGAGAATGAGTATGAGTATGTGTATGAGTATGAGTATGAGTATGAGTGTGAGTATGAGTATGAGTATGAGTATGAATATGAGTATGAGTATGAGTATAAGTATTAGTATGAGTATGAGTACGAGTATTAGTATGAGTATGAGTATGAGTTTAAGTATGAGTATGAGTATGAGTATGTGCATGAGTATGAGTATGTGTATGAGTATGAGTATGAGTATTAGTATGAGTATGAGTTTAAGTACGAGTATGAGTATGAGTATGTGCATGAGTATGAGTATGTGTATGAGTATGAGTATGAGTATGAGTATGAGTATGAGTATGAGTATGAGTATGAGTATAAGTATGAGAATGAGTATGAGTGTGAGTATGAGAATGAGTATGAGTATGTGTATGAGTATGAGTTTGAGTATGAGTATGAGTATGAGTATGAGTATGAGTATGAGTATGAGTATGAGTATGTGTATGAGTATGAGTATGAGTATGAGTATGAGTATGAGTATGAGTATGAGTATGAGTATGAGTATGAGTTAGAGTATGAGTATGTGTATGAGTATGAGTATGAGTATGAGTATGAGTATGAGTGTGAGTGTGAGTGCGAATGTGAGTATGAGTATGAGTATGAGTATGAGTATGAGTATGTGTATGAGTATGAGTATGAGTATGAGTATGAGTATGAGTATGAGTATAAGTATGAGTATGAGTATGAGTATGTGTATGAGTATGAGTATGAGTATGAGTGTGAGTATGAGTATGAGTATGAGTATGAGTATGAATATGAGTATGAGTATGAGTATAAGTATTAGTATGAGTATGAGTACGAGTATTAGTATGAGTATGAGTATGAGTATGAGTTTAAGTATGAGTATGAGTATGAGTATGAGTATGTGCATGAGTATGAGTATGTGTATGAGTATGAGTATGAGTATTAGTATGAGTATAAGTATGAGAATGAGTATGAGTGTGAGTATGAGAATGAGTATGAGTATGTGTATGAGTATGAGTATGAGTATGAGTATGAGTATGAGTATGAGTATGAGTATGAGTATGAGTATGAGTATGAGTATGAGTATGAGTATGAGTATGAGTATGAGTATGAGTATGAGTATGAGTATGAGTATGAGTATGAGTATGAGTATGAGTATGAGTATGAGTATGAGTATGAGTATGAGTATGAGTATGAGTATGAGTATGAGTATAAGTATGAGTATGAGTATGAGTATAAGTATTAGTATGAGTATGAGTACGAGTATTAGTATGAGTATGAGTATGAGTATGAGTTTAAGTATGAGTATGAGTATGAGTATGAGTATGAGTATGAGTATCAGTATGAGTATGAGTATGAGTATGAGTATGAGGATGAGTATGAGTATAAGTATGAGTATGTGTATGAGTATGAGTATGAGTATGAGTATGAGTATGAGTATGAGTATGAGTATGAGTATGAGTTAGAGTATAAGTATGTGTATGAGTATGAGTATGAGTATGAGTATGAGTATGAGTATGAGTGTGAGTGCGAATGTGAGTATGAGTATGAGTATGAGTATGAGTATGTGTATGAGTATGAGTATGAGTATGAGTATGACTATGAGTATGAGGATGAGTATGAGTATGAATATGAGTATGAGTATGAGTATGAGTATGACTATGAGTATGAGTATGACTATGACTATGACTATGACTATGAGAATGAGTATGAGTATGAGTATTAGTATGAATATGAGTATGAGTATGAGTGTGAGTATGAGTATGAGTATGAGTATGAGTATGAGTATGAGTATGAGTATGAGTATGATTATGTGTATGAGTATGAGTATGAGTATGAGTATGAGTATGAGTATGAGAATGAGTATGAGTATGAGTATGAGTATGGGTATGAGTATGAGCATGAGTATGAGTTAGAGTATGAGTATGTGTATGAGTATGAGTATGAGTATGAGTATGAGTATGAGTGTGAGTGTGAGTGCGAATGTGAGTATGAGTATGAGTATGAGTATGAGTATGAGTATGTGTATGAGTATGAGTATGAGTATGAGTATGAGTATGAGTATAAGTATGAGTATGAGTATGAGTATGTGTATGAGTATGAGTATGAGTATGAGTGTGAGTATGAGTATGAGTATGAGTATGAATATGAGTATGAGTATGAGTATAAGTATTAGTATGAGTATGAGTACGAGTATTAGTATGAGTATGAGTATGAGTATGAGTTTAAGTATGAGTATGAGTATGAGTATGTGCATGAGTATGAGTATGAGTATGAGTATGAGTATGAGTATGAGTATGAGTATGAGTATGAGTATGAGTATGAGTATGAGGATAAGTATTAGTATGAGTATGAGTACGAGTATTAGTATGAGTATGAGTATGAGTTTAAGTATGAGTATGAGTATGAGTATGAGTATGAGTATGAGTATGAGTATGAGTTTAAGTATGAGTATGAGTACGAGTATGCGTATGAATATGAGTATGAGTATGAGTATGAGTATGGGTATGAGTATGAGTATGAGTATGAGTATGAGTATAAGTATGAGCATGAGCATGAGTATGAGTATGAGTATGAGTATGAGTATGAGTATGAGTATAAGTATGAGAATGAGTATGAGTGTGAGTATGAGAATGAGTATGAGTATGTGTATGAGTATGAGTCTGAGTATGAGTATGAGTATGAGTATGAGTATGAGTGTGAGTGCGAATGTGAGTATGAGTATGAGTATGAGTATGAGTATGTGTATGAGTATGAGTATGAGTATGAGTATGACTATGAGTATGAGGATGAGTATGAGTATGAGTATGAGTATGAGTATGAGTATGACTATGAGTATGAGTATGACTATGACTATGACTATGACTATGAGAATGAGTATGAGTATGAGTATTAGTATGAATATGAGTATGAGTATGAGTGTGAGTATGAGTATTAGTATGAGTATGAGTATGAGTATGAGTATGAGTATGATTATGTGTATGAGTATGAGTATGAGTATGAGTATGAGTATGAGTATGAGAATGAGTATGAGTATGAGTATGAGTATGAGTATGAGTATGAGCATGAGCATGAGCATGAGTATGAGTATGAGTATGAGTATGAGTATGAGTATGAGTATGAGTATGAGTATGAGTATAAGTATTAGTATGAGTATGAGTACGAGTATTAGTATGAGTATGAGTATGAGTTTAAGTATGAGTATGAGTACGAGTATGCGTATGAATATGAGTATGAGTATGAGTATGAGTATGGGTATGAGTATGAATATGAGTATGAGTATGAGTATAAGTATGAGCATGAGCATGAGTATGAGTATGAGTATGAGTATGAGTATAAGTATGAGAATGAGTATGAGTGTGAGTATGAGAATGAGTATGAGTATGTGTATGAGTATGAGTCTGAGTATGAGTATGAGTATGAGTGTGAGTGCGAATGTGAGTATGAGTATGAGTATGAGTATGAGTATGAGTATGTGTATGAGTATGAGTATGAGTATGAGTATGAGTATGAGTATGAGTATGAGTATAAGTATGAGTATGAGTATGAGTATGTGTATGAGTATGAGTATGAGTATGAGTGTGAGTATGAGTATGAGTATGAGTATGAGTATGAGTATGAGTATGAGTATGAGTATGTGTATGAGTATGAGTATGAGTATTAGTATGAGTATGAGTATGAGTATGAGTATAAGTATGAGAATGAGTATGAGTGTGAGTGTGAGTATGAGAATGAGTATGAGTATGTGTATGAGTATGAGTTTGAGTATGAGTATGAGTATGAGTATGAGTATGAGTATGAGTATGAGTATGAGTATGTGTATGAGTATGAGTATGAGTATGAGTATGAGTATGAGTATGAGTATGAGTATGAGTATGAGTTAGAGTATGAGTATGTGTATGAGTATGAGTATGAGTATGAGTATGAGTATGAGTGTGAGTGTGAGTGCGAATGTGAGTATGAGTATGAGTATGAGTATGAGTATGAGTATGTGTATGAGTATGAGTATGAGTATGAGTATGAGTATGAGTATGAGTATGAGTATAAGTATGAGTATGAGTATGAGTATGTGTATGAGTATGAGTATGAGTATGAGTGTGAGTATGAGTATGAGTATGAGTATGAGTATGAATATGAGTATGAGTATGAGTATAAGTATTAGTATGAGTATGAGTACGAGTATTAGTATGAGTATGAGTATGAGTATGAGTTTAAGTATGAGTATGAGTATGAGTATGAGTATGTGCATGAGTATGAGTATGTGTATGAGTATGAGTATGAGTATTAGTATGAGTATAAGTATGAGAATGAGTATGAGTGTGAGTATGAGAATGAGTATGAGTATGTGTATGTGTATGAGTATGAGTATGAGTATGAGTATGAGTATGAGTATGAGTATGAGTATGAGTATGAGTATGAGTATGAGTATGAGTATGAGTATGAGTATGAGTATGAGTATGAGTATGAGTATGAGTATGAGTATGAGTATGAGTATGAGTATGAGTATGAGTATGAGTATGAGTATGAGTATGAGTATGAGTATGAGTATGAGTATGAGTATGAGTATGAGTATGAGTATGAGTATGAGTATAAGTATGAGTATGAGTATGAGTATAAGTATTAGTATGAGTATAAGTATGAGAATGAGTATGAGTGTGAGTATGAGAATGAGTATGAGTATGTGTATGAGTATGAGTATGAGTATGAGTATGAGTATGAGTATGAGTATGAGTATGAGTATGAGTATGAGTATGAGTATGAGTATGAGTATGTGTATGAGTATGAGTATGAGTATGAGTATGAGTATGAGTATGAGTATGAATATGACTATGAGTATGAGTATGAGTATAAGTATTAGTATTAGTATGAGTACGAGTATTAGTATGAGTATGAGTATGAGTCTGAGAATGAGTATGAGTATGAGTATGAGTATGAGTATGAGTATGAGTATGAGTATGAGTATGAGTATGAGTATGAGCATGAGCATGAGCATGAGTATGAGTATGAGTGTGAGTATGAGTATGAGTATGAGTATGAATATGAGTATGAGTATGATTATAAGTATTAGTATGAGTATGAGTACGAGTATTAGTATGAGTATGAGTATGAGTATGAGTTTAAGAATGAGTACGAGTACGAGTATGTGCATGAGTATGAGTATGTGTATGAGTATGAGTATGAGTATGAGTATGAGTATGAGTATGAGTATGAGTATGAGTATGAGTATGAGTTAGAGTATGAGTATGTGTATGAGTATGAGTATGAGTATGAGTATGAGTATGAGTGTGAGTGTGAGTGCGAATGTGAGTATGAGTATGAGTATGAGTATGAGTATGAGTATGTGTATGAGTATGAGTATGAGTATGAGTATGAGTATGAGTATGAGTATGAGTATAAGTATGAGTATGAGTATGAGTATGTGTATGAGTATGAGTATGAGTATGAGTGTGAGTATGAGTATGAGTATGAGTATGAGTATGAATATGAGTATGAGTATGAGTATAAGTATTAGTATGAGTATGAGTACGAGTATTAGTATGAGTATGAGTATGAGTATGAGTTTAAGTATGAGTATGAGTATGAGTATGAGTATGTGCATGAGTATGAGTATGTGTATGAGTATGAGTATGAGTATTAGTATGAGTATAAGTATGAGAATGAGTATGAGTGTGAGTATGAGAATGAGTATGAGTATGTGTATGTGTATGAGTATGAGTATGAGTATGAGTATGAGTATGAGTATGAGTATGAGTATGAGTATGAGTATGAGTATGAGTATGAGTATGAGTATGAGTATGAGTATGAGTATGAGTATGAGTATGAGTATGAGTATGAGTATGAGTATGAGTATGAGTATGAGTATGAGTATGAGTATGAGTATGAGTATGAGTATGAGTATGAGTATGAGTATGAGTATATGTATGAGTATGAGTATGAGTATAAGTATTAGTATGAGTATAAGTATGAGAATGAGTATGAGTGTGAGTATGAGAATGAGTATGAGTATGTGTATGAGTATGAGTATGAGTATGAGTATGAGTATGAGTATGAGTATGAGTATGAGTATGAGTATGAGTATGAGTATGAGTATGAGTATGTGTATGAGTATGAGTATGAGTATGAGTATGAGTATGAGTATGAGTATGAATATGACTATGAGTATGAGTATGAGTATAAGTATTAGTATTAGTATGAGTACGAGTATTAGTATGAGTATGAGTATGAGTCTGAGAATGAGTATGAGTATGAGTATGAGTATGAGTATGAGTATGAGTATGAGTATGAGTATGAGTATGAGTATGAGCATGAGCATGAGCATGAGTATGAGTATGAGTGTGAGTATGAGTATGAGTATGAGTATGAATATGAGTATGAGTATGATTATAAGTATTAGTATGAGTATGAGTACGAGTATTAGTATGAGTATGAGTATGAGTATGAGTTTAAGAATGAGTACGAGTACGAGTATGTGCATGAGTATGAGTATGTGTATGAGTATGAGTATGAGTATGAGTATGAGTATGAGTATAAGTATAAGTATGAGAATGAGTATGAGTGTGAGTATGAGAATGAGTATGAGTATGTGTATGAGTATGAGTATGAGTATGAGTGTGAGTATGAGTATGAGTATGAGTATGAATATGAGTATGAGTATGAGTATGAGTATGAGTATAAGTATGAGTATGAGTATGAGTATAAGTATTAGTATGAGTATGAGTACGAGTATTAGTATGAGTATGAGTATGAGTATGAGTTTAAGTATGAGTATGAGTATGAGTATGAGTATGAGTATCAGTATGAGTATGAGTATGAGTATGAGTATGAGGATGAGTATGAGTATAAGTATGAGTATGTGTATGAGTATGAGTATGAGTATGAGTATGAGTATGAGTATGAGTATGAGTTAGAGTATGAGTATGTGTATGAGTATGAGTATGAGTATGAGTATGAGTATGAGTGTGAGTGCGAATGTGAGTATGAGTATGAGTATGAGTATGAGTATGTGTATGAGTATGAGTATGAGTATGAGTATGACTATGAGTATGAGGATGAGTATGAGTATGAGTATGAGTATGAGTATGAGTATGACTATGAGTATGAGTATGACTATGACTATGACTATGACTATGAGAATGAGTATGAGTATGAGTATTAGTATGAATATGAGTATGAGTATGAGTGTGAGTATGAGTATTAGTATGAGTATGAGTATGAGTATGAGTATGAGTATGAGTATGATTATGTGTATGAGTATGAGTATGAGTATGAGTATGAGTATGAGTATGAGAATGAGTATGAGTATGAGTATGAGTATGAGTATGAGTATGAGCATGAGCATGAGCATGAGTATGAGTATGAGTATGAGTATGAGTATGAGTATGAGTATGAGTATGAGTATGAGTATAAGTATTAGTATGAGTATGAGTACGAGTATTAGTATGAGTATGAGTATGAGTTTAAGTATGAGTATGAGTACGAGTATGCGTATGAATATGAGTATGAGTATGAGTATGAGTATGGGTATGAGTATGAGTATGAGTATGAGTATGAGTATAAGTATGAGCATGAGCATGAGTATGAGTATGAGTATGAGTATGAGTATAAGTATGAGAATGAGTATGAGTGTGAGTATGAGAATGAGTATGAGTATGTGTATGAGTATGAGTCTGAGTATGAGTATGAGTATGAGTATGAGTATGAGTATGAGTATGAGTATGTGTATGAGTATGAGTATGAGTATGAGTATGAGTATGAGTATGAGTATGAGTATGAGTATGAGTATGAGTATGAGTATGAGTATGAGTATGACTATGAGAATGAGTATGACTATGACTATGACTATGAGAATGAGTATGAGTATGAGTATGAGTATGAGTATGAGTGTGAGTATGAGTATGAGTATGAGTATGAGTATGAGTATGAGTATGAGTATGAGTATGAGTATGAGTATGAGTATGAGTATGAGTATGAGTATGAGTATGAGTATGAGTATGAGTATGAGTATGAGTATGAGTATGAGGATAAGTATTAGTATGAGTATGAGTACGAGTATTAGTATGAGTATGAGTATGAGTTTAAGTATGAGTATGAGTATGAGTATGAGTATGAGTATGAGTATGAGTATGAGTTTAAGTATGAGTATGAGTACGAGTATGCGTATGAATATGAGTATGAGTATGAGTATGAGTATGGGTATGAGTATGAGTATGAGTATGAGTATGAGTATAAGTATGAGCATGAGCATGAGTATGAGTATGAGTATGAGTATGAGTATGAGTATGAGTATAAGTATGAGAATGAGTATGAGTGTGAGTATGAGAATGAGTATGAGTATGTGTATGAGTATGAGTCTGAGTATGAGTATGAGTATGAGTATGAGTATGAGTGTGAGTGCGAATGTGAGTATGAGTATGAGTATGAGTATGAGTATGTGTATGAGTATGAGTATGAGTATGAGTATGACTATGAGTATGAGGATGAGTATGAGTATGAGTATGAGTATGAGTATGAGTATGACTATGAGTATGAGTATGACTATGACTATGACTATGACTATGAGAATGAGTATGAGTATGAGTATTAGTATGAATATGAGTATGAGTATGAGTGTGAGTATGAGTATTAGTATGAGTATGAGTATGAGTATGAGTATGAGTATGAGTATGATTATGTGTATGAGTATGAGTATGAGTATGAGTATGAGTATGAGTATGAGAATGAGTATGAGTATGAGTATGAGTATGAGTATGAGTATGAGCATGAGCATGAGCATGAGTATGAGTATGAGTATGAGTATGAGTATGAGTATGAGTATGAGTATGAGTATGAGTATAAGTATTAGTATGAGTATGAGTACGAGTATTAGTATGAGTATGAGTATGAGTTTAAGTATGAGTATGAGTACGAGTATGCGTATGAATATGAGTATGAGTATGAGTATGAGTATGGGTATGAGTATGAGTATGAGTATGAGTATGAGTATAAGTATGAGCATGAGCATGAGTATGAGTATGAGTATGAGTATGAGTATAAGTATGAGAATGAGTATGAGTGTGAGTATGAGAATGAGTATGAGTATGTGTATGAGTATGAGTCTGAGTATGAGTATGAGTATGAGTGTGAGTGCGAATGTGAGTATGAGTATGAGTATGAGTATGAGTATGAGTATGTGTATGAGTATGAGTATGAGTATGAGTATGAGTATGAGTATGAGTATGAGTATAAGTATGAGTATGAGTATGAGTATGTGTATGAGTATGAGTATGAGTATGAGTGTGAGTATGAGTATGAGTATGAGTATGAGTATGAGTATGAGTATGAGTATGAGTATGTGTATGAGTATGAGTATGAGTATTAGTATGAGTATGAGTATGAGTATGAGTATAAGTATGAGAATGAGTATGAGTGTGAGTGTGAGTATGAGAATGAGTATGAGTATGTGTATGAGTATGAGTTTGAGTATGAGTATGAGTATGAGTATGAGTATGAGTATGAGTATGAGTATGAGTATGTGTATGAGTATGAGTATGAGTATGAGTATGAGTATGAGTATGAGTATGAGTATGAGTATGAGTTAGAGTATGAGTATGTGTATGAGTATGAGTATGAGTATGAGTATGAGTATGAGTGTGAGTGTGAGTGCGAATGTGAGTATGAGTATGAGTATGAGTATGAGTATGAGTATGTGTATGAGTATGAGTATGAGTATGAGTATGAGTATGAGTATGAGTATGAGTATAAGTATGAGTATGAGTATGAGTATGTGTATGAGTATGAGTATGAGTATGAGTGTGAGTATGAGTATGAGTATGAGTATGAGTATGAATATGAGTATGAGTATGAGTATAAGTATTAGTATGAGTATGAGTACGAGTATTAGTATGAGTATGAGTATGAGTATGAGTTTAAGTATGAGTATGAGTATGAGTATGAGTATGTGCATGAGTATGAGTATGTGTATGAGTATGAGTATGAGTATTAGTATGAGTATAAGTATGAGAATGAGTATGAGTGTGAGTATGAGAATGAGTATGAGTATGTGTATGAGTATGAGTATGAGTATGAGTATGAGTATGAGTATGAGTATGAGTATGAGTATGAGTATGAGTATGAGTATGAGTATGAGTATGAGTATGAGTATGAGTATGAGTATGAGTATGAGTATGAGTATGAGTATGAGTATGAGTATGAGTATGAGTATGAGTATGAGTATGAGTATGAGTATGAGTATGAGTATGAGTATGAGTATGAGTATGAGTATAAGTATGAGTATGAGTATGAGTATGTGTATGAGTATGAGTATGAGTATGAGTATGAGTATGAGTGTGAGTGTGAGTGCGAATGTGAGTATGAGTATGAGTATGAGTATGAGTATGAGTATGTGTATGAGTATGAGTATGAGTATGAGTATGAGTATGAGTATGAGTATGAGTATAAGTATGAGTATGAGTATGAGTATGTGTATGAGTATGAGTATGAGTATGAGTGTGAGTATGAGTATGAGTATGAGTATGAGTATGAATATGAGTATGAGTATGAGTATAAGTATTAGTATGAGTATGAGTACGAGTATTAGTATGAGTATGAGTATGAGTATGAGTTTAAGTATGAGTATGAGTATGAGTATGAGTATGTGCATGAGTATGAGTATGTGTATGAGTATGAGTATGAGTATTAGTATGAGTATAAGTATGAGAATGAGTATGAGTGTGAGTATGAGAATGAGTATGAGTATGTGTATGTGTATGAGTATGAGTATGAGTATGAGTATGAGTATGAGTATGAGTATGAGTATGAGTATGAGTATGAGTATGAGTATGAGTATGAGTATGAGTATGAGTATGAGTATGAGTATGAGTATGAGTATGAGTATGAGTATGAGTATGAGTATGAGTATGAGTATGAGTATGAGTATGAGTATGAGTATGAGTATGAGTATGAGTATGAGTATGAGTATGAGTATAAGTATGAGTATGAGTATGAGTATAAGTATTAGTATGAGTATAAGTATGAGAATGAGTATGAGTGTGAGTATGAGAATGAGTATGAGTATGTGTATGAGTATGAGTATGAGTATGAGTATGAGTATGAGTATGAGTATGAGTATGAGTATGAGTATGAGTATGAGTATGAGTATGAGTATGTGTATGAGTATGAGTATGAGTATGAGTATGAGTATGAGTATGAGTATGAATATGACTATGAGTATGAGTATGAGTATAAGTATTAGTATTAGTATGAGTACGAGTATTAGTATGAGTATGAGTATGAGTCTGAGAATGAGTATGAGTATGAGTATGAGTATGAGTATGAGTATGAGTATGAGTATGAGTATGAGTATGAGTATGAGCATGAGCATGAGCATGAGTATGAGTATGAGTGTGAGTATGAGTATGAGTATGAGTATGAATATGAGTATGAGTATGATTATAAGTATTAGTATGAGTATGAGTACGAGTATTAGTATGAGTATGAGTATGAGTATGAGTTTAAGATTGAGTACGAGTACGAGTATGTGCATGAGTATGAGTATGTGTATGAGTATGAGTATGAGTATGAGTATGAGTATGAGTATAAGTATAAGTATGAGAATGAGTATGAGTGTGAGTATGAGAATGAGTATGAGTATGTGTATGAGTATGAGTATGAGTATGAGTGTGAGTATGAGTATGAGTATGAGTATGAATATGAGTATGAGTATGAGTATGAGTATGAGTATAAGTATGAGTATGAGTATGAGTATAAGTATTAGTATGAGTATGAGTACGAGTATTAGTATGAGTATGAGTATGAGTATGAGTTTAAGTATGAGTATGAGTATGAGTATGAGTATGAGTATCAGTATGAGTATGAGTATGAGTATGAGTATGAGGATGAGTATGAGTATAAGTATGAGTATGTGTATGAGTATGAGTATGAGTATGAGTATGAGTATGAGTATGAGTATGAGTTAGAGTATGAGTATGTGTATGAGTATGAGTATGAGTATGAGTATGAGTATGAGTGTGAGTGCGAATGTGAGTATGAGTATGAGTATGAGTATGAGTATGTGTATGAGTATGAGTATGAGTATGAGTATGACTATGAGTATGAGGATGAGTATGAGTATGAGTATGAGTATGAGTATGAGTATGACTATGAGTATGAGTATGACTATGACTATGACTATGACTATGAGAATGAGTATGAGTATGAGTATTAGTATGAATATGAGTATGAGTATGAGTGTGAGTATGAGTATTAGTATGAGTATGAGTATGAGTATGAGTATGAGTATGAGTATGATTATGTGTATGAGTATGAGTATGAGTATGAGTATGAGTATGAGTATGAGAATGAGTATGAGTATGAGTATGAGTATGAGTATGAGTATGAGCATGAGCATGAGCATGAGTATGAGTATGAGTATGAGTATGAGTATGAGTATGAGTATGAGTATGAGTATGAGTATAAGTATTAGTATGAGTATGAGTACGAGTATTAGTATGAGTATGAGTATGAGTTTAAGTATGAGTATGAGTACGAGTATGCGTATGAATATGAGTATGAGTATGAGTATGAGTATGGGTATGAGTATGAGTATGAGTATGAGTATGAGTATAAGTATGAGCATGAGCATGAGTATGAGTATGAGTATGAGTATGAGTATAAGTATGAGAATGAGTATGAGTGTGAGTATGAGAATGAGTATGAGTATGTGTATGAGTATGAGTCTGAGTATGAGTATGAGTATGAGTATGAGTATGAGTATGAGTATGAGTATGTGTATGAGTATGAGTATGAGTATGAGTATGAGTATGAGTATGAGTATGAGTATGAGTATGAGTATGAGTATGAGTATGAGTATGAGTATGACTATGAGAATGAGTATGACTATGACTATGACTATGAGAATGAGTATGAGTATGAGTATGAGTATGAGTATGAGTGTGAGTATGAGTATGAGTATGAGTATGAGTATGAGTATGAGTATGAGTATGAGTATGAGTATGAGTATGAGTATGAGTATGAGTATGAGTATGAGTATGAGTATGAGTATGAGTATGAGTATGAGTATGAGTATGAGGATAAGTATTAGTATGAGTATGAGTACGAGTATTAGTATGAGTATGAGTATGAGTTTAAGTATGAGTATGAGTATGAGTATGAGTATGAGTATGAGTATGAGTATGAGTTTAAGTATGAGTATGAGTACGAGTATGCGTATGAATATGAGTATGAGTATGAGTATGAGTATGGGTATGAGTATGAGTATGAGTATGAGTATGAGTATAAGTATGAGCATGAGCATGAGTATGAGTATGAGTATGAGTATGAGTATGAGTATGAGTATAAGTATGAGAATGAGTATGAGTGTGAGTATGAGAATGAGTATGAGTATGTGTATGAGTATGAGTCTGAGTATGAGTATGAGTATGAGTATGAGTATGAGTGTGAGTGCGAATGTGAGTATGAGTATGAGTATGAGTATGAGTATGTGTATGAGTATGAGTATGAGTATGAGTATGACTATGAGTATGAGGATGAGTATGAGTATGAGTATGAGTATGAGTATGAGTATGACTATGAGTATGAGTATGACTATGACTATGACTATGACTATGAGAATGAGTATGAGTATGAGTATTAGTATGAATATGAGTATGAGTATGAGTGTGAGTATGAGTATTAGTATGAGTATGAGTATGAGTATGAGTATGAGTATGAGTATGATTATGTGTATGAGTATGAGTATGAGTATGAGTATGAGTATGAGTATGAGAATGAGTATGAGTATGAGTATGAGTATGAGTATGAGTATGAGCATGAGCATGAGCATGAGTATGAGTATGAGTATGAGTATGAGTATGAGTATGAGTATGAGTATGAGTATGAGTATAAGTATTAGTATGAGTATGAGTACGAGTATTAGTATGAGTATGAGTATGAGTTTAAGTATGAGTATGAGTACGAGTATGCGTATGAATATGAGTATGAGTATGAGTATGAGTATGGGTATGAGTATGAGTATGAGTATGAGTATGAGTATAAGTATGAGCATGAGCATGAGTATGAGTATGAGTATGAGTATGAGTATAAGTATGAGAATGAGTATGAGTGTGAGTATGAGAATGAGTATGAGTATGTGTATGAGTATGAGTCTGAGTATGAGTATGAGTATGAGTGTGAGTGCGAATGTGAGTATGAGTATGAGTATGAGTATGAGTATGAGTATGTGTATGAGTATGAGTATGAGTATGAGTATGAGTATGAGTATGAGTATGAGTATAAGTATGAGTATGAGTATGAGTATGTGTATGAGTATGAGTATGAGTATGAGTGTGAGTATGAGTATGAGTATGAGTATGAGTATGAGTATGAGTATGAGTATGAGTATGTGTATGAGTATGAGTATGAGTATTAGTATGAGTATGAGTATGAGTATGAGTATAAGTATGAGAATGAGTATGAGTGTGAGTGTGAGTATGAGAATGAGTATGAGTATGTGTATGAGTATGAGTTTGAGTATGAGTATGAGTATGAGTATGAGTATGAGTATGAGTATGAGTATGAGTATGTGTATGAGTATGAGTATGAGTATGAGTATGAGTATGAGTATGAGTATGAGTATGAGTATGAGTTAGAGTATGAGTATGTGTATGAGTATGAGTATGAGTATGAGTATGAGTATGAGTGTGAGTGTGAGTGCGAATGTGAGTATGAGTATGAGTATGAGTATGAGTATGAGTATGTGTATGAGTATGAGTATGAGTATGAGTCTGAGTATGAGTATGAGTATGAGTATGAGTATGAGTGTGAGTGCGAATGTGAGTATGAGTATGAGTATGAGTATGAGTATGTGTATGAGTATGAGTATGAGTATGAGTATGACTATGAGTATGAGGATGAGTATGAGTATGAGTATGTGTATGAGTATGAGTATGAGTATGAGTATGAGTATGAGTATGAGTATGAGTATGAGTATGAGTTAGAGTATGAGTATGTGTATGAGTATGAGTATGAGTATGAGTATGAGTATGAGTGTGAGTGTGAGTGCGAATGTGAGTATGAGTATGAGTATGAGTATGAGTATGAGTATGTGTATGAGTATGAGTATGAGTATGAGTATGAGTATGAGTATGAGTATGAGTATAAGTATGAGTATGAGTATGAGTATGTGTATGAGTATGAGTATGAGTATGAGTGTGAGTATGAGTATGAGTATGAGTATGAGTATGAATATGAGTATGAGTATGAGTATAAGTATTAGTATGAGTATGAGTACGAGTATTAGTATGAGTATGAGTATGAGTATGAGTTTAAGTATGAGTATGAGTATGAGTATGAGTATGTGCATGAGTATGAGTATGTGTATGAGTATGAGTATGAGTATTAGTATGAGTATAAGTATGAGAATGAGTATGAGTGTGAGTATGAGAATGAGTATGAGTATGTGTATGTGTATGAGTATGAGTATGAGTATGAGTATGAGTATGAGTATGAGTATGAGTATGAGTATGAGTATGAGTATGAGTATGAGTATGAGTATGAGTATGAGTATGAGTATGAGTATGAGTATGAGTATGAGTATGAGTATGAGTATGAGTATGAGTATGAGTATGAGTATGAGTATGAGTATGAGTATGAGTATGAGTATGAGTATGAGTATGAGTATGAGTATGAGTATGAGTATGAGTATAAGTATGAGTATGAGTATGAGTATAAGTATTAGTATGAGTATAAGTATGAGAATGAGTATGAGTGTGAGTATGAGAATGAGTATGAGTATGTGTATGAGTATGAGTATGAGTATGAGTATGAGTATGAGTATGAGTATGAGTATGAGTATGAGTATGAGTATGAGTATGAGTATGAGTATGTGTATGAGTATGAGTATGAGTATGAGTATGAGTATGAGTATGAGTATGAATATGACTATGAGTATGAGTATGAGTATAAGTATTAGTATTAGTATGAGTACGAGTATTAGTATGAGTATGAGTATGAGTCTGAGAATGAGTATGAGTATGAGTATGAGTATGAGTATGAGTATGAGTATGAGTATGAGTATGAGTATGAGTATGAGCATGAGCATGAGCATGAGTATGAGTATGAGTGTGAGTATGAGTATGAGTATGAGTATGAATATGAGTATGAGTATGATTATAAGTATTAGTATGAGTATGAGTACGAGTATTAGTATGAGTATGAGTATGAGTATGAGTTTAAGAATGAGTACGAGTACGAGTATGTGCATGAGTATGAGTATGTGTATGAGTATGAGTATGAGTATGAGTATGAGTATGAGTATGAGTATGAGTATGAGTATGAGTATGAGTTAGAGTATGAGTATGTGTATGAGTATGAGTATGAGTATGAGTATGAGTATGAGTGTGAGTGTGAGTGCGAATGTGAGTATGAGTATGAGTATGAGTATGAGTATGAGTATGTGTATGAGTATGAGTATGAGTATGAGTATGAGTATGAGTATGAGTATGAGTATAAGTATGAGTATGAGTATGAGTATGTGTATGAGTATGAGTATGAGTATGAGTGTGAGTATGAGTATGAGTATGAGTATGAGTATGAATATGAGTATGAGTATGAGTATAAGTATTAGTATGAGTATGAGTACGAGTATTAGTATGAGTATGAGTATGAGTATGAGTTTAAGTATGAGTATGAGTATGAGTATGAGTATGTGCATGAGTATGAGTATGTGTATGAGTATGAGTATGAGTATTAGTATGAGTATAAGTATGAGAATGAGTATGAGTGTGAGTATGAGAATGAGTATGAGTATGTGTATGTGTATGAGTATGAGTATGAGTATGAGTATGAGTATGAGTATGAGTATGAGTATGAGTATGAGTATGAGTATGAGTATGAGTATGAGTATGAGTATGAGTATGAGTATGAGTATGAGTATGAGTATGAGTATGAGTATGAGTATGAGTATGAGTATGAGTATGAGTATGAGTATGAGTATGAGTATGAGTATGAGTATGAGTATGAGTATGAGTATGAGTATAAGTATGAGTATGAGTATGAGTATAAGTATTAGTATGAGTATAAGTATGAGAATGAGTATGAGTGTGAGTATGAGAATGAGTATGAGTATGTGTATGAGTATGAGTATGAGTATGAGTATGAGTATGAGTATGAGTATGAGTATGAGTATGAGTATGAGTATGAGTATGAGTATGAGTATGTGTATGAGTATGAGTATGAGTATGAGTATGAGTATGAGTATGAGTATGAATATGACTATGAGTATGAGTATGAGTATAAGTATTAGTATTAGTATGAGTACGAGTATTAGTATGAGTATGAGTATGAGTCTGAGAATGAGTATGAGTATGAGTATGAGTATGAGTATGAGTATGAGTATGAGTATGAGTATGAGTATGAGTATGAGCATGAGCATGAGCATGAGTATGAGTATGAGTGTGAGTATGAGTATGAGTATGAGTATGAATATGAGTATGAGTATGATTATAAGTATTAGTATGAGTATGAGTACGAGTATTAGTATGAGTATGAGTATGAGTATGAGTTTAAGAATGAGTACGAGTACGAGTATGTGCATGAGTATGAGTATGTGTATGAGTATGAGTATGAGTATGAGTATGAGTATGAGTATAAGTATAAGTATGAGAATGAGTATGAGTGTGAGTATGAGAATGAGTATGAGTATGTGTATGAGTATGAGTATGAGTATGAGTGTGAGTATGAGTATGAGTATGAGTATGAATATGAGTATGAGTATGAGTATGAGTATGAGTATAAGTATGAGTATGAGTATGAGTATAAGTATTAGTATGAGTATGAGTACGAGTATTAGTATGAGTATGAGTATGAGTATGAGTTTAAGTATGAGTATGAGTATGAGTATGAGTATGAGTATCAGTATGAGTATGAGTATGAGTATGAGTATGAGGATGAGTATGAGTATAAGTATGAGTATGTGTATGAGTATGAGTATGAGTATGAGTATGAGTATGAGTATGAGTATGAGTTAGAGTATGAGTATGTGTATGAGTATGAGTATGAGTATGAGTATGAGTATGAGTGTGAGTGCGAATGTGAGTATGAGTATGAGTATGAGTATGAGTATGTGTATGAGTATGAGTATGAGTATGAGTATGACTATGAGTATGAGGATGAGTATGAGTATGAGTATGAGTATGAGTATGAGTATGACTATGAGTATGAGTATGACTATGACTATGACTATGACTATGAGAATGAGTATGAGTATGAGTATTAGTATGAATATGAGTATGAGTATGAGTGTGAGTATGAGTATTAGTATGAGTATGAGTATGAGTATGAGTATGAGTATGAGTATGATTATGTGTATGAGTATGAGTATGAGTATGAGTATGAGTATGAGTATGAGAATGAGTATGAGTATGAGTATGAGTATGAGTATGAGTATGAGCATGAGCATGAGCATGAGTATGAGTATGAGTATGAGTATGAGTATGAGTATGAGTATGAGTATGAGTATGAGTATAAGTATTAGTATGAGTATGAGTACGAGTATTAGTATGAGTATGAGTATGAGTTTAAGTATGAGTATGAGTACGAGTATGCGTATGAATATGAGTATGAGTATGAGTATGAGTATGGGTATGAGTATGAGTATGAGTATGAGTATGAGTATAAGTATGAGCATGAGCATGAGTATGAGTATGAGTATGAGTATGAGTATAAGTATGAGAATGAGTATGAGTGTGAGTATGAGAATGAGTATGAGTATGTGTATGAGTATGAGTCTGAGTATGAGTATGAGTATGAGTATGAGTATGAGTATGAGTATGAGTATGTGTATGAGTATGAGTATGAGTATGAGTATGAGTATGAGTATGAGTATGAGTATGAGTATGAGTATGAGTATGAGTATGAGTATGAGTATGACTATGAGAATGAGTATGACTATGACTATGACTATGAGAATGAGTATGAGTATGAGTATGAGTATGAGTATGAGTGTGAGTATGAGTATGAGTATGAGTATGAGTATGAGTATGAGTATGAGTATGAGTATGAGTATGAGTATGAGTATGAGTATGAGTATGAGTATGAGTATGAGTATGAGTATGAGTATGAGTATGAGTATGAGTATGAGGATAAGTATTAGTATGAGTATGAGTACGAGTATTAGTATGAGTATGAGTATGAGTTTAAGTATGAGTATGAGTATGAGTATGAGTATGAGTATGAGTATGAGTATGAGTTTAAGTATGAGTATGAGTACGAGTATGCGTATGAATATGAGTATGAGTATGAGTATGAGTATGGGTATGAGTATGAGTATGAGTATGAGTATGAGTATAAGTATGAGCATGAGCATGAGTATGAGTATGAGTATGAGTATGAGTATGAGTATGAGTATAAGTATGAGAATGAGTATGAGTGTGAGTATGAGAATGAGTATGAGTATGTGTATGAGTATGAGTCTGAGTATGAGTATGAGTATGAGTATGAGTATGAGTGTGAGTGCGAATGTGAGTATGAGTATGAGTATGAGTATGAGTATGTGTATGAGTATGAGTATGAGTATGAGTATGACTATGAGTATGAGGATGAGTATGAGTATGAGTATGAGTATGAGTATGAGTATGACTATGAGTATGAGTATGACTATGACTATGACTATGACTATGAGAATGAGTATGAGTATGAGTATTAGTATGAATATGAGTATGAGTATGAGTGTGAGTATGAGTATTAGTATGAGTATGAGTATGAGTATGAGTATGAGTATGAGTATGATTATGTGTATGAGTATGAGTATGAGTATGAGTATGAGTATGAGTATGAGAATGAGTATGAGTATGAGTATGAGTATGAGTATGAGTATGAGCATGAGCATGAGCATGAGTATGAGTATGAGTATGAGTATGAGTATGAGTATGAGTATGAGTATGAGTATGAGTATAAGTATTAGTATGAGTATGAGTACGAGTATTAGTATGAGTATGAGTATGAGTTTAAGTATGAGTATGAGTACGAGTATGCGTATGAATATGAGTATGAGTATGAGTATGAGTATGGGTATGAGTATGAGTATGAGTATGAGTATGAGTATAAGTATGAGCATGAGCATGAGTATGAGTATGAGTATGAGTATGAGTATAAGTATGAGAATGAGTATGAGTGTGAGTATGAGAATGAGTATGAGTATGTGTATGAGTATGAGTCTGAGTATGAGTATGAGTATGAGTGTGAGTGCGAATGTGAGTATGAGTATGAGTATGAGTATGAGTATGAGTATGTGTATGAGTATGAGTATGAGTATGAGTATGAGTATGAGTATGAGTATGAGTATAAGTATGAGTATGAGTATGAGTATGTGTATGAGTATGAGTATGAGTATGAGTGTGAGTATGAGTATGAGTATGAGTATGAGTATGAGTATGAGTATGAGTATGAGTATGTGTATGAGTATGAGTATGAGTATTAGTATGAGTATGAGTATGAGTATGAGTATAAGTATGAGAATGAGTATGAGTGTGAGTGTGAGTATGAGAATGAGTATGAGTATGTGTATGAGTATGAGTTTGAGTATGAGTATGAGTATGAGTATGAGTATGAGTATGAGTATGAGTATGAGTATGTGTATGAGTATGAGTATGAGTATGAGTATGAGTATGAGTATGAGTATGAGTATGAGTATGAGTTAGAGTATGAGTATGTGTATGAGTATGAGTATGAGTATGAGTATGAGTATGAGTGTGAGTGTGAGTGCGAATGTGAGTATGAGTATGAGTATGAGTATGAGTATGAGTATGTGTATGAGTATGAGTATGAGTATGAGTATGAGTATGAGTATGAGTATGAGTATAAGTATGAGTATGAGTATGAGTATGTGTATGAGTATGAGTATGAGTATGAGTGTGAGTATGAGTATGAGTATGAGTATGAGTATGAATATGAGTATGAGTATGAGTATAAGTATTAGTATGAGTATGAGTACGAGTATTAGTATGAGTATGAGTATGAGTATGAGTTTAAGTATGAGTATGAGTATGAGTATGAGTATGTGCATGAGTATGAGTATGTGTATGAGTATGAGTATGAGTATTAGTATGAGTATAAGTATGAGAATGAGTATGAGTGTGAGTATGAGAATGAGTATGAGTATGTGTATGAGTATGAGTATGAGTATGAGTATGAGTATGAGTATGAGTATGAGTATGAGTATGAGTATGAGTATGAGTATGAGTATGAGTATGAGTATGAGTATGAGTATGAGTATGAGTATGAGTATGAGTATGAGTATGAGTATGAGTATGAGTATGAGTATGAGTATGAGTATGAGTATGAGTATGAGTATGAGTATGAGTATGAGTATGAGTATGAGTATAAGTATGAGTATGAGTATGAGTATAAGTATTAGTATGAGTATAAGTATGAGAATGAGTATGAGTGTGAGTATGAGAATGAGTATGAGTATGTGTATGAGTATGAGTATGAGTATGAGTATGAGTATGAGTATGAGTATGAGTATGAGTATGAGTATGAGTATGAGTATGAGTATGAGTATGAGTATGTGTATGAGTATGAGTATGAGTATGAGTATGAGTATGAGTATGAGTATGAATATGACTATGAGTATGAGTATGAGTATAAGTATTAGTATTAGTATGAGTACGAGTATTAGTATGAGTATGAGTATGAGTCTGAGAATGAGTATGAGTATGAGTATGAGTATGAGTATGAGTATGAGTATGAGTATGAGTATGAGCATGAGCATGAGCATGAGTATGAGTATGAGTGTGAGTATGAGTATGAGTATGAGTATGAATATGAGTATGAGTATGATTATAAGTATTAGTATGAGTATGAGTACGAGTATTAGTATGAGTATGAGTATGAGTATGAGTTTAAGAATGAGTACGAGTACGAGTATGTGCATGAGTATGAGTATGTGTATGAGTATGAGTATGAGTATGAGTATGAGTATGAGTATAAGTATAAGTATGAGAATGAGTATGAGTGTGAGTATGAGAATGAGTATGAGTATGTGTATGAGTATGAGTATGAGTATGAGTGTGAGTATGAGTATGAGTATGAGTATGAATATGAGTATGAGTATGAGTATAAGTATTAGTATGAGTATGAGTACGAGTATTAGTATGAGTATGAGTATGAGTTTAAGTATGAGTATGAGTATGAGTATGTGCATGAGTATGAGTATGTGTATGAGTATGAGTATGAGTATTAGTATGAGTATGAGTTTAAGTACGAGTATGAGTATGAGTATGTGCATGAGTATGAGTATGTGTATGAGTATGAGTATGAGTATGAGTATGAGTATGAGTATGAGTATGAGTATGAGTATAAGTATGAGAATGAGTATGAGTGTGAGTATGAGAATGAGTATGAGTATGTGTATGAGTATGAGTTTGAGTATGAGTATGAGTATGAGTATGAGTATGAGTATGAGTATGAGTATGAGTATGTGTATGAGTATGAGTATGAGTATGAGTATGAGTATGAGTATGAGTATGAGTATGAGTATGAGTTAGAGTATGAGTATGTGTATGAGTATGAGTATGAGTATGAGTATGAGTATGAGTGTGAGTGTGAGTGCGAATGTGAGTATGAGTATGAGTATGAGTATGAGTATGAGTATGTGTATGAGTATGAGTATGAGTATGAGTATGAGTATGAGTATGAGTATAAGTATGAGTATGAGTATGAGTATGTGTATGAGTATGAGTATGAGTATGAGTGTGAGTATGAGTATGAGTATGAGTATGAGTATGAATATGAGTATGAGTATGAGTATAAGTATTAGTATGAGTATGAGTACGAGTATTAGTATGAGTATGAGTATGAGTATGAGTTTAAGTATGAGTATGAGTATGAGTATGAGTATGTGCATGAGTATGAGTATGTGTATGAGTATGAGTATGAGTATTAGTATGAGTATAAGTATGAGAATGAGTATGAGTGTGAGTATGAGAATGAGTATGAGTATGTGTATGAGTATGAGTATGAGTATGAGTATGAGTATGAGTATGAGTATGAGTATGAGTATGAGTATGAGTATGAGTATGAGTATGAGTATGAGTATGAGTATGAGTATGAGTATGAGTATGAGTATGAGTATGAGTATGAGTATGAGTATGAGTATGAGTATGAGTATGAGTATGAGTATGAGTATGAGTATGAGTATGAGTATGAGTATAAGTATGAGTATGAGTATGAGTATAAGTATTAGTATGAGTATGAGTACGAGTATTAGTATGAGTATGAGTATGAGTATGAGTTTAAGTATGAGTATGAGTATGAGTATGAGTATGAGTATGAGTATCAGTATGAGTATGAGTATGAGTATGAGTATGAGGATGAGTATGAGTATAAGTATGAGTATGTGTATGAGTATGAGTATGAGTATGAGTATGAGTATGAGTATGAGTATGAGTATGAGTATGAGTTAGAGTATGAGTATGTGTATGAGTATGAGTATGAGTATGAGTATGACTATGAGTATGAGGATGAGTATGAGTATGAATATGAGTATGAGTATGAGTATGAGTATGACTATGAGTATGAGTATGACTATGACTATGACTATGACTATGAGAATGAGTATGAGTATGAGTATTAGTATGAATATGAGTATGAGTATGAGTGTGAGTATGAGTATGAGTATGAGTATGAGTATGAGTATGAGTATGAGTATGAGTATGATTATGTGTATGAGTATGAGTATGAGTATGAGTATGAGTATGAGTATGAGAATGAGTATGAGTATGAGTATGAGTATGAGTATGAGTATGAGCATGAGTATGAGTTAGAGTATGAGTATGTGTATGAGTATGAGTATGAGTATGAGTATGAGTATGAGTGTGAGTGTGAGTGCGAATGTGAGTATGAGTATGAGTATGAGTATGAGTATGAGTATGTGTATGAGTATGAGTATGAGTATGAGTATGAGTATGAGTATAAGTATGAGTATGAGAATGAGTATGTGTATGAGTATGAGTATGAGTATGAGTGTGAGTATGAGTATGAGTATGAGTATGAATATGAGTATGAGTATGAGTATAAGTATTAGTATGAGTATGAGTACGAGTATTAGTATGAGTATGAGTATGAGTATGAGTTTAAGTATGAGTATGAGTATGAGTATGTGCATGAGTATGAGTATGAGTATGAGTATGAGTATGAGTATGAGTATGAGTATGAGTATGAGTATGAGTATGAGTATGAGTATGAGGATAAGTATTAGTATGAGTATGAGTACGAGTATTAGTATGAGTATGAGTATGAGTTTAAGTATGAGTATGAGTATGAGTATGAGTATGAGTATGAGTATGAGTATGAGTTTAAGTATGAGTATGAGTACGAGTATGCGTATGAATATGAGTATGAGTATGAGTATGAGTATGGGTATGAGTATGAGTATGAGTATGAGTATGAGTATAAGTATGAGCATGAGCATGAGTATGAGTATGAGTATGAGTATGAGTATGAGTATGAGTATAAGTATGAGAATGAGTATGAGTGTGAGTATGAGAATGAGTATGAGTATGTGTATGAGTATGAGTCTGAGTATGAGTATGAGTATGAGTATGAGTATGAGTGTGAGTGCGAATGTGAGTATGAGTATGAGTATGAGTATGAGTATGTGTATGAGTATGAGTATGAGTATGAGTATGACTATGAGTATGAGGATGAGTATGAGTATGAGTATGAGTATGAGTATGAGTATGACTATGAGTATGAGTATGACTATGACTATGACTATGACTATGAGAATGAGTATGAGTATGAGTATTAGTATGAATATGAGTATGAGTATGAGTGTGAGTATGAGTATTAGTATGAGTATGAGTATGAGTATGAGTATGAGTATGAGTATGATTATGTGTATGAGTATGAGTATGAGTATGAGTATGAGTATGAGTATGAGAATGAGTATGAGTATGAGTATGAGTATGAGTATGAGTATGAGCATGAGCATGAGCATGAGTATGAGTATGAGTATGAGTATGAGTATGAGTATGAGTATGAGTATGAGTATGAGTATAAGTATTAGTATGAGTATGAGTACGAGTATTAGTATGAGTATGAGTATGAGTTTAAGTATGAGTATGAGTACGAGTATGCGTATGAATATGAGTATGAGTATGAGTATGAGTATGGGTATGAGTATGAATATGAGTATGAGTATGAGTATAAGTATGAGCATGAGCATGAGTATGAGTATGAGTATGAGTATGAGTATAAGTATGAGAATGAGTATGAGTGTGAGTATGAGAATGAGTATGAGTATGTGTATGAGTATGAGTCTGAGTATGAGTATGAGTATGAGTGTGAGTGCGAATGTGAGTATGAGTATGAGTATGAGTATGAGTATGAGTATGTGTATGAGTATGAGTATGAGTATGAGTATGAGTATGAGTATGAGTATGAGTATAAGTATGAGTATGAGTATGAGTATGTGTATGAGTATGAGTATGAGTATGAGTGTGAGTATGAGTATGAGTATGAGTATGAGTATGAGTATGAGTATGAGTATGAGTATGAGTATGTGTATGAGTATGAGTATGAGTATTAGTATGAGTATGAGTATGAGTATGAGTATAAGTATGAGAATGAGTATGAGTGTGAGTGTGAGTATGAGAATGAGTATGAGTATGTGTATGAGTATGAGTTTGAGTATGAGTATGAGTATGAGTATGAGTATGAGTATGAGTATGAGTATGAGTATGTGTATGAGTATGAGTATGAGTATGAGTATGAGTATGAGTATGAGTATGAGTATGAGTATGAGTTAGAGTATGAGTATGTGTATGAGTATGAGTATGAGTATGAGTATGAGTATGAGTGTGAGTGTGAGTGCGAATGTGAGTATGAGTATGAGTATGAGTATGAGTATGAGTATGAGTATGAGTATGAGTATGTGTATGAGTATGAGTATGAGTATGAGTATGAGTATGAGTATGAGTATGAGTATAAGTATGAGTATGAGTATGAGTATGTGTATGAGTATGAGTATGAGTATGAGTGTGAGTATGAGTATGAGTATGAGTATGAGTATGAATATGAGTATGAGTATGAGTATAAGTATTAGTATGAGTATGAGTACGAGTATTAGTATGAGTATGAGTATGAGTATGAGTTTAAGTATGAGTATGAGTATGAGTATGAGTATGTGCATGAGTATGAGTATGTGTATGAGTATGAGTATGAGTATTAGTATGAGTATAAGTATGAGAATGAGTATGAGTGTGAGTATGAGAATGAGTATGAGTATGTGTATGAGTATGAGTATGAGTATGAGTATGAGTATGAGTATGAGTATGAGTATGAGTATGAGTATGAGTATGAGTATAAGTATTAGTATGAGTATGAGTACGAGTATTAGTATGAGTATGAGTATGAGTTTAAGTATGAGTATGAGTACGAGTATGCGTATGAATATGAGTATGAGTATGAGTATGAGTATGGGTATGAGTATGAGTATGAGTATGAGTATGAGTATAAGTATGAGCATGAGCATGAGTATGAGTATGAGTATGAGTATGAGTATAAGTATGAGAATGAGTATGAGTGTGAGTATGAGAATGAGTATGAGTATGTGTATGAGTATGAGTCTGAGTATGAGTATGAGTATGAGTATGAGTATGAGTATGAGTATGAGTATGTGTATGAGTATGAGTATGAGTATGAGTATGAGTATGAGTATGAGTATGAGTATGAGTATGAGTATGAGTATGAGTATGAGTATGAGTATGACTATGAGAATGAGTATGACTATGACTATGACTATGAGAATGAGTATGAGTATGAGTATGAGTATGAGTATGAGTGTGAGTATGAGTATGAGTATGAGTATGAGTATGAGTATGAGTATGAGTATGAGTATGAGTATGAGTATGAGTATGAGTATGAGTATGAGTATGAGTATGAGTATGAGTATGAGTATGAGTATGAGTATGAGTATGAGGATAAGTATTAGTATGAGTATGAGTACGAGTATTAGTATGAGTATGAGTATGAGTTTAAGTATGAGTATGAGTATGAGTATGAGTATGAGTATGAGTATGAGTATGAGTTTAAGTATGAGTATGAGTACGAGTATGCGTATGAATATGAGTATGAGTATGAGTATGAGTATGGGTATGAGTATGAGTATGAGTATGAGTATGAGTATAAGTATGAGCATGAGCATGAGTATGAGTATGAGTATGAGTATGAGTATGAGTATGAGTATAAGTATGAGAATGAGTATGAGTGTGAGTATGAGAATGAGTATGAGTATGTGTATGAGTATGAGTCTGAGTATGAGTATGAGTATGAGTATGAGTATGAGTGTGAGTGCGAATGTGAGTATGAGTATGAGTATGAGTATGAGTATGTGTATGAGTATGAGTATGAGTATGAGTATGACTATGAGTATGAGGATGAGTATGAGTATGAGTATGAGTATGAGTATGAGTATGACTATGAGTATGAGTATGACTATGACTATGACTATGACTATGAGAATGAGTATGAGTATGAGTATTAGTATGAATATGAGTATGAGTATGAGTGTGAGTATGAGTATTAGTATGAGTATGAGTATGAGTATGAGTATGAGTATGAGTATGATTATGTGTATGAGTATGAGTATGAGTATGAGTATGAGTATGAGTATGAGAATGAGTATGAGTATGAGTATGAGTATGAGTATGAGTATGAGCATGAGCATGAGCATGAGTATGAGTATGAGTATGAGTATGAGTATGAGTATGAGTATGAGTATGAGTATGAGTATAAGTATTAGTATGAGTATGAGTACGAGTATTAGTATGAGTATGAGTATGAGTTTAAGTATGAGTATGAGTACGAGTATGCGTATGAATATGAGTATGAGTATGAGTATGAGTATGGGTATGAGTATGAGTATGAGTATGAGTATGAGTATAAGTATGAGCATGAGCATGAGTATGAGTATGAGTATGAGTATGAGTATAAGTATGAGAATGAGTATGAGTGTGAGTATGAGAATGAGTATGAGTATGTGTATGAGTATGAGTCTGAGTATGAGTATGAGTATGAGTGTGAGTGCGAATGTGAGTATGAGTATGAGTATGAGTATGAGTATGAGTATGTGTATGAGTATGAGTATGAGTATGAGTATGAGTATGAGTATGAGTATGAGTATAAGTATGAGTATGAGTATGAGTATGTGTATGAGTATGAGTATGAGTATGAGTGTGAGTATGAGTATGAGTATGAGTATGAGTATGAGTATGAGTATGAGTATGAGTATGTGTATGAGTATGAGTATGAGTATTAGTATGAGTATGAGTATGAGTATGAGTATAAGTATGAGAATGAGTATGAGTGTGAGTGTGAGTATGAGAATGAGTATGAGTATGTGTATGAGTATGAGTTTGAGTATGAGTATGAGTATGAGTATGAGTATGAGTATGAGTATGAGTATGAGTATGTGTATGAGTATGAGTATGAGTATGAGTATGAGTATGAGTATGAGTATGAGTATGAGTATGAGTTAGAGTATGAGTATGTGTATGAGTATGAGTATGAGTATGAGTATGAGTATGAGTGTGAGTGTGAGTGCGAATGTGAGTATGAGTATGAGTATGAGTATGAGTATGAGTATGTGTATGAGTATGAGTATGAGTATGAGTATGAGTATGAGTATGAGTATGAGTATAAGTATGAGTATGAGTATGAGTATGAGTATGTGTATGAGTATGAGTATGAGTATGAGTGTGAGTATGAGTATGAGTATGAGTATGAGTATGAATATGAGTATGAGTATGAGTATAAGTATTAGTATGAGTATGAGTACGAGTATTAGTATGAGTATGAGTATGAGTATGAGTTTAAGTATGAGTATGAGTATGAGTATGAGTATGTGCATGAGTATGAGTATGTGTATGAGTATGAGTATGAGTATTAGTATGAGTATAAGTATGAGAATGAGTATGAGTGTGAGTATGAGAATGAGTATGAGTATGTGTATGAGTATGAGTATGAGTATGAGTATGAGTATGAGTATGAGTATGAGTATGAGTATGAGTATGAGTATGAGTATGAGTATGAGTATGAGTATGAGTATGAGTATGAGTATGAGTATGAGTATGAGTATGAGTATGAGTATGAGTATGAGTATGAGTATGAGTATGAGTATGAGTATGAGTATGAGTATGAGTATGAGTATGAGTATGAGTATAAGTATGAGTATGAGTATGAGTATAAGTATTAGTATGAGTATAAGTATGAGAATGAGTATGAGTGTGAGTATGAGAATGAGTATGAGTATGTGTATGAGTATGAGTATGAGTATGAGTATGAGTATGAGTATGAGTATGAGTATGAGTATGAGTATGAGTATGAGTATGAGTATGAGTATGAGTATGTGTATGAGTATGAGTATGAGTATGAGTATGAGTATGAGTATGAGTATGAATATGACTATGAGTATGAGTATGAGTATAAGTATTAGTATTAGTATGAGTACGAGTATTAGTATGAGTATGAGTATGAGTCTGAGAATGAGTATGAGTATGAGTATGAGTATGAGTATGAGTATGAGTATGAGTATGAGTATGAGCATGAGCATGAGCATGAGTATGAGTATGAGTGTGAGTATGAGTATGAGTATGAGTATGAATATGAGTATGAGTATGATTATAAGTATTAGTATGAGTATGAGTACGAGTATTAGTATGAGTATGAGTATGAGTATGAGTTTAAGAATGAGTACGAGTACGAGTATGTGCATGAGTATGAGTATGTGTATGAGTATGAGTATGAGTATGAGTATGAGTATGAGTATAAGTATAAGTATGAGAATGAGTATGAGTGTGAGTATGAGAATGAGTATGAGTATGTGTATGAGTATGAGTATGAGTATGAGTGTGAGTATGAGTATGAGTATGAGTATGAATATGAGTATGAGTATGAGTATAAGTATTAGTATGAGTATGAGTACGAGTATTAGTATGAGTATGAGTATGAGTTTAAGTATGAGTATGAGTATGAGTATGTGCATGAGTATGAGTATGTGTATGAGTATGAGTATGAGTATTAGTATGAGTATGAGTTTAAGTACGAGTATGAGTATGAGTATGTGCATGAGTATGAGTATGTGTATGAGTATGAGTATGAGTATGAGTATGAGTATGAGTATGAGTATGAGTATGAGTATAAGTATGAGAATGAGTATGAGTGTGAGTATGAGAATGAGTATGAGTATGTGTATGAGTATGAGTTTGAGTATGAGTATGAGTATGAGTATGAGTATGAGTATGAGTATGAGTATGAGTATGTGTATGAGTATGAGTATGAGTATGAGTATGAGTATGAGTATGAGTATGAGTATGAGTATGAGTTAGAGTATGAGTATGTGTATGAGTATGAGTATGAGTATGAGTATGAGTATGAGTGTGAGTGTGAGTGCGAATGTGAGTATGAGTATGAGTATGAGTATGAGTATGAGTATGTGTATGAGTATGAGTATGAGTATGAGTATGAGTATGAGTATGAGTATAAGTATGAGTATGAGTATGAGTATGTGTATGAGTATGAGTATGAGTATGAGTGTGAGTATGAGTATGAGTATGAGTATGAGTATGAATATGAGTATGAGTATGAGTATAAGTATTAGTATGAGTATGAGTACGAGTATTAGTATGAGTATGAGTATGAGTATGAGTTTAAGTATGAGTATGAGTATGAGTATGAGTATGTGCATGAGTATGAGTATGTGTATGAGTATGAGTATGAGTATTAGTATGAGTATAAGTATGAGAATGAGTATGAGTGTGAGTATGAGAATGAGTATGAGTATGTGTATGAGTATGAGTATGAGTATGAGTATGAGTATGAGTATGAGTATGAGTATGAGTATGAGTATGAGTATGAGTATGAGTATGAGTATGAGTATGAGTATGAGTATGAGTATGAGTATGAGTATGAGTATGAGTATGAGTATGAGTATGAGTATGAGTATGAGTATGAGTATGAGTATGAGTATGAGTATGAGTATGAGTATGAGTATAAGTATGAGTATGAGTATGAGTATAAGTATTAGTATGAGTATGAGTACGAGTATTAGTATGAGTATGAGTATGAGTATGAGTTTAAGTATGAGTATGAGTATGAGTATGAGTATGAGTATGAGTATCAGTATGAGTATGAGTATGAGTATGAGTATGAGGATGAGTATGAGTATAAGTATGAGTATGTGTATGAGTATGAGTATGAGTATGAGTATGAGTATGAGTATGAGTATGAGTATGAGTATGAGTTAGAGTATGAGTATGTGTATGAGTATGAGTATGAGTATGAGTATGACTATGAGTATGAGGATGAGTATGAGTATGAATATGAGTATGAGTATGAGTATGAGTATGACTATGAGTATGAGTATGACTATGACTATGACTATGACTATGAGAATGAGTATGAGTATGAGTATTAGTATGAATATGAGTATGAGTATGAGTGTGAGTATGAGTATGAGTATGAGTATGAGTATGAGTATGAGTATGAGTATGAGTATGATTATGTGTATGAGTATGAGTATGAGTATGAGTATGAGTATGAGTATGAGAATGAGTATGAGTATGAGTATGAGTATGAGTATGAGTATGAGCATGAGTATGAGTTAGAGTATGAGTATGTGTATGAGTATGAGTATGAGTATGAGTATGAGTATGAGTGTGAGTGTGAGTGCGAATGTGAGTATGAGTATGAGTATGAGTATGAGTATGAGTATGTGTATGAGTATGAGTATGAGTATGAGTATGAGTATGAGTATAAGTATGAGTATGAGAATGAGTATGTGTATGAGTATGAGTATGAGTATGAGTGTGAGTATGAGTATGAGTATGAGTATGAATATGAGTATGAGTATGAGTATAAGTATTAGTATGAGTATGAGTACGAGTATTAGTATGAGTATGAGTATGAGTATGAGTTTAAGTATGAGTATGAGTATGAGTATGTGCATGAGTATGAGTATGAGTATGAGTATGAGTATGAGTATGAGTATGAGTATGAGTATGAGTATGAGTATGAGTATGAGTATGAGGATAAGTATTAGTATGAGTATGAGTACGAGTATTAGTATGAGTATGAGTATGAGTTTAAGTATGAGTATGAGTATGAGTATGAGTATGAGTATGAGTATGAGTATGAGTTTAAGTATGAGTATGAGTACGAGTATGCGTATGAATATGAGTATGAGTATGAGTATGAGTATGGGTATGAGTATGAGTATGAGTATGAGTATGAGTATAAGTATGAGCATGAGCATGAGTATGAGTATGAGTATGAGTATGAGTATGAGTATGAGTATAAGTATGAGAATGAGTATGAGTGTGAGTATGAGAATGAGTATGAGTATGTGTATGAGTATGAGTCTGAGTATGAGTATGAGTATGAGTATGAGTATGAGTGTGAGTGCGAATGTGAGTATGAGTATGAGTATGAGTATGAGTATGTGTATGAGTATGAGTATGAGTATGAGTATGACTATGAGTATGAGGATGAGTATGAGTATGAGTATGAGTATGAGTATGAGTATGACTATGAGTATGAGTATGACTATGACTATGACTATGACTATGAGAATGAGTATGAGTATGAGTATTAGTATGAATATGAGTATGAGTATGAGTGTGAGTATGAGTATTAGTATGAGTATGAGTATGAGTATGAGTATGAGTATGAGTATGATTATGTGTATGAGTATGAGTATGAGTATGAGTATGAGTATGAGAATGAGTATGAGTATGAGTATGAGTATGAGTATGAGTATGAGCATGAGCATGAGCATGAGTATGAGTATGAGTATGAGTATGAGTATGAGTATGAGTATGAGTATGAGTATGAGTATAAGTATTAGTATGAGTATGAGTACGAGTATTAGTATGAGTATGAGTATGAGTTTAAGTATGAGTATGAGTACGAGTATGCGTATGAATATGAGTATGAGTATGAGTATGAGTATGGGTATGAGTATGAATATGAGTATGAGTATGAGTATAAGTATGAGCATGAGCATGAGTATGAGTATGAGTATGAGTATGAGTATAAGTATGAGAATGAGTATGAGTGTGAGTATGAGAATGAGTATGAGTATGTGTATGAGTATGAGTCTGAGTATGAGTATGAGTATGAGTGTGAGTGCGAATGTGAGTATGAGTATGAGTATGAGTATGAGTATGAGTATGTGTATGAGTATGAGTATGAGTATGAGTATGAGTATGAGTATGAGTATGAGTATAAGTATGAGTATGAGTATGAGTATGTGTATGAGTATGAGTATGAGTATGAGTGTGAGTATGAGTATGAGTATGAGTATGAGTATGAGTATGAGTATGAGTATGAGTATGAGTATGTGTATGAGTATGAGTATGAGTATTAGTATGAGTATGAGTATGAGTATGAGTATAAGTATGAGAATGAGTATGAGTGTGAGTGTGAGTATGAGAATGAGTATGAGTATGTGTATGAGTATGAGTTTGAGTATGAGTATGAGTATGAGTATGAGTATGAGTATGAGTATGAGTATGAGTATGTGTATGAGTATGAGTATGAGTATGAGTATGAGTATGAGTATGAGTATGAGTATGAGTATGAGTTAGAGTATGAGTATGTGTATGAGTATGAGTATGAGTATGAGTATGAGTATGAGTGTGAGTGTGAGTGCGAATGTGAGTATGAGTATGAGTATGAGTATGAGTATGAGTATGTGTATGAGTATGAGTATGAGTATGAGTATGAGTATGAGTATGAGTATGAGTATAAGTATGAGTATGAGTATGAGTATGTGTATGAGTATGAGTATGAGTATGAGTGTGAGTATGAGTATGAGTATGAGTATGAGTATGAATATGAGTATGAGTATGAGTATAAGTATTAGTATGAGTATGAGTACGAGTATTAGTATGAGTATGAGTATGAGTATGAGTTTAAGTATGAGTATGAGTATGAGTATGAGTATGTGCATGAGTATGAGTATGTGTATGAGTATGAGTATGAGTATTAGTATGAGTATAAGTATGAGAATGAGTATGAGTGTGAGTATGAGAATGAGTATGAGTATGTGTATGAGTATGAGTATGAGTATGAGTATGAGTATGAGTATGAGTATGAGTATGAGTATGAGTATGAGTATGAGTATGAGTATGAGTATGAGTATGAGTATGAGTATGAGTATGAGTATGAGTATGAGTATGAGTATGAGTATGAGTATGAGTATGAGTATGAGTATGAGTATGAGTATGAGTATGAGTATGAGTATGAGTATGAGTATGAGTATGAGTATGAGTATAAGTATGAGTATGAGTATGAGTATAAGTATTAGTATGAGTATAAGTATGAGAATGAGTATGAGTGTGAGTATGAGAATGAGTATGAGTATGTGTATGAGTATGAGTATGAGTATGAGTATGAGTATGAGTATGAGTATGAGTATGAGTATGAGTATGAGTATGAGTATGAGTATGAGTATGTGTATGAGTATGAGTATGAGTATGAGTATGAGTATGAGTATGAGTATGAGTATGAGTATGAGTATGAGTATGAGTATGAGCATGAGCATGAGCATGAGTATGAGTATGAGTGTGAGTATGAGTATGAGTATGAGTATGAATATGAGTATGAGTATGATTATAAGTATTAGTATGAGTATGAGTACGAGTATTAGTATGAGTATGAGTATGAGTATGAGTTTAAGAATGAGTACGAGTACGAGTATGTGCATGAGTATGAGTATGTGTATGAGTATGAGTATGAGTATGAGTATGAGTATGAGTATAAGTATAAGTATGAGAATGAGTATGAGTGTGAGTATGAGAATGAGTATGAGTATGTGTATGAGTATGAGTATGAGTATGAGTGTGAGTATGAGTATGAGTATGAGTATGAATATGAGTATGAGTATGAGTATAAGTATTAGTATGAGTATGAGTACGAGTATTAGTATGAGTATGAGTATGAGTTTAAGTATGAGTATGAGTATGAGTATGTGCATGAGTATGAGTATGTGTATGAGTATGAGTATGAGTATTAGTATGAGTATGAGTTTAAGTACGAGTATGAGTATGAGTATGTGCATGAGTATGAGTATGTGTATGAGTATGAGTATGAGTACGAGTATTAGTATGAGTATGAGTATGAGTATGAGTATGAGTATGAGTATGAGTATGAGTATGATTATGTGTATGAGTATGAGTATGAGTATGAGTATGAGTATGAGTATGAGAATGAGTATGAGTATGAGTATGAGTATGAGTATGAGTATGAGCATGAGTATGAGTTAGAGTATGAGTATGTGTATGAGTATGAGTATGAGTATGAGTATGAGTATGAGTGTGAGTGTGAGTGCGAATGTGAGTATGAGTATGAGTATGAGTATGAGTATGAGTATGTGTATGAGTATGAGTATGAGTATGAGTATGAGTATGAGTATAAGTATGAGTATGAGTATGAGTATGTGTATGAGTATGAGTATGAGTATGAGTGTGAGTATGAGTATGAGTATGAGTATGAATATGAGTATGAGTATGAGTATAAGTATTAGTATGAGTATGAGTACGAGTATTAGTATGAGTATGAGTATGAGTATGAGTTTAAGTATGAGTATGAGTATGAGTATGTGCATGAGTATGAGTATGTGTATGAGTATGAGTATGAGTATTAGTATGAGTATAAGTATGAGAATGAGTTTAAGTATGAGTATGAGTATGAGTATGAGTATGTGCATGAGTATGAGTATGTGTATGAGTATGAGTATGAGTATTAGTATGAGTATAAGTATGAGAATGAGTATGAGTGTGAGTATGAGAATGAGTATGAGTATGTGTATGAGTATGAGTATGAGTATGAGTATGAGTATGAGTATGAGTATGAGTATGAGTATGAGTATGAGTATGAGTATGAGTATGAGTATGAGTATGAGTATGAGTATGAGTATGAGTATGAGTATGAGTATGAGTATGAGTATGAGTATGAGTATGAGTATGAGTATGAGTATGAGTATGAGTATGAGTATGAGTATGAGTATAAGTATGAGTATGAGTATGAGTATAAGTATTAGTATGAGTATGAGTACGAGTATTAGTATGAGTATGAGTATGAGTATGAGTTTAAGTATGAGTATGAGTATGAGTATGAGTATGAGTATGAGTATCAGTATGAGTATGAGTATGAGTATGAGTATGAGGATGAGTATGAGTATAAGTATGAGTATGTGTATGAGTATGAGTATGAGTATGAGTATGAGTATGAGTATGAGTATGAGTATGAGTATGAGTTAGAGTATAAGTATGTGTATGAGTATGAGTATGAGTATGAGTATGAGTATGAGTGTGAGTGCGAATGTGAGTATGAGTATGAGTATGAGTATGAGTATGTGTATGAGTATGAGTATGAGTATGAGTATGACTATGAGTATGAGGATGAGTATGAGTATGAATATGAGTATGAGTATGAGTATGAGTATGACTATGAGTATGAGTATGACTATGACTATGACTATGACTATGAGAATGAGTATGAGTATGAGTATTAGTATGAATATGAGTATGAGTATGAGTGTGAGTATGAGTATGAGTATGAGTATGAGTATGAGTATGAGTATGAGTATGATTATGTGTATGAGTATGAGTATGAGTATGAGTATGAGTATGAGTATGAGAATGAGTATGAGTATGAGTATGAGTATGAGTATGAGTATGAGCATGAGTATGAGTTAGAGTATGAGTATGTGTATGAGTATGAGTATGAGTATGAGTATGAGTATGAGTGTGAGTGTGAGTGCGAATGTGAGTATGAGTATGAGTATGAGTATGAGTATGAGTATGTGTATGAGTATGAGTATGAGTATGAGTATGAGTATGAGTATAAGTATGAGTATGAGTATGAGTATGTGTATGAGTATGAGTATGAGTATGAGTGTGAGTATGAGTATGAGTATGAGTATGAATATGAGTATGAGTATGAGTATAAGTATTAGTATGAGTATGAGTACGAGTATTAGTATGAGTATGAGTATGAGTATGAGTTTAAGTATGAGTATGAGTATGAGTATGTGCATGAGTATGAGTATGTGTATGAGTATGAGTATGAGTATTAGTATGAGTATAAGTATGAGAATGAGTATGAGTGTGAGTATGAGAATGAGTATGAGTATGTGTATGAGTATGAGTATGAGTATGAGTATGAGTATGAGTATGAGTATGAGTATGAGTATGAGTATGAGTATGAGTATGAGTATGAGTATGAGTATGAGTATGAGTATGAGTATGAGTATGAGTATGAGTATGAGTATGAGTATGAGTATGAGTATGAGTATGAGTATGAGTATGAGTATGAGTATGAGTATGAGTATGAGTATGAGTATGAGTATGAGTATAAGTATGAGTATGAGTATGAGTATAAGTATTAGTATGAGTATGAGTACGAGTATTAGTATGAGTATGAGTATGAGTATGAGTTTAAGTATGAGTATGAGTATGAGTATGAGTATGAGTATCAGTATGAGTATGAGTATGAGTATGAGTATGAGGATGAGTATGAGTATAAGTATGAGTATGTGTATGAGTATGAGTATGAGTATGAGTATGAGTATGAGTATGAGTATGAGTTAGAGTATGAGTATGTGTATGAGTATGAGTATGAGTATGAGTATGAGTATGAGTGTGAGTGCGAATGTGAGTATGAGTATGAGTATGAGTATGAGTATGTGTATGAGTATGAGTATGAGTATGAGTATGACTATGAGTATGAGGATGAGTATGAGTATGAGTATGAGTATGAGTATGAGTATGACTATGAGTATGAGTATGACTATGACTATGACTATGACTATGAGAATGAGTATGAGTATGAGTATTAGTATGAATATGAGTATGAGTATGAGTGTGAGTATGAGTATTAGTATGAGTATGAGTATGAGTATGAGTATGAGTATGAGTATGATTATGTGTATGAGTATGAGTATGAGTATGAGTATGAGTATGAGTATGAGTATGAGAATGAGTATGAGTATGAGTATGAGTATGAGTATGAGCATGAGCATGAGCATGAGTATGAGTATGAGTATGACTATGAGTAAGAGTATGAGTATGAGTATGAGTATGAGTATAAGTATTAGTATGAGTATGAGTACGAGTATTAGTATGAGTATGAGTATGAGTTTAAGTATGAGTATGAGTACGAGTATGCGTATGAATATGAGTATGAGTATGAGTATGAGTATGGGTATGAGTATGAGTATGAGTATGAGTATGAGTATAAGTATGAGCATGAGCATGAGTATGAGTATGAGTATGAGTATGAGTATGAGTATAAGTATGAGAATGAGTATGAGTGTGAGTATGAGAATGAGTATGAGTATGTGTATGAGTATGAGTCTGAGTATGAGTATGAGTATGAGTATGAGTATGAGTATGAGTATGAGTATGTGTATGAGTATGAGTATGAGTATGAGTATGAGTATGAGTATGAGTATGAGTATGAGTATGAGTATGAGTATGAGTATGAGTATGACTATGAGAATGAGTATGACTATGACTATGACTATGAGAATGAGTATGAGTATGAGTATGAGTATGAGTGTGAGTATGAGTATGAGTATGAGTATGAGTATGAGTATGAGTATGAGTATGAGTATGAGTATGAGTATGAGTATGAGTATGAGTATGAGTATGAGTATGAGTATGAGTATGAGTATGAGTATGAGTATGAGTATGAGTATGAGTATGAGTATGAGTATGAGGATAAGTATTAGTATGAGTATGAGTACGAGTATTAGTATGAGTATGAGTATGAGTTTAAGTATGAGTATGAGTATGAGTATGAGTATGAGTATGAGTATGAGTATGAGTATGATTATGTGTATGAGTATGAGTATGAGTATGAGTATGAGTATGAGTATGAGAATGAGTATGAGTATGAGTATGAGTATGAGTATGAGTATGAGCATGAGCATGAGCATGAGTATGAGTATGAGTATGAGTATGAGTATGAGTATGAGTATGAGTATGAGTATGAGTATAAGTATTAGTATGAGTATGAGTACGAGTATTAGTATGAGTATGAGTATGAGTTTAAGTATGAGTATGAGTACGAGTATGCGTATGAATATGAGTATGAGTATGAGTATGAGTATGGGTATGAGTATGAGTATGAGTATGAGTATGAGTATAAGTATGAGCATGAGCATGAGTATGAGTATGAGTATGAGTATGAGTATAAGTATGAGAATGAGTATGAGTGTGAGTATGAGAATGAGTATGAGTATGTGTATGAGTATGAGTCTGAGTATGAGTATGAGTATGAGTATGAGTATGAGTGTGAGTGCGAATGTGAGTATGAGTATGAGTATGAGTATGAGTATGTGTATGAGTATGAGTATGAGTATGAGTATGACTATGAGTATGAGGATGAGTATGAGTATGAGTATGAGTATGAGTATGAGTATGAGTATGAATATGAGTATGAGTATGATTATAAGTATTAGTATGAGTATGAGTACGAGTATTAGTATGAGTATGAGTATGAGTATGAGTTTAAGAATGAGTACGAGTACGAGTATGTGCATGAGTATGAGTATGTGTATGAGTATGAGTATGAGTATGAGTATGAGTATGAGTATAAGTATAAGTATGAGAATGAGTATGAGTGTGAGTATGAGAATGAGTATGAGTATGTGTATGAGTATGAGTATGAGTATGAGTGTGAGTATGAGTATGAGTATGAGTATGAATATGAGTATGAGTATGAGTATAAGTATTAGTATGAGTATGAGTACGAGTATTAGTATGAGTATGAGTATGAGTTTAAGTATGAGTATGAGTATGAGTATGTGCATGAGTATGAGTATGTGTATGAGTATGAGTATGAGTATTAGTATGAGTATGAGTTTAAGTACGAGTATGAGTATGAGTATGTGCATGAGTATGAGTATGTGTATGAGTATGAGTATGAGTATGAGTATGAGTATGAGTATGAGTATGAGTATAAGTATGAGAATGAGTATGAGTGTGAGTATGAGAATGAGTATGAGTATGTGTATGAGTATGAGTTTGAGTATGAGTATGAGTATGAGTATGAGTATGAGTATGAGTATGAGTATGTGTATGAGTATGAGTATGAGTATGAGTATGAGTATGAGTATGAGTATGAGTATGAGTATGAGTATGAGTATGAGTATGAGTATGTGTATGAGTATGAGTATGAGTATGAGTATGAGTATGAGTATGAGTATGAGTATGAGTATGAGTTAGAGTATGAGTATGTGTATGAGTATGAGTATGAGTATGAGTATGAGTATGAGTGTGAGTGTGAGTGCGAATGTGAGTATGAGTATGAGTATGAGTATGAGTATGAGTATGTGTATGAGTATGAGTATGAGTATGAGTATGAGTATGAGTATGAGTATAAGTATGAGTATGAGTATGAGTATGTGTATGAGTATGAGTATGAGTATGAGTGTGAGTATGAGTATGAGTATGAGTATGAGTATGAGTATGAATATGAGTATGAGTATGAGTATAAGTATTAGTATGAGTATGAGTACGAGTATTAGTATGAGTATGAGTATGAGTATGAGTTTAAGAATGAGTACGAGTACGAGTATGTGCATGAGTATGAGTATGTGTATGAGTATGAGTATGAGTATGAGTATGAGTATGAGTATGAGTATAAGTATAAGTATGAGAATGAGTATGAGTGTGAGTATGAGAATGAGTATGAGTATGTGTATGAGTATGAGTATGAGTATGAGTGTGAGTATGAGTATGAGTATGAGTATGAATATGAGTATGAGTATGAGTATAAGTATTAGTATGAGTATGAGTGCGAGTATTAGTATGAGTATGAGTATGAGTTTAAGTATGAGTATGAGTATGAGTATGTGTATGAGTATGAGTTTGAGTATGAGTATGAGTATGAGTATGAGTATGAGTATGAGTATGAGTATGTGTATGAGTATGAGTATGAGTATGAGTATGAGTATGAGTATGAGTATGAGTATGAGTATGAGTTAGAGTATGAGTATGTGTATGAGTATGAGTATGAGTATGAGTATGAGTATAAGTATTAGTATGAGTATGAGTACGAGTATTAGTATGAGTATGAGTATGAGTATGAGTTTAAGTATGAGTATGAGTATGAGTATGAGTATGAGTATGAGTATCAGTATGAGTATGAGTATGAGTATGAGTATGAGGATGAGTATGAGTATAAGTATGAGTATGTGTATGAGTATGAGTATGAGTATGAGTGTGAGTATGAGTATGAGTATGAGTATGAATATGAGTATGAGTATGAGTATAAGTATTAGTATGAGTATGAGTACGAGTATTAGTATGAGTATGAGTATGAGTTTAAGTATGAGTATGAGTATGAGTATGTGCATGAGTATGAGTATGAGTATGAGTATGAGTATGAGTATGAGTATGAGTATGAGTATGAGTATGAGTATGAGTATGAGTATGAGGATAAGTATTAGTATGAGTATGAGTACGAGTATTAGTATGAGTATGAGTATGAGTTTAAGTATGAGTATGAGTATGAGTATGAGTATGAGTATGAGTATGAGTATGAGTTTAAGTATGAGTATGAGTACGAGTATGCGTATGAATATGAGTATGAGTATGAGTATGAGTATGGGTATGAGTATGAGTATGAGTATGAGTATGAGTATAAGTATGAGCATGAGCATGAGTATGAGTATGAGTATGAGTATGAGTATGAGTATGAGTATAAGTATGAGAATGAGTATGAGTGTGAGTATGAGAATGAGTATGAGTATGTGTATGAGTATGAGTCTGAGTATGAGTATGAGTATGAGTATGAGTATGAGTGTGAGTGCGAATGTGAGTATGAGTATGAGTATGAGTATGAGTATGTGTATGAGTATGAGTATGAGTATGAGTATGACTATGAGTATGAGGATGAGTATGAGTATGAGTATGAGTATGAGTATGAGTATGACTATGAGTATGAGTATGACTATGACTATGACTATGACTATGAGAATGAGTATGAGTATGAGTATTAGTATGAATATGAGTATGAGTATGAGTGTGAGTATAAGTATTAGTATGAGTATGAGTACGAGTATTAGTATGAGTATGAGTATGAGTATGAGTTTAAGTATGAGTATGAGTATGAGTATGAGTATGAGTATGAGTATCAGTATGAGTATGAGTATGAGTATGAGTATGAGGATGAGTATGAGTATAAGTATGAGTATGTGTATGAGTATGAGTATGAGTATGAGTGTGAGTATGAGTATGAGTATGAGTATGAATATGAGTATGAGTATGAGTATAAGTATTAGTATGAGTATGAGTACGAGTATTAGTATGAGTATGAGTATGAGTTTAAGTATGAGTATGAGTATGAGTATGTGCATGAGTATGAGTATGAGTATGAGTATGAGTATGAGTATGAGTATGAGTATGAGTATGAGTATGAGTATGAGTATGAGTATGAGGATAAGTATTAGTATGAGTATGAGTACGAGTATTAGTATGAGTATGAGTATGAGTTTAAGTATGAGTATGAGTATGAGTATGAGTATGAGTATGAGTATGAGTATGAGTTTAAGTATGAGTATGAGTACGAGTATGCGTATGAATATGAGTATGAGTATGAGTATGAGTATGGGTATGAGTATGAGTATGAGTATGAGTATGAGTATAAGTATGAGCATGAGCATGAGTATGAGTATGAGTATGAGTATGAGTATGAGTATGAGTATAAGTATGAGAATGAGTATGAGTGTGAGTATGAGAATGAGTATGAGTATGTGTATGAGTATGAGTCTGAGTATGAGTATGAGTATGAGTATGAGTATGAGTGTGAGTGCGAATGTGAGTATGAGTATGAGTATGAGTATGAGTATGTGTATGAGTATGAGTATGAGTTTGAGTATGAGTATGAGTATGAGTATGAGTATGAGTATGAGTATGAGTATGAGTATGTGTATGAGTATGAGTATGAGTATGAGTATGAGTATGAGTATGAGTATGAGTATGAGTATGAGTTAGAGTATGAGTATGTGTATGAGTATGAGTATGAGTATGAGTATGAGTATGAGTGTGAGTGTGAGTGCGAATGTGAGTATGAGTATGAGTATGAGTATGAGTATGAGTATGTGTATGAGTATGAGTATGAGTATGAGTATGAGTATGAGTATGTGTATGAGTATAAGTATGAGTATGAGTATGAGTATGTGTATGAGTATGAGTATGAGTATGAGTGTGAGTATGAGTATGAGTATGAGTATGAGTATGAATATGAGTATGAGTATGAGTATAAGTATTAGTATGAGTATGAGTACGAGTATTAGTATGAGTATGAGTATGAGTATGAGTTTAAGTATGAGTATGAGTATGAGTATGAGTATGTGCATGAGTATGAGTATGTGTATGAGTATGAGTATGAGTATTAGTATGAGTATAAGTATGAGAATGAGTATGAGTGTGAGTATGAGAATGAGTATGAGTATGTGTATGAGTATGAGTATGAGTATGAGTATGAGTATGAGTATGAGTATGAGTATGAGTATGAGTATGAGTATGAGTATGAGTATGAGTATGAGTATGAGTATGAGTATGAGTATGAGTATGAGTATGAGTATGAGTATGAGTATGAGTATGAGTATGAGTATGAGTATGAGTATGAGTATGAGTATGAGTATGAGTATGAGTATGAGTATGAGTATGAGTATGAGTATAAGTATGAGTATGAGTATGAGTATAAGTATTAGTATGAGTATAAGTATGAGAATGAGTATGAGTGTGAGTATGAGAATGAGTATGAGTATGTGTATGAGTATGAGTATGAGTATGAGTATGAGTATGAGTATGAGTATGAGTATGAGTATGAGTATGAGTATGAGTATGAGTATGAGTATGTGTATGAGTATGAGTATGAGTATGAGTATGAGTATGAGTATGAGTATGAATATGACTATGAGTATGAGTATGAGTATAAGTATTAGTATTAGTATGAGTACGAGTATTAGTATGAGTATGAGTATGAGTCTGAGAATGAGTATGAGTATGAGTATGAGTATGAGTATGAGTATGAGTATGAGTATGAGTATGAGTATGAGTATGAGCATGAGCATGAGCATGAGTATGAGTATGAGTGTGAGTATGAGTATGAGTATGAGTATGAATATGAGTATGAGTATGATTATAAGTATTAGTATGAGTATGAGTACGAGTATTAGTATGAGTATGAGTATGAGTATGAGTATGAGTTTAAGAATGAGTACGAGTACGAGTATGTGCATGAGTATGAGTATGTGTATGAGTATGAGTATGAGTATGAGTATGAGTATGAGTATAAGTATAAGTATGAGAATGAGTATGAGTGTGAGTATGAGAATGAGTATGAGTATGTGTATGAGTATGAGTATGAGTATGAGTGTGAGTATGAGTATGAGTATGAGTATGAATATGAGTATGAGTATGAGTATAAGTATTAGTATGAGTATGAGTACGAGTATTAGTATGAGTATGAGTATGAGTTTAAGTATGAGTATGAGTATGAGTATGTGCATGAGTATGAGTATGTGTATGAGTATGAGTATGAGTATTAGTATGAGTATGAGTTTAAGTACGAGTATGAGTATGAGTATGTGCATGAGTATGAGTATGTGTATGAGTATGAGTATGAGTATGAGTATGAGTATGAGTATGAGTATGAGTATGAGTATGAGTATAAGTATGAGAATGAGTATGAGTGTGAGTATGAGAATGAGTATGAGTATGTGTATGAGTATGAGTTTGAGTATGAGTATGAGTATGAGTATGAGTATGAGTATGAGTATGAGTATGAGTATGTGTATGAGTATGAGTATGAGTATGAGTATGAGTATGAGTATGAGTATGAGTATGAGTATGAGTTAGAGTATGAGTATGTGTATGAGTATGAGTATGAGTATGAGTATGAGTATGAGTATGAGTGTGAGTGTGAGTGCGAATGTGAGTATGAGTATGAGTATGAGTATGAGTATGTGTATGAGTATGAGTATGAGTATGAGTATGAGTATGAGTATGAGTATAAGTATGAGTATGAGTATGAGTATGAGTTTAAGTACGAGTATGAGTATGAGTATGTGCATGAGTATGAGTATGTGTATGAGTATGAGTATGAGTATGAGTATGAGTATGAGTATGAGTATGAGTATAAGTACGAGAATGAGTATGAGTGTGAGTATGAGAATGAGTATGAGTATGTGTATGAGTATGAGTTTGAGTATGAGTATGAGTATGAGTATGAGTATGAGTATGAGTATGAGTATGAGTATGTGTATGAGTATGAGTATGAGTATGAGTATGAGTATGAGTATGAGTATGAGTATGAGTTAGAGTATGAGTATGTGTATGAGTATGAGTATGAGTATGAGTATGAGTATAAGTATTAGTATGAGTATGAGTACGAGTATTAGTATGAGTATGAGTATGAGTATGAGTTTAAGTATGAGTATGAGTATGAGTATGAGTATGAGTATGAGTATCAGTATGAGTATGAGTATGAGTATGAGTATGAGGATGAGTATGAGTATAAGTATGAGTATGTGTATGAGTATGAGTATGAGTATGAGTGTGAGTATGAGTATGAGTATGAGTATGAATATGAGTATGAGTATGAGTATAAGTATTAGTATGAGTATGAGTACGAGTATTAGTATGAGTATGAGTATGAGTTTAAGTATGAGTATGAGTATGAGTATGTGCATGAGTATGAGTATGAGTATGAGTATGAGTATGAGTATGAGTATGAGTATGAGTATGAGTATGAGTATGAGTATGAGTATGAGGATAAGTATTAGTATGAGTATGAGTACGAGTATTAGTATGAGTATGAGTATGAGTTTAAGTATGAGTATGAGTATGAGTATGAGTATGAGTATGAGTATGAGTATGAGTTTAAGTATGAGTATGAGTACGAGTATGCGTATGAATATGAGTATGAGTATGAGTATGAGTATGGGTATGAGTATGAGTATGAGTATGAGTATGAGTATAAGTATGAGCATGAGCATGAGTATGAGTATGAGTATGAGTATGAGTATGAGTATGAGTATAAGTATGAGAATGAGTATGAGTGTGAGTATGAGAATGAGTATGAGTATGTGTATGAGTATGAGTATGAGTATAAGTATTAGTATGAGTATGAGTACGAGTATTAGTATGAGTATGAGTATGAGTATGAGTTTAAGTATGAGTATGAGTATGAGTATGAGTATGTGCATGAGTATGAGTATGTGTATGAGTATGAGTATGAGTATTAGTATGAGTATAAGTATGAGAATGAGTATGAGTGTGAGTATGAGAATGAGTATGAGTATGTGTATGAGTATGAGTATGAGTATGAGTATGAGTATGAGTATGAGTATGAGTATGAGTATGAGTATGAGTATGAGTATGAGTATGAGTATGAGTATGAGTATGAGTATGAGTATGAGTATGAGTATGAGTATGAGTATGAGTATGAGTATGAGTATGAGTATGAGTATGAGTATGAGTATGAGTATGAGTATGAGTATGAGTATGAGTATGAGTATGAGTATGAGTATGAGTATGAGTATGAGTATAAGTATGAGTATGAGTATGAGTATAAGTATTAGTATGAGTATAAGTATGAGAATGAGTATGAGTGTGAGTATGAGAATGAGTATGAGTATGTGTATGAGTATGAGTATGAGTATGAGTATGAGTATGAGTATGAGTATGAGTATGAGTATGAGTATGAGTATGAGTATGAGTATGAGTATGTGTATGAGTATGAGTATGAGTATGAGTATGAGTATGAGTATGAGTATGAATATGACTATGAGTATGAGTATGAGTATAAGTATTAGTATTAGTATGAGTACGAGTATTAGTATGAGTATGAGTATGAGTCTGAGAATGAGTATGAGTATGAGTATGAGTATGAGTATGAGTATGAGTATGAGTATGAGTATGAGTATGAGTATGAGCATGAGCATGAGCATGAGTATGAGTATGAGTGTGAGTATGAGTATGAGTATGAGTATGAATATGAGTATGAGTATGATTATAAGTATTAGTATGAGTATGAGTACGAGTATTAGTATGAGTATGAGTATGAGTATGAGTTTAAGAATGAGTACGAGTACGAGTATGTGCATGAGTATGAGTATGTGTATGAGTATGAGTATGAGTATGAGTATGAGTATGAGTATAAGTATAAGTATGAGAATGAGTATGAGTGTGAGTATGAGAATGAGTATGAGTATGTGTATGAGTATGAGTATGAGTATGAGTGTGAGTATGAGTATGAGTATGAGTATGAATATGAGTATGAGTATGAGTATAAGTATTAGTATGAGTATGAGTACGAGTATTAGTATGAGTATGAGTATGAGTTTAAGTATGAGTATGAGTATGAGTATGTGCATGAGTATGAGTATGTGTATGAGTATGAGTATGAGTATTAGTATGAGTATGAGTTTAAGTACGAGTATGAGTATGAGTATGTGCATGAGTATGAGTATGTGTATGAGTATGAGTATGAGTATGAGTATGAGTATGAGTATGAGTATGAGTATGAGTATGAGTATGAGTATGAGTATGAGTTTAAGAATGAGTACGAGTACGAGTATGTGCATGAGTATGAGTATGTGTATGAGTATGAGTATGAGTATGAGTATGAGTATGAGTATAAGTATAAGTATGAGAATGAGTATGAGTGTGAGTATGAGAATGAGTATGAGTATGTGTATGAGTATGAGTATGAGTATGAGTGTGAGTATGAGTATGAGTATGAGTATGAATATGAGTATGAGTATGAGTATAAGTATTAGTATGAGTATGAGTACGAGTATTAGTATGAGTATGAGTATGAGTTTAAGTATGAGTATGAGTATGTGCATGAGTATGAGTATGTGTATGAGTATGAGTATGAGTATTAGTATGAGTATGAGTTTAAGTACGAGTATGAGTATGAGTATGTGCATGAGTATGAGTATGTGTATGAGTATGAGTATGAGTATGAGTATGAGTATGAGTATGAGTATGAGTATAAGTATGAGAATGAGTATGAGTGTGAGTATGAGAATGAGTATGAGTATGTGTATGAGTATGAGTTTGAGTATGAGTATGAGTATGAGTATGAGTATGAGTATGAGTATGAGTATGAGTATGTGTATGAGTATGAGTATGAGTATGAGTATGAGTATGAGTATGAGTATGAGTATGAGTATGAGTTAGAGTATGAGTATGTGTATGAGTATGAGTATGAGTATGAGTATGAGTATAAGTATTAGTATGAGTATGAGTACGAGTATTAGTATGAGTATGAGTATGAGTATGAGTTTAAGTATGAGTATGAGTATGAGTATGAGTATGAGTATGAGTATCAGTATGAGTATGAGTATGAGTATGAGTATGAGGATGAGTATGAGTATAAGTATGAGTATGTGTATGAGTATGAGTATGAGTATGAGTGTGAGTATGAGTATGAGTATGAGTATGAATATGAGTATGAGTATGAGTATAAGTATTAGTATGAGTATGAGTACGAGTATTAGTATGAGTATGAGTATGAGTTTAAGTATGAGTATGAGTATGAGTATGTGCATGAGTATGAGTATGAGTATGAGTATGAGTATGAGTATGAGTATGAGTATGAGTATGAGTATGAGTATGAGTATGAGTATGAGGATAAGTATTAGTATGAGTATGAGTACGAGTATTAGTATGAGTATGAGTATGAGTTTAAGTATGAGTATGAGTATGAGTATGAGTATGAGTATCAGTATGAGTATGAGTATGAGTATGAGTATGAGGATGAGTATGAGTATAAGTATAAGTATGTGTATGAGTATGAGTATGAGTATGAGTATGAGTATGAGTATGAGTATGAGTATGAGTATGAGTTAGAGTATAAGTATGTGTATGAGTATGAGTATGAGTATGAGTATGAGTATGAGTGTGAGTGCGAATGTGAGTATGAGTATGAGTATGAGTATGAGTATGTGTATGAGTATGAGTATGAGTATGAGTATGACTATGAGTATGAGGATGAGTATGAGTATGAATATGAGTATGAGTATGAGTATGAGTATGACTATGAGTATGAGTATGACTATGACTATGACTATGACTATGAGAATGAGTATGAGTATGAGTATTAGTATGAATATGAGTATGAGTATGAGTGTGAGTATGAGTATGAGTATGAGTATGAGTATGAGTATGAGTATGAGTATGAGTATGATTATGTGTATGAGTATGAGTATGAGTATGAGTATGAGTATGAGTATGAGAATGAGTATGAGTATGAGTATGAGTATGAGTATGAGCATGAGTATGAGTTAGAGTATGAGTATGTGTATGAGTATGAGTATGAGTATGAGTATGAGTATGAGTGTGAGTGTGAGTGCGAATGTGAGTATGAGTATGAGTATGAGTATGAGTATGAGTATGTGTATGAGTATGAGTATGAGTATGAGTATGAGTATGAGTATAAGTATGAGTATGAGTATGAGTATGTGTATGAGTATGAGTATGAGTATGAGTGTGAGTATGAGTATGAGTATGAGTATGAATATGAGTATGAGTATGAGTATAAGTATTAGTATGAGTATGAGTACGAGTATTAGTATGAGTATGAGTATGAGTATGAGTTTAAGTATGAGTATGAGTATGAGTATGTGCATGAGTATGAGTATGTGTATGAGTATGAGTATGAGTATTAGTATGAGTATAAGTATGAGAATGAGTATGAGTGTGAGTATGAGAATGAGTATGAGTATGTGTATGAGTATGAGTATGAGTATGAGTATGAGTATGAGTATGAGTATGAGTATGAGTATGAGTATGAGTATGAGTATGAGTATGAGTATGAGTATGAGTATGAGTATGAGTATGAGTATGAGTATGAGTATGAGTATGAGTATGAGTATGAGTATGAGTATGAGTATGAGTATGAGTATGAGTATGAGTATGAGTATGAGTATGAGTATGAGTATGAGTATGAGTATGAGTATGAGTATAAGTATGAGTATGAGTATGAGTATAAGTATTAGTATGAGTATGAGTACGAGTATTAGTATGAGTATGAGTATGAGTATGAGTTTAAGTATGAGTATGAGTATGAGTATGAGTATGAGTATCAGTATGAGTATGAGTATGAGTATGAGTATGAGTATGAGGATGAGTATGAGTATAAGTATGAGTATGTGTATGAGTATGAGTATGAGTATTAGTATGAGTATGAGTATGAGTATGAGTTTAAGTATGAGTATGAGTATGAGTATGAGTATGAGTATGAGTATCAGTATGAGTATGAGTATGAGTATGAGTATGAGGATGAGTATGAGTATAAGTATGAGTATGTGTATGAGTATGAGTATGAGTATGAGTGTGAGTATGAGTATGAGTATGAGTATGAATATGAGTATGAGTATGAGTATAAGTATTAGTATGAGTATGAGTACGAGTATTAGTATGAGTATGAGTATGAGTTTAAGTATGAGTATGAGTATGAGTATGTGCATGAGTATGAGTATGAGTATGAGTATGAGTATGAGTATGAGTATGAGTATGAGTATGAGTATGAGTATGAGTATGAGTATGAGGATAAGTATTAGTATGAGTATGAGTACGAGTATTAGTATGAGTATGAGTATGAGTTTAAGTATGAGTATGAGTATGAGTATGAGTATGAGTATCAGTATGAGTATGAGTATGAGTATGAGTATGAGGATGAGTATGAGTATAAGTATAAGTATGTGTATGAGTATGAGTATGAGTATGAGTATGAGTATGAGTATGAGTATGAGTATGAGTATGAGTTAGAGTATAAGTATGTGTATGAGTATGAGTATGAGTATGAGTATGAGTATGAGTGTGAGTGCGAATGTGAGTATGAGTATGAGTATGAGTATGAGTATGTGTATGAGTATGAGTATGAGTATGAGTATGACTATGAGTATGAGGATGAGTATGAGTATGAATATGAGTATGAGTATGAGTATGAGTATGACTATGAGTATGAGTATGACTATGACTATGACTATGACTATGAGAATGAGTATGAGTATGAGTATTAGTATGAATATGAGTATGAGTATGAGTGTGAGTATGAGTATGAGTATGAGTATGAGTATGAGTATGAGTATGAGTATGAGTATGATTATGTGTATGAGTATGAGTATGAGTATGAGTATGAGTATGAGTATGAGAATGAGTATGAGTATGAGTATGAGTATGAGTATGAGCATGAGTATGAGTTAGAGTATGAGTATGTGTATGAGTATGAGTATGAGTATGAGTATGAGTATGAGTGTGAGTGTGAGTGCGAATGTGAGTATGAGTATGAGTATGAGTATGAGTATGAGTATGTGTATGAGTATGAGTATGAGTATGAGTATGAGTATGAGTATAAGTATGAGTATGAGTATGAGTATGTGTATGAGTATGAGTATGAGTATGAGTGTGAGTATGAGTATGAGTATGAGTATGAATATGAGTATGAGTATGAGTATAAGTATTAGTATGAGTATGAGTACGAGTATTAGTATGAGTATGAGTATGAGTATGAGTTTAAGTATGAGTATGAGTATGAGTATGTGCATGAGTATGAGTATGTGTATGAGTATGAGTATGAGTATTAGTATGAGTATAAGTATGAGAATGAGTATGAGTGTGAGTATGAGAATGAGTATGAGTATGTGTATGAGTATGAGTATGAGTATGAGTATGAGTATGAGTATGAGTATGAGTATGAGTATGAGTATGAGTATGAGTATGAGTATGAGTATGAGTATGAGTATGAGTATGAGTATGAGTATGAGTATGAGTATGAGTATGAGTATGAGTATGAGTATGAGTATGAGTATGAGTATGAGTATGAGTATGAGTATGAGTATGAGTATGAGTATGAGTATGAGTATGAGTATGAGTATGAGTATAAGTATGAGTATGAGTATGAGTATAAGTATTAGTATGAGTATGAGTACGAGTATTAGTATGAGTATGAGTATGAGTATGAGTTTAAGTATGAGTATGAGTATGAGTATGAGTATGAGTATCAGTATGAGTATGAGTATGAGTATGAGTATGAGTATGAGGATGAGTATGAGTATAAGTATGAGTATGTGTATGAGTATGAGTATGAGTATGAGTATGAGTATGAGTATGAGTATGAGTTAGAGTATGAGTATGTGTATGAGTATGAGTATGAGTATGAGTATGAGTATGAGTGTGAGTGCGAATGTGAGTATGAGTATGAGTATGAGTATGAGTATGTGTATGAGTATGAGTATGAGTATGACTATGAGTATGACTATGACTATGACTATGACTATGAGAATGAGTATGAGTATGAGTATTAGTATGAATATGAGTATGAGTATGAGTGTGAGTATGAGTATTAGTATGAGTATGAGTATGAGTATGAGTATGAGTATGAGTATGATTATGTGTATGAGTATGAGTATGAGTATGAGTATGAGTATGAGTATGAGAATGAGTATGAGTATGAGTATGAGTATGAGTATGAGCATGAGCATGAGCATGAGTATGAGTATGAGTATGAGTATGAGTAAGAGTATGAGTATGAGTATGAGTATGAGTATAAGTATTAGTATGAGTATGAGTACGAGTATTAGTATGAGTATGAGTATGAGTTTAAGTATGAGTATGAGTACGAGTATGCGTATGAATATGAGTATGAGTATGAGTATGAGTATGGGTATGAGTATGAGTATGAGTATGAGTATGAGTATAAGTATGAGCATGAGCATGAGTATGAGTATGAGTATGAGTATGAGTATGAGTATAAGTATGAGAATGAGTATGAGTGTGAGTATGAGAATGAGTATGAGTATGTGTATGAGTATGAGTATGAGTCTGAGTATGAGTATGAGTATGAGTATGAGTATGAGTATGAGTATGAGTATGTGTATGAGTATGAGTATGAGTATGAGTATGAGTATGAGTATGAGTATGAGTATGAGTATGAGTATGAGTATGAGTATGAGTATGAGTATGAGTATGACTATGAGAATGAGTATGACTATGACTATGACTATGAGAATGAGTATGAGTATGAGTATGAGTATGAGTATGAGTGTGAGTATGAGTATGAGTATGAGTATGAGTATGAGTATGAGTATGAGTATGAGTATGAGTATGAGTATGAGTATGAGTATGAGTATGAGTATGAGTATGAGTATGAGTATGAGTATGAGTATGAGTATGAGTATGAGTATGAGTATGAGGATAAGTATTAGTATGAGTATGAGTACGAGTATTAGTATGAGTATGAGTATGAGTTTAAGTATGAGTATGAGTATGAGTATGAGTATGAGTATGAGTATGAGTATGAGTATGATTATGTGTATGAGTATGAGTATGAGTATGAGTATGAGTATGAGTATGAGAATGAGTATGAGTATGAGTATGAGTATGAGTATGAGTATGAGCATGAGCATGAGCATGAGTATGAGTATGAGTATGAGTATGAGTATGAGTATGAGTATGAGTATGAGTATGAGTATAAGTATTAGTATGAGTATGAGTACGAGTATTAGTATGAGTATGAGTATGAGTTTAAGTATGAGTATGAGTACGAGTATGCGTATGAATATGAGTATGAGTATGAGTATGAGTATGGGTATGAGTATGAGTATGAGTATGAGTATAAGTATGAGCATGAGCATGAGTATGAGTATGAGTATGAGTATGAGTATAAGTATGAGAATGAGTATGAGTGTGAGTATGAGAATGAGTATGAGTATGTGTATGAGTATGAGTCTGAGTATGAGTATGAGTATGAGTATGAGTATGAGTGTGAGTGCGAATGTGAGTATGAGTATGAGTATGAGTATGAGTATGTGTATGAGTATGAGTATGAGTATGAGTATGACTATGAGTATGAGGATGAGTATGAGTATGAGTATGAGTATGAGTATGAGTATGAGTATGAATATGAGTATGAGTATGATTATAAGTATTAGTATGAGTATGAGTACGAGTATTAGTATGAGTATGAGTATGAGTATGAGTTTAAGAATGAGTACGAGTACGAGTATGTGCATGAGTATGAGTATGTGTATGAGTATGAGTATGAGTATGAGTATGAGTATGAGTATAAGTATAAGTATGAGAATGAGTATGAGTGTGAGTATGAGAATGAGTATGAGTATGTGTATGAGTATGAGTATGAGTATGAGTGTGAGTATGAGTATGAGTATGAGTATGAATATGAGTATGAGTATGAGTATAAGTATTAGTATGAGTATGAGTACGAGTATTAGTATGAGTATGAGTATGAGTTTAAGTATGAGTATGAGTATGAGTATGTGCATGAGTATGAGTATGTGTATGAGTATGAGTATGAGTATTAGTATGAGTATGAGTTTAAGTACGAGTATGAGTATGAGTATGTGCATGAGTATGAGTATGTGTATGAGTATGAGTATGAGTATGAGTATGAGTATGAGTATGAGTATGAGTATAAGTATGAGAATGAGTATGAGTGTGAGTATGAGAATGAGTATGAGTATGTGTATGAGTATGAGTTTGAGTATGAGTATGAGTATGAGTATGAGTATGAGTATGAGTATGAGTATGAGTATGTGTATGAGTATGAGTATTAGTATGAGTATGAGTACGAGTATTAGTATGAGTATGAGTATGAGTATGAGTTTAAGTATGAGTATGAGTATGAGTATGAGTATGAGTATCAGTATGAGTATGAGTATGAGTATGAGTATGAGGATGAGTATGAGTATAAGTATGAGTATGTGTATGAGTATGAGTATGAGTATGAGTATGAGTATGAGTATGAGTATGAGTTAGAGTATGAGTATGTGTATGAGTATGAGTATGAGTATGAGTATGAGTATGAGTGTGAGTGCGAATGTGAGTATGAGTATGAGTATGAGTATGAGTATGTGTATGAGTATGAGTATGAGTATGAGTATGACTATGAGTATGACTATGACTATGACTATGACTATGAGAATGAGTATGAGTATGAGTATTAGTATGAATATGAGTATGAGTATGAGTGTGAGTATGAGTATTAGTATGAGTATGAGTATGAGTATGAGTATGAGTATGAGTATGATTATGTGTATGAGTATGAGTATGAGTATGAGTATGAGTATGAGTATGAGAATGAGTATGAGTATGAGTATGAGTATGAGTATGAGCATGAGCATGAGCATGAGTATGAGTATGAGTATGAGTATGAGTAAGAGTATGAGTATGAGTATGAGTATGAGTATAAGTATTAGTATGAGTATGAGTACGAGTATTAGTATGAGTATGAGTATGAGTTTAAGTATGAGTATGAGTACGAGTATGCGTATGAATATGAGTATGAGTATGAGTATGAGTATGGGTATGAGTATGAGTATGAGTATGAGTATGAGTATAAGTATGAGCATGAGCATGAGTATGAGTATGAGTATGAGTATGAGTATGAGTATGAGTATAAGTATGAGAATGAGTATGAGTGTGAGTATGAGAATGAGTATGAGTATGTGTATGAGTATGAGTCTGAGTATGAGTATGAGTATGAGTATGAGTATGAGTATGAGTATGTGTATGAGTATGAGTATGAGTATGAGTATGAGTATGAGTATGAGTATGAGTATGAGTATGAGTATGAGTATGAGTATGAGTATGAGTATGAGTATGACTATGAGAATGAGTATGACTATGACTATGACTATGAGAATGAGTATGAGTATGAGTATGAGTATGAGTGTGAGTATGAGTATGAGTATGAGTATGAGTATGAGTATGAGTATGAGTATGAGTATGAGTATGAGTATGAGTATGAGTATGAGTATGAGTATGAGTATGAGTATGAGTATGAGTATGAGTATGAGTATGAGTATGAGTATGAGTATGAGTATGAGGATAAGTATTAGTATGAGTATGAGTACGAGTATTAGTATGAGTATGAGTATGAGTTTAAGTATGAGTATGAGTATGAGTATGAGTATGAGTATGAGTATGAGTATGAGTATGATTATGTGTATGAGTATGAGTATGAGTATGAGTATGAGTATGAGTATGAGAATGAGTATGAGTATGAGTATGAGTATGAGTATGAGTATGAGCATGAGCATGAGCATGAGTATGAGTATGAGTATGAGTATGAGTATGAGTATGAGTATGAGTATGAGTATGAGTATAAGTATTAGTATGAGTATGAGTACGAGTATTAGTATGAGTATGAGTATGAGTTTAAGTATGAGTATGAGTACGAGTATGCGTATGAATATGAGTATGAGTATGAGTATGAGTATGGGTATGAGTATGAGTATGAGTATGAGTATGAGTATAAGTATGAGCATGAGCATGAGTATGAGTATGAGTATGAGTATGAGTATAAGTATGAGAATGAGTATGAGTGTGAGTATGAGAATGAGTATGAGTATGTGTATGAGTATGAGTCTGAGTATGAGTATGAGTATGAGTATGAGTATGAGTGTGAGTGCGAATGTGAGTATGAGTATGAGTATGAGTATGAGTATGTGTATGAGTATGAGTATGAGTATGAGTATGACTATGAGTATGAGGATGAGTATGAGTATGAGTATGAGTATGAGTATGAGTATGAGTATGAATATGAGTATGAGTATGATTATAAGTATTAGTATGAGTATGAGTACGAGTATTAGTATGAGTATGAGTATGAGTATGAGTTTAAGAATGAGTACGAGTACGAGTATGTGCATGAGTATGAGTATGTGTATGAGTATGAGTATGAGTATGAGTATGAGTATGAGTATAAGTATAAGTATGAGAATGAGTATGAGTGTGAGTATGAGAATGAGTATGAGTATGTGTATGAGTATGAGTATGAGTATGAGTGTGAGTATGAGTATGAGTATGAGTATGAATATGAGTATGAGTATGAGTATAAGTATTAGTATGAGTATGAGTACGAGTATTAGTATGAGTATGAGTATGAGTTTAAGTATGAGTATGAGTATGAGTATGTGCATGAGTATGAGTATGTGTATGAGTATGAGTATGAGTATTAGTATGAGTATGAGTTTAAGTACGAGTATGAGTATGAGTATGTGCATGAGTATGAGTATGTGTATGAGTATGAGTATGAGTATGAGTATGAGTATGAGTATGAGTATGAGTATAAGTATGAGAATGAGTATGAGTGTGAGTATGAGAATGAGTATGAGTATGTGTATGAGTATGAGTTTGAGTATGAGTATGAGTATGAGTATGAGTATGAGTATGAGTATGAGTATGAGTATGTGTATGAGTATGAGTATGAGTATGAGTATGAGTATGAGTATGAGTATGAGTATGAGTATGAGTATGAGTATGAGTATGAGTATGTGTATGAGTATGAGTATGAGTATGAGTATGAGTATGAGTATGAGTATGAGTATGAGTATGAGTTAGAGTATGAGTATGTGTATGAGTATGAGTATGAGTATGAGTATGAGTATGAGTGTGAGTGTGAGTGCGAATGTGAGTATGAGTATGAGTATGAGTATGAGTATGAGTATGTGTATGAGTATGAGTATGAGTATGAGTATGAGTATGAGTATGAGTATAAGTATGAGTATGAGTATGAGTATGTGTATGAGTATGAGTATGAGTATGAGTGTGAGTATGAGTATGAGTATGAGTATGAGTATGAATATGAGTATGAGTATGAGTATAAGTATTAGTATGAGTATGAGTACGAGTATTAGTATGAGTATGAGTATGAGTATGAGTTTAAGAATGAGTACGAGTACGAGTATGTGCATGAGTATGAGTATGTGTATGAGTATGAGTATGAGTATGAGTATGAGTATGAGTATAAGTATAAGTATGAGAATGAGTATGAGTGTGAGTATGAGAATGAGTATGAGTATGTGTATGAGTATGAGTATGAGTATGAGTGTGAGTATGAGTATGAGTATGAGTATGAATATGAGTATGAGTATGAGTATAAGTATTAGTATGAGTATGAGTACGAGTATTAGTATGAGTATGAGTATGAGTTTAAGTATGAGTATGAGTATGAGTATGTGCATGAGTATGAGTATGTGTATGAGTATGAGTATGAGTATTAGTATGAGTATGAGTTTAAGTACGAGTATGAGTATGAGTATGTGCATGAGTATGAGTATGTGTATGAGTATGAGTATGAGTATGAGTATGAGTATGAGTATGAGTATGAGTATAAGTATGAGAATGAGTATGAGTGTGAGTATGAGAATGAGTATGAGTATGTGTATGAGTATGAGTTTGAGTATGAGTATGAGTATGAGTATGAGTATGAGTATGAGTATGAGTATGAGTATGTGTATGAGTATGAGTATGAGTATGAGTATGAGTATGAGTATGAGTATGAGTATGAGTATGAGTTAGAGTATGAGTATGTGTATGAGTATGAGTATGAGTATGAGTATGAGTATAAGTATTAGTATGAGTATGAGTACGAGTATTAGTATGAGTATGAGTATGAGTATGAGTTTAAGTATGAGTATGAGTATGAGTATGAGTATGAGTATGAGTATCAGTATGAGTATGAGTATGAGTATGAGTATGAGGATGAGTATGAGTATAAGTATGAGTATGTGTATGAGTATGAGTATGAGTATGAGTGTGAGTATGAGTATGAGTATGAGTATGAATATGAGTATGAGTATGAGTATAAGTATTAGTATGAGTATGAGTACGAGTATTAGTATGAGTATGAGTATGAGTTTAAGTATGAGTATGAGTATGAGTATGTGCATGAGTATGAGTATGTGTATGAGTATGAGTATGAGTATTAGTATGAGTATGAGTTTAAGTACGAGTATGAGTATGAGTATGTGCATGAGTATGAGTATGTGTATGAGTATGAGTATGAGTATGAGTATGAGTATGAGTATGAGTATGAGTATAAGTATGAGAATGAGTATGAGTGTGAGTATGAGAATGAGTATGAGTATGTGTATGAGTATGAGTTTGAGTATGAGTATGAGTATGAGTATGAGTATGAGTATGAGTATGAGTATGAGTATGTGTATGAGTATGAGTATGAGTATGAGTATGAGTATGAGTATGAGTATGAGTATGAGTATGAGTATGAGTATGAGTATGAGTATGTGTATGAGTATGAGTATGAGTATGAGTATGAGTATGAGTATGAGTATGAGTATGAGTATGAGTTAGAGTATGAGTATGTGTATGAGTATGAGTATGAGTATGAGTATGAGTATGAGTGTGAGTATGAGTATGAGTATGAGTATGAATATGAGTATGAGTATGAGTATAAGTATTAGTATGAGTATGAGTACGAGTATTAGTATGAGTATGAGTATGAGTATGAGTTTAAGAATGAGTACGAGTACGAGTATGTGCATGAGTATGAGTATGTGTATGAGTATGAGTATGAGTATGAGTATGAGTATGAGTATGAGTATAAGTATGAGTATGAGTATGAGTATGTGTATGAGTATGAGTATGAGTATGAGTGTGAGTATGAGTATGAGTATGAGTATGAGTATGAATATGAGTATGAGTATGAGTATAAGTATTAGTATGAGTATGAGTACGAGTATTAGTATGAGTATGAGTATGAGTATGAGTTTAAGAATGAGTACGAGTACGAGTATGTGCATGAGTATGAGTATGTGTATGAGTATGAGTATGAGTATGAGTATGAGTATGAGTATAAGTATAAGTATGAGAATGAGTATGAGTGTGAGTATGAGAATGAGTATGAGTATGTGTATGAGTATGAGTATGAGTATGAGTATGAGTATGAGTATGAGTATGAGTATGAGTATGAGTATGAGTATGAGTATGAGTATGAGTATGAGTATGAGTATGAGTATGAGTATGAGTATGAGTATGAGTATGAGTATGAGTATGAGTATGAGTATGAGTATGAGTATGAGTATGAGTATGAGTATGAGTATGAGTATGAGTATGAGTATGAGTATGAGTATGAGTATGAGTATGAGTATAAGTATGAGTATGAGTATGAGTATAAGTATTAGTATGAGTATGAGTACGAGTATTAGTATGAGTATGAGTATGAGTATGAGTTTAAGTATGAGTATGAGTATGAGTATGAGTATGAGTATGAGTATCAGTATGAGTATGAGTATGAGTATGAGTATGAGGATGAGTATGAGTATAAGTATGAGTATGTGTATGAGTATGAGTATGAGTATGAGTATGAGTATGAGTATGAGTATGAGTATGAGTATGAGTATGAGTTAGAGTATAAGTATGTGTATGAGTATGAGTATGAGTATGAGTATGAGTATGAGTGTGAGTGCGAATGTGAGTATGAGTATGAGTATGAGTATGAGTATGTGTATGAGTATGAGTATGAGTATTAGTATGACTATGAGTATGAGGATGAGTATGAGTATGAATATGAGTATGAGTATGAGTATGAGTATGACTATGAGTATGAGTATGACTATGACTATGACTATGACTATGAGAATGAGTATGAGTATGAGTATTAGTATGAATATGAGTATGAGTATGAGTGTGAGTATGAGTATGAGTATGAGTATGAGTATGAGTATGAGTATGAGTATGATTATGTGTATGAGTATGAGTATGAGTATGAGTATGAGTATGAGTATGAGAATGAGTATGAGTATGAGTATGAGTATGAGTATGAGTATGAGCATGAGTATGAGTTAGAGTGAGTATGTGTATGAGTATGAGTATGAGTATGAGTATGAGTATGAGTGTGAGTGTGAGTGCGAATGTGAGTATGAGTATGAGTATGAGTATGAGTATGAGTATGTGTATGAGTATGAGTATGAGTATGAGTATGAATATGAGTATAAGTATGAGTATGAGTATGAGTATGTGTATGAGTATGAGTATGAGTATGAGTGTGAGTATGAGTATGAGTATGAGTATGAATATGAGTATGAGTATGAGTATAAGTATTAGTATGAGTATGAGTACGAGTATTAGTATGAGTATGAGTATGAGTATGAGTTTAAGTATGAGTATGAGTATGAGTATGTGCATGAGTATGAGTATGTGTATGAGTATGAGTATGAGTATTAGTATGAGTATAAGTATGAGAATGAGTATGAGTGTGAGTATGAGAATGAGTATGAGTATGTGTATGAGTATGAGTATGAGTATGAGTATGAGTATGAGTATGAGTATGAGTATGAGTATGAGTATGAGTATGAGTATGAGTATGAGTATGAGTATGAGTATGAGTATGAGTATGAGTATGAGTATGAGTATGAGTATGAGTATGAGTATGAGTATGAGTATGAGTATGAGTATGAGTATGAGTATGAGTATGAGTATGAGTATGAGTATGAGTATGAGTATGAGTATGAGTATAAGTATGAGTATGAGTATAAGTATTAGTATGAGTATGAGTACGAGTATTAGTATGAGTATGAGTATGAGTATGAGTTTAAGTATGAGTATGAGTATGAGTATGAGTATGAGTATCAGTATGAGTATGAGTATGAGTATGAGTATGAGGATGAGTATGAGTATAAGTATGAGTATGTGTATGAGTATGAGTATGAGTATGAGTATGAGTATGAGTATGAGTATGAGTTAGAGTATGAGTATGTGTATGAGTATGAGTATGAGTATGAGTATGAGTATGAGTGTGAGTGCGAATGTGAGTATGAGTATGAGTATGAGTATGAGTATGTGTATGAGTATGAGTATGAGTATGAGTATGACTATGAGTATGAGGATGAGTATGAGTATGAGTATGAGTATGAGTATGAGTATGACTATGAGTATGAGTATGACTATGACTATGACTATGACTATGAGAATGAGTATGAGTATGAGTATTAGTATGAATATGAGTATGAGTATGAGTGTGAGTATGAGTATTAGTATGAGTATGAGTATGAGTATGAGTATGAGTATGAGTATGATTATGTGTATGAGTATGAGTATGAGTATGAGTATGAGTATGAGTATGAGAATGAGTATGAGTATGAGTATGAGTATGAGTATGAGTATGAGCATGAGCATGAGCATGAGTATGAGTATGAGTATGAGTATGAGTAAGAGTATGAGTATGAGTATGAGTATGAGTATAAGTATTAGTATGAGTATGAGTACGAGTATTAGTATGAGTATGAGTATGAGTTTAAGTATGAGTATGAGTACGAGTATGCGTATGAATATGAGTATGAGTATGAGTATGAGTATGGGTATGAGTATGAGTATGAGTATGAGTATGAGTATAAGTATGAGCATGAGCATGAGTATGAGTATGAGTATGAGTATGAGTATGAGTATAAGTATGAGAATGAGTATGAGTGTGAGTATGAGAATGAGTATGAGTATGTGTATGAGTATGAGTCTGAGTATGAGTATGAGTATGAGTATGAGTATGAGTATGAGTATGAGTATGTGTATGAGTATGAGTATGAGTATGAGTATGAGTATGAGTATGAGTATGAGTATGAGTATGAGTATGAGTATGAGTATGAGTATGAGTATGAGTATGAGTATGACTATGAGAATGAGTATGACTATGACTATGACTATGAGAATGAGTATGAGTATGAGTATGAGTATGAGTATGAGTGTGAGTATGAGTATGAGTATGAGTATGAGTATGAGTATGAGTATGAGTATGAGTATGAGTATGAGTATGAGTATGAGTATGAGTATGAGTATGAGTATGAGTATGAGTATGAGTATGAGTATGAGTATGAGTATGAGTATGAGTATGAGGATAAGTATTAGTATGAGTATGAGTACGAGTATTAGTATGAGTATGAGTATGAGTTTAAGTATGAGTATGAGTATGAGTATGAGTATGAGTATGAGTATGAGTATGAGTATGATTATGTGTATGAGTATGAGTATGAGTATGAGTATGAGTATGAGTATGAGAATGAGTATGAGTATGAGTATGAGTATGAGTATGAGTATGAGCATGAGCATGAGCATGAGTATGAGTATGAGTATGAGTATGAGTATGAGTATGAGTATGAGTATGAGGATAAGTATTAGTATGAGTATGAGTACGAGTATTAGTATGAGTATGAGTATGAGTATGAGTTTAAGTATGAGTATGAGTATGAGTATGAGTATGAGTATGAGTATCAGTATGAGTATGAGTATGAGTATGAGTATGAGGATGAGTATGAGTATAAGTATGAGTATGTGTATGAGTATGAGTATGAGTATGAGTATGAGTATGAGTATGAGTATGAGTATGAGTATGAGTTAGAGTATAAGTATGTGTATGAGTATGAGTATGAGTATGAGTATGAGTATGAGTGTGAGTGCGAATGTGAGTATGAGTATGAGTATGAGTATGAGTATGTGTATGAGTATGAGTATGAGTATGAGTATGACTATGAGTATGAGGATGAGTATGAGTATGAATATGAGTATGAGTATGAGTATGAGTATGACTATGAGTATGAGTATGACTATGACTATGACTATGACTATGAGAATGAGTATGAGTATGAGTATTAGTATGAATATGAGTATGAGTATGAGTGTGAGTATGAGTATGAGTATGAGTATGAGTATGAGTATGAGTATGAGTATGATTATGTGTATGAGTATGAGTATGAGTATGAGTATGAGTATGAGTATGAGAATGAGTATGAGTATGAGTATGAGTATGAGTATGAGTATGAGCATGAGTATGAGTTAGAGTATGAGTATGTGTATGAGTATGAGTATGAGTATGAGTATGAGTATGAGTGTGAGTGTGAGTGCGAATGTGAGTATGAGTATGAGTATGAGTATGAGTATGAGTATGTGTATGAGTATGAGTATGAGTATGAGTATGAGTATAAGTATGAGTATGAGTATGAGTATGTGTATGAGTATGAGTATGAGTATGAGTGTGAGTATGAGTATGAGTATGAGTATGAATATGAGTATGAGTATGAGTATAAGTATTAGTATGAGTATGAGTACGAGTATTAGTATGAGTATGAGTATGAGTATGAGTTTAAGTATGAGTATGAGTATGAGTATGTGCATGAGTATGAGTATGTGTATGAGTATGAGTATGAGTATTAGTATGAGTATAAGTATGAGAATGAGTATGAGTGTGAGTATGAGAATGAGTATGAGTATGTGTATGAGTATGAGTATGAGTATGAGTATGAGTATGAGTATGAGTATGAGTATGAGTATGAGTATGAGTATGAGTATGAGTATGAGTATGAGTATGAGTATGAGTATGAGTATGAGTATGAGTATGAGTATGAGTATGAGTATGAGTATGAGTATGAGTATGAGTATGAGTATGAGTATGAGTATGAGTATGAGTATGAGTATGAGTATGAGTATGAGTATGAGTATGAGTATGAGTATGAGTATAAGTATGAGTATGAGTATGAGTATAAGTATTAGTATGAGTATGAGTACGAGTATTAGTATGAGTATGAGTATGAGTATGAGTTTAAGTATGAGTATGAGTATGAGTATGAGTATGAGTATCAGTATGAGTATGAGTATGAGTATGAGTATGAGGATGAGTATGAGTATAAGTATGAGTATGTGTATGAGTATGAGTATGAGTATGAGTATGAGTATGAGTATGAGTATGAGTTAGAGTATGAGTATGTGTATGAGTATGAGTATGAGTATGAGTATGAGTATGAGTGTGAGTGCGAATGTGAGTATGAGTATGAGTATGAGTATGAGTATGTGTATGAGTATGAGTATGAGTATGAGTATGACTATGAGTATGAGGATGAGTATGAGTATGAGTATGAGTATGAGTATGAGTATGACTATGAGTATGAGTATGACTATGACTATGACTATGACTATGAGAATGAGTATGAGTATGAGTATTAGTATGAATATGAGTATGAGTATGAGTGTGAGTATGAGTATTAGTATGAGTATGAGTATGAGTATGAGTATGAGTATGAGTATGATTATGTGTATGAGTATGAGTATGAGTATGAGTATGAGTATGAGTATGAGAATGAGTATGAGTATGAGTATGAGTATGAGTATGAGTATGAGCATGAGCATGAGCATGAGTATGAGTATGAGTAAGAGTATGAGTATGAGTATGAGTATGAGTATAAGTATTAGTATGAGTATGAGTACGAGTATTAGTATGAGTATGAGTATGAGTTTAAGTATGAGTATGAGTACGAGTATGCGTATGAATATGAGTATGAGTATGAGTATGAGTATGGGTATGAGTATGAGTATGAGTATGAGTATGAGTATAAGTATGAGCATGAGCATGAGTATGAGTATGAGTATGAGTATGAGTATGAGTATAAGTATGAGAATGAGTATGAGTGTGAGTATGAGAATGAGTATGAGTATGTGTATGAGTATGAGTCTGAGTATGAGTATGAGTATGAGTATGAGTATGAGTATGAGTATGAGTATGTGTATGAGTATGAGTATGAGTATGAGTATGAGTATGAGTATGAGTATGAGTATGAGTATGAGTATGAGTATGAGTATGAGTATGAGTATGAGTATGAGTATGAGTATGACTATGAGAATGAGTATGACTATGACTATGACTATGAGAATGAGTATGAGTATGAGTATGAGTATGAGTATGAGTGTGAGTATGAGTATGAGTATGAGTATGAGTATGAGTATGAGTATGAGTATGAGTATGAGTATGAGTATGAGTATGAGTATGAGTATGAGTATGAGTATGAGTATGAGTATGAGTATGAGTATGAGTATGAGTATGAGTATGAGTATGAGGATAAGTATTAGTATGAGTATGAGTACGAGTATTAGTATGAGTATGAGTATGAGTTTAAGTATGAGTATGAGTATGAGTATGAGTATGAGTATGAGTATGAGTATGAGTATGATTATGTGTATGAGTATGAGTATGAGTATGAGTATGAGTATGAGTATGAGAATGAGTATGAGTATGAGTATGAGTATGAGTATGAGTATGAGCATGAGCATGAGCATGAGTATGAGTATGAGTATGAGTATGAGTATGAGTATGAGTATGAGTATGAGTATGAGTATAAGTATTAGTATGAGTATGAGTACGAGTATTAGTATGAGTATGAGTATGAGTTTAAGTATGAGTATGAGTACGAGTATGCGTATGAATATGAGTATGAGTATGAGTATGAGTATGGGTATGAGTATGAGTATGAGTATGAGTATGAGTATAAGTATGAGCATGAGCATGAGTATGAGTATGAGTATGAGTATGAGTATAAGTATGAGAATGAGTATGAGTGTGAGTATGAGAATGAGTATGAGTATGTGTATGAGTATGAGTCTGAGTATGAGTATGAGTATGAGTATGAGTATGAGTGTGAGTGCGAATGTGAGTATGAGTATGAGTATGAGTATGAGTATGTGTATGAGTATGAGTATGAGTATGAGTATGACTATGAGTATGAGGATGAGTATGAGTATGAGTATGAGTATGAGTATGAGTATGAGTATGAATATGAGTATGAGTATGATTATAAGTATTAGTATGAGTATGAGTACGAGTATTAGTATGAGTATGAGTATGAGTATGAGTTTAAGAATGAGTACGAGTACGAGTATGTGCATGAGTATGAGTATGTGTATGAGTATGAGTATGAGTATGAGTATGAGTATGAGTATAAGTATAAGTATGAGAATGAGTATGAGTGTGAGTATGAGAATGAGTATGAGTATGTGTATGAGTATGAGTATGAGTATGAGTGTGAGTATGAGTATGAGTATGAGTATGAATATGAGTATGAGTATGAGTATAAGTATTAGTATGAGTATGAGTACGAGTATTAGTATGAGTATGAGTATGAGTTTAAGTATGAGTATGAGTATGAGTATGTGCATGAGTATGAGTATGTGTATGAGTATGAGTATGAGTATTAGTATGAGTATGAGTTTAAGTACGAGTATGAGTATGAGTATGTGCATGAGTATGAGTATGTGTATGAGTATGAGTATGAGTATGAGTATGAGTATGAGTATGAGTATGAGTATAAGTATGAGAATGAGTATGAGTGTGAGTATGAGAATGAGTATGAGTATGTGTATGAGTATGAGTTTGAGTATGAGTATGAGTATGAGTATGAGTATGAGTATGAGTATGAGTATGAGTATGTGTATGAGTATGAGTATGAGTATGAGTATGAGTATGAGTATGAGTATGAGTATGAGTATGAGTATGAGTATGAGTATGAGTATGTGTATGAGTATGAGTATGAGTATGAGTATGAGTATGAGTATGAGTATGAGTATGAGTTAGAGTATGAGTATGTGTATGAGTATGAGTATGAGTATGAGTATGAGTATGAGTGTGAGTGTGAGTGCGAATGTGAGTATGAGTATGAGTATGAGTATGAGTATGAGTATGTGTATGAGTATGAGTATGAGTATGAGTATGAGTATGAGTATGAGTATAAGTATGAGTATGAGTATGAGTATGTGTATGAGTATGAGTATGAGTATGAGTGTGAGTATGAGTATGAGTATGAGTATGAGTATGAATATGAGTATGAGTATGAGTATAAGTATTAGTATGAGTATGAGTACGAGTATTAGTATGAGTATGAGTATGAGTATGAGTTTAAGTATGAGTATGAGTATGAGTATGAGTATGTGCATGAGTATGAGTATGTGTATGAGTATGAGTATGAGTATTAGTATGAGTATAAGTATGAGAATGAGTATGAGTGTGAGTATGAGAATGAGTATGAGTATGTGTATGAGTATGAGTATGAGTATGAGTATGAGTATGAGTATGAGTATGAGTATGAGTATGAGTATGAGTATGAGTATGAGTATGAGTATGAGTATGAGTATGAGTATGAGTATGAGTATGAGTATGAGTATGAGTATGAGTATGAGTATGAGTATGAGTATGAGTATGAGTATGAGTATGAGTATGAGTATGAGTATGAGTATGAGTATGAGTATGAGTATGAGTATAAGTATGAGTATGAGTATAAGTATTAGTATGAGTATGAGTACGAGTATTAGTATGAGTATGAGTATGAGTTTAAGTATGAGTATGAGTATGAGTATGAGTATGAGTATGAGTATCAGTATGAGTATGAGTATGAGTATGAGTATGAGGATGAGTATGAGTATAAGTATGAGTATGCGTATGAGTATGAGTATGAGTATGAGTATGAGTATGAGTATGAGTATGAGTATGAGTATGAGTTAGAGTATAAGTATGTGTATGAGTATGAGTATGAGTATGAGTATGAGTATGAGTGTGAGTGCGAATGTGAGTATGAGTATGAGTATGAGTATGAGTATGTGTATGAGTATGAGTATGAGTATGAGTATGACTATGAGTATGAGGATGAGTATGAGTATGAATATGAGTATGAGTATGAGTATGAGTATGACTATGAGTATGAGTATGACTATGACTATGACTATGACTATGAGAATGAGTATGAGTATGAGTATGAGTATTAGTATGAATATGAGTATGAGTATGAGTGTGAGTATGAGTATGAGTATGAGTATGAGTATGAGTATGAGTATGATTATGTGTATGAGTATGAGTATGAGTATGAGTATGAGTATGAGTATGAGAATGAGTATGAGTATGAGTATGAGTATGAGTATGAGTATGAGCATGAGTATGAGTTAGAGTATGAGTATGTGTATGAGTATGAGTATGAGTATGAGTATGAGTATGAGTATGAGTATGAGTGTGAGTGTGAGTGCGAATGTGAGTATGAGTATGAGTATGAGTATGAGTATGAGTATGTGTATGAGTATGAGTATGAGTATGAGTATGAGTATGAGTATAAGTATGAGTATGAGTATGAGTATGTGTATGAGTATGAGTATGAGTATGAGTGTGAGTATGAGTATGAGTATGAGTATGAATATGAGTATGAGTATGAGTATAAGTATTAGTATGAGTATGAGTACGAGTATTAGTATGAGTATGAGTATGAGTATGAGTTTAAGTATGAGTATGAGTATGAGTATGTGCATGAGTATGAGTATGTGTATGAGTATGAGTATGAGTATTAGTATGAGTATAAGTATGAGAATGAGTATGAGTGTGAGTATGAGAATGAGTATGAGTATGTGTATGAGTATGAGTATGAGTATGAGTATGAGTATGAGTATGAGTATGAGTATGAGTATGAGTATGAGTATGAGTATGAGTATGAGTATGAGTATGAGTATGAGTATGAGTATGAGTATGAGTATGAGTATGAGTATGAGTATGAGTATGAGTATGAGTATGAGTATGAGTATGAGTATGAGTATGAGTATGAGTATGAGTATGAGTATGAGTATGAGTATGAGTATGAGTATGAGTATGAGTATAAGTATGAGTATGAGTATGAGTATAAGTATTAGTATGAGTATGAGTACGAGTATTAGTATGAGTATGAGTATGAGTATGAGTTTAAGTATGAGTATGAGTATGAGTATGAGTATGAGTATCAGTATGAGTATGAGTATGAGTATGAGTATGAGGATGAGTATGAGTATAAGTATGAGTATGTGTATGAGTATGAGTATGAGTATGAGTATGAGTATGAGTATGAGTATGAGTTAGAGTATGAGTATGTGTATGAGTATGAGTATGAGTATGAGTATGAGTATGAGTGTGAGTGCGAATGTGAGTATGAGTATGAGTATGAGTATGAGTATGTGTATGAGTATGAGTATGAGTATGAGTATGACTATGAGTATGAGGATGAGTATGAGTATGAGTATGAGTATGAGTATGAGTATGAGTATGAGTATAAGTATTAGTATGAGTATGAGTACGAGTATTAGTATGAGTATGAGTATGAGTTTAAGTATGAGTATGAGTACGAGTATGCGTATGAATATGAGTATGAGTATGAGTATGAGTATGGGTATGAGTATGAGTATGAGTATGAGTATGAGTATAAGTATGAGCATGAGCATGAGTATGAGTATGAGTATGAGTATGAGTATGAGTATAAGTATGAGAATGAGTATGAGTGTGAGTATGAGAATGAGTATGAGTATGTGTATGAGTATGAGTCTGAGTATGAGTATGAGTATGAGTATGAGTATGAGTATGAGTATGAGTATGTGTATGAGTATGAGTATGAGTATGAGTATGAGTATGAGTATGAGTATGAGTATGAGTATGAGTATGAGTATGAGTATGAGTATGAGTATGAGTATGAGTATGAGTATGACTATGAGAATGAGTATGACTATGACTATGACTATGAGAATGAGTATGAGTATGAGTATGAGTATGAGTATGAGTGTGAGTATGAGTATGAGTATGAGTATGAGTATGAGTTTAAGTATGAGTATGAGTATGAGTATGAGTATGAGTATGAGTATGAGTATGAGTATGATTATGTGTATGAGTATGAGTATGAGTATGAGTATGAGTATGAGTATGAGAATGAGTATGAGTATGAGTATGAGTATGAGTATGAGTATGAGTATGAGCATGAGCATGAGCATGAGTATGAGTATGAGTATGAGTATGAGTATGAGTATGAGTATGAGTATGAGTATGAGTATAAGTATTAGTATGAGTATGAGTACGAGTATTAGTATGAGTATGAGTATGAGTTTAAGTATGAGTATGAGTACGAGTATGCGTATGAATATGAGTATGAGTATGAGTATGAGTATGGGTATGAGTATGAGTATGAGTATGAGTATGAGTATAAGTATGAGCATGAGCATGAGTATGAGTATGAGTATGAGTATGAGTATAAGTATGAGAATGAGTATGAGTGTGAGTATGAGAATGAGTATGAGTATGTGTATGAGTATGAGTCTGAGTATGAGTATGAGTATGAGTATGAGTATGAGTATGAGTGTGAGTGCGAATGTGAGTATGAGTATGAGTATGAGTATGAGTATGTGTATGAGTATGAGTATGAGTATGAGTATGACTATGAGTATGAGGATGAGTATGAGTATGAGTATGAGTATGAGTATGAGTATGAGTATGAGTATGAGTATGAGTATGAGTATGAGTATGAGTATGAGTATGAGTATGAGTATGAGTATGAGTATGAGTATGAGTATGAGTATGAGTATGAGTATGAGTATGAGTATGAGTATAAGTATGAGTATGAGTATGAGTATAAGTATTAGTATGAGTATGAGTACGAGTATTAGTATGAGTATGAGTATGAGTATGAGTTTAAGTATGAGTATGAGTATGAGTATGAGTATGAGTATGAGTATCAGTATGAGTATGAGTATGAGTATGAGTATGAGGATGAGTATGAGTATAAGTATGAGTATGTGTATGAGTATGAGTATGAGTATGAGTATGAGTATGAGTATGAGTATGAGTATGAGTATGAGTTAGAGTATAAGTATGTGTATGAGTATGAGTATGAGTATGAGTATGAGTATGAGTGTGAGTGCGAATGTGAGTATGAGTATGAGTATGAGTATGAGTATGTGTATGAGTATGAGTATGAGTATGAGTATGACTATGAGTATGAGGATGAGTATGAGTATGAATATGAGTATGAGTATGAGTATGAGTATGACTATGAGTATGAGTATGACTATGACTATGACTATGACTATGAGAATGAGTATGAGTATGAGTATTAGTATGAATATGAGTATGAGTATGAGTGTGAGTATGAGTATGAGTATGAGTATGAGTATGAGTATGAGTATGAGTATGATTATGTGTATGAGTATGAGTATGAGTATGAGTATGAGTATGAGTATGAGAATGAGTATGAGTATGAGTATGAGTATGAGTATGAGTATGAGCATGAGTATGAGTTAGAGTATGAGTATGTGTATGAGTATGAGTATGAGTATGAGTATGAGTATGAGTATGAGTGTGAGTGTGAGTGCGAATGTGAGTATGAGTATGAGTATGAGTATGAGTATGAGTATGTGTATGAGTATGAGTATGAGTATGAGTATGAGTATGAGTATAAGTATGAGTATGAGTATGAGTATGTGTATGAGTATGAGTATGAGTATGAGTGTGAGTATGAGTATGAGTATGAGTATGAATATGAGTATGAGTATGAGTATAAGTATTAGTATGAGTATGAGTACGAGTATTAGTATGAGTATGAGTATGAGTATGAGTTTAAGTATGAGTATGAGTATGAGTATGTGCATGAGTATGAGTATGTGTATGAGTATGAGTATGAGTATTAGTATGAGTATAAGTATGAGAATGAGTATGAGTGTGAGTATGAGAATGAGTATGAGTATGTGTATGAGTATGAGTATGAGTATGAGTATGAGTATGAGTATGAGTATGAGTATGAGTATGAGTATGAGTATGAGTATGAGTATGAGTATGAGTATGAGTATGAGTATGAGTATGAGTATGAGTATGAGTATGAGTATGAGTATGAGTATGAGTATGAGTATGAGTATGAGTATGAGTATGAGTATGAGTATGAGTACGAGTATGAGTATGAGTATGAGTATGAGTATGAGTATGAGTATGAGTATAAGTATGAGTATGAGTATGAGTATAAGTATTAGTATGAGTATGAGTACGAGTATTAGTATGAGTATGAGTATGAGTATGAGTTTAAGTATGAGTATGAGTATGAGTATGAGTATGAGTATCAGTATGAGTATGAGTATGAGTATGAGTATGAGGATGAGTATGAGTATAAGTATGAGTATGTGTATGAGTATGAGTATGAGTATGAGTATGAGTATGAGTATGAGTATGAGTTAGAGTATGAGTATGTGTATGAGTATGAGTATGAGTATGAGTATGAGTATGAGTGTGAGTGCGAATGTGAGTATGAGTATGAGTATGAGTATGAGTATGTGTATGAGTATGAGTATGAGTATGAGTATGACTATGAGTATGAGGATGAGTATGAGTATGAGTATGAGTATGAGTATGAGTATGACTATGAGTATGAGTATGACTATGACTATGACTATGACTATGAGAATGAGTATGAGTATGAGTATTAGTATGAATATGAGTATGAGTATGAGTGTGAGTATGAGTATTAGTATGAGTATGAGTATGAGTATGAGTATGAGTATGAGTATGATTATGTGTATGAGTATGAGTATGAGTATGAGTATGAGTATGAGTATGAGAATGAGTATGAGTATGAGTATGAGTATGAGTATGAGTATGAGTATGAGCATGAGCATGAGCATGAGTATGAGTATGAGTATGAGTATGAGTAAGAGTATGAGTATGAGTATGAGTATGAGTATAAGTATTAGTATGAGTATGAGTACGAGTATTAGTATGAGTATGAGTATGAGTTTAAGTATGAGTATGAGTACGAGTATGCGTATGAATATGAGTATGAGTATGAGTATGAGTATGGGTATGAGTATGAGTATGAGTATGAGTATGAGTATAAGTATGAGCATGAGCATGAGTATGAGTATGAGTATGAGTATGAGTATGAGTATAAGTATGAGAATGAGTATGAGTGTGAGTATGAGAATGAGTATGAGTATGTGTATGAGTATGAGTCTGAGTATGAGTATGAGTATGAGTATGAGTATGAGTATGAGTATGAGTATGTGTATGAGTATGAGTATGAGTATGAGTATGAGTATGAGTATGAGTATGAGTATGAGTATGAGTATGAGTATGAGTATGAGTATGAGTATGAGTATGACTATGAGAATGAGTATGACTATGACTATGACTATGAGAATGAGTATGAGTATGAGTATGAGTATGAGTATGAGTGTGAGTATGAGTATGAGTATGAGTATGAGTATGAGTATGAGTATGAGTATGAGTATGAGTATGAGTATGAGTATGAGTATGAGTATGAGTATGAGTATGAGTATGAGTATGAGTATGAGTATGAGTATGAGTATGAGTATGAGTATGAGGATAAGTATTAGTATGAGTATGAGTACGAGTATTAGTATGAGTATGAGTATGAGTTTAAGTATGAGTATGAGTATGAGTATGAGTATGAGTATGAGTATGAGTATGAGTATGAGTAGGATTATGTGTATGAGTATGAGTATGAGTATGAGTATGAGTATGAGAATGAGTATGAGTATGAGTATGAGTATGAGTATGAGTATGAGCATGAGCATGAGCATGAGTATGAGTATGAGTATGAGTATGAGTATGAGTATGAGTATGAGTATTAGTATGAGTATAAGTATGAGAATGAGTATGAGTGTGAGTATGAGAATGAGTATGAGTATGTGTATGAGTATGAGTATGAGTATGAGTATGAGTATGAGTATGAGTATGAGTATGAGTATGAGTATGAGTATGAGTATGAGTATGAGTATGAGTATGAGTATGAGTATGAGTATGAGTATGTGTATGAGTATGAGTCTGAGTATGAGTATGAGTATGAGTATGAGTATGAGTGTGAGTGCGAATGTGAGTATGAGTATGAGTATGAGTATGAGTATGTGTATGAGTATGAGTATGAGTATGAGTATGACTATGAGTATGAGGATGAGTATGAGTATGAGTATGAGTATGAGTATGAGTATGAGTATGAATATGAGTATGAGTATGATTATAAGTATTAGTATGAGTATGAGTACGAGTATTAGTATGAGTATGAGTATGAGTATGAGTTTAAGAATGAGTACGAGTACGAGTATGTGCATGAGTATGAGTATGTGTATGAGTATGAGTATGAGTATGAGTATGAGTATGAGTATAAGTATAAGTATGAGAATGAGTATGAGTGTGAGTATGAGAATGAGTATGAGTATGTGTATGAGTATGAGTATGAGTATGAGTGTGAGTATGAGTATGAGTATGAGTATGAATATGAGTATGAGTATGAGTATAAGTATTAGTATGAGTATGAGTACGAGTATTAGTATGAGTATGAGTATGAGTTTAAGTATGAGTATGAGTATGAGTATGTGCATGAGTATGAGTATGTGTATGAGTATGAGTATGAGTATTAGTATGAGTATGAGTTTAAGTACGAGTATGAGTATGAGTATGTGCATGAGTATGAGTATGTGTATGAGTATGAGTATGAGTATGAGTATGAGTATGAGTATGAGTATGAGTATAAGTATGAGAATGAGTATGAGTGTGAGTATGAGAATGAGTATGAGTATGTGTATGAGTATGAGTTTGAGTATGAGTATGAGTATGAGTATGAGTATGAGTATGAGTATGAGTATGAGTATGTGTATGAGTATGAGTATGAGTATGAGTATGAGTATGAGTATGAGTATGAGTATGAGTATGAGTATGAGTATGAGTATGAGTATGTGTATGAGTATGAGTATGAGTATGAGTATGAGTATGAGTATGAGTATGAGTATGAGTATGAGTTAGAGTATGAGTATGTGTATGAGTATGAGTATGAGTATGAGTATGAGTATGAGTGTGAGTGTGAGTGCGAATGTGAGTATGAGTATGAGTATGAGTATGAGTATGAGTATGTGTATGAGTATGAGTATGAGTATGAGTATGAGTATGAGTATGAGTATAAGTATGAGTATGAGTATGAGTATGTGTATGAGTATGAGTATGAGTATGAGTGTGAGTATGAGTATGAGTATGAGTATGAGTATGAATATGAGTATGAGTATGAGTATAAGTGTTAGTATGAGTATGAGTACGAGTATTAGTATGAGTATGAGTATGAGTATGAGTTTAAGAATGAGTACGAGTACGAGTATGTGCATGAGTATGAGTATGTGTATGAGTATGAGTATGAGTATGAGTATGAGTATGAGTATAAGTATAAGTATGAGAATGAGTATGAGTGTGAGTATGAGAATGAGTATGAGTATGTGTATGAGTATGAGTATGAGTATGAGTGTGAGTATGAGTATGAGTATGAGTATGAATATGAGTATGAGTATGAGTATAAGTATTAGTATGAGTATGAGTACGAGTATTAGTATGAGTATGAGTATGAGTTTAAGTATGAGTATGAGTATGAGTATGTGCATGAGTATGAGTATGTGTATGAGTATGAGTATGAGTATTAGTATGAGTATGAGTTTAAGTACGAGTATGAGTATGAGTATGTGCATGAGTATGAGTATGTGTATGAGTATGAGTATGAGTATGAGTATGAGTATGAGTATGAGTATGAGTATAAGTATGAGAATGAGTATGAGTGTGAGTATGAGAATGAGTATGAGTATGTGTATGAGTATGAGTTTGAGTATGAGTATGAGTATGAGTATGAGTATGAGTATTCGTATGAGTATGAGTATGTGTATGAGTATGAGTATGAGTATGAGTATGAGTATGAGTATGAGTATGAGTATGAGTATGAGTTAGAGTATGAGTATGTGTATGAGTATGAGTATGAGTATGAGTATGAGTATGAGTGTGAGTGTGAGTGCGAATGTGAGTATGAGTATGAGTATGAGTATGAGTATGAGTATGTGTATGAGTATGAGTATGAGTATGAGTATGAGTATGAGTATGAGTATAAGTATGAGTATGAGTATGAGTATGTGTATGAGTATGAGTATGAGTATGAGTGTGAGTATGAGTATGAGTATGAGTATGAGTATGAATATGAGTATGAGTATGAGTATGAGTATGAGTATAAGTATTAGTATGAGTATGAGTACGAGTATTAGTATGAGTATGAGTATGAGTATGAGTTTAAGTATGAGTATGAGTATGAGTATGAGTATGTGCATGAGTATGAGTATGTGTATGAGTATGAGTATGAGTATTAGTATGAGTATAAGTATGAGAATGAGTATGAGTGTGAGTATGAGAATGAGTATGAGTATGTGTATGAGTATGAGTATGAGTATGAGTATGAGTATGAGTATGAGTATGAGTATGAGTATGAGTATGAGTATGAGTATGAGTATGAGTATGAGTATGAGTATGAGTATGAGTATGAGTATGAGTATGAGTATGAGTATGAGTATGAGTATGAGTATGAGTATGAGTATGAGTATGAGTATGAGTATGAGTATGAGTATGAGTATGAGTATAAGTATGAGTATGAGTATGAGTATAAGTATTAGTATGAGTATGAGTACGAGTATTAGTATGAGTATGAGTATGAGTATGAGTTTAAGTATGAGTATGAGTATGAGTATGAGTATGAGTATGAGTATCAGTATGAGTATGAGTATGAGTATGAGTATGAGGATGAGTATGAGTATAAGTATGAGTATGTGTATGAGTATGAGTATGAGTATGAGTATGAGTATGAGTATGAGTATGAGTATGAGTATGAGTTAGAGTATAAGTATGTGTATGAGTATGAGTATGAGTATGAGTATGAGTATGAGTGTGAGTGCGAATGTGAGTATGAGTATGAGTATGAGTATGAGTATGTGTATGAGTATGAGTATGAGTATGAGTATGACTATGAGTATGAGGATGAGTATGAGTATGAATATGAGTATGAGTATGAGTATGAGTATGACTATGAGTATGAGTATGACTATGACTATGACTATGACTATGAGAATGAGTATGAGTATGAGTATTAGTATGAATATGAGTATGAGTATGAGTGTGAGTATGAGTATGAGTATGAGTATGAGTATGAGTATGAGTATGAGTATGAGTATGATTATGTGTATGAGTATGAGTATGAGTATGAGTATGAGTATGAGTATGAGAATGAGTATGAGTATGAGTATGAGTATGAGTATGAGTATGAGCATGAGTATGAGTTAGAGTATGAGTATGTGTATGAGTATGAGTATGAGTATGAGTATGAGTATGAGTGTGAGTGTGAGTGCGAATGTGAGTATGAGTATGAGTATGAGTATGAGTATGAGTATGTGTATGAGTATGAGTATGAGTATGAGTATGAGTATGAGTATAAGTATGAGTATGAGTATGAGTATGAGTGTGAGTGCGAATGTGAGTATGAGTATGAGTATGAGTATGAGTATGTGTATGAGTATGAGTATGAGTATGAGTATGACTATGAGTATGAGGATGAGTATGAGTATGAGTATGAGTATGAGTATGAGTATGAGTATGAATATGAGTATGAGTATGATTATAAGTATTAGTATGAGTATGAGTACGAGTATTAGTATGAGTATGAGTATGAGTATGAGTTTAAGAATGAGTACGAGTATGAGTATGAGTATGAGTATGATTATGTGTATGAGTATGAGTATGAGTATGAGTATGAGTATGAGTATGAGAATGAGTATGAGTATGAGTATGAGTATGAGTATGAGTATGAGCATGAGCATGAGCATGAGTATGAGTATGAGTATGAGTATGAGTAAGAGTATGAGTATGAGTATGAGTATGAGTATAAGTATTAGTATGAGTATGAGTACGAGTATTAGTATGAGTATGAGTATGAGTTTAAGTATGAGTATGAGTACGATTATGCGTATGAATATGAGTATGAGTATGAGTATGAGTATGGGTATGAGTATGAGTATGAGTATGAGTATGAGTATAAGTATGAGCATGAGCATGAGTATGAGTATGAGTATGAGTATGAGTATGAGTATGAGTATAAGTATGAGAATGAGTATGAGTGTGAGTATGAGAATGAGTATGAGTATGTGTATGAGTATGAGTCTGAGTATGAGTATGAGTATGAGTATGAGTATGAGTATGAGTATGAGTATGTGTATGAGTATGAGTATGAGTATGAGTATGAGTATGAGTATGAGTATGACTATGAGAATGAGTATGACTATGACTATGACTATGAGAATGAGTATGAGTATGAGTATGAGTATGAGTATGAGTGTGAGTATGAGTATGAGTATGAGTATGAGTATGAGTATGAGTATGAGTATGAGTATGAGTATGAGTATGAGTATGAGTATGAGTATGAGTATGAGTATGAGTATGAGTATGAGTATGAGTATGAGTATGAGTATGAGTATGAGGATAAGTATTAGTATGAGTATGAGTACGAGTATTAGTATGAGTATGAGTATGAGTTTAAGTATGAGTATGAGTATGAGTATGAGTATGAGTATGAGTATGAGTATGAGTATGATTATGTGTATGAGTATGAGTATGAGTATGAGTATGAGTATGAGAATGAGTATGAGTATGAGTATGAGTATGAGTATGAGTATGAGCATGAGCATGAGCATGAGTATGAGTATGAGTATGAGTATGAGTATGAGTATGAGTATGAGTATGAGTATGAGTATAAGTATTAGTATGAGTATGAGTACGAGTATTAGTATGAGTATGAGTATGAGTTTAAGTATGAGTATGAGTACGAGTATGCGTATGAATATGAGTATGAGTATGAGTATGAGTATGGGTATGAGTATGAGTATGAGTATGAGTATGAGTATAAGTATGAGCATGAGCATGAGTATGAGTATGAGTATGAGTATGAGTATAAGTATGAGAATGAGTATGAGTGTGAGTATGAGAATGAGTATGAGTATGTGTATGAGTATGAGTCTGAGTATGAGTATGAGTATGAGTATGAGTATGAGTGTGAGTGCGAATGTGAGTATGAGTATGAGTATGAGTATGAGTATGAGTATGTGTATGAGTATGAGTATGAGTATGAGTATGACTATGAGTATGAGGATGAGTATGAGTATGAGTATGAGTATGAGTATGAGTATGAGTATGAGTATGAATATGAGTATGAGTATGATTATAAGTATTAGTATGAGTATGAGTACGAGTATTAGTATGAGTATGAGTATGAGTATGAGTTTAAGAATGAGTACGAGTACGAGTATGTGCATGAGTATGAGTATGTGTATGAGTATGAGTATGAGTATGAGTATGAGTATGAGTATAAGTATAAGTATGAGAATGAGTATGAGTGTGAGTATGAGAATGAGTATGAGTATGTGTATGAGTATGAGTATGAGTATGAGTGTGAGTATGAGTATGAGTATGAGTATGAATATGAGTATGAGTATGAGTATAAGTATTAGTATGAGTATGAGTACGAGTATTAGTATGAGTATGAGTATGAGTTTAAGTATGAGTATGAGTATGAGTATGTGCATGAGTATGAGTATGTGTATGAGTATGAGTATGAGTATTAGTATGAGTATGAGTTTAAGTACGAGTATGAGTATGAGTATGTGCATGAGTATGAGTATGTGTATGAGTATGAGTATGAGTATGAGTATGAGTATGAGTATGAGTATGAGTATAAGTATGAGAATGAGTATGAGTGTGAGTATGAGAATGAGTATGAGTATGTGTATGAGTATGAGTTTGAGTATGAGTATGAGTATGAGTATGAGTATGAGTATGAGTATGAGTATGAGTATGTGTATGAGTATGAGTATGAGTATGAGTATGAGTATGAGTATGAGTATGAGTATGAGTATGAGTATGAGTATGAGTATGAGTATGTGTATGAGTATGAGTATGAGTATGAGTATGAGTATGAGTATGAGTATGAGTATGAGTATGAGTTAGAGTATGAGTATGTGTATGAGTATGAGTATGAGTATGAGTATGAGTATGAGTGTGAGTGTGAGTGCGAATGTGAGTATGAGTATGAGTATGAGTATGAGTATGAGTATGTGTATGAGTATGAGTATGAGTATGAGTATGAGTATGAGTATGAGTATAAGTATGAGTATGAGTATGAGTATGTGTATGAGTATGAGTATGAGTATGAGTGTGAGTATGAGTATGAGTATGAGTATGAGTATGAATATGAGTATGAGTATGAGTATAAGTATTAGTATGAGTATGAGTACGAGTATTAGTATGAGTATGAGTATGAGTATGAGTTTAAGAATGAGTACGAGTACGAGTATGTGCATGAGTATGAGTATGTGTATGAGTATGAGTATGAGTATGAGTATGAGTATGAGTATGAGTATGAGAATGAGTATGAGTATGAGTATGAGTATGAGTATGAGTATGAGCATGAGCATGAGCATGAGTATGAGTATGAGTATGAGTATGAGTAAGAGTATGAGTATGAGTATGAGTATGAGTATAAGTATTAGTATGAGTATGAGTACGAATATGAGTATGAGTATGAGTATAAGTATTAGTATGAGTATGAGTACGAGTATTAGTATGAGTATGAGTATGAGTATGAGTTTAAGAATGAGTACGAGTACGAGTATGTGCATGAGTATGAGTATGAGTATGAGTATGAGTATGATTATGTGTATGAGTATGAGTATGAGTATGAGTATGAGTATGAGTATGAGAATGAGTATGAGTATGAGTATGAGTATGAGTATGAGTATGAGCATGAGCATGAGCATGAGTATGAGTATGAGTATGAGTATGAGTAAGAGTATGAGTATGAGTATGAGTATGAGTATAAGTATTAGTATGAGTATGAGTACGAGTATTAGTATGAGTATGAGTATGAGTTTAAGTATGAGTATGAGTACGAGTATGCGTATGAATATGAGTATGAGTATGAGTATGAGTATGGGTATGAGTATGAGTATGAGTATGAGTATGAGTATAAGTATGAGCATGAGCATGAGTATGAGTATGAGTATGAGTATGAGTATGAGTATAAGTATGAGAATGAGTATGAGTGTGAGTATGAGAATGAGTATGAGTATGTGTATGAGTATGAGTCTGAGTATGAGTATGAGTATGAGTATGAGTATGAGTATGAGTATGAGTATGTGTATGAGTATGAGTATGAGTATGAGTATGAGTATGAGTATGAGTATGAGTATGAGTATGAGTATGAGTATGAGTATGAGTATGAGTATGAGTATGACTATGAGAATGAGTATGACTATGACTATGACTATGAGAATGAGTATGAGTATGAGTATGAGTATGAGTATGAGTGTGAGTATGAGTATGAGTATGAGTATGAGTATGAGTATGAGTATGAGTATGAGTATGAGTATGAGTATGAGTATGAGTATGAGTATGAGTATGAGTATGAGTATGAGTATGAGTATGAGTATGAGTATGAGTATGAGTATGAGTATGAGGATAAGTATTAGTATGAGTATGAGTACGAGTATTAGTATGAGTATGAGTATGAGTTTAAGTATGAGTATGAGTATGAGTATGAGTATGAGTATGAGTATGAGTATGAGTATGAGTAGGATTATGTGTATGAGTATGAGTATGAGTATGAGTATGAGTATGAGAATGAGTATGAGTATGAGTATGAGTATGAGTATGAGTATGAGCATGAGCATGAGCATGAGTATGAGTATGAGTATGAGTATGAGTATGAGTATGAGTATGAGTATTAGTATGAGTATAAGTATGAGAATGAGTATGAGTGTGAGTATGAGAATGAGTATGAGTATGTGTATGAGTATGAGTATGAGTATGAGTATGAGTATGAGTATGAGTATGAGTATGAGTATGAGTATGAGTATGAGTATGAGTATGAGTATGAGTATGAGTATGAGTATGAGTATGTGTATGAGTATGAGTCTGAGTATGAGTATGAGTATGAGTATGAGTATGAGTGTGAGTGCGAATGTGAGTATGAGTATGAGTATGAGTATGAGTATGTGTATGAGTATGAGTATGAGTATGAGTATGACTATGAGTATGAGGATGAGTATGAGTATGAGTATGAGTATGAGTATGAGTATGAGTATGAATATGAGTATGAGTATGATTATAAGTATTAGTATGAGTATGAGTACGAGTATTAGTATGAGTATGAGTATGAGTATGAGTTTAAGAATGAGTACGAGTACGAGTATGTGCATGAGTATGAGTATGTGTATGAGTATGAGTATGAGTATGAGTATGAGTATGAGTACAAGTATAAGTATGAGAATGAGTATGAGTGTGAGTATGAGAATGAGTATGAGTATGTGTATGAGTATGAGTATGAGTATGAGTGTGAGTATGAGTATGAGTATGAGTATGAATATGAGTATGAGTATGAGTATAAGTATTAGTATGAGTATGAGTACGAGTATTAGTATGAGTATGAGTATGAGTTTAAGTATGAGTATGAGTATGAGTATGTGCATGAGTATGAGTATGTGTATGAGTATGAGTATGAGTATTAGTATGAGTATGAGTTTAAGTACGAGTATGAGTATGAGTATGTGCATGAGTATGAGTATGTGTATGAGTATGAGTATGAGTATGAGTATGAGTATGAGTATGAGTATGAGTATAAGTATGAGAATGAGTATGAGTGTGAGTATGAGAATGAGTATGAGTATGTGTATGAGTATGAGTTTGAGTATGAGTATGAGTATGAGTATGAGTATGAGTATGAGTATGAGTATGAGTATGTGTATGAGTATGAGTATGAGTATGAGTATGAGTATGAGTATGAGTATGAGTATGAGTATGAGTATGAGTATGAGTATGAGTATGTGTATGAGTATGAGTATGAGTATGAGTATGAGTATGAGTATGAGTATGAGTATGAGTATGAGTTAGAGTATGAGTATGTGTATGAGTATGAGTATGAGTATGAGTATGAGTATGAGTGTGAGTGTGAGTGCGAATGTGAGTATGAGTATGAGTATGAGTATGAGTATGAGTATGTGTATGAGTATGAGTATGAGTATGAGTATGAGTATGAGTATGAGTATAAGTATGAGTATGAGTATGAGTATGTGTATGAGTATGAGTATGAGTATGAGTGTGAGTATGAGTATGAGTATGAGTATGAGTATGAATATGAGTATGAGTATGAGTATAAGTATTAGTATGAGTATGAGTACGAGTATTAGTATGAGTATGAGTATGAGTATGAGTTTAAGAATGAGTACGAGTACGAGTATGTGCATGAGTATGAGTATGTGTATGAGTATGAGTATGAGTATGAGTATGAGTATGAGTATAAGTATAAGTATGAGAATGAGTATGAGTGTGAGTATGAGAATGAGTATGAGTATGTGTATGAGTATGAGTATGAGTATGAGTGTGAGTATGAGTATGAGTATGAGTATGAATATGAGTATGAGTATGAGTATAAGTATTAGTATGAGTATGAGTACGAGTATTAGTATGAGTATGAGTATGAGTTTAAGTATGAGTATGAGTATGAGTATGTGCATGAGTATGAGTATGTGTATGAGTATGAGTATGAGTATTAGTATGAGTATGAGTTTAAGTACGAGTATGAGTATGAGTATGTGCATGAGTATGAGTATGTGTATGAGTATGAGTATGAGTATGAGTATGAGTATGAGTATGAGTATGAGTATAAGTATGAGAATGAGTATGAGTGTGAGTATGAGAATGAGTATGAGTATGTGTATGAGTATGAGTTTGAGTATGAGTATGAGTATGAGTATGAGTATGAGTATTCGTATGAGTATGAGTATGTGTATGAGTATGAGTATGAGTATGAGTATGAGTATGAGTATGAGTATGAGTATGAGTATGAGTTAGAGTATGAGTATGTGTATGAGTATGAGTATGAGTATGAGTATGAGTATGAGTGTGAGTGTGAGTGCGAATGTGAGTATGAGTATGAGTATGAGTATGAGTATGAGTATGTGTATGAGTATGAGTATGAGTATGAGTATGAGTATGAGTATGAGTATAAGTATGAGTATGAGTATGAGTATGTGTATGAGTATGAGTATGAGTATGAGTGTGAGTATGAGTATGAGTATGAGTATGAGTATGAATATGAGTATGAGTATGAGTATGAGTATAAGTATTAGTATGAGTATGAGTACGAGTATTAGTATGAGTATGAGTATGAGTATGAGTTTAAGTATGAGTATGAGTATGAGTATGAGTATGTGCATGAGTATGAGTATGTGTATGAGTATGAGTATGAGTATTAGTATGAGTATAAGTATGAGAATGAGTATGAGTGTGAGTATGAGAATGAGTATGAGTATGTGTATGAGTATGAGTATGAGTATGAGTATGAGTATGAGTATGAGTATGAGTATGAGTATGAGTATGAGTATGAGTATGAGTATGAGTATGAGTATGAGTATGAGTATGAGTATGAGTATGAGTATGAGTATGAGTATGAGTATGAGTATGAGTATGAGTATGAGTATGAGTATGAGTATGAGTATGAGTATAAGTATGAGTATGAGTATGAGTATAAGTATTAGTATGAGTATGAGTACGAGTATTAGTATGAGTATGAGTATGAGTATGAGTTTAAGTATGAGTATGAGTATGAGTATGAGTATGAGTATGAGTATCAGTATGAGTATGAGTATGAGTATGAGTATGAGGATGAGTATGAGTATAAGTATGAGTATGTGTATGAGTATGAGTATGAGTATGAGTATGAGTATGAGTATGAGTATGAGTATGAGTATGAGTATGAGTATGAGTTAGAGTATAAGTATGTGTATGAGTATGAGTATGAGTATGAGTATGAGTATGAGTGTGAGTGCGAATGTGAGTATGAGTATGAGTATGAGTATGAGTATGTGTATGAGTATGAGTATGAGTATGAGTATGACTATGAGTATGAGGATGAGTATGAGTATGAATATGAGTATGAGTATGAGTATGAGTATGACTATGAGTATGAGTATGACTATGACTATGACTATGACTATGAGAATGAGTATGAGTATGAGTATTAGTATGAATATGAGTATGAGTATGAGTGTGAGTATGAGTATGAGTATGAGTATGAGTATGAGTATGAGTATGAGTATGAGTATGATTATGTGTATGAGTATGAGTATGAGTATGAGTATGAGTATGAGTATGAGAATGAGTATGAGTATGAGTATGAGTATGAGTATGAGTATGAGCATGAGTATGAGTTAGAGTATGAGTATGTGTATGAGTATGAGTATGAGTATGAGTATGAGTATGAGTGTGAGTGTGAGTGCGAATGTGAGTATGAGTATGAGTATGAGTATGAGTATGAGTATGTGTATGAGTATGAGTATGAGTATGAGTATGAGTATGAGTATAAGTATGAGTATGAGTATGAGTATGAGTGTGAGTGCGAATGTGAGTATGAGTATGAGTATGAGTATGAGTATGTGTATGAGTATGAGTATGAGTATGAGTATGACTATGAGTATGAGGATGAGTATGAGTGTGAGTATGAGTATGAGTATGAGTATGAGTATGAATATGAGTATGAGTATGATTATAAGTATTAGTATGAGTATGAGTACGAGTATTAGTATGAGTATGAGTATGAGTATGAGTTTAAGAATGAGTACGAGTATGAGTATGAGTATGAGTATGATTATGTGTATGAGTATGAGTATGAGTATGAGTATGAGTATGAGTATGAGAATGAGTATGAGTATGAGTATGAGTATGAGTATGAGTATGAGCATGAGCATGAGCATGAGTATGAGTATGAGTATGAGTATGAGTAAGAGTATGAGTATGAGTATGAGTATGAGTATAAGTATTAGTATGAGTATGAGTACGAGTATTAGTATGAGTATGAGTATGAGTTTAAGTATGAGTATGAGTACGAGTATGCGTATGAATATGAGTATGAGTATGAGTATGAGTATGGGTATGAGTATGAGTATGAGTATGAGTATGAGTATAAGTATGAGCATGAGCATGAGTATGAGTATGAGTATGAGTATGAGTATGAGTATAAGTATGAGAATGAGTATGAGTGTGAGTATGAGAATGAGTATGAGTATGTGTATGAGTATGAGTCTGAGTATGAGTATGAGTATGAGTATGAGTATGAGTATGAGTATGAGTATGTGTATGAGTATGAGTATGAGTATGAGTATGAGTATGAGTATGAGTATGAGTATGAGTATGAGTATGAGTATGAGTATGAGTATGAGTATGAGTATGACTATGAGAATGAGTATGACTATGACTATGACTATGAGAATGAGTATGAGTATGAGTATGAGTATGAGTATGAGTGTGAGTATGAGTATGAGTATGAGTATGAGTATGAGTATGAGTATGAGTATGAGTATGAGTATGAGTATGAGTATGAGTATGAGTATGAGTATGAGTATGAGTATGAGTATGAGTATGAGTATGAGTATGAGTATGAGTATGAGTATGAGGATAAGTATTAGTATGAGTATGAGTACGAGTATTAGTATGAGTATGAGTATGAGTTTAAGTATGAGTATGAGTATGAGTATGAGTATGAGTATGAGTATGAGTATGAGTATGATTATGTGTATGAGTATGAGTATGAGTATGAGTATGAGTATGAGAATGAGTATGAGTATGAGTATGAGTATGAGTATGAGTATGAGCATGAGCATGAGCATGAGTATGAGTATGAGTATGAGTATGAGTATGAGTATGAGTATGAGTATGAGTATGAGTATAAGTATTAGTATGAGTATGAGTACGAGTATTAGTATGAGTATGAGTATGAGTTTAAGTATGAGTATGAGTACGAGTATGCGTATGAATATGAGTATGAGTATGAGTATGAGTATGGGTATGAGTATGAGTATGAGTATGAGTATGAGTATAAGTATGAGCATGAGCATGAGTATGAGTATGAGTATGAGTATGAGTATAAGTATGAGAATGAGTATGAGTGTGAGTATGAGAATGAGTATGAGTATGTGTATGAGTATGAGTCTGAGTATGAGTATGAGTATGAGTATGAGTATGAGTGTGAGTGCGAATGTGAGTATGAGTATGAGTATGAGTATGAGTATGTGTATGAGTATGAGTATGAGTATGAGTATGACTATGAGTATGAGGATGAGTATGAGTATGAGTATGAGTATGAGTATGAGTATGAGTATGAGTATGAATATGAGTATGAGTATGATTATAAGTATTAGTATGAGTATGAGTACGAGTATTAGTATGAGTATGAGTATGAGTATGAGTTTAAGAATGAGTACGAGTACGAGTATGTGCATGAGTATGAGTATGTGTATGAGTATGAGTATGAGTATGAGTATGAGTATGAGTATAAGTATAAGTATGAGAATGAGTATGAGTGTGAGTATGAGAATGAGTATGAGTATGTGTATGAGTATGAGTATGAGTATGAGTGTGAGTATGAGTATGAGTATGAGTATGAATATGAGTATGAGTATGAGTATAAGTATTAGTATGAGTATGAGTACGAGTATTAGTATGAGTATGAGTATGAGTTTAAGTATGAGTATGAGTATGAGTATGTGCATGAGTATGAGTATGTGTATGAGTATGAGTATGAGTATTAGTATGAGTATGAGTTTAAGTACGAGTATGAGTATGAGTATGTGCATGAGTATGAGTATGTGTATGAGTATGAGTATGAGTATGAGTATGAGTATGAGTATGAGTATGAGTATAAGTATGAGAATGAGTATGAGTGTGAGTATGAGAATGAGTATGAGTATGTGTATGAGTATGAGTTTGAGTATGAGTATGAGTATGAGTATGAGTATGAGTATGAGTATGAGTATGAGTATGTGTATGAGTATGAGTATGAGTATGAGTATGAGTATGAGTATGAGTATGAGTATGAGTATGAGTATGAGTATGAGTATGAGTATGTGTATGAGTATGAGTATGAGTATGAGTATGAGTATGAGTATGAGTATGAGTATGAGTATGAGTTAGAGTATGAGTATGTGTATGAGTATGAGTATGAGTATGAGTATGAGTATGAGTGTGAGTGTGAGTGCGAATGTGAGTATGAGTATGAGTATGAGTATGAGTATGAGTATGTGTATGAGTATGAGTATGAGTATGAGTATGAGTATGAGTATGAGTATAAGTATGAGTATGAGTATGAGTATGTGTATGAGTATGAGTATGAGTATGAGTGTGAGTATGAGTATGAGTATGAGTATGAGTATGAATATGAGTATGAGTATGAGTATAAGTATTAGTATGAGTATGAGTACGAGTATTAGTATGAGTATGAGTATGAGTATGAGTTTAAGAATGAGTACGAGTACGAGTATGTGCATGAGTATGAGTATGTGAATGAGTATGAGTATGAGTATGAGTATGAGTATGAGTATAAGTATAAGTATGAGAATGAGTATGAGTGTGAGTATGAGAATGAGTATGAGTATGTGTATGAGAATGAGTATGAGTATGAGTGTGAGTATGAGTATGAGTATGAGTATGAATATGAGTATGAGTATGAGTATAAGTATTAGTATGAGTATGAGTACGAGTATTAGTATGAGTATGAGTATGAGTTTAAGTATGAGTATGAGTATGAGTATGTGCATGAGTATAAGTATGTGTATGAGTATGAGTATGAGTATTAGTATGAGTATGAGTTTAAGTACGAGTATGAGTATGAGTATGTGCATGAGTATGAGTATGTGTATGAGTATGAGTATGAGTATGAGTATGAGTATGAGTATGAGTATGAGTATAAGTATGAGAATGAGTATGAGTGTGAGTATGAGAATGAGTATGAGTATGTGTATGAGTATGAGTTTGAGTATGAGTATGAGTATGAGTATGAGTATGAGTATGAGTATGAGTATGAGTATGTGTATGAGTATGAGTATGAGTATGAGTATGAGTATGAGTATGAGTATGAGTATGAGTATGAGTTAGAGTATGAGTATGTGTATGAGTATGAGTATGAGTATGAGTATGAGTATGAGTATGAGTATGAGTGTGAGTGTGAGTGCGAATGTGAGTATGAGTATGAGTATGAGTATGAGTATGAGTATGTGTATGAGTATGAGTATGAGTATGAGTATGAGTATGAGTATAAGTATGAGTATGAGTATGAGTATGTGTATGAGTATGAGTATGAGTATGAGTGTGAGTATGAGTATGAGTATGAGTATGAGTATGAATATGAGTATGAGTATGAGTATGAGTATAAGTATTAGTATGAGTATGAGTACGAGTATTAGTATGAGTATGAGTATGAGTATGAGTTTAAGTATGAGTATGAGTATGAGTATGAGTATGTGCATGAGTATGAGTATGTGTATGAGTATGAGTATGAGTTTAAGTATGAGTATGAGTATGAGTATGTGCATGAGTATGAGTATGTGTATGAGTATGAGTATGAGTATTAGTATGAGTATGAGTTTAAGTACGAGTATGAGTATGAGTATGTGCATGAGTATGAGTATGTGTATGAGTATGAGTATGAGTATGAGTATGAGTATGAGTATGAGTATGAGTATAAGTATGAGAATGAGTATGAGTGTGAGTATGAGAATGAGTATGAGTATGTGTATGAGTATGAGTATGAGTATGAGTATGAGTGTGAGTATGAGTATGAGTATGAGTATGAATATGAGTATGAGTATGAGTATAAGTATTAGTATGAGTATGAGTACGAGTATTAGTATGAGTATGAGTATGAGTTTAAGTATGAGTATGAGTATGAGTATGTGCATGAGTATGAGTATGTGTATGAGTATGAGTATGAGTATTAGTATGAGTATGAGTTTAAGTACGAGTATGAGTATGAGTATGTGCATGAGTATGAGTATGTGTATGAGTATGAGTATGAGTATGAGTATGAGTATGAGTATGAGTATGAGTATAAGTATGAGAATGAGTATGAGTGTGAGTATGAGAATGAGTATGAGTATGTGTATGAGTATGAGTTTGAGTATGAGTATGAGTATGAGTATGAGTATGAGTATGAGTATGAGTATGAGTATGTGTATGAGTATGAGTATGAGTATGAGTATGAGTATGAGTATGAGTATGAGTATGAGTATGAGTATGAGTATGAGTATGAGTATGTGTATGAGTATGAGTATGAGTATGAGTATGAGTATGAGTATGAGTATGAGTATGAGTATGAGTTAGAGTATGAGTATGTGTATGAGTATGAGTATGAGTATGAGTATGAGTATGAGTGTGAGTGTGAGTGCGAATGTGAGTATGAGTATGAGTATGAGTATGAGTATGAGTATGTGTATGAGTATGAGTATGAGTATGAGTATGAGTATGAGTATGAGTATAAGTATGAGTATGAGTATGAGTATGTGTATGAGTATGAGTATGAGTATGAGTGTGAGTATGAGTATGAGTATGAGTATGAGTATGAATATGAGTATGAGTATGAGTATAAGTATTAGTATGAGTATGAGTACGAGTATTAGTATGAGTATGAGTATGAGTATGAGTTTAAGAATGAGTACGAGTACGAGTATGTGCATGAGTATGAGTATGTGAATGAGTATGAGTATGAGTATGAGTATGAGTATGAGTATAAGTATAAGTATGAGAATGAGTATGAGTGTGAGTATGAGAATGAGTATGAGTATGTGTATGAGAATGAGTATGAGTATGAGTGTGAGTATGAGTATGAGTATGAGTATGAATATGAGTATGAGTATGAGTATAAGTATTAGTATGAGTATGAGTACGAGTATTAGTATGAGTATGAGTATGAGTTTAAGTATGAGTATGAGTATGAGTATGTGCATGAGTATGAGTATGTGTATGAGTATGAGTATGAGTATTAGTATGAGTATGAGTTTAAGTACGAGTATGAGTATGAGTATGTGCATGAGTATGAGTATGTGTATGAGTATGAGTATGAGTATGAGTATGAGTATGAGTATGAGTATGAGTATAAGTATGAGAATGAGTATGAGTGTGAGTATGAGAATGAGTATGAGTATGTGTATGAGTATGAGTTTGAGTATGAGTATGAGTATGAGTATGAGTATGAGTATGAGTATGAGTATGAGTATGTGTATGAGTATGAGTATGAGTATGAGTATGAGTATGAGTATGAGTATGAGTATGAGTATGAGTTAGAGTATGAGTATGTGTATGAGTATGAGTATGAGTATGAGTATGAGTATGAGTATGAGTATGAGTGTGAGTGTGAGTGCGAATGTGAGTATGAGTATGAGTATGAGTATGAGTATGAGTATGTGTATGAGTATGAGTATGAGTATGAGTATGAGTATGAGTATAAGTATGAGTATGAGTATGAGTATGTGTATGAGTATGAGTATGAGTATGAGTGTGAGTATGAGTATGAGTATGAGTATGAGTATGAATATGAGTATGAGTATGAGTATGAGTATAAGTATTAGTATGAGTATGAGTACGAGTATTAGTATGAGTATGAGTATGAGTATGAGTTTAAGTATGAGTATGAGTATGAGTATGAGTATGTGCATGAGTATGAGTATGTGTATGAGTATGAGTATGAGTATTAGTATGAGTATAAGTATGAGAATGAGTATGAGTGTGAGTATGAGAATGAGTATGAGTATGTGTATGAGTATGAGTATGAGTATGAGTATGAGTATGAGTATGAGTATGAGTATGAGTATGAGTATGAGTATGAGTATGAGTATGAGTATGAGTATGAGTATGAGTATGAGTATGAGTATGAGTATGAGTATGAGTATGAGTATGAGTATGAGTATGAGTATGAGTATGAGTATGAGTATGAGTATGAGTATGAGTATGAGTATGAGTATGAGTATAAGTATGAGTATGAGTATGAGTATAAGTATTAGTATGAGTATGAGTACGAGTATTAGTATGAGTATGAGTATGAGTATGAGTTTAAGTATGAGTATGAGTATGAGTATGAGTATGAGTATGAGTATCAGTATGAGTATGAGTATGAGTATGAGTATGAGGATGAGTATGAGTATAAGTATGAGTATGTGTATGAGTATGAGTATGAGTATGAGTATGAGTATGAGTATGAGTATGAGTATGAGTTAGAGTATAAGTATGTGTATGAGTATGAGTATGAGTATGAGTATGAGTATGAGTGTGAGTGCGAATGTGAGTATGAGTATGAGTATGAGTATGAGTATGTGTATGAGTATGAGTATGAGTATGAGTATGACTATGAGTATGAGGATGAGTATGAGTATGAATATGAGTATGAGTATGAGTATGAGTATGACTATGTGTATGAGTATGACTATGACTATGACTATGACTATGAGAATGAGTATGAGTATGAGTATTAGTATGAATATGAGTATGAGTATGAGTGTGAGTATGAGTATGAGTATGAGTATGAGTATGAGTATGAGTATGAGTATGATTATGTGTATGAGTATGAGTATGAGTATGAGTATGAGTATGAGTATGAGAATGAGTATGAGTATGAGTATGAGTATGAGTATGAGTATGAGCATGAGTATGAGTTAGAGTATGAGTATGTGTATGAGTATGAGTATGAGTATGAGTATTAGTATGAGTATAAGTATGAGAATGAGTATGAGTGTGAGTATGAGAATGAGTATGAGTATGTGTATGAGTATGAGTATGAGTATGAGTATGAGTATGAGTATGAGTATGAGTATGAGTATGAGTATGAGTATGAGTATGAGTATAAGTATGAGAATGAGTATGAGTGTGAGTATGAGAATGAGTATGAGTATGTGTATGAGTATGAGTTTGAGTATGAGTATGAGTATGAGTATGAGTATGAGTATGAGTATGAGTATGAGTATGAGTATGAGTATGAGTATGAGTATGAGTATGAGTTAGAGTATGAGTATGTGTATGAGTATGAGTATGAGTATGAGTATGAGTATGAGTGTGAGTGTGAGTGCGAATGTGAGTATGAGTATGAGTATGAGTATGAGTATGAGTATGTGTATGAGTATGAGTATGAGTATGAGTATGAGTATGAGTATGAGTATAAGTATGAGTATGAGTATGAGTATGTGTATGAGTATGAGTATGAGTATGAGTGTGAGTATGAGTATGAGTATGAGTATGAGTATGAATATGAGTATGAGTATGAGTATAAGTATTAGTATGAGTATGAGTACGAGTATTAGTATGAGTATGAGTATGAGTATGAGTTTAAGAATGAGTACGAGTACGAGTATGTGCATGAGTATGAGTATGTGTATGAGTATGAGTATGAGTATGAGTATGAGTATGAGTATAAGTATAAGTATGAGAATGAGTATGAGTGTGAGTATGAGAATGAGTATGAGTATGTGTATGAGTATGAGTATGAGTATGAGTGTGAGTATGAGTATGAGTATGAGTATGAATATGAGTATGAGTATGAGTATAAGTATTAGTATGAGTATGAGTACGAGTATTAGTATGAGTATGAGTATGAGTTTAAGTATGAGTATGAGTATGAGTATGTGCATGAGTATGAGTATGTGTATGAGTATGAGTATGAGTATTAGTATGAGTATGAGTTTAAGTACGAGTATGAGTATGAGTATGTGCATGAGTATGAGTATGTGTATGAGTATGAGTATGAGTATGAGTATGAGTATGAGTATGAGTATGAGTATAAGTATGAGAATGAGTATGAGTGTGAGTATGAGAATGAGTATGAGTATGTGTATGAGTATGAGTTTAGTATGAGTATGAGTATGAGTATGAGTATGAGTATGAGTATGAGTATGAGTATGTGTATGAGTATGAGTATGAGTATGAGTATGAGTATGAGTATGAGTATGAGTATGAGTATGAGTTAGAGTATGAGTATGTGTATGAGTATGAGTATGAGTATGAGTATGAGTATGAGTGTGAGTATGAGTATGAGTATGAGTATGAGTATGTGTATGAGTATGAGTATGAGTATGAGTATGACTATGAGTATGAGGATGAGTATGAGTATGAGTATGAGTATGAGTATGAGTATGAGTATGAATATGAGTATGAGTATGATTATAAGTATTAGTATGAGTATGAGTACGAGTATTAGTATGAGTATGAGTATGAGTATGAGTTTAAGAATGAGTACGAGTACGAGTATGTGCATGAGTATGAGTATGTGTATGAGTATGAGTATGAGTATGAGTATGAGTATGAGTATAAGTATAAGTATGAGAATGAGTATGAGTGTGAGTATGAGAATGAGTATGAGTATGTGTATGAGTATGAGTATGAGTATGAGTGTGAGTATGAGTATGAGTATGAGTATGAATATGAGTATGAGTATGAGTATAAGTATTAGTATGAGTATGAGTACGAGTATTAGTATGAGTATGAGTATGAGTTTAAGTATGAGTATGAGTATGAGTATGTGCATGAGTATGAGTATGTGTATGAGTATGAGTATGAGTATTAGTATGAGTATGAGTTTAAGTACGAGTATGAGTATGAGTATGTGCATGAGTATGAGTATGTGTATGAGTATGAGTATGAGTATGAGTATGAGTATGAGTATGAGTATGAGTATGAGTATAAGTATGAGAATGAGTATGAGTGTGACTATGAGAATGAGTATGAGTATGTGTATGAGTATGAGTTTGAGTATGAGTATGAGTATGAGTATGAGTATGAGTATGAGTATGAGTATGTGTATGAGTATGAGTATGAGTATGAGTATGAGTATGAGTATGAGTATGAGTATGAGTATGAGTATGAGTATGAGTATGAGTATGTGTATGAGTATGAGTATGAGTATGAGTATGAGTATGAGTATGAGTATGAGTATGAGTATGAGTTAGAGTATGAGTATGTGTATGAGTATGAGTATGAGTATGAGTATGAGTATGAGTGTGAGTGTGAGTGCGAATGTGAGTATGAGTATGAGTATGAGTATGAGTATGAGTATGTGTATGAGTATGAGTATGAGTATGAGTATGAGTATGAGTATAAGTATGAGTATGAGTATGAGTATGTGTATGAGTATGAGTATGAGTATGAGTGTGAGTATGAGTATGAGTATGAGTATGAGTATGAATATGAGTATGAGTATGAGTATAAGTATTAGTATGAGTATGAGTACGAGTATTAGTATGAGTATGAGTATGAGTATGAGTTTAAGAATGAGTACGAGTACGAGTATGTGCATGAGTATGAGTATGTGTATGAGTATGAGTATGAGTATGAGTATGAGTATGAGTATAAGTATAAGTATGAGAATGAGTATGAGTGTGAGTATGAGAATGAGTATGAGTATGTGTATGAGTATGAGTATGAGTATGAGTGTGAGTATGAGTATGAGTATGAGTATGAATATGAGTATGAGTATGAGTATAAGTATTAGTATGAGTATGAGTACGAGTATTAGTATGAGTATGAGTATGAGTTTAAGTATGAGTATGAGTATGAGTATGTGCATGAGTATGAGTATGTGTATGAGTATGAGTATGAGTATTAGTATGAGTATGAGTTTAAGTACGAGTATGAGTATGAGTATGTGCATGAGTATGAGTATGTGTATGAGTATGAGTATGAGTATGAGTATGAGTATGAGTATGAGTATGAGTATGAGTATAAGTATGAGAATGAGTATGAGTGTGAGTATGAGAATGAGTATGAGTATGTGTATGAGTATGAGTTTGAGTATGAGTATGAGTATGAGTATGAGTATGAGTATGAGTATGAGTATGAGTATGTGTATGAGTATGAGTATGAGTATGAGTATGAGTATGAGTATGAGTATGAGTATGAGTATGAGTATTAGTATGAGTATGAGTATGAGTATGAGTTTAAGTATGAGTATGAGTATGAGTATGAGTATGTGCATGAGTATGAGTATGTGTATGAGTATGAGTATGAGTATTAGTATGAGTATAAGTATGAGAATGAGTATGAGTGTGAGTATGAGAATGAGTATGAGTATGTGTATGAGTATGAGTATGAGTATGAGTATGAGTATGAGTATGAGTATGAGTATGAGTATGAGTATGTGTATGAGTATGAGTATGAGTATGAGTGTGAGTATGAGTATGAGTATGAGTATGAGTATGAATATGAGTATGAGTATGAGTATGAGTATAAGTAATAGTATGAGTATGAGTACGAGTATTAGTATGAGTATGAGTATGAGTATGAGTTTAAGTATGAGTATGAGTATGAGTATGAGTATGTGCATGAGTATGAGAATGTGTATGAGTATGAGTATGAGTATTAGTATGAGTATAAGTATGAGAATGAGTATGAGTGTGAGTATGAGAATGAGTATGAGTATGTGTATGAGTATGAGTATGAGTATGAGTATGAGTATGAGTATGAGTATGAGTATGAGTATGAGTATGAGTATGAGTATGAGTATGAGTATGAGTATGAGTATGAGTATGAGTATGAGTATGAGTATGAGTATGAGTATGAGTATGAGTATGAGTATGAGTATGAGTATGAGTATGAGTATGAGTATGAGTATGAGTATGAGTATGAGTATGAGTATAAGTATGAGTATGAGTATGAGTATAAGTATTAGTATGAGTATGAGTACGAGTATTAGTATGAGTATGAGTATGAGTATGAGTTTAAGTATGAGTATGAGTATGAGTATGAGTATGAGTATGAGTATCAGTATGAGTATGAGTATGAGTATGAGTATGAGGATGAGTATGAGTATAAGTATGAGTATGTGTATGAGTATGAGTATGAGTATGAGTATGAGTATGAGTATGAGTATGAGTATGAGTATGAGTATGAGTATGAGTGTGAGTATGAGTATGAGTATGAGTATGAATATGAGTATGAGTATGAGTATAAGTATTAGTATGAGTATGAGTACGAGTATTAGTATGAGTATGAGTATGAGTTTAAGTATGAGTATGAGTATGAGTATGTGCATGAGTATGAGTATGTGTATGAGTATGAGTATGAGTATTAGTATGAGTATGAGTTTAAGTACGAGTATGAGTATGAGTATGAGTATTAGTATGAGTATAAGTATGAGAATGAGTATGAGTGTGAGTATGAGTATGAGTATGTGTATGAGTATGAGTATGAGTATGAGTATGAGTATGAGTATGAGTATGAGTATGAGTGTGAGTATGAGTATGAGTATGAGTATGAATATGAGTATGAGTATGAGTATAAGTATTAGTATGAGTATGAGTACGAGTATTAGTATGAGTATGAGTATGAGTTTAAGTATGAGTATGAGTATGAGTATGTGCATGAGTATGAGTATGTGTATGAGTATGAGTATGAGTATTAGTATGAGTATGAGTTTAAGTACGAGTATGAGTATGAGTATGTGCATGAGTATGAGTATGTGTATGAGTATGAGTATGAGTATGAGTATGAGTATGAGTATGAGTATGAGTATGAGTATTAGTATGAGTATGAGTTTAAGTACGAGTATGAGTATGAGTATGTGCATGAGTATGAGTATGTGTATGAGTATGAGTATGAGTATGAGTATGAGTATGAGTATGAGTATGAGTATAAGTATGAGAATGAGTATGAGTGTGAGTATGAGAATGAGTATGAGTATGTGTATGAGTATGAGTTTGAGTATGAGTATGAGTATGAGTATGAGTATGAGTATGAGTATGAGTATGAGTATGTGTATGAGTATGAGTATGAGTATGAGTATGAGTATGAGTATGAGTATGAGTATGAGTATGAGTATGAGTATGAGTATGAGTATGTGTATGAGTATGAGTATGAGTATGAGTATGAGTATGAGTATGAGTATGAGTATGAGTTAGAGTATGAGTATGTGTATGAGTATGAGTATGAGTATGAGTATGAGTATGAGTGTGAGTGTGAGTGCGAATGTGAGTATGAGTATGAGTATGAGTATGAGTATGAGTATGTGTATGAGTATGAGTATGAGTATGAGTATGAGTATGAGTATGAGTATAAGTATGAGTATGAGTATGAGTATGTGTATGAGTATGAGTATGAGTATGAGTGTGAGTATGAGTATGAGTATGAGTATGAGTATGAATATGAGTATGAGTATGAGTATAAGTATTAGTATGAGTATGAGTACGAGTATTAGTATGAGTATGAGTATGAGTATGAGTTTAAGTATGAGTATGAGTATGAGTATGAGTATGTGCATGAGTATGAGTATGTGTATGAGTATGAGTATGAGTATTAGTATGAGTATAAGTATGAGAATGAGTATGAGTGTGAGTATGAGAATGAGTATGAGTATGTGTATGAGTATGAGTATGAGTATGAGTATGAGTATGAGTATGAGTATGAGTATGAGTATGAGTATGAGTATGAGTATGAGTATGAGTATGAGTATGAGTATGAGTATGAGTATGAGTATGAGTATGAGTATGAGTATGAGTATGAGTATGAGTATGAGTATGAGTATGAGTATGAGTATGAGTATGAGTATGAGTATGTGTATGAGTATGAGTATGAGTATGAGTATGAGTATGAGTATGAGTATGAGTATGAGTATGAGTATGAGTATGAGTATGAGTATGAGTATGAGTATGAGTATGAGTATGAGTATGAGTATGAGTATGAGTATGAGTATGAGTATGAGTATGAGTATGAGTATGAGTATGAGTATGAGTATGAGTATGAGTATGAGTATGAGTATGAGTATGAGTATAAGTATGAGTATGAGTATGAGTATAAGTATTAGTATGAGTATGAGTACGAGTATTAGTATGAGTATGAGTATGAGTATGAGTTTAAGTATGAGTATGAGTATGAGTATGAGTATGAGAATCAGTATGAGTATGAGTATGAGTATGAGTATGAGTATGAGTATGAGTATGAGTATGAGTATGAGTATGAGTATGAGTATGAGTATGAGTATGAGTATGAGTATGAGTATGAGTATGAGTATGAGTATGAGTATGAGTATGAGTATAAGTATGAGTATGAGTATGAGTATAAGTATTAGTATGAGTATGAGTACGAGTATTAGTATGAGTATGAGTATGAGTATGAGTTTAAGTATGAGTATGAGTATGAGTATGAGTATGAGAATCAGTATGAGTATGAGTATGAGTATGAGTATGAGTATGAGGATGAGTATGAGTATAAGTATGAGTATGTGTATGAGTATGAGTATGAGTATGAGTATGAGTATGAGTATGAGTATGAGTTAGAGTATGAGTATGTGTATGAGTATGAGTATGAGTATGAGTATGAGTATGAGTGTGAGTGCGAATGTGAGTATGAGTATGAGTATGAGTATGAGTATGTGTATGAGTATGAGTATGAGTATGAGTATGACTATGAGTATGAGGATGAGTATGAGTATGAGTATGAGTATGAGTATGAGTATGACTATGAGTATGAGTATGACTATGACTATGACTATGACTATGAGAATGAGTATGAGTATGAGTATTAGTATGAATATGAGTATGAGTATGAGTGTGAGTATGAGTATTAGTATGAGTATGAGTATGAGTATGAGTATGAGTATGAGTATGATTATGTGTATGAGTATGAGTATGAGTATGAGTATGAGTATGAGTATGAGTATGAGAATGAGTATGAGTATGAGTATGAGTATGAGTATGAGTATGAGCATGAGCATGAGCATGAGTATGAGTATGAGTATGAGTATGAGTAAGAGTATGAGTATGAGTATGAGTATGAGTATAAGTATTAGTATGAGTATGAGTACGAGTATTAGTATGAGTATGAGTATGAGTTTAAGTATGAGTATGAGTACGAGTATGCGTATGAATATGAGTATGAGTATGAGTATGAGTATGGGTATGAGTATGAGTATGAGTATGAGTATGAGTATAAGTATGAGCATGAGCATGAGTATGAGTATGAGTATGAGTATGAGTATGAGTATAAGTATGAGAATGAGTATGAGTGTGAGTATGAGAATGAGTATGAGTATGTGTATGAGTATGAGTCTGAGTATGAGTATGAGTATGAGTATGAGTATGAGTATGAGTATGAGTATGTGTATGAGTATGAGTATGAGTATGAGTATGAGTATGAGTATGAGTATGAGTATGAGTATGAGTATGAGTATGAGTATGAGTATGAGTATGAGTATGACTATGAGAATGAGTATGACTATGACTATGACTATGAGAATGAGTATGAGTATGAGTATGAGTATGAGTATGAGTGTGAGTATGAGTATGAGTATGAGTATGAGTATGAGTATGAGTATGAGTATGAGTATGAGTATGAGTATGAGTATGAGTATGAGTATGAGTATGAGTATGAGTATGAGTATGAGTATGAGTATGAGTATGAGTATGAGTATGAGTATGAGGATAAGTATTAGTATGAGTATGAGTACGAGTATTAGTATGAGTATGAGTATGAGTTTAAGTATGAGTATGAGTATGAGTATGAGTATGAGTATGAGTATGAGTATGAGTATGATTATGTGTATGAGTATGAGTATGAGTATGAGTATGAGTATGAGAATGAGTATGAGTATGAGTATGAGTATGAGTATGAGTATGAGCATGAGCATGAGCATGAGTATGAGTATGAGTATGAGTATGAGTATGAGTATGAGTATGAGTATGAGTATGAGTATAAGTATTAGTATGAGTATGAGTACGAGTATTAGTATGAGTATGAGTATGAGTTTAAGTATGAGTATGAGTACGAGTATGCGTATGAATATGAGTATGAGTATGAGTATGAGTATGGGTATGAGTATGAGTATGAGTATGAGTATGAGTATAAGTATGAGCATGAGCATGAGTATGAGTATGAGTATGAGTATGAGTATAAGTATGAGAATGAGTATGAGTGTGAGTATGAGAATGAGTATGAGTATGTGTATGAGTATGAGTCTGAGTATGAGTATGAGTATGAGTATGAGTATGAGTGTGAGTGCGAATGTGAGTATGAGTATGAGTATGAGTATGAGTATGTGTATGAGTATGAGTATGTGTATGAGTATGAGTATGAGTATGAGTATGAGTATGAGTATGAGCATGAGTATGAGTATGAGTATGAGTATGAGTATGAGTATGTGTATGAGTATGAGTATGAGTATGAGTATGAGTATGAGTATGAGTATGAGTATGAGTTAGAGTATGAGTATGTGTATGAGTATGAGTATGAGTATGAGTATGAGTATGAGTGTGAGTGTGAGTGCGAATGTGAGTATGAGTATGAGTATGAGTATGAGTATGAGTATGTGTATGAGTATGAGTATGAGTATGAGTATGAGTATGAGTATGAGTATAAGTATGAGTATGAGTATGAGTATGTGTATGAGTATGAGTATGAGTATGAGTGTGAGTATGAGTATGAGTATGAGTATGAGTATGAATATGAGTATGAGTATGAGTATAAGTATTAGTATGAGTATGAGTACGAGTATTAGTATGAGTATGAGTATGAGTATGAGTTTAAGTATGAGTATGAGTATGAGTATGAGTATGTGCATGAGTATGAGTATGTGTATGAGTATGAGTATGAGTATTAGTATGAGTATAAGTATGAGAATGAGTATGAGTGTGAGTATGAGAATGAGTATGAGTATGTGTATGAGTATGAGTATGAGTATGAGTATGAGTATGAGTATGAGTATGAGTATGAGTATGAGTATGAGTATGAGTATGAGTATGAGTATGAGTATGAGTATGAGTATGAGTATGAGTATGAGTATGAGTATGAGTATGAGTATGAGTATGAGTATGAGTATGAGTATGAGTATGAGTATGAGTATGAGTATGAGTATGAGTATGAGTATGAGTATGAGTATGAGTATGAGTATGAGTATGAGTATGAGTATAAGTATGAGTATGAGTATGAGTATAAGTATTAGTATGAGTATGAGTACGAGTATTAGTATGAGTATGAGTATGAGTATGAGTTTAAGTATGAGTATGAGTATGAGTATGAGTATGAGTATGAGTATCAGTATGAGTATGAGTATGAGTATGAGTATGAGTATGAGGATGAGTATGAGTATAAGTATGAGTATGTGTATGAGTATGAGTATGAGTATGAGTATGAGTATGAGTATGAGTATGAGTATGAGTATGAGTTAGAGTATAAGTATGTGTATGAGTATGAGTATGAGTATGAGTATGAGTATGAGTGTGAGTGCGAATGTGAGTATGAGTATGAGTATGAGTATGAGTATGTGTATGAGTATGAGTATGAGTATGAGTATGACTATGAGTATGAGGATGAGTATGAGTATGAATATGAGTATGAGTATGAGTATGAGTATGACTATGAGTATGAGTATGACTATGACTATGACTATGACTATGAGAATGAGTATGAGTATGAGTATTAGTATGAATATGAGTATGAGTATGAGTGTGAGTATGAGTATGAGTATGAGTATGAGTATGAGTATGAGTATGAGTATGATTATGTGTATGAGTATGAGTATGAGTATGAGTATGAGTATGAGTATGAGAATGAGTATGAGTATGAGTATGACTATGAGTATGAGTATGAGCATGAGTATGAGTTAGAGTATGAGTATGTGTATGAGTATGAGTATGAGTATGAGTATGAGTATGAGTGTGAGTGTGAGTGCGAATGTGAGTATGAGTATGAGTATGAGTATGAGTATGAGTATGTGTATGAGTATGAGTATGAGTATGAGTATGAGTATGAGTATAAGTATGAGTATGAGTATGAGTATGTGTATGAGTATGAGTATGAGTATGAGTGTGAGTATGAGTATGAGTATGAGTATGAATATGAGTATGAGTATGAGTATAAGTATTAGTATGAGTATGAGTACGAGTATTAGTATGAGTATGAGTATGAGTATGAGTTTAAGTATGAGTATGAGTATGAGTATGTGCATGAGTATGAGTATGTGTATGAGTATGAGTATGAGTATTAGTATGAGTATAAGTATGAGAATGAGTATGAGTGTGAGTATGAGAATGAGTATGAGTATGTGTATGAGTATGAGTATGAGTATGAGTATGAGTATGAGTATGAGTATGAGTATGAGTATGAGTATGAGTATGAGTATGAGTATGAGTATGAGTATGAGTATGAGTATGAGTATGAGTATGAGTATGAGTATGAGTATGAGTATGAGTATGAGTATGAGTATGAGTATGAGTATGAGTATGAGTATGAGTATGAGTATGAGTATGAGTATGAGTATGAGTATGAGTATGAGTATGAGTATAAGTATGAGTATGAGTATGAGTATAAGTATTAGTATGAGTATGAGTACGAGTATTAGTATGAGTATGAGTATGAGTATGAGTTTAAGTATGAGTATGAGTATGAGTATGAGTATGAGAATCAGTATGAGTATGAGTATGAGTATGAGTATGAGGATGAGTATGAGTATAAGTATGAGTATGTGTATGAGTATGAGTATGAGTATGAGTATGAGTATGAGTATGAGTATGAGTTAGAGTATGAGTATGTGTATGAGTATGAGTATGAGTATGAGTATGAGTATGAGTGTGAGTGCGAATGTGAGTATGAGTATGAGTATGAGTATGAGTATGTGTATGAGTATGAGTATGAGTATGAGTATGACTATGAGTATGAGGATGAGTATGAGTATGAGTATGAGTATGAGTATGAGTATGACTATGAGTATGAGTATGACTATGACTATGACTATGACTATGAGAATGAGTATGAGTATGAGTATGAGTATTAGTATGAATATGAGTATGAGTATGAGTGTGAGTATGAGTATTAGTATGAGTATGAGTATGAGTATGAGTATGAGTATGAGTATGATTATGTGTATGAGTATGAGTATGAGTATGAGTATGAGTATGAGTATGAGAATGAGTATGAGTATGAGTATGAGTATGAGTATGAGTATGAGCATGAGCATGAGCATGAGTATGAGTATGAGTATGAGTATGAGTAAGAGTATGAGTATGAGTATGAGTATGAGTATAAGTATTAGTATGAGTATGAGTACGAGTATTAGTATGAGTATGAGTATGAGTTTAAGTATGAGTATGAGTACGAGTATGCGTATGAATATGAGTATGAGTATGAGTATGAGTATGGGTATGAGTATGAGTATGAGTATGAGTATGAGTATAAGTATGAGCATGAGCATGAGTATGAGTATGAGTATGAGTATGAGTATGAGTATAAGTATGAGAATGAGTATGAGTGTGAGTATGAGAATGAGTATGAGTATGTGTATGAGTATGAGTCTGAGTATGAGTATGAGTATGAGTATGAGTATGAGTATGAGTATGAGTATGTGTATGAGTATGAGTATGAGTATGAGTATGAGTATGAGTATGAGTATGAGTATGAGTATGAGTATGAGTATGAGTATGAGTATGAGTATGAGTATGACTATGAGAATGAGTATGACTATGACTATGACTATGAGAATGAGTATGAGTATGAGTATGAGTATGAGTATGAGTGTGAGTATGAGTATGAGTATGAGTATGAGTATGAGTATGAGTATGAGTATGAGTATGAGTATGAGTATGAGTATGAGTATGAGTATGAGTATGAGTATGAGTATGAGTATGAGTATGAGTATGAGTATGAGTATGAGTATGAGTATGAGGATAAGTATTAGTATGAGTATGAGTACGAGTATTAGTATGAGTATGAGTATGAGTTTAAGTATGAGTATGAGTATGAGTATGAGTATGAGTATGAGTATGAGTATGAGTATGATTATGTGTATGAGTATGAGTATGAGTATGAGTATGAGTATGAGAATGAGTATGAGTATGAGTATGAGTATGAGTATGAGTATGAGCATGAGCATGAGCATGAGTATGAGTATGAGTATGAGTATGAGTATGAGTATGAGTATGAGTATGAGTATGAGTATAAGTATTAGTATGAGTATGAGTACGAGTATTAGTATGAGTATGAGTATGAGTTTAAGTATGAGTATGAGTACGAGTATGCGTATGAATATGAGTATGAGTATGAGTATGAGTATGGGTATGAGTATGAGTATGAGTATGAGTATGAGTATAAGTATGAGCATGAGCATGAGTATGAGTATGAGTATGAGTATGAGTATAAGTATGAGAATGAGTATGAGTGTGAGTATGAGAATGAGTATGAGTATGTGTATGAGTATGAGTCTGAGTATGAGTATGAGTATGAGTATGAGTATGAGTGTGAGTGCGAATGTGAGTATGAGTATGAGTATGAGTATGAGTATGTGTATGAGTATGAGTATGAGTATGAGTATGACTATGAGTATGAGGATGAGTATGAGTATGAGTATGAGTATGAGTATGAGTATGAGTATGAATATGAGTATGAGTATGATTATAAGTATTAGTATGAGTATGAGTACGAGTATTAGTATGAGTATGAGTATGAGTATGAGTTTAAGAATGAGTACGAGTACGAGTATGTGCATGAGTATGAGTATGTGTATGAGTATGAGTATGAGTATGAGTATGAGTATGAGTATAAGTATAAGTATGAGAATGAGTATGAGTGTGAGTATGAGAATGAGTATGAGTATGTGTATGAGTATGAGTATGAGTATGAGTGTGAGTATGAGTATGAGTATGAGTATGAATATGAGTATGAGTATGAGTATAAGTATTAGTATGAGTATGAGTACGAGTATTAGTATGAGTATGAGTATGAGTTTAAGTATGAGTATGAGTATGAGTATGTGCATGAGTATGAGTATGTGTATGAGTATGAGTATGAGTATTAGTATGAGTATGAGTTTAAGTACGAGTATGAGTATGAGTATGTGCATGAGTATGAGTATGTGTATGAGTATGAGTATGAGTATGAGTATGAGTATGAGTATGAGTATAAGTATGAGAATGAGTATGAGTGTGAGTATGAGAATGAGTATGAGTATGTGTATGAGTATGAGTTTGAGTATGAGTATGAGTATGAGTATGAGTATGAGTATGAGTATGAGTATGAGTATGAGTATGTGTATGAGTATGAGTATGAGTATGAGTATGAGTATGAGTATGAGTATGAGTATGAGTATGAGTATGAGTATGAGTATGAGTATGTGTATGAGTATGAGTATGAGTATGAGTATGAGTATGAGTATGAGTATGAGTATGAGTATGAGTTAGAGTATGAGTATGTGTATGAGTATGAGTATGAGTATGAGTATGAGTATGAGTGTGAGTGTGAGTGCGAATGTGAGTATGAGTATGAGTATGAGTATGAGTATGAGTATGTGTATGAGTATGAGTATGAGTATGAGTATGAGTATGAGTATGAGTATAAGTATGAGTATGAGTATGAGTATGTGTATGAGTATGAGTATGAGTATGAGTGTGAGTATGAGTATGAGTATGAGTATGAGTATGAGTATGAATATGAGTATGAGTATGAGTATAAGTATTAGTATGAGTATGAGTACGAGTATTAGTATGAGTATGAGTATGAGTATGAGTTTAAGAATGAGTACGAGTACGAGTATGTGCATGAGTATGAGTATGTGTATGAGTATGAGTATGAGTATGAGTATGAGTATAAGTATAAGTATGAGAATGAGTATGAGTGTGAGTATGAGAATGAGTATGAGTATGTGTATGAGTATGAGTATGAGTATGAGTGTGAGTATGAGTATGAGTATGAGTATGAATATGAGTATGAGTATGAGTATAAGTATTAGTATGAGTATGAGTACGAGTATTAGTATGAGTATGAGTATGAGTTTAAGTATGAGTATGAGTATGAGTATGTGCATGAGTATGAGTATGTGTATGAGTATGAGTATGAGTATTAGTATGAGTATGAGTTTAAGTACGAGTATGAGTATGAGTATGTGCATGAGTATGAGTATGTGTATGAGTATGAGTATGAGTATGAGTATGAGTATGAGTATGAGTATGAGTATAAGTATGAGAATGAGTATGAGTGTGAGTATGAGAATGAGTATGAGTATGTGTATGAGTATGAGTTTGAGTATGAGTACGAGTATTAGTATGAGTATGAGTATGAGTTTAAGTATGAGTATGAGTACGAGTATGCGTATGAATATGAGTATGAGTATGAGTATGAGTATGGGTATGAGTATGAGTATGAGTATGAGTATGAGTATAAGTATGAGCATGAGCATGAGTATGAGTATGAGTATGAGTATGAGTATGAGTATAAGTATGAGAATGAGTATGAGTGTGAGTATGAGAATGAGTATGAGTATGTGTATGAGTATGAGTCTGAGTATGAGTATGAGTATGAGTATGAGTATGAGTATGAGTATGAGTATGTGTATGAGTATGAGTATGAGTATGAGTATGAGTATGAGTATGAGTATGAGTATGAGTATGAGTATGAGTATGAGTATGAGTATGAGTATGAGTATGACTATGAGAATGAGTATGACTATGACTATGACTATGAGAATGAGTATGAGTATGAGTATGAGTATGAGTATGAGTGTGAGTATGAGTATGAGTATGAGTATGAGTATGAGTATGAGTATGAGTATGAGTATGAATATGAGTATGAGTATGATTATAAGTATTAGTATGAGTATGAGTACGAGTATTAGTATGAGTATGAGTATGAGTATGAGTTTAAGAATGAGTACGAGTACGAGTATGTGCATGAGTATGAGTATGTGTATGAGTATGAGTATGAGTATGAGTATGAGTATGAGTATTAGTATGAGTATGAGTTTAAGTACGAGTATGAGTATGAGTATGAGTATGAGTATGAGTATGAGCATGAGCATGAGCATGAGTATGAGTATGAGTATGAGTATGAGTAAGAGTATGAGTATGAGTATGAGTATGAGTATAAGTATTAGTATGAGTATGAGTACGAGTATTAGTATGAGTATGAGTATGAGTATGAGTTTAAGTATGAGTATGAGTACGAGTATGCGTATGAATATGAGTATGAGTATGAGTATGAGTATGGGTATGAGTATGAGTATGAGTATGAGTATGAGTATAAGTATGAGCATGAGCATGAGTATGAGTATGAGTATGAGTATGAGTATGAGTATAAGTATGAGAATGAGTATGAGTGTGAGTATGAGAATGAGTATGAGTATGTGTATGAGTATGAGTCTGAGTATGAGTATGAGTATGAGTATGAGTATGAGTATGAGTATGAGTATGTGTATGAGTATGAGTATGAGTATGAGTATGAGTATGAGTATGAGTATGAGTATGAGTATGAGTATGAGTATGAGTATGAGTATGAGTATGAGTATGACTATGAGAATGAGTATGACTATGACTATGACTATGAGAATGAGTATGAGTATGAGTATGAGTATGAGTATGAGTGTGAGTATGAGTATGAGTATGAGTATGAGTATGAGTATGAGTATGAGTATGAGTATGAGTATGAATATGAGTATGAGTATGATTATAAGTATTAGTATGAGTATGAGTACGAGTATTAGTATGAGTATGAGTATGAGTATGAGTTTAAGAATGAGTACGAGTACGAGTATGTGCATGAGTATGAGTATGTGTATGAGTATGAGTATGAGTATGAGTATGAGTATGAGTATAAGTATAAGTATGAGAATGAGTATGAGTGTGAGTATGAGAATGAGTATGAGTATGTGTATGAGTATGAGTATGAGTATGAGTGTGAGTATGAGTATGAGTATGAGTATGAATATGAGTATGAGTATGAGTATAAGTATTAGTATGAGTATGAGTACGAGTATTAGTATGAGTATGAGTATGAGTTTAAGTATGAGTATGAGTATGAGTATGTGCATGAGTATGAGTATGTGTATGAGTATGAGTATGAGTATTAGTATGAGTATGAGTTTAAGTACGAGTATGAGTATGAGTATGTGCATGAGTATGAGTATGTGTATGAGTATGAGTATGAGTATGAGTATGAGTATGAGTATGAGTATGAGTATAAGTATGAGAATGAGTATGAGTGTGAGTATGAGAATGAGTATGAGTATGTGTATGAGTATGAGTTTGAGTATGAGTATGAGTATGAGTATGAGTATGAGTATGAGTATGAGTATGAGTATGTGTATGAGTATGAGTATGAGTATGAGTATGAGTATGAGTATGAGTATGAGTATGAGTATGAGTATGAGTATGAGTATGTGTATGAGTATGAGTATGAGTATGAGTATGAGTATGAGTATGAGTATGAGTATGAGTATGAGTTAGAGTATGAGTATGTGTATGAGTATGAGTATGAGTATGAGTATGAGTATGAGTGTGAGTGTGAGTGCGAATGTGAGTATGAGTATGAGTATGAGTATGAGTATGAGTATGTGTATGAGTATGAGTATGAGTATGTGTATGAGTATGAGTATGAGTATGAGTATGAGTATGAGTATGAGTATGAGTTAGAGTATGAGTATGTGTATGAGTATGAGTATGAGTATGAGTATGAGTATGAGTGTGAGTGCGAATGTGAGTATGAGTATGAGTATGAGTATGAGTATGTGTATGAGTATGAGTATGAGTATGAGTATGACTATGAGTATGAGGATGAGTATGAGTATGAGTATGAGTATGAGTATGAGTATGACTATGAGTATGAGTATGACTATGACTATGACTATGACTATGAGAATGAGTATGAGTATGAGTATTAGTATGAATATGAGTATGAGTATGAGTGTGAGTATGAGTATTAGTATGAGTATGAGTATGAGTATGAGTATGAGTATGAGTATGATTATGTGTATGAGTATGAGTATGAGTATGAGTATGAGTATGAGTATGAGAATGAGTATGAGTATGAGTATGAGTATGAGTATGAGTATGAGCATGAGCATGAGCATGAGTATGAGTATGAGTATGAGTATGAGTAAGAGTATGAGTATGAGTATGAGTATGAGTATAAGTATTAGTATGAGTATGAGTACGAGTATTAGTATGAGTATGAGTATGAGTTTAAGTATGAGTATGAGTACGAGTATGCGTATGAATATGAGTATGAGTATGAGTATGAGTATGAGGATGAGTATGAGTATAAGTATGAGTATGTGTATGAGTATGAGTATGAGTATGAGTATGAGTATGAGTATGAGTATGAGTATGAGTATGAGTATGAGTATGAGTGTGAGTATGAGTATGAGTATGAGTATGAATATGAGTATGAGTATGAGTATAAGTATTAGTATGAGTATGAGTACGAGTATTAGTATGAGTATGAGTATGAGTTTAAGTATGAGTATGAGTATGAGTATGTGCATGAGTATGAGTATGTGTATGAGTATGAGTATGAGTATTAGTATGAGTATGAGTTTAAGTACGAGTATGAGTATGAGTATGAGTATTAGTATGAGTATAAGTATGAGAATGAGTATGAGTGTGAGTATGAGTATGAGTATGTGTATGAGTATGAGTATGAGTATGAGTATGAGTATGAGTATGAGTATGAGTATGAGTGTGAGTATGAGTATGAGTATGAGTATGAATATGAGTATGAGTATGAGTATAAGTATTAGTATGAGTATGAGTACGAGTATTAGTATGAGTATGAGTATGAGTTTAAGTATGAGTATGAGTATGAGTATGTGCATGAGTATGAGTATGTGTATGAGTATGAGTATGAGTATTAGTATGAGTATGAGTTTAAGTACGAGTATGAGTATGAGTATGTGCATGAGTATGAGTATGTGTATGAGTATGAGTATGAGTATGAGTATGAGTATGAGTATGAGTATGAGTATGAGTATTAGTATGAGTATGAGTTTAAGTACGAGTATGAGTATGAGTATGTGCATGAGTATGAGTATGTGTATGAGTATGAGTATGAGTATGAGTATGAGTATGAGTATGAGTATGAGTATAAGTATGAGAATGAGTATGAGTGTGAGTATGAGAATGAGTATGAGTATGTGTATGAGTATGAGTTTGAGTATGAGTATGAGTATGAGTATGAGTATGAGTATGAGTATGAGTATGAGTATGTGTATGAGTATGAGTATGAGTATGAGTATGAGTATGAGTATGAGTATGAGTATGAGTATGAGTATGAGTATGAGTATGAGTATGTGTATGAGTATGAGTATGAGTATGAGTATGAGTATGAGTATGAGTATGAGTATGAGTTAGAGTATGAGTATGTGTATGAGTATGAGTATGAGTATGAGTATGAGTATGAGTGTGAGTGTGAGTGCGAATGTGAGTATGAGTATGAGTATGAGTATGAGTATGAGTATGTGTATGAGTATGAGTATGAGTATGAGTATGAGTATGAGTATGAGTATAAGTATGAGTATGAGTATGAGTATGTGTATGAGTATGAGTATGAGTATGAGTGTGAGTATGAGTATGAGTATGAGTATGAGTATGAATATGAGTATGAGTATGAGTATAAGTATTAGTATGAGTATGAGTACGAGTATTAGTATGAGTATGAGTATGAGTATGAGTTTAAGTATGAGTATGAGTATGAGTATGAGTATGTGCATGAGTATGAGTATGTGTATGAGTATGAGTATGAGTATTAGTATGAGTATAAGTATGAGAATGAGTATGAGTGTGAGTATGAGAATGAGTATGAGTATGTGTATGAGTATGAGTATGAGTATGAGTATGAGTATGAGTATGAGTATGAGTATGAGTATGAGTATGAGTATGAGTATGAGTATGAGTATGAGTATGAGTATGAGTATGAGTATGAGTATGAGTATGAGTATGAGTATGAGTATGAGTATGAGTATGAGTATGAGTATGAGTATGAGTATGAGTATGTGTATGAGTATGAGTATGAGTATGAGTATGAGTATGAGTATGAGTATGAGTATGAGTATGAGTATGAGTATGAGTATGAGTATGAGTATGAGTATGAGTATGAGTATGAGTATGAGTATGAGTATGAGTATGAGTATGAGTATGAGTATGAGTATGAGTATGAGTATGAGTATGAGTATGAGTATGAGTATGAGTATGAGTATGAGTATGAGTATAAGTATGAGTATGAGTATGAGTATAAGTATTAGTATGAGTATGAGTACGAGTATTAGTATGAGTATGAGTATGAGTATGAGTTTAAGTATGAGTATGAGTATGAGTATGAGTATGAGAATCAGTATGAGTATGAGTATGAGTATGAGTATGAGTATGAGTATGAGTATGAGTATGAGTATGAGTATGAGTATGAGTATGAGTATGAGTATGAGTATGAGTATGAGTATGAGTATGAGTATGAGTATGAGTATGAGTATGAGTATGAGTATAAGTATGAGTATGAGTATGAGTATAAGTATTAGTATGAGTATGAGTACGAGTATTAGTATGAGTATGAGTATGAGTATGAGTTTAAGTATGAGTATGAGTATGAGTATGAGTATGAGAATCAGTATGAGTATGAGTATGAGTATGAGTATGAGGATGAGTATGAGTATAAGTATGAGTATGTGTATGAGTATGAGTATGAGTATGAGTATGAGTATGAGTATGAGTATGAGTTAGAGTATGAGTATGTGTATGAGTATGAGTATGAGTATGAGTATGAGTATGAGTGTGAGTGCGAATGTGAGTATGAGTATGAGTATGAGTATGAGTATGTGTATGAGTATGAGTATGAGTATGAGTATGACTATGAGTATGAGGATGAGTATGAGTATGAGTATGAGTATGAGTATGAGTATGACTATGAGTATGAGTATGACTATGACTATGACTATGACTATGAGAATGAGTATGAGTATGAGTATTAGTATGAATATGAGTATGAGTATGAGTGTGAGTATGAGTATTAGTATGAGTATGAGTATGAGTATGAGTATGAGTATGAGTATGATTATGTGTATGAGTATGAGTATGAGTATGAGTATGAGTATGAGTATGAGTATGAGAATGAGTATGAGTATGAGTATGAGTATGAGTATGAGTATGAGCATGAGCATGAGCATGAGTATGAGTATGAGTATGAGTATGAGTAAGAGTATGAGTATGAGTATGAGTATGAGTATAAGTATTAGTATGAGTATGAGTACGAGTATTAGTATGAGTATGAGTATGAGTTTAAGTATGAGTATGAGTACGAGTATGCGTATGAATATGAGTATGAGTATGAGTATGAGTATGGGTATGAGTATGAGTATGAGTATGAGTATGAGTATAAGTATGAGCATGAGCATGAGTATGAGTATGAGTATGAGTATGAGTATGAGTATAAGTATGAGAATGAGTATGAGTGTGAGTATGAGAATGAGTATGAGTATGTGTATGAGTATGAGTCTGAGTATGAGTATGAGTATGAGTATGAGTATGAGTATGAGTATGAGTATGTGTATGAGTATGAGTATGAGTATGAGTATGAGTATGAGTATGAGTATGAGTATGAGTATGAGTATGAGTATGAGTATGAGTATGAGTATGAGTATGAGTATGACTATGAGAATGAGTATGACTATGACTATGACTATGAGAATGAGTATGAGTATGAGTATGAGTATGAGTATGAGTGTGAGTATGAGTATGAGTATGAGTATGAGTATGAGTATGAGTATGAGTATGAGTATGAGTATGAGTATGAGTATGAGTATGAGTATGAGTATGAGTATGAGTATGAGTATGAGTATGAGTATGAGTATGAGTATGAGGATAAGTATTAGTATGAGTATGAGTACGAGTATTAGTATGAGTATGAGTATGAGTTTAAGTATGAGTATGAGTATGAGTATGAGTATGAGTATGAGTATGAGTATGAGTATGATTATGTGTATGAGTATGAGTATGAGTATGAGTATGAGTATGAGAATGAGTATGAGTATGAGTATGAGTATGAGTATGAGTATGAGCATGAGCATGAGCATGAGTATGAGTATGAGTATGAGTATGAGTATGAGTATGAGTATGAGTATGAGTATGAGTATAAGTATTAGTATGAGTATGAGTACGAGTATTAGTATGAGTATGAGTATGAGTTTAAGTATGAGTATGAGTACGAGTATGCGTATGAATATGAGTATGAGTATGAGTATGAGTATGGGTATGAGTATGAGTATGAGTATGAGTATGAGTATAAGTATGAGCATGAGCATGAGTATGAGTATGAGTATGAGTATGAGTATAAGTATGAGAATGAGTATGAGTGTGAGTATGAGAATGAGTATGAGTATGTGTATGAGTATGAGTCTGAGTATGAGTATGAGTATGAGTATGAGTATGAGTGTGAGTGCGAATGTGAGTATGAGTATGAGTATGAGTATGAGTATGTGTATGAGTATGAGTATGTGTATGAGTATGAGTATGAGTATGAGTATGAGTATGAGTATGAGCATGAGTATGAGTATGAGTATGAGTATGAGTATGAGTATGTGTATGAGTATGAGTATGAGTATGAGTATGAGTATGAGTATGAGTATGAGTATGAGTTAGAGTATGAGTATGTGTATGAGTATGAGTATGAGTATGAGTATGAGTATGAGTGTGAGTGTGAGTGCGAATGTGAGTATGAGTATGAGTATGAGTATGAGTATGAGTATGTGTATGAGTATGAGTATGAGTATGAGTATGAGTATGAGTATGAGTATAAGTATGAGTATGAGTATGAGTATGTGTATGAGTATGAGTATGAGTATGAGTGTGAGTATGAGTATGAGTATGAGTATGAGTATGAATATGAGTATGAGTATGAGTATAAGTATTAGTATGAGTATGAGTACGAGTATTAGTATGAGTATGAGTATGAGTATGAGTTTAAGTATGAGTATGAGTATGAGTATGAGTATGTGCATGAGTATGAGTATGAGTTTAAGTATGAGTATGAGTATGAGTATGAGTATGAGTATGAGTATCAGTATGAGTATGAGTATGAGTATGAGTATGAGTATGAGGATGAGTATGAGTATAAGTATGAGTATGTGTATGAGTATGAGTATGAGTATGAGTATGAGTATGAGTATGAGTATGAGTATGAGTATGAGTTAGAGTATAAGTATGTGTATGAGTATGAGTATGAGTATGAGTATGAGTATGAGTGTGAGTGCGAATGTGAGTATGAGTATGAGTATGAGTATGAGTATGTGTATGAGTATGAGTATGAGTATGAGTATGACTATGAGTATGAGGATGAGTATGAGTATGAATATGAGTATGAGTATGAGTATGAGTATGACTATGAGTATGAGTATGACTATGACTATGACTATGACTATGAGAATGAGTATGAGTATGAGTATTAGTATGAATATGAGTATGAGTATGATTGTGAGTATGAGTATGAGTATGAGTATGAGTATGAGTATGAGTATGAGTATGATTATGTGTATGAGTATGAGTATGAGTATGAGTATGAGTATGAGTATGAGAATGAGTATGAGTATGAGTATGACTATGAGTATGAGTATGAGCATGAGTATGAGTTAGAGTATGAGTATGTGTATGAGTATGAGTATGAGTATGAGTATGAGTATGAGTGTGAGTGTGAGTGCGAATGTGAGTATGAGTATGAGTATGAGTATGAGTATGAGTATGTGTATGAGTATGAGTATGAGTATGAGTATGAGTATGAGTATAAGTATGAGTATGAGTATGAGTATGTGTATGAGTATGAGTATGAGTATGAGTGTGAGTATGAGTATGAGTATGAGTATGAATATGAGTATGAGTATGAGTATAAGTATTAGTATGAGTATGAGTACGAGTATTAGTATGAGTATGAGTATGAGTATGAGTTTAAGTATGAGTATGAGTATGAGTATGTGCATGAGTATGAGTATGTGTATGAGTATGAGTATGAGTATTAGTATGAGTATAAGTATGAGAATGAGTATGAGTGTGAGTATGAGAATGAGTATGAGTATGTGTATGAGTATGAGTATGAGTATGAGTATGAGTATGAGTATGAGTATGAGTATGTGTATGAGTATGAGTATGAGTATGAGTATGAGTATGAGTATGAGTATGAGTATGAGTATGAGTATGAGTATGAGTATGAGTATGAGTATGAGTATGACTATGAGAATGAGTATGACTATGACTATGACTATGAGAATGAGTATGAGTATGAGTATGAGTATGAGTATGAGTGTGAGTATGAGTATGAGTATGAGTATGAGTATGAGTATGAGTATGAGTATGAGTATGAGTATGAGTATGAGTATGAGTATGAGTATGAGTATGAGTATGAGTATGAGTATGAGTATGAGTATGAGTATGAGTATGAGTATGAGTATGAGGATAAGTATTAGTATGAGTATGAGTACGAGTATTAGTATGAGTATGAGTATGAGTTTAAGTATGAGTATGAGTATGAGTATGAGTATGAGTATGAGTATGAGTATGAGTATGATTATGTGTATGAGTATGAGTATGAGTATGAGTATGAGTATGAGAATGAGTATGAGTATGAGTATGAGTATGAGTATGAGTATGAGCATGAGCATGAGCATGAGTATGAGTATGAGTATGAGTATGAGTATGAGTATGAGTATGAGTATGAGTATGAGTATAAGTATTAGTATGAGTATGAGTACGAGTATTAGTATGAGTATGAGTATGAGTTTAAGTATGAGTATGAGTACGAGTATGCGTATGAATATGAGTATGAGTATGAGTATGAGTATGGGTATGAGTATGAGTATGAGTATGAGTATGAGTATAAGTATGAGCATGAGCATGAGTATGAGTATGAGTATGAGTATGAGTATAAGTATGAGAATGAGTATGAGTGTGAGTATGAGAATGAGTATGAGTATGTGTATGAGTATGAGTCTGAGTATGAGTATGAGTATGAGTATGAGTATGAGTGTGAGTGCGAATGTGAGTATGAGTATGAGTATGAGTATGAGTATGTGTATGAGTATGAGTATGAGTATGAGTATGACTATGAGTATGAGGATGAGTATGAGTATGAGTATGAGTATGAGTATGAGTATGAGTATGAATATGAGTATGAGTATGATTATAAGTATTAGTATGAGTATGAGTACGAGTATTAGTATGAGTATGAGTATGAGTATGAGTTTAAGAATGAGTACGAGTACGAGTATGTGCATGAGTATGAGTATGTGTATGAGTATGAGTATGAGTATGAGTATGAGTATGAGTATAAGTATAAGTATGAGAATGAGTATGAGTGTGAGTATGAGAATGAGTATGAGTATGTGTATGAGTATGAGTATGAGTATGAGTGTGAGTATGAGTATGAGTATGAGTATGAATATGAGTATGAGTATGAGTATAAGTATTAGTATGAGTATGAGTACGAGTATTAGTATGAGTATGAGTATGAGTTTAAGTATGAGTATGAGTATGAGTATGTGCATGAGTATGAGTATGTGTATGAGTATGAGTATGAGTATTAGTATGAGTATGAGTTTAAGTACGAGTATGAGTATGAGTATGTGCATGAGTATGAGTATGTGTATGAGTATGAGTATGAGTATGAGTATGAGTATGAGTATGAGTATAAGTATGAGAATGAGTATGAGTGTGAGTATGAGAATGAGTATGAGTATGTGTATGAGTATGAGTTTGAGTATGAGTATGAGTATGAGTATGAGTATGAGTATGAGTATGAGTATGAGTATGAGTATGTGTATGAGTATGAGTATGAGTATGAGTATGAGTATGAGTATGAGTATGAGTATGAGTATGAGTATGAGTATGAGTATGAGTATGTGTATGAGTATGAGTATGAGTATGAGTATGAGTATGAGTATGAGTATGAGTATGAGTATGAGTTAGAGTATGAGTATGTGTATGAGTATGAGTATGAGTATGAGTATGAGTATGAGTGTGAGTGTGAGTGCGAATGTGAGTATGAGTATGAGTATGAGTATGAGTATGAGTATGTGTATGAGTATGAGTATGAGTATGAGTATGAGTATGAGTATGAGTATAAGTATGAGTATGAGTATGAGTATGTGTATGAGTATGAGTATGAGTATGAGTGTGAGTATGAGTATGAGTATGAGTATGAGTATGAGTATGAATATGAGTATGAGTATGAGTATAAGTATTAGTATGAGTATGAGTACGAGTATTAGTATGAGTATGAGTATGAGTATGAGTTTAAGAATGAGTACGAGTACGAGTATGTGCATGAGTATGAGTATGTGTATGAGTATGAGTATGAGTATGAGTATGAGTATAAGTATAAGTATGAGAATGAGTATGAGTGTGAGTATGAGAATGAGTATGAGTATGTGTATGAGTATGAGTATGAGTATGAGTGTGAGTATGAGTATGAGTATGAGTATGAATATGAGTATGAGTATGAGTATAAGTATTAGTATGAGTATGAGTACGAGTATTAGTATGAGTATGAGTATGAGTTTAAGTATGAGTATGAGTATGAGTATGTGCATGAGTATGAGTATGTGTATGAGTATGAGTATGAGTATTAGTATGAGTATGAGTTTAAGTACGAGTATGAGTATGAGTATGTGCATGAGTATGAGTATGTGTATGAGTATGAGTATGAGTATGAGTATGAGTATGAGTATGAGTATGAGTATAAGTATGAGAATGAGTATGAGTGTGAGTATGAGAATGAGTATGAGTATGTGTATGAGTATGAGTTTGAGTATGAGTACGAGTATTAGTATGAGTATGAGTATGAGTTTAAGTATGAGTATGAGTACGAGTATGCGTATGAATATGAGTATGAGTATGAGTATGAGTATGGGTATGAGTATGAGTATGAGTATGAGTATGAGTATAAGTATGAGCATGAGCATGAGTATGAGTATGAGTATGAGTATGAGTATGAGTATAAGTATGAGAATGAGTATGAGTGTGAGTATGAGAATGAGTATGAGTATGTGTATGAGTATGAGTCTGAGTATGAGTATGAGTATGAGTATGAGTATGAGTATGAGTATGAGTATGTGTATGAGTATGAGTATGAGTATGAGTATGAGTATGAGTATGAGTATGAGTATGAGTATGAGTATGAGTATGAGTATGAGTATGAGTATGAGTATGACTATGAGAATGAGTATGACTATGACTATGACTATGAGAATGAGTATGAGTATGAGTATGAGTATGAGTATGAGTGTGAGTATGAGTATGAGTATGAGTATGAGTATGAGTATGAGTATGAGTATGAGTATGAATATGAGTATGAGTATGATTATAAGTATTAGTATGAGTATGAGTACGAGTATTAGTATGAGTATGAGTATGAGTATGAGTTTAAGAATGAGTACGAGTACGAGTATGTGCATGAGTATGAGTATGTGTATGAGTATGAGTATGAGTATGAGTATGAGTATGAGTATTAGTATGAGTATGAGTTTAAGTACGAGTATGAGTATGAGTATGAGTATGAGTATGAGTATGAGCATGAGCATGAGCATGAGTATGAGTATGAGTATGAGTATGAGTAAGAGTATGAGTATGAGTATGAGTATGAGTATAAGTATTAGTATGAGTATGAGTACGAGTATTAGTATGAGTATGAGTATGAGTATGAGTTTAAGTATGAGTATGAGTACGAGTATGCGTATGAATATGAGTATGAGTATGAGTATGAGTATGGGTATGAGTATGAGTATGAGTATGAGTATGAGTATAAGTATGAGCATGAGCATGAGTATGAGTATGAGTATGAGTATGAGTATGAGTATAAGTATGAGAATGAGTATGAGTGTGAGTATGAGAATGAGTATGAGTATGTGTATGAGTATGAGTCTGAGTATGAGTATGAGTATGAGTATGAGTATGAGTATGAGTATGAGTATGTGTATGAGTATGAGTATGAGTATGAGTATGAGTATGAGTATGAGTATGAGTATGAGTATGAGTATGAGTATGAGTATGAGTATGAGTATGAGTATGACTATGAGAATGAGTATGACTATGACTATGACTATGAGAATGAGTATGAGTATGAGTATGAGTATGAGTATGAGTGTGAGTATGAGTATGAGTATGAGTATGAGTATGAGTATGAGTATGAGTATGAGTATGAATATGAGTATGAGTATGATTATAAGTATTAGTATGAGTATGAGTACGAGTATTAGTATGAGTATGAGTATGAGTATGAGTTTAAGAATGAGTACGAGTACGAGTATGTGCATGAGTATGAGTATGTGTATGAGTATGAGTATGAGTATGAGTATGAGTATGAGTATAAGTATAAGTATGAGAATGAGTATGAGTGTGAGTATGAGAATGAGTATGAGTATGTGTATGAGTATGAGTATGAGTATGAGTGTGAGTATGAGTATGAGTATGAGTATGAATATGAGTATGAGTATGAGTATAAGTATTAGTATGAGTATGAGTACGAGTATTAGTATGAGTATGAGTATGAGTTTAAGTATGAGTATGAGTATGAGTATGTGCATGAGTATGAGTATGTGTATGAGTATGAGTATGAGTATTAGTATGAGTATGAGTTTAAGTACGAGTATGAGTATGAGTATGTGCATGAGTATGAGTATGTGTATGAGTATGAGTATGAGTATGAGTATGAGTATGAGTATGAGTATGAGTATAAGTATGAGAATGAGTATGAGTGTGAGTATGAGAATGAGTATGAGTATGTGTATGAGTATGAGTTTGAGTATGAGTATGAGTATGAGTATGAGTATGAGTATGAGTATGAGTATGAGTATGTGTATGAGTATGAGTATGAGTATGAGTATGAGTATGAGTATGAGTATGAGTATGAGTATGAGTATGAGTATGAGTATGTGTATGAGTATGAGTATGAGTATGAGTATGAGTATGAGTATGAGTATGAGTATGAGTATGAGTTAGAGTATGAGTATGTGTATGAGTATGAGTATGAGTATGAGTATGAGTATGAGTGTGAGTGTGAGTGCGAATGTGAGTATGAGTATGAGTATGAGTATGAGTATGAGTATGTGTATGAGTATGAGTATGAGTATGTGTATGAGTATGAGTATGAGTATGAGTATGAGTATGAGTATGAGTATGAGTTAGAGTATGAGTATGTGTATGAGTATGAGTATGAGTATGAGTATGAGTATGAGTGTGAGTGCGAATGTGAGTATGAGTATGAGTATGAGTATGAGTATGTGTATGAGTATGAGTATGAGTATGAGTATGACTATGAGTATGAGGATGAGTATGAGTATGAGTATGAGTATGAGTATGAGTATGACTATGAGTATGAGTATGACTATGACTATGACTATGACTATGAGAATGAGTATGAGTATGAGTATTAGTATGAATATGAGTATGAGTATGAGTGTGAGTATGAGTATTAGTATGAGTATGAGTATGAGTATGAGTATGAGTATGAGTATGATTATGTGTATGAGTATGAGTATGAGTATGAGTATGAGTATGAGTATGAGAATGAGTATGAGTATGAGTATGAGTATGAGTATGAGTATGAGCATGAGCATGAGCATGAGTATGAGTATGAGTATGAGTATGAGTAAGAGTATGAGTATGAGTATGAGTATGAGTATAAGTATTAGTATGAGTATGAGTACGAGTATTAGTATGAGTATGAGTATGAGTTTAAGTATGAGTATGAGTACGAGTATGCGTATGAATATGAGTATGAGTATGAGTATGAGTATGGGTATGAGTATGAGTATGAGTATGAGTATGAGTATAAGTATGAGCATGAGCATGAGTATGAGTATGAGTATGAGTATGAGTATGAGTATAAGTATGAGAATGAGTATGAGTGTGAGTATGAGAATGAGTATGAGTATGTGTATGAGTATGAGTCTGAGTATGAGTATGAGTATGAGTATGAGTATGAGTATGAGTATGAGTATGTGTATGAGTATGAGTATGAGTATGAGTATGAGTATGAGTATGAGTATGAGTATGAGTATGAGTATGAGTATGAGTATGAGTATGAGTATGACTATGAGAATGAGTATGACTATGACTATGACTATGAGAATGAGTATGAGTATGAGTATGAGTATGAGTATGAGTGTGAGTATGAGTATGAGTATGAGTATGAGTATGAGTATGAGTATGAGTATGAGTATGAGTATGAGTATGAGTATGAGTATGAGTATGAGTATGAGTATGAGTATGAGTATGAGTATGAGTATGAGTATGAGTATGAGTATGAGTATGAGGATAAGTATTAGTATGAGTATGAGTACGAGTATTAGTATGAGTATGAGTATGAGTTTAAGTATGAGTATGAGTATGAGTATGAGTATGAGTATGAGTATGAGTATGAGTATGATTATGTGTATGAGTATGAGTATGAGTATGAGTATGAGTATGAGAATGAGTATGAGTATGAGTATGAGTATGAGTATGAGTATGAGCATGAGCATGAGCATGAGTATGAGTATGAGTATGAGTATGAGTATGAGTATGAGTATGAGTATGAGTATGAGTATGAGTATAAGTATTAGTATGAGTATGAGTACGAGTATTAGTATGAGTATGAGTATGAGTTTAAGTATGAGTATGAGTACGAGTATGCGTATGAATATGAGTATGAGTATGAGTATGAGTATGGGTATGAGTATGAGTATGAGTATGAGTATGAGTATAAGTATGAGCAAGAGCATGAGTATGAGTATGAGTATGAGTATGAGTATAAGTATGAGAATGAGTATGAGTGTGAGTATGAGAATGAGTATGAGTATGTGTATGAGTATGAGTCTGAGTATGAGTATGAGTATGAGTATGAGTATGAGTGTGAGTGCGAATGTGAGTATGAGTATGAGTATGAGTATGAGTATGTGTATGAGTATGAGTATGAGTATGAGTATGACTATGAGTATGAGGATGAGTATGAGTATGAGTATGAGTATGAGTATGAGTATGAGTATGAATATGAGTATGAGTATGATTATAAGTATTAGTATGAGTATGAGTACGAGTATTAGTATGAGTATGAGTATGAGTATGAGTTTAAGAATGAGTACGAGTACGAGTATGTGCATGAGTATGAGTATGTGTATGAGTATGAGTATGAGTATGAGTATGAGTATGAGTATAAGTATAAGTATGAGAATGAGTATGAGTGTGAGTATGAGAATGAGTATGAGTATGTGTATGAGTATGAGTATGAGTATGAGTGTGAGTATGAGTATGAGTATGAGTATGAATATGAGTATGAGTATGAGTATAAGTATTAGTATGAGTATGAGTACGAGTATTAGTATGAGTATGAGTATGAGTTTAAGTATGAGTATGAGTATGAGTATGTGCATGAGTATGAGTATGTGTATGAGTATGAGTATGAGTATTAGTATGAGTATGAGTTTAAGTACGAGTATGAGTATGAGTATGTGCATGAGTATGAGTATGTGTATGAGTATGAGTATGAGTATGAGTATGAGTATGAGTATGAGTATGAGTATAAGTATGAGAATGAGTATGAGTGTGAGTATGAGAATGAGTATGAGTATGTGTATGAGTATGAGTTTGAGTATGAGTATGAGTATGAGTATGAGTATGAGTATGAGTATGAGTATGAGTATGTGTATGAGTATGAGTATGAGTATGAGTATGAGTATGAGTATGAGTATGAGTATGAGTATGAGTATGAGTATGAGTATGAGTATGTGTATGAGTATGAGTATGAGTATGAGTATGAGTATGAGTATGAGTATGAGTATGAGTATGAGTTAGAGTATGAGTATGTGTATGAGTATGAGTATGAGTATGAGTATGAGTATGAGTGTGAGTGTGAGTGCGAATGTGAGTATGAGTATGAGTATGAGTATGAGTATGAGTATGTGTATGAGTATGAGTATGAGTATGAGTATGAGTATGAGTATGAGTATAAGTATGAGTATGAGTATGAGTATGTGTATGAGTATGAGTATGAGTATGAGTGTGAGTATGAGTATGAGTATGAGTATGAGTATGAGTATGAATATGAGTATGAGTATGAGTATAAGTATTAGTATGAGTATGAGTACGAGTATTAGTATGAGTATGAGTATGAGTATGAGTTTAAGAATGAGTACGAGTACGAGTATGTGCATGAGTATGAGTATGTGTATGAGTATGAGTATGAGTATGAGTATGAGTATGAGTATAAGTATAAGTATGAGAATGAGTATGAGTGTGAGTATGAGAATGAGTATGAGTATGTGTATGAGTATGAGTATGAGTATGAGTGTGAGTATGAGTATGAGTATGAGTATGAATATGAGTATGAGTATGAGTATAAGTATTAGTATGAGTATGAGTACGAGTATTAGTATGAGTATGAGTATGAGTTTTTGTATGAGTATGAGTATGAGTATGTGCATGAGTATGAGTATGTGTATGAGTATGAGTATGAGTATTAGTATGAGTATGAGTTTAAGTACGAGTATGAGTATGAGTATGTGCATGAATATGAGTATGTGTATGAGTATGAGTATGAGTATGAGTATGAGTATGAGTATGAGTATGAGTATAAGTATGAGAATGAGTATGAGTGTGAGTATGAGAATGAGTATGAGTATGTGTATGAGTATGAGTTTGAGTATGAGTATGAGTATGAGTATGAGTATGAGTATGAGTATGAGTATGAGTATGAGTATGTGTATGAGTATGAGTATGAGTATGAGTATGAGTATGAGTATGAGTATGAGTATGAGTATGAGTTAGAGTATGAGTATGTGTATGAGTATGAGTATGAGTATGAGTATGAGTATGAGTATGAGTGTGAGTGTGAGTGCGAATGTGAGTATGAGTATGAGTATGAGTATGAGTATGAGTATGTGTATGAGTATGAGTATGAGTATGAGTATGAGTATGAGTATGAGTATAAGTATGAGTATGAGTATGAGTATGTGTATGAGTATGAGTATGAGTATGAGTGTGAGTATGAGTATGAGTATGAGTATGAGTATGAATATGAGTATGAGTATGAGTATGAGTATAAGTATTAGTATGAGTATGAGTACGAGTATTAGTATGAGTATGAGTATGAGTATGAGTTTAAGTATGAGTATGAGTATGAGTATGAGTATGTGCATGAGTATGAGTATGTGTATGAGTATGAGTATGAGTATTAGTATGAGTATAAGTATGAGAATGAGTATGAGTGTGAGTATGAGAATGAGTATGAGTATGTGTATGAGTATGAGTATGAGTATGAGTATGAGTATGAGTATGAGTATGAGTATGAGTATGAGTATGAGTATGAGTATGAGTATGAGTATGAGTATGAGTATGAGTATGAGTATGAGTATGAGTATGAGTATGAGTATGAGTATGAGTATGAGTATGAGTATGAGTATGAGTATGAGTATGAGTATGAGTATGAGTATGAGTATAAGTATGAGTATGAGTATGAGTATAAGTATTAGTATGAGTATGAGTACGAGTATTAGTATGAGTATGAGTATGAGTATGAGTTTAAGTATGAGTATGAGTATGAGTATGAGTATGAGTATGAGTATCAGTATGAGTATGAGTATGAGTATGAGTATGAGGATGAGTATGAGTATAAGTATGAGTATGTGTATGAGTATGAGTATGAGTATGAGTATGAGTATGAGTATGAGTATGAGTATGAGTTAGAGTATATGTATGTGTATGAGTATGAGTATGAGTATGAGTATGAGTATGAGTGTGAGTGCGAATGTGAGTATGAGTATGAGTATGAGTATGAGTATGTGTATGAGTATGAGTATGAGTATGAGTATGACTATGAGTATGAGGATGAGTATGAGTATGAATATGAGTATGAGTATGAGTATGAGTATGACTATGAGTATGAGTATGACTATGACTATGACTATGACTATGAGAATGAGTATGAGTATGAGTATTAGTATGAATATGAGTATGAGTATGAGTGTGAGTATGAGTATGAGTATGAGTATGAGTATGAGTATGAGTATGAGTATGAGTATGATTATGTGTATGAGTATGAGTATGAGTATGAGTATGAGTATGAGTATGAGAATGAGTATGAGTATGAGTATGAGTATGAGTATGAGTATGAGCATGAGTATGAGTTAGAGTATGAGTATGTGTATGAGTATGAGTATGAGTATGAGTATTAGTATGAGTATAAGTATGAGAATGAGTATGAGTGTGAGTATGAGAATGAGTATGAGTATGTGTATGAGTATGAGTATGAGTATGAGTATGAGTATGAGTATGAGTATGAGTATGAGTATGAGTATGAGTATGAGTATGAGTATGAGTATGAGTATGAGTATGAGTATGAGTATGAGTATGAGTACGAGTATGTGCATGAGTATGAGTATGTGTATGAGTATGAGTATGAGTATGAGTATGAGTATGAGTATAAGTATAAGTATGAGAATGAGTATGAGTGTGAGTATGAGAATGAGTATGAGTATGTGTATGAGTATGAGTATGAGTATGAGTGTGAGTATGAGTATGAGTATGAGTATGAATATGAGTATGAGTATGAGTATAAGTATTAGTATGAGTATGAGTACGAGTATTAGTATGAGTATGAGTATGAGTTTAAGTATGAGTATGAGTATGAGTATGTGCATGAGTATGAGTATGTGTATGAGTATGAGTATGAGTATTAGTATGAGTATGAGTTTAAGTACGAGTATGAGTATGAGTATGTGCATGAGTATGAGTATGTGTATGAGTATGAGTATGAGTATGAGTATGAGTATGAGTATGAGTATGAGTATAAGTATGAGAATGAGTATGAGTGTGAGTATGAGAATGAGTATGAGTATGTGTATGAGTATGAGTTTGAGTATGAGTATGAGTATGAGTATGAGTATGAGTATGAGTATGAGTATGAGTATGTGTATGAGTATGAGTATGAGTATGAGTATGAGTATGAGTATGAGTATGAGTATGAGTATGAGTATGAGTATGAGTATGAGTATGAGTATGTGTATGAGTATGAGTATGAGTATGAGTATGAGTATGAGTATGAGTATGAGTATGAGTATGAGTTAGAGTATGAGTATGTGTATGAGTATGAGTATGAGTATGAGTATGAGTATGAGTATGAGTGTGAGTGTGAGTGCGAATGTGAGTATGAGTATGAGTATGAGTATGAGTATGAGTATGTGTATGAGTATGAGTATGAGTATGAGTATGAGTATGAGTATGAGTATAAGTATGAGTATGAGTATGAGTATGTGTATGAGTATGAGTATGAGTATGAGTGTGAGTATGAGTATGAGTATGAGTATGAGTATGAATATGAGTATGAGTATGAGTATAAGTATTAGTATGAGTATGAGTACGAGTATTAGTATGAGTATGAGTATGAGTATGAGTTTAAGAATGAGTACGAGTACGAGTATGTGCATGAGTATGAGTATGTGTATGAGTATGAGTATGAGTATGAGTATGAGTATGAGTATAAGTATAAGTATGAGAATGAGTATGAGTGTGAGTATGAGAATGAGTATGAGTATGTGTATGAGTATGAGTATGAGTATGAGTGTGAGTATGAGTATGAGTATGAGTATGAATATGAGTATGAGTATGAGTATAAGTATTAGTATGAGTATGAGTACGAGTATTAGTATGAGTATGAGTATGAGTATGAGTATGAGTGTGAGTGTGAGTGCGAATGTGAGTATGAGTATGAGTATGAGTATGAGTATGAGTATGTGTATGAGTATGAGTATGAGTATGAGTATGAGTATGAGTATGAGTATAAGTATGAGTATGAGTATGAGTATGTGTATGAGTATGAGTATGAGTATGAGTGTGAGTATGAGTATGAGTATGAGTATGAGTATGAATATGAGTATGAGTATGAGTATAAGTATTAGTATGAGTATGAGTACGAGTATTAGTATGAGTATGAGTATGAGTATGAGTTTAAGAATGAGTACGAGTACGAGTATGTGCATGAGTATGAGTATGTGTATGAGTATGAGTATGAGTATGAGTATGAGTATGAGTATAAGTATAAGTATGAGAATGAGTATGAGTGTGAGTATGAGAATGAGTATGAGTATGTGTATGAGTATGAGTATGAGTATGAGTGTGAGTATGAGTATGAGTATGAGTATGAATATGAGTATGAGTATGAGTATAAGTATTAGTATGAGTATGAGTACAAGTATTAGTATGAGTATGAGTATGAGTTTAAGTATGAGTATGAGTATGAGTATGTGCATGAGTATGAGTATGTGTATGAGTATGAGTATGAGTATTAGTATGAGTATGAGTTTAAGTACGAGTATGAGTATGAGTATGTGCATGAGTATGAGTATGTGTATGAGTATGAGTATGAGTATGAGTATGAGTATGAGTATGAGTATGAGTATAAGTATGAGAATGAGTATGAGTGTGAGTATGAGAATGAGTATGAGTATGTGTATGAGTATGAGTTTGAGTATGAGTATGAGTATGAGTATGAGTATGAGTATGAGTATGAGTATGAGTATGTGTATGAGAATGAGTATGAGTATGAGTATGAGTATGAGTATGAGTATGAGTATGAGTATGAGTTAGAGTATGAGTATGTGTATGAGTATGAGTATGAGTATGAGTATGAGTATGAGTGTGAGTATGAGTATGAGTATGAGTATGAGTATGTGTATGAGTATGAGTATGAGTATGAGTATGACTATGAGTATGAGGATGAGTATGAGTATGAGTATGAGTATGAGTATGAGTATGAGTATGAATATGAGTATGAGTATGATTATAAGTATTAGTATGAGTATGAGTACGAGTATTAGTATGAGTATGAGTATGAGTATGAGTTTAAGAATGAGTACGAGTACGAGTATGTGCATGAGTATGAGTATGTGTATGAGTATGAGTATGAGTATGAGTATGAGTATGAGTATGAGTATAAGTATAAGTATGAGAATGAGTATGAGTGTGAGTATGAGAATGAGTATGAGTATGTGTATGAGTATGAGTATGAGTATGAGTGTGAGTATGAGTATGAGTATGAGTATGAATATGAGTATGAGTATGAGTATAAGTATTAGTATGAGTATGAGTACGAGTATTAGTATGAGTATGAGTATGAGTTTAAGTATGAGTATGAGTATGAGTATGTGCATGAGTATGAGTATGTGTATGAGTATGAGTATGAGTATTAGTATGAGTATGAGTTTAAGTACGAGTATGAGTATGAGTATGTGCATGAGTATGAGTATGTGTATGAGTATGAGTATGAGTATGAGTATGAGTATGAGTATGAGTATGAGTATGAGTGTGAGTATGAGTATGAGTATGAGTATGAATATGAGTATGAGTATGAGTATAAGTATTAGTATGAGTATGAGTACGAGTATTAGTATGAGTATGAGTATGAGTTTAAGTATGAGTATGAGTATGAGTATGTGCATGAGTATGAGTATGTGTATGAGTATGAGTATGAGTATTAGTATGAGTATGAGTTTAAGTACGAGTATGAGTATGAGTATGTGCATGAGTATGAGTATGTGTATGAGTATGAGTATGAGTATGAGTATGAGTATGAGTATGAGTATGAGTATGAGTATGTGTATGAGTATGAGTATGAGTATGAGTGTGAGTATGAGTATGAGTATGAGTATGAGTATGAATATGAGTATGAGTATGAGTATGAGTATAAGTATTAGTATGAGTATGAGTACGAGTATTAGTATGAGTATGAGTATGAGTATGAGTTTAAGTATGAGTATGAGTATGAGTATGAGTATGTGCATGAGTATGAGTATGTGTATGAGTATGAGTATGAGTATTAGTATGAGTATAAGTATGAGAATGAGTATGAGTGTGAGTATGAGAATGAGTATGAGTATGTGTATGAGTATGAGTATGAGTATGAGTATGAGTATGAGTATGAGTATGAGTATGAGTATGAGTATGAGTATGAGTATGAGTATGAGTATGAGTATGAGTATGAGTATGAGTATGAGTATGAGTATGAGTATGAGTTTGAGTATGAGTATGAGTATGAGTATGAGTATGAGTATGAGTATGAGTATGAGTATGAGTATGTGTATGAGTATGAGTATGAGTATGAGTATGAGTATGAGTGTGAGTGTGAGTGCGAATGTGAGTATGAGTATGAGTATGAGTATGAGTATGAGTATGTGTATGAGTATGAGTATGAGTATGAGTATGAGTATGAGTATGAGTATAAGTATGAGTATGAGTATGAGTATGTGTATGAGTATGAGTATGAGTATGAGTGTGAGTATGAGTATGAGTATGAGTATGAGTATGAATATGAGTATGAGTATGAGTATGAGTATAAGTATTAGTATGAGTATGAGTACGAGTATTAGTATGAGTATGAGTATGAGTATGAGTTTAAGTATGAGTATGAGTATGAGTATGAGTATGTGCATGAGTATGAGTATGTGTATGAGTATGAGTATGAGTATTAGTATGAGTATAAGTATGAGAATGAGTATGAGTGTGAGTATGAGAATGAGTATGAGTATGTGTATGAGTATGAGTATGAGTATGAGTATGAGTATGAGTATGAGTATGAGTATGAGTATGAGTATGAGTATGAGTATGAGTATGAGTATGAGTATGAGTATGAGTATGAGTATGAGTATGAGTATGAGTATGAGTATGAGTATGAGTATGAGTATGAGTATGAGTATGAGTATGAGTATGAGTATGAGTATGAGTATGAGTATGAGTATAAGTATGAGTATGAGTATGAGTATAAGTATTAGTATGAGTATGAGTACGAGTATTAGTATGAGTATGAGTATGAGTATGAGTTTAAGTATGAGTATGAGTATGAGTATGAGTATGAGTATGAGTATCAGTATGAGTATGAGTATGAGTATGAGTATGAGGATGAGTATGAGTATAAGTATGAGTATGTGTATGAGTATGAGTATGAGTATGAGTATGAGTATGAGTATGAGTATGAGTATGAGTATGAGTTAGAGTATAAGTATGTGTATGAGTATGAGTATGAGTATGAGTATGAGTATGAGTGTGAGTGCGAATGTGAGTATGAGTATGAGTATGAGTATGAGTATGAGTATGAGTATGAGTATGAGTATGAGTATGAGTATGAGTATGAGTATGAGTATGAGTATGAGTATGAGTATGAGTATGAGTATGAGTATAAGTATGAGTATGAGTATGAGTATGAGTATGAGTATGAGTATCAGTATGAGTATGAGTATGAGTATGAGTATGAGGATGAGTATGAGTATAAGTATGAGTATGTGTATGAGTATGAGTATGAGTATGAGTATGAGTATGAGTATGAGTATGTGTATGAGTATGAGTATGAGTATGTGTATGAGTATGAGTTTGAGTATGAGTATGAGTATGAGTATGAGTATGAGTATGAGTATGAGTATGAGTATGTGTATGAGTATGAGTATGAGTATGAGTATGAGTATGAGTATGAGTATGAGTATGAGTATGAGTATGAGTATGAGTATGAGTATGAGTATGAGTATAAGTATAAGTATGAGAATGAGTATGAGTGTGAGTATGAGAATGAGTATGAGTATGTGTATGAGTATGAGTATGAGTATGAGTGTGAGTATGAGTATGAGTATGAGTATGAATATGAGTATGAGTATGAGTATAAGTATTAGTATGAGTATGAGTACGAGTATTAGTATGAGTATGAGTATGAGTATGAGTATGAGTGTGAGTGTGAGTGCGAATGTGAGTATGAGTATGAGTATGAGTATGAGTATGAGTATGTGTATGAGTATGAGTATGAGTATGAGTATGAGTATGAGTATGAGTATAAGTATGAGTATGAGTATGAGTATGTGTATGAGTATGAGTATGAGTATGAGTGTGAGTATGAGTATGAGTATGAGTATGAGTATGAATATGAGTATGAGTATGAGTATAAGTATTAGTATGAGTATGAGTACGAGTATTAGTATGAGTATGAGTATGAGTATGAGTTTAAGAATGAGTACGAGTACGAGTATGTGCATGAGTATGAGTATGTGTATGAGTATGAGTATGAGTATGAGTATGAGTATGAGTATAAGTATAAGTATGAGAATGAGTATGAGTGTGAGTATGAGAATGAGTATGAGTATGTGTATGAGTATGAGTATGAGTATGAGTGTGAGTATGAGTATGAGTATGAGTATGAATATGAGTATGAGTATGAGTATAAGTATTAGTATGAGTATGAGTACGAGTATTAGTATGAGTATGAGTATGAGTTTAAGTATGAGTATGAGTATGAGTATGTGCATGAGTATGAGTATGTGTATGAGTATGAGTATGAGTATTAGTATGAGTATGAGTTTAAGTACGAGTATGAGTATGAGTATGTGCATGAGTATGAGTATGTGTATGAGTATGAGTATGAGTATGAGTATGAGTATGAGTATGAGTATGAGTATAAGTATGAGAATGAGTATGAGTGTGAGTATGAGAATGAGTATGAGTATGTGTATGAGTATGAGTTTGAGTATGAGTATGAGTATGAGTATGAGTATGAGTATGAGTATGAGTATGAGTATGTGTATGAGTATGAGTATGAGTATGAGTATGAGTATGAGTATGAGTATGAGTATGAGTATGAGTTAGAGTATGAGTATGTGTATGAGTATGAGTATGAGTATGAGTATGAGTATGAGTGTGAGTATGAGTATGAGTATGAGTATGAGTATGTGTATGAGTATGAGTATGAGTATGAGTATGACTATGAGTATGAGGATGAGTATGAGTATGAGTATGAGTATGAGTATGAGTATGAGTATGAATATGAGTATGAGTATGATTATAAGTATTAGTATGAGTATGAGTACGAGTATTAGTATGAGTATGAGTATGAGTATGAGTTTAAGAATGAGTACGAGTACGAGTATGTGCATGAGTATGAGTATGTGTATGAGTATGAGTATGAGTATGAGTATGAGTATGAGTATGAGTATAAGTATAAGTATGAGAATGAGTATGAGTGTGAGTATGAGAATGAGTATGAGTATGTGTATGAGTATGAGTATGAGTATGAGTGTGAGTATGAGTATGAGTATGAGTATGAATATGAGTATGAGTATGAGTATAAGTATTAGTATGAGTATGAGTACGAGTATTAGTATGAGTATGAGTATGAGTTTAAGTATGAGTATGAGTATGAGTATGTGCATGAGTATGAGTATGTGTATGAGTATGAGTATGAGTATTAGTATGAGTATGAGTTTAAGTACGAGTATGAGTATGAGTATGTGCATGAGTATGAGTATGTGTATGAGTATGAGTATGAGTATGAGTATGAGTATGAGTATGAGTATGAGTATGAGTGTGAGTATGAGTATGAGTATGAGTATGAATATGAGTATGAGTATGAGTATAAGTATTAGTATGAGTATGAGTACGAGTATTAGTATGAGTATGAGTATGAGTTTAAGTATGAGTATGAGTATGAGTATGTGCATGAGTATGAGTATGTGTATGAGTATGAGTATGAGTATTAGTATGAGTATGAGTTTAAGTACGAGTATGAGTATGAGTATGTGCATGAGTATGAGTATGTGTATGAGTATGAGTATGAGTATGAGTATGAGTATGAGTATGAGTATGAGTATGAGTATGTGTATGAGTATGAGTATGAGTATGAGTGTGAGTATGAGTATGAGTATGAGTATGAGTATGAATATGAGTATGAGTATGAGTATGAGTATAAGTATTAGTATGAGTATGAGTACGAGTATTAGTATGAGTATGAGTATGAGTATGAGTTTAAGTATGAGTATGAGTATGAGTATGAGTATGTGCATGAGTATGAGTATGTGTATGAGTATGAGTATGAGTATTAGTATGAGTATAAGTATGAGAATGAGTATGAGTGTGAGTATGAGAATGAGTATGAGTATGTGTATGAGTATGAGTATGAGTATGAGTATGAGTATGAGTATGAGTATGAGTATGAGTATGAGTATGAGTATGAGTATGAGTATGAGTATGAGTATGAGTATGAGTATGAGTATGAGTATGAGTATGAGTTTGAGTATGAGTATGAGTATGAGTATGAGTATGAGTATGAGTATGAGTATGAGTATGAGTATGTGTATGAGTATGAGTGTGAGTGTGAGTGCGAATGTGAGTATGAGTATGAGTATGAGTATGAGTATGAGTATGTGTATGAGTATGAGTATGAGTATGAGTATGAGTATGAGTATGAGTATAAGTATGAGTATGAGTATGAGTATGTGTATGAGTATGAGTATGAGTATGAGTGTGAGTATGAGTATGAGTATGAGTATGAGTATGAATATGAGTATGAGTATGAGTATAAGTATTAGTATGAGTATGAGTACGAGTATTAGTATGAGTATGAGTATGAGTATGAGTTTAAGAATGAGTACGAGTACGAGTATGTGCATGAGTATGAGTATGTGTATGAGTATGAGTATGAGTATGAGTATGAGTATGAGTATAAGTATAAGTATGAGAATGAGTATGAGTGTGAGTATGAGAATGAGTATGAGTATGTGTATGAGTATGAGTATGAGTATGAGTGTGAGTATGAGTATGAGTATGAGTATGAATATGAGTATGAGTATGAGTATAAGTATTAGTATGAGTATGAGTACGAGTATTAGTATGAGTATGAGTATGAGTTTAAGTATGAGTATGAGTATGAGTATGTGCATGAGTATGAGTATGTGTATGAGTATGAGTATGAGTATTAGTATGAGTATGAGTTTAAGTACGAGTATGAGTATGAGTATGTGCATGAGTATGAGTATGTGTATGAGTATGAGTATGAGTATGAGTATGAGTATGAGTATGAGTATGAGTATAAGTATGAGAATGAGTATGAGTGTGAGTATGAGAATGAGTATGAGTATGTGTATGAGTATGAGTTTGAGTATGAGTATGAGTATGAGTATGAGTATGAGTATGAGTATGAGTATGAGTATGTGTATGAGTATGAGTATGAGTATGAGTATGAGTATGAGTATGAGTATGAGTATGAGTATGAGTTAGAGTATGAGTATGTGTATGAGTATGAGTATGAGTATGAGTATGAGTATGAGTGTGAGTATGAGTATGAGTATGAGTATGAGTATGTGTATGAGTATGAGTATGAGTATGAGTATGACTATGAGTATGAGGATGAGTATGAGTATGAGTATGAGTATGAGTATGAGTATGAGTATGAATATGAGTATGAGTATGATTATAAGTATTAGTATGAGTATGAGTACGAGTATTAGTATGAGTATGAGTATGAGTATGAGTTTAAGAATGAGTACGAGTACGAGTATGTGCATGAGTATGAGTATGTGTATGAGTATGAGTATGAGTATGAGTATGAGTATGAGTATGAGTATAAGTATAAGTATGAGAATGAGTATGAGTGTGAGTATGAGAATGAGTATGAGTATGTGTATGAGTATGAGTATGAGTATGAGTGTGAGTATGAGTATGAGTATGAGTATGAATATGAGTATGAGTATGAGTATAAGTATTAGTATGAGTATGAGTACGAGTATTAGTATGAGTATGAGTATGAGTTTAAGTATGAGTATGAGTATGAGTATGTGCATGAGTATGAGTATGTGTATGAGTATGAGTATGAGTATTAGTATGAGTATGAGTTTAAGTACGAGTATGAGTATGAGTATGTGCATGAGTATGAGTATGTGTATGAGTATGAGTATGAGTATGAGTATGAGTATGAGTATGAGTATGAGTATGAGTGTGAGTATGAGTATGAGTATGAGTATGAATATGAGTATGAGTATGAGTATAAGTATTAGTATGAGTATGAGTACGAGTATTAGTATGAGTATGAGTATGAGTTTAAGTATGAGTATGAGTATGAGTATGTGCATGAGTATGAGTATGTGTATGAGTATGAGTATGAGTATTAGTATGAGTATGAGTTTAAGTACGAGTATGAGTATGAGTATGTGCATGAGTATGAGTATGTGTATGAGTATGAGTATGAGTATGAGTATGAGTATGAGTATGAGTATGAGTATGAGTATGTGTATGAGTATGAGTATGAGTATGAGTGTGAGTATGAGTATGAGTATGAGTATGAGTATGAATATGAGTATGAGTATGAGTATGAGTATAAGTATTAGTATGAGTATGAGTACGAGTATTAGTATGAGTATGAGTATGAGTATGAGTTTAAGTATGAGTATGAGTATGAGTATGAGTATGTGCATGAGTATGAGTATGTGTATGAGTATGAGTATGAGTATTAGTATGAGTATAAGTATGAGAATGAGTATGAGTGTGAGTATGAGAATGAGTATGAGTATGTGTATGAGTATGAGTATGAGTATGAGTATGAGTATGAGTATGAGTATGAGTATGAGTATGAGTATGAGTATGAGTATGAGTATGAGTATGAGTATGAGTATGAGTATGAGTATGAGTATGAGTATGAGTTTGAGTATGAGTATGAGTATGAGTATGAGTATGAGTATGAGTATGAGTATGAGTATGAGTATGTGTATGAGTATGAGTATGAGTATGAGTATGAGTATGAGTGTGAGTGTGAGTGCGAATGTGAGTATGAGTATGAGTATGAGTATGAGTATGAGTATGTGTATGAGTATGAGTATGAGTATGAGTATGAGTATGAGTATGAGTATAAGTATGAGTATGAGTATGAGTATGTGTATGAGTATGAGTATGAGTATGAGTGTGAGTATGAGTATGAGTATGAGTATGAATATGAGTATGAGTATGAGTATGAGTATAAGTATTAGTATGAGTATGAGTACGAGTATTAGTATGAGTATGAGTATGAGTATGAGTTTAAGTATGAGTATGAGTATGAGTATGAGTATGTGCATGAGTATGAGTATGTGTATGAGTATGAGTATGAGTATTAGTATGAGTATAAGTATGAGAATGAGTATGAGTGTGAGTATGAGAATGAGTATGAGTATGTGTATGAGTATGAGTATGAGTATGAGTATGAGTATGAGTATGAGTATGAGTATGAGTATGAGTATGAGTATGAGTATGAGTATGAGTATGAGTATGAGTATGAGTATGAGTATGAGTATGAGTATGAGTATGAGTATGAGTATGAGTATGAGTATGAGTATGAGTATGAGTATGAGTATGAGTATGAGTATGAGTATGAGTATGAGTATAAGTATGAGTATGAGTATGAGTATAAGTATTAGTATGAGTATGAGTACGAGTATTAGTATGAGTATGAGTATGAGTATGAGTTTAAGTATGAGTATGAGTATGAGTATGAGTATGAGTATGAGTATCAGTATGAGTATGAGTATGAGTATGAGTATGAGGATGAGTATGAGTATAAGTATGAGTATATGTATGAGTATGAGTATGAGTATGAGTATGAGTATGAGTATGAGTATGAGTATGAGTATGAGTTAGAGTATAAGTATGTGTATGAGTATGAGTATGAGTATGAGTATGAGTATGAGTGTGAGTGCGAATGTGAGTATGAGTATGAGTATGAGTATGAGTATGAGTATGAGTATGAGTATGAGTATGAGTATGAGTATGAGTATGAGTATGAGTATGAGTATGAGTATGAGTATGAGTATGAGTATGAGTATAAGTATGAGTATGAGTATGAGTATGAGTATGAGTATGAGTATCAGTATGAGTATGAGTATGAGTATGAGTATGAGGATGAGTATGAGTATAAGTATGAGTATGTGTATGAGTATGAGTATGAGTATGAGTATGAGTATGAGTATGAGTATGTGTATGAGTATGAGTATGAGTATGTGTATGAGTATGAGTTTGAGTATGAGTATGAGTATGAGTATGAGTATGAGTATGAGTATGAGTATGAGTATGTGTATGAGTATGAGTATGAGTATGAGTATGAGTATGAGTATGAGTATGAGTATGAGTATGAGTATGAGTATGAGTATGAGTATGAGTATGTGTATGAGTATGAGTATGAGTATGAGTATGAGTATGAGTATGAGTATGAGTATGAGTATGAGTTAGAGTATGAGTATGTGTATGAGTATGAGTATGAGTATGAGTATGAGTATGAGTGTGAGTGTGAGTGCGAATGTGAGTATGAGTATGAGTATGAGTATGAGTATGAGTATGTGTATGAGTATGAGTATGAGTATGAGTATGAGTATGAGTATGAGTATAAGTATGAGTATGAGTATGAGTATGTGTATGAGTATGAGTATGAGTATGAGTGTGAGTATGAGTATGAGTATGAGTATGAGTATGAATATGAGTATGAGTATGAGTATAAGTATTAGTATGAGTATGAGTACGAGTATTAGTATGAGTATGAGTATGAGTATGAGTTTAAGAATGAGTACGAGTACGAGTATGTGCATGAGTATGAGTATGTGTATGAGTATGAGTATGAGTATGAGTATGAGTATGAGTATAAGTATAAGTATGAGAATGAGTATGAGTGTGAGTATGAGAATGAGTATGAGTATGTGTATGAGTATGAGTATGAGTATGAGTGTGAGTATGAGTATGAGTATGAGTATGAATATGAGTATGAGTATGAGTATAAGTATTAGTATGAGTATGAGTACGAGTATTAGTATGAGTATGAGTATGAGTTTAAGTATGAGTATGAGTATGAGTATGTGCATGAGTATGAGTATGTGTATGAGTATGAGTATGAGTATTAGTATGAGTATGAGTTTAAGTACGAGTATGAGTATGAGTATGTGCATGAGTATGAGTATGTGTATGAGTATGAGTATGAGTATGAGTATGAGTATGAGTATGAGTATGAGTATAAGTATGAGAATGAGTATGAGTGTGAGTATGAGAATGAGTATGAGTATGTGTATGAGTATGAGTTTGAGTATGAGTATGAGTATGAGTATGAGTATGAGTATGAGTATGAGTATGAGTATGTGTATGAGTATGAGTATGAGTATGAGTATGAGTATGAGTATGAGTATGAGTATGAGTATGAGTTAGAGTATGAGTATGTGTATGAGTATGAGTATGAGTATGAGTATGAGTATGAGTGTGAGTATGAGTATGAGTATGAGTATGAGTATGTGTATGAGTATGAGTATGAGTATGAGTATGACTATGAGTATGAGGATGAGTATGAGTGTGAGTATGAGTATGAGTATGAGTATGAATATGAGTATGAGTATGAGTATAAGTATTAGTATGAGTATGAGTACGAGTATTAGTATGAGTATGAGTATGAGTTTAAGTATGAGTATGAGTATGAGTATGTGCATGAGTATGAGTATGTGTATGAGTATGAGTATGAGTATTAGTATGAGTATGAGTTTAAGTACGAGTATGAGTATGAGTATGTGCATGAGTATGAGTATGTGTATGAGTATGAGTATGAGTATGAGTATGAGTATGAGTATGAGTATGAGTATAAGTATGAGAATGAGTATGAGTGTGACTATGAGAATGAGTATGAGTATGTGTATGAGTATGAGTTTGAGTATGAGTATGAGTATGAGTATGAGTATGAGTATGAGTATGAGTATGAGTATGTGTATGAGTATGAGTATGAGTATGAGTATGAGTATGAGTATGAGTATGAGTATGAGTATGAGTATGAGTATGAGTATGAGTATGTGTATGAGTATGAGTATGAGTATGAGTATGAGTATGAGTATGAGTATGAGTATGAGTATGAGTTAGAGTATGAGTATGTGTATGAGTATGAGTATGAGTATGAGTATGAGTATGATTGTGAGTGTGAGTGCGAATGTGAGTATGAGTATGAGTATGAGTATGAGTATGAGTATGTGTATGAGTATGAGTATGAGTATTAGTATGAGTATGAGTTTAAGTACGAGTATGAGTATGAGTATGTGCATGAGTATGAGTATGTGTATGAGTATGAGTATGAGTATGAGTATGAGTATGAGTATGAGTATGAGTATGAGTGTGAGTATGAGTATGAGTATGAGTATGAATATGAGTATGAGTATGAGTATAAGTATTAGTATGAGTATGAGTACGAGTATTAGTATGAGTATGAGTATGAGTTTAAGTATGAGTATGAGTATGAGTATGTGCATGAGTATGAGTATGTGTATGAGTATGAGTATGAGTATTAGTATGAGTATGAGTTTAAGTACGAGTATGAGTATGAGTATGTGCATGAGTATGAGTATGTGTATGAGTATGAGTATGAGTATGAGTATGAGTATGAGTATGAGTATGAGTATGAGTATGTGTATGAGTATGAGTATGAGTATGAGTGTGAGTATGAGTATGAGTATGAGTATGAGTATGAATATGAGTATGAGTATGAGTATGAGTATAAGTATTAGTATGAGTATGAGTACGAGTATTAGTATGAGTATGAGTATGAGTATGAGTTTAAGTATGAGTATGAGTATGAGTATGAGTATGTGCATGAGTATGAGTATGTGTATGAGTATGAGTATGAGTATTAGTATGAGTATAAGTATGAGAATGAGTATGAGTGTGAGTATGAGAATGAGTATGAGTATGTGTATGAGTATGAGTATGAGTATGAGTATGAGTATGAGTATGAGTATGAGTATGAGTATGAGTATGAGTATGAGTATGAGTATGAGTATGAGTATGAGTATGAGTATGAGTATGAGTATGAGTATGAGTTTGAGTATGAGTATGAGTATGAGTATGAGTATGAGTATGAGTATGAGTATGAGTATGAGTATGTGTATGAGTATGAGTATGAGTATGAGTATGAGTATGAGTGTGAGTGTGAGTGCGAATGTGAGTATGAGTATGAGTATGAGTATGAGTATGAGTATGTGTATGAGTATGAGTATGAGTATGAGTATGAGTATGAGTATGAGTATAAGTATGAGTATGAGTATGAGTATGTGTATGAGTATGAGTATGAGTATGAGTGTGAGTATGAGTATGAGTATGAGTATGAATATGAGTATGAGTATGAGTATGAGTATAAGTATTAGTATGAGTATGAGTACGAGTATTAGTATGAGTATGAGTATGAGTATGAGTTTAAGTATGAGTATGAGTATGAGTATGAGTATGTGCATGAGTATGAGTATGTGTATGAGTATGAGTATGAGTATTAGTATGAGTATAAGTATGAGAATGAGTATGAGTGTGAGTATGAGAATGAGTATGAGTATGTGTATGAGTATGAGTATGAGTATGAGTATGAGTATGAGTATGAGTATGAGTATGAGTATGAGTATGAGTATGAGTATGAGTATGAGTATGAGTATGAGTATGAGTATGAGTATGAGTATGAGTATGAGTATGAGTATGAGTATGAGTATGAGTATGAGTATGAGTATGAGTATGAGTATGAGTATGAGTATGAGTATGAGTATAAGTATGAGTATGAGTATGAGTATAAGTATTAGTATGAGTATGAGTACGAGTATTAGTATGAGTATGAGTATGAGTATGAGTTTAAGTATGAGTATGAGTATGAGTATGAGTATGAGTATGAGTATCAGTATGAGTATGAGTATGAGTATGAGTATGAGGATGAGTATGAGTATAAGTATGAGTATATGTATGAGTATGAGTATGAGTATGAGTATGAGTATGAGTATGAGTATGAGTATGAGTATGAGTTAGAGTATAAGTATGTGTATGAGTATGAGTATGAGTATGAGTATGAGTATGAGTGTGAGTGCGAATGTGAGTATGAGTATGAGTATGAGTATGAGTATGAGTATGAGTATGAGTATGAGTATGAGTATGAGTATGAGTATGAGTATGAGTATGAGTATGAGTATGAGTATGAGTATGAGTATGAGTATAAGTATGAGTATGAGTATGAGTATGAGTATGAGTATGAGTATCAGTATGAGTATGAGTATGAGTATGAGTATGAGGATGAGTATGAGTATAAGTATGAGTATGTGTATGAGTATGAGTATGAGTATGAGTATGAGTATGAGTATGAGTATGTGTATGAGTATGAGTATGAGTATGTGTATGAGTATGAGTTTGAGTATGAGTATGAGTATGAGTATGAGTATGAGTATGAGTATGAGTATGAGTATGTGTATGAGTATGAGTATGAGTATGAGTATGAGTATGAGTATGAGTATGAGTATGAGTATGAGTATGAGTATGAGTATGAGTATGAGTATGTGTATGAGTATGAGTATGAGTATGAGTATGAGTATGAGTATGAGTATGAGTATGAGTATGAGTTAGAGTATGAGTATGTGTATGAGTATGAGTATGAGTATGAGTATGAGTATGAGTGTGAGTGTGAGTGCGAATGTGAGTATGAGTATGAGTATGAGTATGAGTATGAGTATGTGTATGAGTATGAGTATGAGTATGAGTATGAGTATGAGTATGAGTATAAGTATGAGTATGAGTATGAGTATGTGTATGAGTATGAGTATGAGTATGAGTGTGAGTATGAGTATGAGTATGAGTATGAGTATGAATATGAGTATGAGTATGAGTATAAGTATTAGTATGAGAATGAGTACGAGTATTAGTATGAGTATGAGTATGAGTATGAGTTTAAGAATGAGTACGAGTACGAGTATGTGCATGAGTATGAGTATGTGTATGAGTATGAGTATGAGTATGAGTATGAGTATGAGTATAAGTATAAGTATGAGAATGAGTATGAGTGTGAGTATGAGAATGAGTATGAGTATGTGTATGAGTATGAGTATGAGTATGAGTGTGAGTATGAGTATGAGTATGAGTATGAATATGAGTATGAGTATGAGTATAAGTATTAGTATGAGTATGAGTACGAGTATTAGTATGAGTATGAGTATGAGTTTAAGTATGAGTATGAGTATGAGTATGTGCATGAGTATGAGTATGTGTATGAGTATGAGTATGAGTATTAGTATGAGTATGAGTTTAAGTACGAGTATGAGTATGAGTATGTGCATGAGTATGAGTATGTGTATGAGTATGAGTATGAGTATGAGTATGAGTATGAGTATGAGTATGAGTATAAGTATGAGAATGAGTATGAGTGTGAGTATGAGAATGAGTATGAGTATGTGTATGAGTATGAGTTTGAGTATGAGTATGAGTATGAGTATGAGTATGAGTATGAGTATGAGTATGAGTATGTGTATGAGTATGAGTATGAGTATGAGTATGAGTATGAGTATGAGTATGAGTATGAGTATGAGTTAGAGTATGAGTATGTGTATGAGTATGAGTATGAGTATGAGTATGAGTATGAGTGTGAGTATGAGTATGAGTATGAGTATGAGTATGTGTATGAGTATGAGTATGAGTATGAGTATGACTATGAGTATGAGGATGAGTATGAGTGTGAGTATGAGTATGAGTATGAGTATGAATATGAGTATGAGTATGAGTATAAGTATTAGTATGAGTATGAGTACGAGTATTAGTATGAGTATGAGTATGAGTTTAAGTATGAGTATGAGTATGAGTATGTGCATGAGTATGAGTATGTGTATGAGTATGAGTATGAGTATTAGTATGAGTATGAGTTTAAGTACGAGTATGAGTATGAGTATGTGCATGAGTATGAGTATGTGTATGAGTATGAGTATGAGTATGAGTATGAGTATGAGTATGAGTATGAGTATAAGTATGAGAATGAGTATGAGTGTGACTATGAGAATGAGTATGAGTATGTGTATGAGTATGAGTTTGAGTATGAGTATGAGTATGAGTATGAGTATGAGTATGAGTATGAGTATGAGTATGTGTATGAGTATGAGTATGAGTATGAGTATGAGTATGAGTATGAGTATGAGTATGAGTATGAGTATGAGTATGAGTATGTGTATGAGTATGAGTATGAGTATGAGTATGAGTATGAGTATGAGTATGAGTATGAGTATGAGTTAGAGTATGAGTATGTGTATGAGTATGAGTATGAGTATGAGTATGAGTATGATTGTGAGTGTGAGTGCGAATGTGAGTATGAGTATGAGTATGAGTATGAGTATGAGTATGTGTATGAGTATGAGTATGAGTATGAGTATGAGTATGAGTATAAGTATGAGTATGAGTATGAGTATGTGTATGAGTATGAGTATGAGTATGAGTGTGAGTATGAGTATGAGTATGAGTATGAGTATGAATATGAGTATGAGTATGAGTATAAGTATTAGTATGAGTATGAGTACGAGTATTAGTATGAGTATGAGTATGAGTATGAGTTTAAGAATGAGTACGAGTACGAGTATGTGCATGAGTATGAGTATGTGTATGAGTATGAGTATGAGTATGAGTATGAGTATGAGTATAAGTATAAGTATGAGAATGAGTATGAGTGTGAGTATGAGAATGAGTATGAGTATGTGTATGAGTATGAGTATGAGTATGAGTGTGAGTATGAGTATGAGTATGAGTATGAATATGAGTATGAGTATGAGTATAAGTATTAGTATGAGTATGAGTACGAGTATTAGTATGAGTATGAGTATGAGTTTAAGTATGAGTATGAGTATGAGTATGTGCATGAGTATGAGTATGTGTATGAGTATAAGTATGAGTATTAGTATGAGTATGAGTTTAAGTACGAGTATGAGTATGAGTATGTGCATGAGTATGAGTATGTGTATGAGTATGAGTATGAGTATGAGTATGAGTATGAGTATGAGTATAAGTATGAGAATGAGTATGAGTGTGAGTATGAGAATGAGTATGAGTATGTGTATGAGTATGAGTTTGAGTATGAGTATGAGTATGAGTATGAGTATGAGTATGAGTATGAGTATGAGTATGTGTATGAGTATGAGTATGAGTATGAGTATGAGTATGAGTATGAGTATGAGTATGAGTATGAGTTAGAGTATGAGTATGTGTATGAGTATGAGTATGAGTATGAGTATGAGTATGAGTGTGAGTGTGAGTGCGAATGTGAGTATGAGTATGAGTATGAGTATGAGTATGAGTATGTGTATGAGTATGAGTATGAGTATGAGTATGAGTATGAGTATGAGTATGAGTATAAGTATGAGTATGAGTATGAGTATGTGTATGAGTATGAGTATGAGTATGAGTGTGAGTATGAGTATGAGTATGAGTATGAGTATGAATATGAGTATGAGTATGAGTATGAGTATAAGTATTAGTATGAGTATGAGTACGAGTATTAGTATGAGTATGAGTATGAGTATGAGTTTAAGTATGAGTATGAGTATGAGTATGAGTATGTGCATGAGTATGAGTATGTGTATGAGTATGAGTATGAGTATTAGTATGAGTATAAGTATGAGAATGAGTATGAGTGTGAGTATGAGAATGAGTATGAGTATGTGTATGAGTATGAGTATGAGTATGAGTATGAGTATGAGTATGAGTATGAGTATGAGTATGAGTATGAGTATGAGTATGAGTATGAGTATGAGTATGAGTATGAGTATGAGTATGAGTATGAGTATGAGTTTGAGTATGAGTATGAGTATGAGTATGAGTATGAGTATGAGTATGAGTATGAGTATGTGTATGAGTATGAGTATGAGTATGAGTATGAGTATGAGTGTGAGTGTGAGTGCGAATGTGAGTATGAGTATGAGTATGAGTATGAGTATGAGTATGTGTATGAGTATGAGTATGAGTATGAGTATGAGTATGAGTATAAGTATAAGTATGAGTATGAGTATGTGTATGAGTATGAGTATGAGTATGAGTGTGAGTATGAGTATGAGTATGAGTATGAGTATGAATATGAGTATGAGTATGAGTATGAGTATAAGTATTAGTATGAGTATGAGTACGAGTATTAGTATGAGTATGAGTATGAGTATGAGTTTAAGTATGAGTATGAGTATGAGTATGAGTATGTGCATGAGTATGAGTATGTGTATGAGTATGAGTATGAGTATTAGTATGAGTATAAGTATGAGAATGAGTATGAGTGTGAGTATGAGAATGAGTATGAGTATGTGTATGAGTATGAGTATGAGTATGAGTATGAGTATGAGTATGAGTATGAGTATGAGTATGAGTATGAGTATGAGTATGAGTATGAGTATGAGTATGAGTATGAGTATGAGTATGAGTATGAGTATGAGTATGAGTATGAGTATGAGTATGAGTATGAGTATGAGTATGAGTATGAGTATGAGTATGAGTATGAGTATGAGTATGAGTATAAGTATGAGTATGAGTATGAGTATAAGTATTAGTAATAGTATGAGTACGAGTATTAGTATGAGTATGAGTATGAGTATGAGTTTAAGTATGAGTATGAGTATGAGTATGAGTATGAGTATGAGTATCAGTATGAGTATGAGTATGAGTATGAGTATGAGGATGAGTATGAGTATAAGTATGAGTATGTGTATGAGTATGAGTATGAGTATGAGTATGAGTATGAGTATGAGTATGAGTATGAGTATGAGTTAGAGTATAAGTATGTGTATGAGTATGAGTATGAGTATGAGTATGAGTATGAGTGTGAGTGCGAATGTGAGTATGAGTATGAGTATGAGTATCAGTATGTGTATGAGTATGAGTATGAGTATGAGTATGACTATGAGTATGAGGATGAGTATGAGTATGAATATGAGTATGAGTATGAGTATGAGTATGACTATGAGTATGAGTATGACTATGACTATGACTATGACTATGAGAATGAGTATGAGTATGAGTATTAGTATGAATATGAGTATGAGTATGAGTGTGAGTATGAGTATGAGTATGAGTATGAGTATGAGTATGAGTATGAGTATGAGTATGATTATGTGTATGAGTATGAGTATGAGTATGAGTATGAGTATGAGTATGAGAATGAGTATGAGTATGAGTATGAGTATGAGTATGAGTATGAGCATGAGTATGAGTTAGAGTATGAGTATGTGTATGAGTATGAGTATGAGTATGAGTATGAGTATGAGTGTGAGTGTGAGTGCGAATGTGAGTATGAGTATGAGTATGAGTATGAGTATGAGTATGTGTATGAGTATGAGTATGAGTATGAGTATGAGTATGAGTATGAGTATGAGTATGAGTATGAGTATGAGTATGAGTATGAGTATGAGTATGAGTATGAGTATGAGTATGAGTATGAGTATGAGTATGAGTATGAGTATGAGTATGAGTATGAGTATGAGTATGAGTATAAGTATGAGTATGAGTATGAGTATAAGTATTAGTAATAGTATGAGTACGAGTATTAGTATGAGTATGAGTATGAGTATGAGTTTAAGTATGAGTATGAGTATGAGTATGAGTATGAGTATGAGTATCAGTATGAGTATGAGTATGAGTATGAGTATGAGGATGAGTATGAGTATAAGTATGAGTATGTGTATGAGTATGAGTATGAGTATGAGTATGAGTATGAGTATGAGTATGAGTATGAGTATGAGTTAGAGTATAAGTATGTGTATGAGTATGAGTATGAGTATGAGTATGAGTATGAGTGTGAGTGCGAATGTGAGTATGAGTATGAGTATGAGTATCAGTATGTGTATGAGTATGAGTATGAGTATGAGTATGACTATGAGTATGAGGATGAGTATGAGTATGAATATGAGTATGAGTATGAGTATGAGTATGACTATGAGTATGAGTATGACTATGACTATGACTATGACTATGAGAATGAGTATGAGTATGAGTATTAGTATGAATATGAGTATGAGTATGAGTGTGAGTATGAGTATGAGTATGAGTATGAGTATGAGTATGAGTATGAGTATGAGTATGATTATGTGTATGAGTATGAGTATGAGTATGAGTATGAGTATGAGTATGAGAATGAGTATGAGTATGAGTATGAGTATGAGTATGAGTATGAGCATGAGTATGAGTTAGAGTATGAGTATGTGTATGAGTATGAGTATGAGTATGAGTATGAGTATGAGTGTGAGTGTGAGTGCGAATGTGAGTATGAGTATGAGTATGAGTATGAGTATGAGTATGTGTATGAGTATGAGTATGAGTATGAGTATGAGTATGAGTATAAGTATGAGTATGAGTATGAGTATGAGTGTGAGTGCGAATGTGAGTATGAGTATGAGTATGAGTATGAGTATGTGTATGAGTATGAGTATGAGTATGAGTATGACTATGAGTATGAGGATGAGTATGAGTATGAGTATGAGTATGAGTATGAGTATGAGTATGAATATGAGTATGAGTATGATTATAAGTATTAGTATGAGTATGAGTACGAGTATTAGTATGAGTATGAGTATGAGTATGAGTTTAAGAATGAGTACGAGTACGAGTATGTGCATGAGTATGAGTATGTGTATGAGTATGAGTATGAGTATGAGTATGAGTATGAGTATAAGTATAAGTATGAGAATGAGTATGAGTGTGAGTATGAGAATGAGTATGAGTATGTGTATGAGTATGAGTATGAGTATGAGTGTGAGTATGAGTATGAGTATGAGTATGAATATGAGTATGAGTATGAGTATAAGTATTAGTATGAGTATGAGTATGAGTACGAGTATTAGTATGAGTATGAGTATGAGTTTAAGTATGAGTATGAGTATGAGTATGTGCATGAGTATGAGTATGTGTATGAGTATTAGTATGAGTATGAGTTTAAGTACGAGTATGAGTATGAGTATGTGCATGAGTATGAGTATGTGTATGAGTATGAGTATGAGTATGAGTATGAGTATGAGTATGAGTATGAGTATAAGTATGAGAATGAGTATGAGTGTGAGTATGAGAATGAGTATGAGTATGTGTATGAGTATGAGTTTGAGTATGAGTATGAGTATGAGTATGAGTATGAGTATGAGTATGAGTATGAGTATGTGTATGAGTATGAGTATGAGTATGAGTATGAGTATGAGTATGAGTATGAGTATGAGTATGAGTATGAGTATGAGTATGAGTATGTGTATGAGTATGAGTATGAGTATGAGTATGAGTATGAGTATGAGTATGAGTATGAGTATGAGTTAGAGTATGAGTATGTGTATGAGTATGAGTATGAGTATGAGTATGAGTATGAGTGTGAGTGTGAGTGCGAATGTGAGTATGAGTATGAGTATGAGTATGAGTATGAGTATGTGTATGAGTATGAGTATGAGTATGACTATGAGTATGAGTATAAGTATGAGTATGAGTATGAGTATGTGTATGAGTATGAGTATGAGTATGAGTGTGAGTATGAGTATGAGTATGAGTATGAGTATGAGTATGAATATGAGTATGAGTATGAGTATGAGTAAGAGTATGAGTATGAGTATGAGTATGAGTATAAGTATTAGTATGAGTATGAGTACGAGTATTAGTATGAGTATGAGTATGAGTTTAAGTATGAGTATGAGTATGAGTATGTGCATGAGTATGAGTATGTGTATGAGTATGAGTATGAGTATTAGTATGAGTATAAGTATGAGAATGAGTATGAGTGTGAGTATGAGAATGAGTATGAGTATGTGTATGAGTATGAGTATGAGTATGAGTATGAGTATGAGTATGAGTATGAGTATGAGTATGAGTATGAGTATGAGTATGAGTATGAGTATGAGTATGAGTATGAGTATGAGTATGAGTATGAGTATGAGTACGAGTATGAGTATGAGTATGAGTATGAGTATGAGTATGAGTATGAGTATGAGTATGAGTATGAGTATGAGTATGAGTATGAGTATGAGTATGAGTATAAGTATGAGTATGAGTATGAGTATAAGTATTAGTATGAGTATGAGTACGAGTATTAGTATGAGTATGAGTATGAGTATGAGTTTAAGTATGAGTATGAGTATGAGTATGAGTATGAGTATCAGTATGAGTATGAGTATGAGTATGAGTATGAGGATGAGTATGAGTATAAGTATGAGTATGTGTATGAGTATGAGTATGAGTATGAGTATGAGTATGAGTATGAGTATGAGTTAGAGTATGAGTATGTGTATGAGTATGAGTATGAGTATGAGTATGAGTATGAGTATGAGTGTGAGTGCGAATGTGAGTATGAGTATGAGTATGAGTATGAGTATGTGTATGAGTATGAGTATGAGTATGAGTATGACTATGAGTATGAGGATGAGTATGAGTATGAGTATGAGTATGAGTATGAGTATGAGTATGTGCATGAGTATGAGTATGTGTATGAGTATGAGTATGAGTATTAGTATGAGTATGAGTTTAAGTACGAGTATGAGTATGAGTATGTGCATGAGTATGAGTATGTGTATGAGTATGAGTATGAGTATGAGTATGAGTATGAGTATGAGTATGAGTATAAGTATGAGAATGAGTATGAGTGTGAGTATGAGAATGAGTATGAGTATGTGTATGAGTATGAGTGTGAGTATGAGAATGAGTATGAGTATGTGTATGAGTATGAGTATGAGTATGAGTATGAGTAAGAGTATGAGTATGAGTATGAGTATGAGTATAAGTATTAGTATGAGTATGAGTACGAGTATTAGTATGAGTATGAGTATGAGTTTAAGTATGAGTATGAGTACGAGTATGCGTATGAATATGAGTATGAGTATGAGTATGAGTATGGGTATGAGTATGAGTATGAGTATGAGTATGAGTATAAGTATGAGCATGAGCATGAGTATGAGTATGAGTATGAGTATGAGTATGAGTATAAGTATGAGAATGAGTATGAGTGTGAGTATGAGAATGAGTATGAGTATGTGTATGAGTATGAGTCTGAGTATGAGTATGAGTATGAGTATGAGTATGAGTATGAGTATGAGTATGTGTATGAGTATGAGTATGAGTATGAGTATGAGTATGAGTATGAGTATGAGTATGAGTATGAGTATGAGTATGAGTATGAGTATGAGTATGAGTATAAGTATAAGTATGAGAATGAGTATGAGTGTGAGTATGAGAATGAGTATGAGTATGTGTATGAGTATGAGTTTGAGTATGAGTATGAGTATGAGTATGAGTATGAGTATGAGTATGAGTATGAGTATGTGTATGAGTATGAGTATGAGTATGAGTATGAGTATGAGTATGAGTATGAGTATGAGTATGAGTTAGAGTATGAGTATGTGTATGAGTATGAGTATGAGTATGAGTATGAGTATGAGTGTGAGTGTGAGTGCGAATGTGAGTATGAGTATGAGTATGAGTATGAGTATGAGTATGAGTATGTGTATGAGTATGAGTATGAGTATGAGTATGAGTATGAGTATGAGTATAAGTATGAGTATGAGTATGAGTATGTGTATGAGTATGAGTATGAGTATGAGTGTGAGTATGAGTATGAGTATGAGTATGAGTATGAATATGAGTATGAGTATGAGTATAAGTATTAGTATGAGTATGAGTACGAGTATTAGTATGAGTATGAGTATGAGTATGAGTTTAAGTATGAGTATGAGTATGAGTATGAGTATGTGCATGAGTATGAGTATGTGTATGAGTATGAGTATGAGTATTAGTATGAGTATAAGTATGAGAATGAGTATGAGTGTGAGTATGAGAATGAGTATGAGTATGTGTATGAGTATGAGTATGAGTATGAGTATGAGTATGAGTATGAGTATGAGTATGAGTATGAGTATGAGTATGAGTATGAGTATGAGTATGAGTATGAGTATGAGTATGAGTATGAGTATGAGTATGAGTATGAGTATGAGTATGAGTATGAGTATGAGTATGAGTATGAGTATGAGTATGAGTATGAGTATGAGTATGAGTATGAGTATGAGTATGAGTATAAGTATGAGTATGAGTATGAGTATAAGTATTAGTATGAGTATGAGTACGAGTATTAGTATGAGTATGAGTATGAGTATGAGTTTAAGTATGAGTATGAGTATGAGTATGAGTATGAGTATGAGTATCAGTATGAGTATGAGTATGAGTATGAGTATGAGGATGAGTATGAGTATAAGTATGAGTATGTGTATGAGTATGAGTATGAGTATGAGTATGAGTATGAGTATGAGTATGAGTATGAGTTAGAGTATAAGTATGTGTATGAGTATGAGTATGAGTATGAGTATGAGTATGAGTATGAGTGCGAATGTGAGTATGAGTATGAGTATGAGTATGAGTATGTGTATGAGTATGAGTATGAGTATGAGTATGACTATGAGTATGAGGATGAGTATGAGTATGAATATGAGTATGAGTATGAGTATGAGTATGACTATGAGTATGAGTATGACTATGACTATGACTATGACTATGAGAATGAGTATGAGTATGAGTATTAGTATGAATATGAGTATGAGTATGAGTGTGAGTATGAGTATGAGTATGAGTATGAGTATGAGTATGAGTATGAGTATGAGTATGATTATGTGTATGAGTATGAGTATGAGTATGAGTGTGAGTATGAGTATGAGAATGAGTATGAGTATGAGTATGAGTATGAGTATGAGTATGAGCATGAGTATGAGTTAGAGTATGAGTATGTGTATGAGTATGAGTATGAGTATGAGTATGAGTATGAGTGTGAGTGTGAGTGCGAATGTGAGTATGAGTATGAGTATGAGTATGAGTATGAGTATGTGTATGAGTATGAGTATGAGTATGAGTATGAGTATGAGTATGAGTATAAGTATGAGTATGAGTATGAGTATGTGTATGAGTATGAGTATGAGTATGAGTGTGAGTATGAGTATGAGTATGAGTATGAATATGAGTATGAGTATGAGTATGAGTATGAGTATGAGTATGAGTATGAGTATGAGTATAAGTATGAGTATGAGTATGAGTATAAGTATTAGTATGAGTATGAGTACGAGTATTAGTATGAGTATGAGTATGAGTATGAGTTTAAGTATGAGTATGAGTATGAGTATGAGTATGAGTATCAGTATGAGTATGAGTATGAGTATGAGTATGAGGATGAGTATGAGTATAAGTATGAGTATGTGTATGAGTATGAGTATGAGTATGAGTATGAGTATGAGTATGAGTATGAGTTAGAGTATGAGTATGTGTATGAGTATGAGTATGAGTATGAGTATGAGTATGAGTATGAGTGTGAGTGCGAATGTGAGTATGAGTATGAGTATGAGTATGAGTATGAGTATGAGTATGAGTATGAGTATGAGTATGAGTATGAGTATGAGTATGAGTATGAGTATGAGTATGAGTATGAGTATGAGTATGAGTATGAGTATGAGTATGAGTATGAGTATAAGTATGAGTATGAGTATGAGTATAAGTATTAGTATGAGTATGAGTACGAGTATTAGTATGAGTATGAGTATGAGTATGAGTTTAAGTATGAGTATGAGTATGAGTATGAGTATGAGTATCAGTATGAGTATGAGTATGAGTATGAGTATGAGGATGAGTATGAGTATAAGTATGAGTATGTGTATGAGTATGAGTATGAGTATGAGTATGAGTATGAGTATGAGTATGAGTTAGAGTATGAGTATGTGTATGAGTATGAGTATGAGTATGAGTATGAGTATGAGTATGAGTGTGAGTGCGAATGTGAGTATGAGTATGAGTATGAGTATGAGTATGTGTATGAGTATGAGTATGAGTATGAGTATGACTATGAGTATGAGGATGAGTATGAGTATGAGTATGAGTATGAGTATGAGTATGACTATGAGTATGAGTATGACTATGACTATGACTATGACTATGAGAATGAGTATGAGTATGAGTATTAGTATGAATATGAGTATGAGTATGAGTGTGAGTATGAGTATTAGTATGAGTATGAGTATGAGTATGAGTATGAGTATGAGTATGATTATGTGTATGAGTATGAGTATGAGTATGAGTATGAGTATGAGTATGAGAATGAGTATGAGTATGAGTATGAGTATGAGTATGAGTATGAGCATGAGCATGAGCATGAGTATGAGTATGAGTATGAGTATGAGTAAGAGTATGAGTATGAGTATGAGTATGAGTATAAGTATTAGTATGAGTATGAGTACGAGTATTAGTATGAGTATGAGTATGAGTTTAAGTATGAGTATGAGTACGAGTATGCGTATGAATATGAGTATGAGTATGAGTATGAGTATGGGTATGAGTATGAGTATGAGTATGAGTATGAGTATAAGTATGAGCATGAGCATGAGTATGAGTATGAGTATGAGTATGAGTATGATTATAAGTATGAGAATGAGTATGAGTGTGAGTATGAGAATGAGTATGAGTATGTGTATGAGTATGAGTCTGAGTATGAGTATGAGTATGAGTATGAGTATGAGTATGAGTATGAGTATGTGTATGAGTATGAGTATGAGTATGAGTATGAGTATGAGTATGAGTATGAGTATGAGTATGAGTATGAGTATGAGTATGAGTATGAGTATGAGTATGAGTATGACTATGAGAATGAGTATGACTATGACTATGACTATGAGAATGAGTATGAGTATGAGTATGAGTATGAGTATGAGTGTGAGTATGAGTATGAGTATGAGTATGAGTATGAGTATGAGTATGAGTATGAGTATGAGTATGAGTATGAGTATGAGTATGAGTATGAGTATGAGTATGAGTATGAGTATGAGTATGAGTATGAGTATGAGTATGAGTATGAGTATGAGGATAAGTATTAGTATGAGTATGAGTACGAGTATTAGTATGAGTATGAGTATGAGTTTAAGTATGAGTATGAGTATGAGTATGAGTATGAGTATGAGTATGAGTATGAGTATGATTATGTGTATGAGTATGAGTATGAGTATGAGTATGAGTATGAGTATGAGAATGAGTATGAGTATGAGTATGAGTATGAGTATGAGTATGAGCATGAGCATGAGCATGAGTATGAGTATGAGTATGAGTATGAGTATGAGTATGAGTATGAGTATGAGTATGAGTATAAGTATTAGTATGAGTATGAGTACGAGTATTAGTATGAGTATGAGTATGAGTTTAAGTATGAGTATGAGTACGAGTATGCGTATGAATATGAGTATGAGTATGAGTATGAGTATGGGTATGAGTATGAGTATGAGTATGAGTATAAGTATGAGCATGAGCATGAGTATGAGTATGAGTATGAGTATGAGTATAAGTATGAGAATGAGTATGAGTGTGAGTATGAGAATGAGTATGAGTATGTGTATGAGTATGAGTCTGAGTATGAGTATGAGTATGAGTATGAGTATGAGTGTGAGTGCGAATGTGAGTATGAGTATGAGTATGAGTATGTGTATGAGTATGAGTATGAGTATGAGTATGACTATGAGTATGAGGATGAGTATGAGTATGAGTATGAGTATGAGTATGAGTATGAGTATGAATATGAGTATGAGTATGATTATAAGTATTAGTATGAGTATGAGTACGAGTATTAGTATGAGTATGAGTATGAGTATGAGTTTAAGAATGAGTACGAGTACGAGTATGTGCATGAGTATGAGTATGTGTATGAGTATGAGTATGAGTATGAGTATGAGTATGAGTATAAGTATAAGTATGAGAATGAGTATGAGTGTGAGTATGAGAATGAGTATGAGTATGTGTATGAGTATGAGTATGAGTATGAGTGTGAGTATGAGTATGAGTATGAGTATGAATATGAGTATGAGTATGAGTATAAGTATTAGTATGAGTATGAGTACGAGTATTAGTATGAGTATGAGTATGAGTTTAAGTATGAGTATGAGTATGAGTATGTGCATGAGTATGAGTATGTGTATGAGTATGAGTATGAGTATTAGTATGAGTATGAGTTTAAGTACGAGTATGAGTATGAGTATGTGCATGAGTATGAGTATGTGTATGAGTATGAGTATGAGTATGAGTATGAGTATGAGTATGAGTATGAGTATAAGTATGAGAATGAGTATGAGTGTGAGTATGAGAATGAGTATGAGTATGTGTATGAGTATGAGTTTGAGTATGAGTATGAGTATGAGTATGAGTATGAGTATGAGTATGAGTATGTGTATGAGTATGAGTATGAGTATGAGTATGAGTATGAGTATGAGTATGAGTATGAGTATGAGTATGAGTATGAGTATGTGTATGAGTATGAGTATGAGTATGAGTATGAGTATGAGTATGAGTATGAGTATGAGTATGAGTTAGAGTATGAGTATGTGTATGAGTATGAGTATGAGTATGAGTATGAGTATGAGTGTGAGTGTGAGTGCGAATGTGAGTATGAGTATGAGTATGAGTATGAGTATGAGTATGTGTATGAGTATGAGTATGAGTATGAGTATGAGTATGAGTATGAGTATAAGTATGAGTATGAGTATGAGTATGTGTATGAGTATGAGTATGAGTATGAGTGTGAGTATGAGTATGAGTATGAGTATGAGTATGAGTATGAATATGAGTATGAGTATGAGTATAAGTATTAGTATGAGTATGAGTACGAGTATTAGTATGAGTATGAGTATGAGTATGAGTTTAAGTATGAGTATGAGTATGAGTATGAGTATGTGCATGAGTATGAGTATGTGTATGAGTATGAGTATGAGTATTAGTATGAGTATAAGTATGAGAATGAGTATGAGTGTGAGTATGAGAATGAGTATGAGTATGTGTATGAGTATGAGTATGAGTATGAGTATGAGTATGAGTATGAGTATGAGTATGAGTATGAGTATGAGTATGAGTATGAGTATGAGTATGAGTATGAGTATGAGTATGAGTATGAGTATGAGTATGAGTATGAGTATGAGTATGAGTATGAGTATGAGTATGAGTATGAGTATGAATATGAGTATGAGTATGATTATAAGTATTAGTATGAGTATGAGTACGAGTATTAGTATGAGTATGAGTATGAGTATGAGTTTAAGAATGAGTACGAGTACGAGTATGTGCATGAGTATGAGTATGTGTATGAGTATGAGTATGAGTATGAGTATGAGTATGAGTATAAGTATAAGTATGAGAATGAGTATGAGTGTGAGTATGAGAATGAGTATGAGTATGTGTATGAGTATGAGTATGAGTATGAGTGTGAGTATGAGTATGAGTATGAGTATGAATATGAGTATGAGTATGAGTATAAGTATTAGTATGAGTATGAGTACGAGTATTAGTATGAGTATGAGTATGAGTTTAAGTATGAGTATGAGTATGAGTATGTGCATGAGTATGAGTATGTGTATGAGTATGAGTATGAGTATTAGTATGAGTATGAGTTTAAGTACGAGTATGAGTATGAGTATGTGCATGAGTATGAGTATGTGTATGAGTATGAGTATGAGTATGAGTATGAGTATGAGTATGAGTATGAGTATAAGTATGAGAATGAGTATGAGTGTGAGTATGAGAATGAGTATGAGTATGTGTATGAGTATGAGTTTGAGTATGAGTATGAGTATGAGTATGAGTATGAGTATGAGTATGAGTATGAGTATGTGTATGAGTATGAGTATGAGTATGAGTATGAGTATGAGTATGAGTATGAGTATGAGTATGAGTATGAGTATGAGTATGAGTATGTGTATGAGTATGAGTATGAGTATGAGTATGAGTATGAGTATGAGTATGAGTATGAGTATGAGTTAGAGTATGAGTATGTGTATGAGTATGAGTATGAGTATGAGTATGAGTATGAGTGTGAGTGTGAGTGCGAATGTGAGTATGAGTATGAGTATGAGTATGAGTATGAGTATGTGTATGAGTATGAGTATGAGTATGAGTATGAGTATGAGTATAAGTATGAGTATGAGTATGAGTATGTGTATGAGTATGAGTATGAGTATGAGTGTGAGTATGAGTATGAGTATGAGTATGAGTATGAGTATGAATATGAGTATGAGTATGAGTATAAGTATTAGTATGAGTATGAGTACGAGTATTAGTATGAGTATGAGTATGAGTATGAGTTTAAGTATGAGTATGAGTATGAGTATGAGTATGTGCATGAGTATGAGTATGTGTATGAGTATGAGTCTGAGTATGAGTATGAGTATGAGTATGAGTATGAGTATGAGTATGAGTATGTGTATGAGTATGAGTATGAGTATGAGTATGAGTATGAGTATGAGTATGAGTATGAGTATGAGTATGAGTATGAGTATGAGTATGAGTATGAGTATGACTATGAGAATGAGTATGACTATGACTATGACTATGAGAATGAGTATGAGTATGAGTATGAGTATGAGTATGAGTGTGAGTATGAGTATGAGTATGAGTATGAGTATGAGTATGAGTATGAGTATGAGTATGAGTATGAGTATGAGTATGAGTATGAGTATGAGTATGAGTATGAGTATGAGTATGAGTATGAGTATGAGTATGAGTATGAGTATGAGTATGAGTATGAGGATAAGTATTAGTATGAGTATGAGTACGAGTATTAGTATGAGTATGAGTATGAGTTTAAGTATGAGTATGAGTATGAGTATGAGTATGAGTATGAGTATGAGTATGAGTATGATTATGTGTATGAGTATGAGTATGAGTATGAGTATGAGTATGAGTATGAGAATGAGTATGAGTATGAGTATGAGTATGAGTATGAGTATGAGCATGAGCATGAGCATGAGTATGAGTATGAGTATGAGTATGAGTATGAGTATGAGTATGAGTATGAGTATGAGTATAAGTATTAGTATGAGTATGAGTACGAGTATTAGTATGAGTATGAGTATGAGTTTAAGTATGAGTATGAGTACGAGTATGCGTATGAATATGAGTATGAGTATGAGTATGAGTATGGGTATGAGTATGAGTATGAGTATGAGTATAAGTATGAGCATGAGCATGAGTATGAGTATGAGTATGAGTATGAGTATAAGTATGAGAATGAGTATGAGTGTGAGTATGAGAATGAGTATGAGTATGTGTATGAGTATGAGTCTGAGTATGAGTATGAGTATGAGTATGAGTATGAGTGTGAGTGCGAATGTGAGTATGAGTATGAGTATGAGTATGTGTATGAGTATGAGTATGAGTATGAGTATGACTATGAGTATGAGGATGAGTATGAGTATGAGTATGAGTATGAGTATGAGTATGAGTATGAATATGAGTATGAGTATGATTATAAGTATTAGTATGAGTATGAGTACGAGTATTAGTATGAGTATGAGTATGAGTATGAGTTTAAGAATGAGTACGAGTACGAGTATGTGCATGAGTATGAGTATGTGTATGAGTATGAGTATGAGTATGAGTATGAGTATGAGTATAAGTATAAGTATGAGAATGAGTATGAGTGTGAGTATGAGAATGAGTATGAGTATGTGTATGAGTATGAGTATGAGTATGAGTGTGAGTATGAGTATGAGTATGAGTATGAATATGAGTATGAGTATGAGTATAAGTATTAGTATGAGTATGAGTACGAGTATTAGTATGAGTATGAGTATGAGTTTAAGTATGAGTATGAGTATGAGTATGTGCATGAGTATGAGTATGTGTATGAGTATGAGTATGAGTATTAGTATGAGTATGAGTTTAAGTACGAGTATGAGTATGAGTATGTGCATGAGTATGAGTATGTGTATGAGTATGAGTATGAGTATGAGTATGAGTATGAGTATGAGTATGAGTATAAGTATGAGAATGAGTATGAGTGTGAGTATGAGAATGAGTATGAGTATGTGTATGAGTATGAGTTTGAGTATGAGTATGAGTATGAGTATGAGTATGAGTATGAGTATGAGTATGAGTATGTGTATGAGTATGAGTATGAGTATGAGTATGAGTATGAGTATGAGTATGAGTATGAGTATGAGTATGAGTATGAGTATGTGTATGAGTATGAGTATGAGTATGAGTATGAGTATGAGTATGAGTATGAGTATGAGTTAGAGTATGAGTATGTGTATGAGTATGAGTATGAGTATGAGTATGAGTATGAGTATGAGTGTGAGTGTGAGTGCGAATGTGAGTATGAGTATGAGTATGAGTATGAGTATGAGTATGTGTATGAGTATGAGTATGAGTATGAGTATGAGTATGAGTATGAGTATAAGTATGAGTATGAGTATGAGTATGTGTATGAGTATGAGTATGAGTATGAGTGTGAGTATGAGTATGAGTATGAGTATGAGTATGAATATGAGTATGAGTATGAGTATAAGTATTAGTATGAGTATGAGTACGAGTATTAGTATGAGTATGAGTATGAGTATGAGTTTAAGTATGAGTATGAGTATGAGTATGAGTATGTGCATGAGTATGAGTATGTGTATGAGTATGAGTATGAGTATTAGTATGAGTATAAGTATGAGAATGAGTATGAGTGTGAGTATGAGAATGAGTATGAGTATGTGTATGAGTATGAGTATGAGTATGAGTATGAGTATGAGTATGAGTATGAGTATGAGTATGAGTATGAGTATGAGTATGAGTATGAGTATGAGTATGAGTATGAGTATGAGTATGAGTATGAGTATGAGTATGAGTATGAGTATGAGTATGAGTATGAGTATGAGTATGAGTATGAATATGAGTATGAGTATGATTATAAGTATTAGTATGAGTATGAGTACGAGTATTAGTATGAGTATGAGTATGAGTATGAGTTTAAGAATGAGTACGAGTACGAGTATGTGCATGAGTATGAGTATGTGTATGAGTATGAGTATGAGTATGAGTATGAGTATGAGAATAAGTATAAGTATGAGAATGAGTATGAGTGTGAGTATGAGTATGTGTATGAGTATGAGTATGAGTATGAGTATGAGTATGAGTATGAGTATGAGTATGAGTATGAGTTAGAGTATGAGTATGTGTATGAGTATGAGTATGAGTATGAGTATGAGTATGAGTGTGAGTGTGAGTGCGAATGTGAGTATGAGTATGAGTATGAGTATGAGTATGAGTATGTGTATGAGTATGAGTATGAGTATGAGTATGAGTATGAGTATGAGTATAAGTATGAGTATGAGTATGAGTATGTGTATGAGTATGAGTATGAGTATGAGTGTGAGTATGAGTATGAGTATGAGTATGAGTATGAGTATGAATATGAGTATGAGTATGAGTATAAGTATTAGTATGAGTATGAGTACGAGTATTAGTATGAGTATGAGTATGAGTATGAGTTTAAGTATGAGTATGAGTATGAGTATGAGTATGTGCATGAGTATGAGTATGTGTATGAGTATGAGTCTGAGTATGAGTATGAGTATGAGTATGAGTATGAGTATGAGTATGAGTATGTGTATGAGTATGAGTATGAGTATGAGTATGAGTATGAGTATGAGTATGAGTATGTGTATGAGTATGAGTATGAGTATGAGTATGAGTATGAGTATGAGTATAAGTATGAGTATGAGTATGAGTATGTGTATGAGTATGAGTATGAGTATGAGTGTGAGTATGAGTATGAGTATGAGTATGAGTATGAGTATGAATATGAGTATGAGTATGAGTATAAGTATTAGTATGAGTATGAGTACGAGTATTAGTATGAGTATGAGTATGAGTATGAGTTTAAGTATGAGTATGAGTATGAGTATGAGTATGTGCATGAGTATGAGTATGTGTATGAGTATGAGTATGAGTATGAGTATGAGTATGAGTATGAGTATGAGTATGAGTATGAGTTAGAGTATGAGTATGTGTATGAGTATGAGTATGAGTATGAGTATGAGTATGAGTATGAGTATGAGTATGAGTATGAGTATGAGTATGAGTATGAGTATGAGTATGTGTATGAGTATGAGTATGAGTATGAGTATGAGTATGAGTATGAGTATGAGTATGAGTATGAGTTAGAGTATGAGTATGTGTATGAGTATGAGTATGAGTATGAGTATGAGTATGAGTGTGAGTGTGAGTGCGAATGTGAGTATGAGTATGAGTATGAGTATGAGTATGAGTATGTGTATGAGTATGAGTATGAGTATGAGTATGAGTATGAGTATGAGTATAAGTATGAGTATGAGTATGAGTATGTGTATTAGTATGAGTATGAGTATGAGTGTGAGTATGAGTATGAGTATGAGTATGAGTATGAGTATGAGTATGAATATGAGTATGAGTATGAGTATAAGTATTAGTATGAGTATGAGTACGAGTATTAGTATGAGTATGAGTATGAGTATGAGTTTAAGTATGAGTATGAGTATGAGTATGAGTATGTGCATGAGTATGAGTATGTGTATGAGTATGAGTCTGAGTATGAGTATGAGTATGAGTATGAGTATGAGTATGAGTATGAGTATGTGTATGAGTATGAGTATGAGTATGAGTATGAGTATGAGTATGAGTATGAGTATGAGTATGAGTATGAGTATGAGTATGAGTATGAGTATGAGTATGACTATGAGAATGAGTATGACTATGACTATGACTATGAGAATGAGTATGAGTATGAGTATGAGTATGAGTATGAGTGTGAGTATGAGTATGAGTATGAGTATGAGTATGAGTATGAGTATGAGTATGAGTATGAGTATGAGTATGAGTATGAGTATGAGTATGAGTATGAGTATGAGTATGAGTATGAGTATGAGTATGAGTATGAGTATGAGTATGAGTATGAGTATGAGGATAAGTATTAGTATGAGTATGAGTATGAGTACGAGTATTAGTATGAGTATGAGTATGAGTTTAAGTATGAGTATGAGTATGAGTATGAGTATGAGTATGAGTATGAGTATGAGTATGATTATGTGTATGAGTATGAGTATGAGTATGAGTATGAGTATGAGTATGAGAATGAGTATGAGTATGAGTATGAGTATGAGTATGAGTATGAGCATGAGCATGAGCATGAGTATGAGTATGAGTATGAGTATGAGTATGAGTATGAGTATGAGTATGAGTATGAGTATAAGTATTAGTATGAGTATGAGTACGAGTATTAGTATGAGTATGAGTATGAGTTTAAGTATGAGTATGAGTACGAGTATGCGTATGAATATGAGTATGAGTATGAGTATGAGTATGGGTATGAGTATGAGTATGAGTATGAGTATAAGTATGAGCATGAGCATGAGTATGAGTATGAGTATGAGTATGAGTATAAGTATGAGAATGAGTATGAGTGTGAGTATGAGAATGAGTATGAGTATGTGTATGAGTATGAGTCTGAGTATGAGTATGAGTATGAGTATGAGTATGAGTATGAGTGTGAGTGCGAATGTGAGTATGAGTATGAGTATGAGTATGTGTATGAGTATGAGTATGAGTATGAGTATGACTATGAGTATGAGGATGAGTATGAGTATGAGTATGAGTATGAGTATGAGTATGAGTATGAATATGAGTATGAGTATGATTATAAGTATTAGTATGAGTATGAGTACGAGTATTAGTATGAGTATGAGTATGAGTATGAGTTTAAGAATGAGTACGAGTACGAGTATGTGCATGAGTATGAGTATGTGTATGAGTATGAGTATGAGTATGAGTATGAGTATGAGTATAAGTATAAGTATGAGAATGAGTATGAGTGTGAGTATGAGAATGAGTATGAGTATGTGTATGAGTATGAGTATGAGTATGAGTGTGAGTATGAGTATGAGTATGAGTATGAATATGAGTATGAGTATGAGTATAAGTATTAGTATGAGTATGAGTACGAGTATTAGTATGAGTATGAGTATGAGTTTAAGTATGAGTATGAGTATGAGTATGTGCATGAGTATGAGTATGTGTATGAGTATGAGTATGAGTATTAGTATGAGTATGAGTTTAAGTACGAGTATGAGTATGAGTATGTGCATGAGTATGAGTATGTGTATGAGTATGAGTATGAGTATGAGTATGAGTATGAGTATGAGTATGAGTATAAGTATGAGAATGAGTATGAGTGTGAGTATGAGAATGAGTATGAGTATGTGTATGAGTATGAGTTTGAGTATGAGTATGAGTATGAGTATGAGTATGAGTATGAGTATGAGTATGAGTATGTGTATGAGTATGAGTATGAGTATGAGTATGAGTATGAGTATGAGTATGAGTATGAGTATGAGTATGAGTATGAGTATGAGTATGTGTATGAGTATGAGTATGAGTATGAGTATGAGTATGAGTATGAGTATGAGTATGAGTTAGAGTATGAGTATGTGTATGAGTATGAGTATGAGTATGAGTATGAGTATGAGTATGAGTGTGAGTGTGAGTGCGAATGTGAGTATGAGTATGAGTATGAGTATGAGTATGAGTATGTGTATGAGTATGAGTATGAGTATGAGTATGAGTATGAGTATGAGTATAAGTATGAGTATGAGTATGAGTATGTGTATGAGTATGAGTATGAGTATGAGTGTGAGTATGAGTATGAGTATGAGTATGAGTATGAATATGAGTATGAGTATGAGTATAAGTATTAGTATGAGTATGAGTACGAGTATTAGTATGAGTATGAGTATGAGTATGAGTTTAAGTATGAGTATGAGTATGAGTATGAGTATGTGCATGAGTATGAGTATGTGTATGAGTATGAGTATGAGTATTAGTATGAGTATAAGTATGAGAATGAGTATGAGTGTGAGTATGAGAATGAGTATGAGTATGTGTATGAGTATGAGTATGAGTATGAGTATGAGTATGAGTATGAGTATGAGTATGAGTATGAGTATGAGTATGAGTATGAGTATGAGTATGAGTATGAGTATGAGTATGAGTATGAGTATGAGTATGAGTATGAGTATGAGTATGAGTATGAGTATGAGTATGAGTATGAGTATGAATATGAGTATGAGTATGATTATAAGTATTAGTATGAGTATGAGTACGAGTATTAGTATGAGTATGAGTATGAGTATGAGTTTAAGAATGAGTACGAGTACGAGTATGTGCATGAGTATGAGTATGTGTATGAGTATGAGTATGAGTATGAGTATGAGTATGAGTATAAGTATAAGTATGAGAATGAGTATGAGTGTGAGTATGAGAATGAGTATGAGTATGTGTATGAGTATGAGTATGAGTATGAGTGTGAGTATGAGTATGAGTATGAGTATGAATATGAGTATGAGTATGAGTATAAGTATTAGTATGAGTATGAGTACGAGTATTAGTATGAGTATGAGTATGAGTTTAAGTATGAGTATGAGTATGAGTATGTGCATGAGTATGAGTATGTGTATGAGTATGAGTATGAGTATTAGTATGAGTATGAGTTTAAGTACGAGTATGAGTATGAGTATGTGCATGAGTATGAGTATGTGTATGAGTATGAGTATGAGTATGAGTATGAGTATGAGTATGAGTATGAGTATAAGTATGAGAATGAGTATGAGTGTGAGTATGAGAATGAGTATGAGTATGTGTATGAGTATGAGTTTGAGTATGAGTATGAGTATGAGTATGAGTATGAGTATGAGTATGAGTATGAGTATGTGTATGAGTATGAGTATGAGTATGAGTATGAGTATGAGTATGAGTATGAGTATGAGTATGAGTATGAGTATGAGTATGAGTATGTGTATGAGTATGAGTATGAGTATGAGTATGAGTATGAGTATGAGTATGAGTATGAGTTAGAGTATGAGTATGTGTATGAGTATGAGTATGAGTATGAGTATGAGTATGAGTGTGAGTGTGAGTGCGAATGTGAGTATGAGTATGAGTATGAGTATGAGTATGAGTATGTGTATGAGTATGAGTATGAGTATGAGTATGAGTATGAGTATGAGTATAAGTATGAGTATGAGTATGAGTATGTGTATGAGTATGAGTATGAGTATGAGTGTGAGTATGAGTATGAGTATGAGTATGAGTATGAATATGAGTATGAGTATGAGTATAAGTATTAGTATGAGTATGAGTACGAGTATTAGTATGAGTATGAGTATGAGTATGAGTATGAGTTTAAGTATGAGTATGAGTATGAGTATGAGTATGTGCATGAGTATGAGTATGTGTATGAGTATGAGTATGAGTATTAGTATGAGTATAAGTATGAGAATGAGTATGAGTGTGAGTATGAGAATGAGTATGAGTATGTGTATGAGTATGAGTATGAGTATGAGTATGAGTATGAGTATGAGTATGAGTATGAGTATGAGTATGAGTATGAGTATGAGTATGAGTATGAGTATGAGTATGAGTATGAGTATGAGTATGAGTATGAGTATGAGTATGAGTATGAGTATGAGTATGAGTATGAGTATGAGTATGAGTATGAGTATGAGTATGAGTATGATTATGTGTATGAGTATGAGTATGAGTATGAGTATGAGTATGAGTATGAGAATGAGTATGAGTATGAGTATGAGTATGAGTATGAGTATGAGCATGATCATGAGCATGAGTATGAGTATGAGTATGAGTATGAGTATGAGTATGAGTATGAGTATGAGTATGAGTATGAGTATAAGTATTAGTATGAGTATGAGTACGAGTATTAGTATGAGTATGAGTATGAGTTTAAGTATGAGTATGAGTACGAGTATGCGTATGAATATGAGTATGAGTATGAGTATGAGTATGGGTATGAGTATGAGTATGAGTATGAGTATGAGTATAAGTATGAGCATGAGCATGAGTATGAGTATGAGTATGAGTATGAGTATGAGTATAAGTATGAGAATGAGTATGAGTGTGAGTATGAGAATGAGTATGAGTATGTGTATGAGTATGAGTCTGAGTATGAGTATGAGTATGAGTATGAGTATGAGTATGAGTATGAGTATGTGTATGAGTATGAGTATGAGTATGAGTATGAGTATGAGTATGAGTATGAGTATGAGTATGAGTATGAGTATGAGTATGAGTATGAGTATGAGTATGACTATGAGAATGAGTATGACTATGACTATGACTGTGAGAATGAGTATGAGTATGAGTATGAGTATGAGTATGAGTATGAGTATGAGTATGAGTATGAGTATGAGTATGAGTATGAGTATGAGTATGAGTATGAGTATGAGTATGAGTATGAGTATGAGTATGAGTATGAGTATGAGTATGAGTATGAGTATGAGTATGAGGATAAGTATTAGTATGAGTATGAGTACGAGTATTAGTATGAGTATGAGTATGAGTTTAAGTATGAGTATGAGTATGAGTATGAGTATGAGTATGAGTATGAGTATGATTATGTGTATGAGTATGAGTATGAGTATGAGTATGAGTATGAGTATGAGAATGAGTATGAGTATGAGTATGAGTATGAGTATGAGTATGAGCATGGGCATGAGCATGAGTATGAGTATGAGTATGAGTATGAGTATGAGTATGAGTATGAGTATGAGTATGAGTATAAGTATTAGTATGAGTATGAGTACGAGTATTAGTATGAGTATGAGTATGAGTTTAAGTATGAGTATGAGTACGAGTATGCGTATGAATATGAGTATGAGTATGAGTATGAGTATGGGTATGAGTATGAGTATGAGTATGAGTATGAGTATAAGTATGAGCATGAGCATGAGTATGAGTATGAGTATGAGTATGAGTATAAGTATGAGAATGAGTATGAGTGTGAGTATGAGAATGAGTATGAGTATGTGTATGAGTATGAGTCTGAGTATGAGTATGAGTATGAGTATGAGTATGAGTGTGAGTGCGAATGTGAGTATGAGTATGAGTATGAGTATGAGTATGTGTATGAGTATGAGTATGAGTATGAGTATGACTATGAGTATGAGGATGAGTATGAGTATGAGTATGAGTATGAGTATGAGTATGACTATGAGTATGAGTATGACTATGACTATGACTATGACTATGAGAATGAGTATGAGTATGAGTATTAGTATGAATATGAGTATGAGTATGAGTGTGAGTATGAGTATTAGTATGAGTATGAGTATGAGTATGAGTATGAGTATGAGTATGATTATGTGTATGAGTATGAATATGAGTATGAGTATGAGTATGAGTATGAGAATGAGTATGAGTATGAGTATGAGTATGAGTATGAGTATGAGCATGAGCATGAGCATGAGTATGAGTATGAGTATGAGTATGAGTATGAGTATGAGTATGAGTATGAGTATAAGTATTAGTATGAGTATGAGTACGAGTATTAGTATGAGTATGAGTATGAGTTTAAGTATGAGTATGAGTACGAGTATGCGTATGAATATGAGTATGAGTATGAGTATGAGTATGGGTATGAGTATGAGTATGAGTATGAGTATGAGTATAAGTATGAGCATGAGCATGAGTATGAGTATGAGTATGAGTATGAGTATAAGTATGAGAATGAGTATGAGTGTGAGTATGAGAATGAGTATGAGTATGTGTATGAGTATGAGTCTGAGTATGAGTATGAGTATGAGTGTGAGTATGAGTATGAGTATGAATATGAGTATGAGTATGAGTATAAGTATTAGTATGAGTATGAGTACGAGTATTAGTATGAGTATGAGTATGAGTTTAAGTATGAGTATGAGTATGAGTATGTGCATGAGTATGAGTATGTGTATGAGTATGAGTATGAGTATTAGTATGAGTATGAGTTTAAGTACGAGTATGAGTATGAGTATGTGCATGAGTATGAGTATGTGTATGAGTATGAGTATGAGTATGAGTATGAGTATGAGTATGAGTATGAGTATAAGTATGAGAATGAGTATGAGTGTGAGTATGAGAATGAGTATGAGTATGTGTATGAGTATGAGTTTGAGTATGAGTATGAGTATGAGTATGAGTATGAGTATGAGTATGAGTATGAGTATGTGTATGAGTATGAGTATGAGTATGAGTATGAGTATGAGTATGAGTATGAGTATGAGTATGAGTTAGAGTATGAGTATGTGTATGAGTATGAGTATGAGTATGAGTATGAGTATGAGTGTGAGTGTGAGTGCGAATGTGAGTATGAGTATGAGTATGAGTATGAGTATGAGTATGTGTATGAGTATGAGTATGAGTATGAGTATGAGTATGAGTATGAGTATAAGTATGAGTATGAGTATGAGTATGTGTATGAGTATGAGTATGAGTATGAGTGTGAGTATGAGTATGAGTATGAGTATGAGTATGAATATGAGTATGAGTATGAGTATAAGTATTAGTATGAGTATGAGTACGAGTATTAGTATGAGTATGAGTATGAGTATGAGTTTAAGTATGAGTATGAGTATGAGTATGAGTATGTGCATGAGTATGAGTATGTGTATGAGTATGAGTATGAGTATTAGTATGAGTATAAGTATGAGAATGAGTATGAGTGTGAGTATGAGAATGAGTATGAGTATGTGTATGAGTATGAGTATGAGTATGAGTATGAGTATGAGTATGAGTATGAGTATGAGTATGAGTATGAGTATGAGTATGAGTATGAGTATGAGTATGAGTATGAGTATGAGTATGAGTATGAGTATGAGTATGAGTATGAGTATGAGTATGAGTATGAGTATGAGTATGAGTATGAGTGATGAGTATGAGTATGAGTATGAGTATAAGTATGAGTATGAGTATGAGTATAAGTATTAGTATGAGTATGAGTACGAGTATTAGTATGAGTATGAGTATGAGTATGAGTTTAAGTATGAGTATGAGTATGAGTATGAGTATGAGTATGAGTATCAGTATGAGTATGAGTATGAGTATGAGTATGAGGATGAGTATGAGTATAAGTATGAGTATGTGTATGAGTATGAGTATGAGTATGAGTATGAGTATGAGTATGAGTATGAGTATGAGTTAGAGTATAAGTATGTGTATGAGTATGAGTATGAGTATGAGTATGAGTATGAGTATGAGTGCGAATGTGAGTATGAGTATGAGTATGAGTATGTGTATGAGTATGAGTATGAGTATGAGTATGAGTATGAGTATGAGTATGAGTATGACTATGAGTATGAGTATGACTATGACTATGACTATGACTATGAGAATGAGTATGAGTATGAGTATTAGTATGAATATGAGTATGAGTATGAGTGTGAGTATGAGTATGAGTATGAGTATGAGTATGAGTATGAGTATGAGTATGAGTATGATTATGTGTATGAGTATGAGTATGAGTATGAGTATGAGTATGAGTATGAGAATGAGTATGAGTATGAGTATGAGTATGAGTATGAGTATGAGCATGAGTATGAGTTAGAGTATGAGTATGTGTATGAGTATGAGTATGAGTATGAGTATGAGTATGAGTGTGAGTGTGAGTGCGAATGTGAGTATGAGTATGAGTATGAGTATGAGTATGAGTATGTGTATGAGTATGAGTATGAGTATGAGTATGAGTATGAGTATAAGTATGAGTATGAGTATGAGTATGTGTATGAGTATGAGTATGAGTATGAGTGTGAGTATGAGTATGAGTATGAGTATGAATATGAGTATGAGTATGAGTATAAGTATTAGTATGAGTATGAGTACGAGTATTAGTATGAGTATGAGTATGAGTATGAGTTTAAGTATGAGTATGAGTATGAGTATGTGCATGAGTATGAGTATGTGTATGAGTATGAGTATGAGTATTAGTATGAGTATAAGTATGAGAATGAGTATGAGTGTGAGTATGAGAATGAGTATGAGTATGTGTATGAGTATGAGTATGAGTATGAGTATGAGTATGAGTATGAGTATGAGTATGAGTATGAGTATGAGTATGAGTATGAGTATGAGTATGAGTATGAGTTAGAGTATAAGTATGTGTATGAGTATGAGTATGAGTATGAGTATGAGTATGAGTATGAGTGCGAATGTGAGTATGAGTATGAGTATGAGTATGTGTATGAGTATGAGTATGAGTATGAGTATGAGTATGAGTATGAGTATGAGTATGACTATGAGTATGAGTATGACTATGACTATGACTATGACTATGAGAATGAGTATGAGTATGAGTATTAGTATGAATATGAGTATGAGTATGAGTGTGAGTATGAGTATGAGTATGAGTATGAGTATGAGTATGAGTATGAGTATGAGTATGATTATGTGTATGAGTATGAGTATGAGTATGAGTATGAGTATGAGTATGAGAATGAGTATGAGTATGAGTATGAGTATGAGTATGAGTATGAGCATGAGTATGAGTTAGAGTATGAGTATGTGTATGAGTATGAGTATGAGTATGAGTATGAGTATGAGTGTGAGTGTGAGTGCGAATGTGAGTATGAGTATGAGTATGAGTATGAGTATGAGTATGTGTATGAGTATGAGTATGAGTATGAGTATGAGTATGAGTATAAGTATGAGTATGAGTATGAGTATGTGTATGAGTATGAGTATGAGTATGAGTGTGAGTATGAGTATGAGTATGAGTATGAATATGAGTATGAGTATGAGTATAAGTATTAGTATGAGTATGAGTACGAGTATTAGTATGAGTATGAGTATGAGTATGAGTTTAAGTATGAGTATGAGTATGAGTATGTGCATGAGTATGAGTATGTGTATGAGTATGAGTATGAGTATTAGTATGAGTATAAGTATGAGAATGAGTATGAGTGTGAGTATGAGAATGAGTATGAGTATGTGTATGAGTATGAGTATGAGTATGAGTATGAGTATGAGTATGAGTATGAGTATGAGTATGAGTATGAGTATGAGTATGAGTATGAGTATGAGTATGAGTATGAGTATGAGTATGAGTATGAGTATGAGTATGAGTATGAGTATGAGTATGAGTATGAGTATGAGTATGAGTATGAGTATGAGTATGAGTATGAGTATGAGTATGAGTATGAGTATGAGTATAAGTATGAGTATGAGTATGAGTATAAGTATTAGTATGAGTATGAGTACGAGTATTAGTATGAGTATGAGTATGAGTATGAGTTTAAGTATGAGTATGAGTATGAGTATGAGTATGACTATGAGTATGAGTATGACTATGACTATGACTATGACTATGAGAATGAGTATGAGTATGAGTATTAGTATGAATATGAGTATGAGTATGAGTGTGAGTATGAGTATTAGTATGAGTATGAGTATGAGTATGAGTATGAGTATGAGTATGATTATGTGTATGAGTATGAGTATGAGTATGAGTATGAGTATGAGTATGTGTATGAGTATGAGTATGAGTATGAGTATGAGTATGAGTATGAGTATGAGTATGAGTATGAGTTAGAGTATAAGTATGTGTATGAGTATGAGTATGAGTATGAGTATGAGTATGAGTGTGAGTGCGAATGTGAGTATGAGTATGAGTATGAGTATGAGTATGTGTATGAGTATGAGTATGAGTATGAGTATGACTATGAGTATGAGGATGAGTATGAGTATGAGTATGAGTATGAGTATGAGTATGACTATGAGTATGAGTATGACTATGACTATGACTATGACTATGAGAATGAGTATGAGTATGAGTATTAGTATGAATATGAGTATGAGTATGAGTGTGAGTATGAGTATTAGTATGAGTATGAGTATGAGTATGAGTATGAGTATGAGTATGATTATGTGTATGAGTATGAATATGAGTATGAGTATGAGTATGAGTATGAGAATGAGTATGAGTATGAGTATGAGTATGAGTATGAGTATGAGCATGAGCATGAGCATGAGTATGAGTATGAGTATGAGTATGAGTATGAGTATGAGTATGAGTATGAGTATGAGTATAAGTATTAGTATGAGTATGAGTACGAGTATTAGTATGAGTATGAGTATGAGTTTAAGTATGAGTATGAGTACGAGTATGCGTATGAATATGAGTATGAGTATGAGTATGAGTATGGGTATGAGTATGAGTATGAGTATGAGTATGAGTATAAGTATGAGCATGAGCATGAGTATGAGTATGAGTATGAGTATGAGTATAAGTATGAGAATGAGTATGAGTGTGAGTATGAGAATGAGTATGAGTATGTGTATGAGTATGAGTCTGAGTATGAGTATGAGTATGAGTGTGAGTATGAGTATGAGTATGAATATGAGTATGAGTATGAGTATAAGTATTAGTATGAGTATGAGTACGAGTATTAGTATGAGTATGAGTATGAGTTTAAGTATGAGTATGAGTATGAGTATGTGCATGAGTATGAGTATGTGTATGAGTATGAGTATGAGTATTAGTATGAGTATGAGTTTAAGTACGAGTATGAGTATGAGTATGTGCATGAGTATGAGTATGTGTATGAGTATGAGTATGAGTATGAGTATGAGTATGAGTATGAGTATGAGTATAAGTATGAGAATGAGTATGAGTGTGAGTATGAGAATGAGTATGAGTATGTGTATGAGTATGAGTTTGAGTATGAGTATGAGTATGAGTATGAGTATGAGTATGAGTATGAGTATGAGTATGTGTATGAGTATGAGTATGAGTATGAGTATGAGTATGAGTATGAGTATGAGTATGAGTATGAGTTAGAGTATGAGTATGTGTATGAGTATGAGTATGAGTATGAGTATGAGTATGAGTGTGAGTGTGAGTGCGAATGTGAGTATGAGTATGAGTATGAGTATGAGTATGAGTATGTGTATGAGTATGAGTATGAGTATGAGTATGAGTATGAGTATGAGTATAAGTATGAGTATGAGTATGAGTATGTGTATGAGTATGAGTATGAGTATGAGTGTGAGTATGAGTATGAGTATGAGTATGAGTATGAATATGAGTATGAGTATGAGTATAAGTATTAGTATGAGTATGAGTACGAGTATTAGTATGAGTATGAGTATGAGTATGAGTTTAAGTATGAGTATGAGTATGAGTATGAGTATGTGCATGAGTATGAGTATGTGTATGAGTATGAGTATGAGTATTAGTATGAGTATAAGTATGAGAATGAGTATGAGTGTGAGTATGAGAATGAGTATGAGTATGTGTATGAGTATGAGTATGAGTATGAGTATGAGTATGAGTATGAGTATGAGTATGAGTATGAGTATGAGTATGAGTATGAGTATGAGTATGAGTATGAGTATGAGTATGAGTATGAGTATGAGTATGAGTATGAGTATGAGTATGAGTATGAGTATGAGTATGAGTATGAGTATGAGTATGAGTATGAGTATGAGTATGAGTGATGAGTATGAGTATGAGTATGAGTATAAGTATGAGTATGAGTATGAGTATAAGTATTAGTATGAGTATGAGTACGAGTATTAGTATGAGTATGAGTATGAGTATGAGTTTAAGTATGAGTATGAGTATGAGTATGAGTATGAGTATGAGTATCAGTATGAGTATGAGTATGAGTATGAGTATGAGGATGAGTATGAGTATAAGTATGAGTATGTGTATGAGTATGAGTATGAGTATGAGTATGAGTATGAGTATGAGTATGAGTATGAGTATGAGTTAGAGTATAAGTATGTGTATGAGTATGAGTATGAGTATGAGTATGAGTATGAGTATGAGTGCGAATGTGAGTATGAGTATGAGTATGAGTATGTGTATGAGTATGAGTATGAGTATGAGTATGAGTATGAGTATGAGTATGAGTATGACTATGAGTATGAGTATGACTATGACTATGACTATGACTATGAGAATGAGTATGAGTATGAGTATTAGTATGAATATGAGTATGAGTATGAGTGTGAGTATGAGTATGAGTATGAGTATGAGTATGAGTATGAGTATGAGTATGAGTATGATTATGTGTATGAGTATGAGTATGAGTATGAGTATGAGTATGAGTATGAGAATGAGTATGAGTATGAGTATGAGTATGAGTATGAGTATGAGCATGAGTATGAGTTAGAGTATGAGTATGTGTATGAGTATGAGTATGAGTATGAGTATGAGTATGAGTGTGAGTGTGAGTGCGAATGTGAGTATGAGTATGAGTATGAGTATGAGTATGAGTATGTGTATGAGTATGAGTATGAGTATGAGTATGAGTATGAGTATAAGTATGAGTATGAGTATGAGTATGTGTATGAGTATGAGTATGAGTATGAGTGTGAGTATGAGTATGAGTATGAGTATGAATATGAGTATGAGTATGAGTATAAGTATTAGTATGAGTATGAGTACGAGTATTAGTATGAGTATGAGTATGAGTATGAGTTTAAGTATGAGTATGAGTATGAGTATGTGCATGAGTATGAGTATGTGTATGAGTATGAGTATGAGTATTAGTATGAGTATAAGTATGAGAATGAGTATGAGTGTGAGTATGAGAATGAGTATGAGTATGTGTATGAGTATGAGTATGAGTATGAGTATGAGTATGAGTATGAGTATGAGTATGAGTATGAGTATGAGTATGAGTATGAGTATGAGTATGAGTATGAGTTAGAGTATAAGTATGTGTATGAGTATGAGTATGAGTATGAGTATGAGTATGAGTATGAGTGCGAATGTGAGTATGAGTATGAGTATGAGTATGTGTATGAGTATGAGTATGAGTATGAGTATGAGTATGAGTATGAGTATGAGTATGACTATGAGTATGAGTATGACTATGACTATGACTATGACTATGAGAATGAGTATGAGTATGAGTATTAGTATGAATATGAGTATGAGTATGAGTGTGAGTATGAGTATGAGTATGAGTATGAGTATGAGTATGAGTATGAGTATGAGTATGATTATGTGTATGAGTATGAGTATGAGTATGAGTATGAGTATGAGTATGAGAATGAGTATGAGTATGAGTATGAGTATGAGTATGAGTATGAGCATGAGTATGAGTTAGAGTATGAGTATGTGTATGAGTATGAGTATGAGTATGAGTATGAGTATGAGTGTGAGTGTGAGTGCGAATGTGAGTATGAGTATGAGTATGAGTATGAGTATGAGTATGTGTATGAGTATGAGTATGAGTATGAGTATGAGTATGAGTATAAGTATGAGTATGAGTATGAGTATGTGTATGAGTATGAGTATGAGTATGAGTGTGAGTATGAGTATGAGTATGAGTATGAATATGAGTATGAGTATGAGTATAAGTATTAGTATGAGTATGAGTACGAGTATTAGTATGAGTATGAGTATGAGTATGAGTTTAAGTATGAGTATGAGTATGAGTATGTGCATGAGTATGAGTATGTGTATGAGTATGAGTATGAGTATTAGTATGAGTATAAGTATGAGAATGAGTATGAGTGTGAGTATGAGAATGAGTATGAGTATGTGTATGAGTATGAGTATGAGTATGAGTATGAGTATGAGTATGAGTATGAGTATGAGTATGAGTATGAGTATGAGTATGAGTATGAGTATGAGTATGAGTATGAGTATGAGTATGAGTATGAGTATGAGTATGAGTATGAGTATGAGTATGAGTATGAGTATGAGTATGAGTATGAGTATGAGTATGAGTATGAGTATGAGTATGAGTATGAGTATAAGTATGAGTATGAGTATGAGTATAAGTATTAGTATGAGTATGAGTACGAGTATTAGTATGAGTATGAGTATGAGTATGAGTTTAAGTATGAGTATGAGTATGAGTATGAGTATGACTATGAGTATGAGTATGACTATGACTATGACTATGACTATGACTATGAGAATGAGTATGAGTATGAGTATTAGTATGAATATGAGTATGAGTATGAGTGTGAGTATGAGTATTAGTATGAGTATGAGTATGAGTATGAGTATGAGTATGAGTATGATTATGTGTATGAGTATGAGTATGAGTATGAGTATGAGTATGAGTATGTGTATGAGTATGAGTATGAGTATGAGTATGAGTATGAGTATGAGTATGAGTATGAGTATGAGTTAGAGTATAAGTATGTGTATGAGTATGAGTATGAGTATGAGTATGAGTATGAGTGTGAGTGCGAATGTGAGTATGAGTATGAGTATGAGTATGAGTATGTGTATGAGTATGAGTATGAGTATGAGTATGACTATGAGTATGAGGATGAGTATGAGTATGAGTATGAGTATGAGTATGAGTATGAGTATGACTATGAGTATGAGTATGACTATGACTATGACTATGACTATGAGAATGAGTATGAGTATGAGTATTAGTATGAATATGAGTATGAGTATGAGTGTGAGTATGAGTATGAGTATGAGTATGAGTATGAGTATGAGTATGAGTATGAGTATGATTATGTGTATGAGTATGAGTATGAGTATGAGTATGAGTATGAGTATGAGAATGAGTATGAGTATGAGTATGAGTATGAGTATGAGTATGAGCATGAGTATGAGTTAGAGTATGAGTATGTGTATGAGTATGAGTATGAGTATGAGTATGAGTATGAGTGTGAGTGTGAGTGCGAATGTGAGTATGAGTATGAGTATGAGTATGAGTATGAGTATGTGTATGAGTATGAGTATGAGTATGAGTATGAGTATGAGTATAAGTATGAGTATGAGTATGAGTATGTGTATGAGTATGAGTATGAGTATGAGTGTGAGTATGAGTATGAGTATGAGTATGAATATGAGTATGAGTATGAGTATAAGTATTAGTATGAGTATGAGTACGAGTATTAGTATGAGTATGAGTATGAGTATGAGTTTAAGTATGAGTATGAGTATGAGTATGTGCATGAGTATGAGTATGTGTATGAGTATGAGTATGAGTATTAGTATGAGTATAAGTATGAGAATGAGTATGAGTGTGAGTATGAGAATGAGTATGAGTATGTGTATGAGTATGAGTATGAGTATGAGTATGAGTATGAGTATGAGTATGAGTATGAGTATGAGTATGAGTATGAGTATGAGTATGAGTATGAGTATGAGTATGAGTATGAGTATGAGTATGAGTATGAGTATGAGTATGAGTATGAGTATGAGTATGAGTATGAGTATGAGTATGAGTATGAGTATGAGTATGAGTATGAGTATAAGTATGAGTATGAGTATGAGTATAAGTATTAGTATGAGTATGAGTACGAGTATTAGTATGAGTATGAGTATGAGTATGAGTATGAGTTTAAGTATGAGTATGAGTATGAGTATGAGTATGAGTATCAGTATGAGTATGAGTATGAGTATGAGTATGAGGATGAGTATGAGTATAAGTATGAGTATGTGTATGAGTATGAGTATGAGTATGAGTATGAGTATGAGTATGAGTATGAGTTAGAGTATGAGTATGTGTATGAGTATGAGTATGAGTATGAGTATGAGTATGAGTGTGAGTGCGAATGTGAGTATGAGTATGAGTATGAGTATGAGTATGTGTATGAGTATGAGTATGAGTATGAGTATGACTATGAGTATGAGGATGAGTATGAGTATGAGTATGAGTATGAGTATGAGTATGACTATGAGTATGAGTATGACTATGACTATGACTATGACTATGAGAATGAGTATGAGTATGAGTATTAGTATGAATATGAGTATGAGTATGAGTGTGAGTATGAGTATTAGTATGAGTATGAGTATGAGTATGAGTATGAGTATGAGTATGATTATGTGTATGAGTATGAGTATGAGTATGAGTATGAGTATGAGTATGAGAATGAGTATGAGTATGAGTATGAGTATGAGTATGAGTATGAGCATGAGCATGAGCATGAGTATGAGTATGAGTATGAGTATGAGTATGAGTATGAGTATGAGTATGAGTATGAGTATGAGTATAAGTATTAGTATGAGTATGAGTACGAGTATTAGTATGAGTATGAGTATGAGTTTAAGTATGAGTATGAGTACGAGTATGCGTATGAATATGAGTATGAGTATGAGTATGAATATGGGTATGAGTATGAGTATGAGTATGAGTATGAGTATAAGTATGAGCATGAGCATGAGTATGAGTATGAGTATGAGTATGAGTATGAGTATAAGTATGAGAATGAGTATGAGTGTGAGTATGAGAATGAGTATGAGTATGTGTATGAGTATGAGTCTGAGTATGAGTATGAGTATGAGTATGAGTATGAGTATGAGTATGAGTATGTGTATGAGTATGAGTATGAGTATGAGTATGAGTATGAGTATGAGTATGAGTATGAGTATGAGTATGAGTATGAGTATGAGTATGAGTATGAGTATGAGTATGAGTATGAGTATGAGTATGAGTATGAGTATGAGTATGAGTATGAGTATGAGTATGAGTATGAGTATGAGTATGAGTATGAGTATGAGTATGAGTATGAGTATGAGTATGAGTATAAGTATGAGAATGAGTATGAGTGTGAGTATGAGAATGAGTATGAGTATGTGTATGAGTATGAGTCTGAGTATGAGTATGAGTATGAGTGTGAGTATGAGTATGAGTATGAATATGAGTATGAGTATGAGTATAAGTATTAGTATGAGTATGAGTACGAGTATTAGTATGAGTATGAGTATGAGTTTAAGTATGAGTATGAGTATGAGTATGTGCATGAGTATGAGTATGTGTATGAGTATGAGTATGAGTATTAGTATGAGTATGAGTTTAAGTACGAGTATGAGTATGAGTATGTGCATGAGTATGAGTATGTGTATGAGTATGAGTATGAGTATGAGTATGAGTATGAGTATGAGTATGAGTATGAGTATAAGTATGAGAAGGAGTATGAGTGTGAGTATGAGAATGAGTATGAGTATGTGTATGAGTATGAGTTTGAGTATGAGTATGAGTATGAGTATGAGTATGAGTATGAGTATGAGTATGAGTATGTGTATGAGTATGAGTATGAGTATGAGTATGAGTATGAGGATGAGTATGAGTATGAGTATGAGTTAGAGTATGAGTATGTGTATGAGTATGAGTATGAGTATGAGTATGAGTATGAGTGTGAGTGTGAGTGCGAATGTGAGTATGAGTATGAGTATGAGTATGAGTATGTGTATGAGTATGAGTATGAGTATGAGTGTGAGTATGAGTATGAGTATGAGTATGAGTATTAGTATGAGTATGAGTTTAAGTACGAGTATGAGTATGAGTATGTGCATGAGTATGAGTATGTGTATGAGTATGAGTATGAGTATGAGTATGAGTATGAGTATGAGTATGAGTATGAGTATAAGTATGAGAAGGAGTATGAGTGTGAGTATGAGAATGAGTATGAGTATGTGTATGAGTATGAGTTTGAGTATGAGTATGAGTATGAGTATGAGTATGAGTATGAGTATGAGTATGAGTATGTGTATGAATATGGGTATGAGTATGAGTATGAGTATGAGTATGAGTATAAGTATGAGCATGAGCATGAGTATGAGTATGAGTATGAGTATGAGTATGAGTATAAGTATGAGAATGAGTATGAGTGTGAGTATGAGAATGAGTATGAGTATGTGTATGAGTATGAGTCTGAGTATGAGTATGAGTATGAGTATGAGTATGAGTATGAGTATGAGTATGTGTATGAGTATGAGTATGAGTATGAGTATGAGTATGAGTATGAGTATGAGTATGAGTATGAGTATGGTATGAGTATGAGTATGAGTATGAGTATGAGTATGAGTATGACTATGAGAATGAGTATGACTATGACTATGACTATGAGAATGAGTATGAGTATGAGTATGAGTATGAGTATGAGTGTGAGTATGAGTATGAGTATGAGTATGAGTATGAGTATGAGTATGAGTATGAGTATGAGTATGAGTATGAGTATGAGTATGAGTATGAGTATGAGTATGAGTATGAGTATGAGTATGAGTATGAGTATGAGGATAAGTATTAGTATGAGTATGAGTACGAGTATTAGTATGAGTATGAGTATGAGTTTAAGTATGAGTATGAGTATGAGTATGAGTATGAGTATGAGTATGATTATGTGTATGAGTATGAGTATGAGTATGAGTATGAGTATGAGTATGAGAATGAGTATGAGTATGAGTATGAGTATGAGTATGAGTATGAGCATGAGCATGAGCATGAGTATGAGTATGAGTATGAGTATGAGTATGAGTATGAGTATGAGTATGAGTATGAGTATAAGTATTAGTATGAGTATGAGTACGAGTATTAGTATGAGTATGAGTATGAGTTTAAGTATGAGTATGAGTACGAGTATGCGTATGAATATGAGTATGAGTATGAGTATGAGTATGGGTATGAGTATGAGTATGAGTATGAGTATGAGTATAAGTATGAGCATGAGCATGAGTATGAGTATGAGTATGAGTATGAGTATAAGTATGAGAATGAGTATGAGTGTGAGTATGAGAATGAGTATGAGTATGTGTATGAGTATGAGTCTGAGTATGAGTATGAGTATGAGTATGAGTATGAGTATGAGTGTGAGTGCGAATGTGAGTATGAGTATGAGTATGAGTATGAGTATGTGTATGAGTATGAGTATGAGTATGAGTATGACTATGAGTATGAGGATGAGTATGAGTATGAGTATGAGTATGAGTATGAGTATGACTATGAGTATGAGTATGACTATGACTATGACTATGAGAATGAGTATGAGTATGAGTATTAGTATGAATATGAGTAAGAGTATGAGTGTGAGTATGAGTATTAGTATGAGTATGAGTATGAGTATGAGTATGAGTATGAGTATGATTATGTGTATGAGTATGAGTATGAGTATGAGTATGAGTATGAGTATGAGAATGAGTATGAGTATGAGTATGAGTATGAGTATGAGTATGAGCATGAGCATGAGCATGAGTATGAGTATGAGTATGAGTATGAGTATGAGTATGAGTATGAGTATGAGTATGAGTATAAGTATTAGTATGAGTATGAGTACGAGTATTAGTATGAGTATGAGTATGAGTTTAAGTATGAGTATGAGTACGAGTATGCGTATGAATATGAGTATGAGTATGAGTATGAGTATGGGTATGAGTATGAGTATGAGTATGAGTATGAGTATAAGTATGAGCATGAGCATGAGTATGAGTATGAGTATGAGTATGAGTATAAGTATGAGAATGAGTATGAGTGTGAGTATGAGAATGAGTATGAGTATGTGTATGAGTATGAGTCTGAGTATGAGTATGAGTATGAGTGTGAGTATGAGTATGAGTATGAATATGAGTATGAGTATGAGTATAAGTATTAGTATGAGTATGAGTACGAGTATTAGTATGAGTATGAGTATGAGTTTAAGTATGAGTATGAGTATGAGTATGTGCATGAGTATGAGTATGTGTATGAGTATGAGTATGAGTATTAGTATGAGTATGAGTTTAAGTACGAGTATGAGTATGAGTATGTGCATGAGTATGAGTATGTGTATGAGTATGAGTATGAGTATGAGTATGAGTATGAGTATGAGTATGAGTATGAGTATAAGTATGAGAAGGAGTATGAGTGTGAATATGAGAATGAGTATGAGTATGTGTATGAGTATGAGTTTGAGTATGAGTATGAGTATGAGTATGAGTATGAGTATGAGTATGAGTATGAGTATGTGTATGAGTATGAGTATGAGTATGAGTATGAGTATGAGGATGAGTATGAGTATGAGTATGAGTTAGAGTATGAGTATGTGTATGAGTATGAGTATGAGTATGAGTATGAGTATGAGTGTGAGTGTGAGTGCGAATGTGAGTATGAGTATGAGTATGAGTATGAGTATGTGTATGAGTATGAGTATGAGTATGAGTGTGAGTATGAGTATGAGTATGAGTATGAGTATGAATATGAGTATGAGTATGAGTATAAGTATTAGTATGAGTATGAGTACGAGTATTAGTATGAGTATGAGTATGAGTATGAGTTTAAGTATGAGTATGAGTATGAGTATGAGTATGTGCATGAGTATGAGTATGTGTATGAGTATGAGTATGAGTATTAGTATGAGTATAAGTATGAGAATGAGTATGAGTGTGAGTATGAGAATGAGTATGAGTATGTGTATGAGTATGAGTATGAGTATGAGTATGAGTATGAGTATGAGTATGAGTATGAGTATGAGTATGAGTATGAGTATGAGTATGAGTATGAGTATGAGTATGAGTATGAGTATGAGTATGAGTATGAGTATGAGTATGAGTATGAGTATGAGTATGAGTATGAGTATGAGTATGAGTATGAGTATGAGTATGAGTATGAGTATGAGTATGAGTATGAGTATAAGTATGAGTATGAGTATGAGTATAAGTATTAGTATGAGTATGAGTACGAGTATGAGTACGAGTATTAGTATGAGTATGAGTATGAGTATGAGTTTAAGTATGAGTATGAGTATGAGTATGAGTATGAGTATGAGTATCAGTATGAGTATGAGTATGAGTATGAGTATGAGGATGAGTATGAGTATAAGTATGAGTATGTGTATGAGTATGAGTATGAGTATGAGTATGAGTATGAGTATGAGTATGAGTATGAGTATGAGTTAGAGTATAAGTATGTGTATGAGTATGAGTATGAGTATGAGTATGAGTATGAGTATGAGTGCGAATGTGAGTATGAGTATGAGTATGAGTATGAGTATGTGTATGAGTATGAGTATGAGTATGAGTATGACTATGAGTATGAGGATGAGTATGAGTATGAGTATGAGTATGAGTATAAGTATGAGAATGAGTATGAGTGTGAGTATGAGAATGAGTATGAGTATGTGTATGAGTATGAGTCTGAGTATGAGTATGAGTATGAGTGTGAGTATGAGTATGAGTATGAATATGAGTATGAGTATGAGTATAAGTATTAGTATGAGTATGAGTACGAGTATTAGTATGAGTATGAGTATGAGTTTAAGTATGAGTATGAGTATGAGTATGTGCATGAGTATGAGTATGTGTATGAGTATGAGTATGAGTATGAGTATGAGTATGAGTATGTGTATGAGTATGAGTATGAGTATGAGTATGAGTATGAGTATGAGTATGAGTATGAGTATGAGTATGAGTATGAGTATGAGTATGAGTATGAGTATGAGTATGACTATGAGAATGAGTATGACTATGACTATGACTATGAGAATGAGTATGAGTATGAGTATGAGTATGAGTATGAGTGTGAGTATGAGTATGAGTATGAGTATGAGTATGAGTATGAGTATGAGTATGAGTATGAGTATGAGTATGAGTATGAGTATGAGTATGAGTATGAGTATGAGTATGAGTATGAGTATGAGTATGAGTATGAGGATAAGTATTAGTATGAGTATGAGTACGAGTATTAGTATGAGTATGAGTATGAGTTTAAGTATGAGTATGAGTATGAGTATGAGTATGAGTATGAGTATGATTATGTGTATGAGTATGAGTATGAGTATGAGTATGAGTATGAGTATGAGAATGAGTATGAGTATGAGTATGAGTATGAGTATGAGTATGAGCATGAGCATGAGCATGAGTATGAGTATGAGTATGAGTATGAGTATGAGTATGAGTATGAGTATGAGTATGAGTATAAGTATTAGTATGAGTATGAGTACGAGTATTAGTATGAGTATGAGTATGAGTTTAAGTATGAGTATGAGTACGAGTATGCGTATGAATATGAGTATGAGTATGAGTATGAGTATGGGTATGAGTATGAGTATGAGTATGAGTATGAGTATAAGTATGAGCATGAGCATGAGTATGAGTATGAGTATGAGTATGAGTATAAGTATGAGAATGAGTATGAGTGTGAGTATGAGAATGAGTATGAGTATGTGTATGAGTATGAGTCTGAGTATGAGTATGAGTATGAGTATGAGTATGAGTGTGAGTGCGAATGTGAGTATGAGTATGAGTATGAGTATGAGTATGTGTATGAGTATGAGTATGAGTATGAGTATGACTATGAGTATGAGGATGAGTATGAGTATGAGTATGAGTATGAGTATGAGTATGACTATGAGTATGAGTATGACTATGACTATGACTATGAGAATGAGTATGAGTATGAGTATTAGTATGAATATGAGTAAGAGTATGAGTGTGAGTATGAGTATTAGTATGAGTATGAGTATGAGTATGAGTATGAGTATGAGTATGATTATGTGTATGAGTATGAGTATGAGTATGAGTATGAGTATGAGTATGAGAATGAGTATGAGTATGAGTATGAGTATGAGTATGAGTATGAGCATGAGCATGAGCATGAGTATGAGTATGAGTATGAGTATGAGTATGAGTATGAGTATGAGTATGAGTATGAGTATAAGTATTAGTATGAGTATGAGTACGAGTATTAGTATGAGTATGAGTATGAGTTTAAGTATGAGTATGAGTACGAGTATGCGTATGAATATGAGTATGAGTATGAGTATGAGTATGGGTATGAGTATGAGTATGAGTATGAGTATGAGTATAAGTATGAGCATGAGCATGAGTATGAGTATGAGTATGAGTATGAGTATAAGTATGAGAATGAGTATGAGTGTGAGTATGAGAATGAGTATGAGTATGTGTATGAGTATGAGTCTGAGTATGAGTATGAGTATGAGTGTGAGTATGAGTATGAGTATGAATATGAGTATGAGTATGAGTATAAGTATTAGTATGAGTATGAGTACGAGTATTAGTATGAGTATGAGTATGAGTTTAAGTATGAGTATGAGTATGAGTATGTGCATGAGTATGAGTATGTGTATGAGTATGAGTATGAGTATTAGTATGAGTATGAGTTTAAGTACGAGTATGAGTATGAGTATGTGCATGAGTATGAGTATGTGTATGAGTATGAGTATGAGTATGAGTATGAGTATGAGTATGAGTATGAGTATGAGTATAAGTATGAGAAGGAGTATGAGTGTGAATATGAGAATGAGTATGAGTATGTGTATGAGTATGAGTTTGAGTATGAGTATGAGTATGAGTATGAGTATGAGTATGAGTATGAGTATGAGTATGTGTATGAGTATGAGTATGAGTATGAGTATGAGTATGAGGATGAGTATGAGTATGAGTATGAGTTAGAGTATGAGTATGTGTATGAGTATGAGTATGAGTATGAGTATGAGTATGAGTGTGAGTGTGAGTGCGAATGTGAGTATGAGTATGAGTATGAGTATGAGTATGTGTATGAGTATGAGTATGAGTATGAGTGTGAGTATGAGTATGAGTATGAGTATGAGTATGAATATGAGTATGAGTATGAGTATAAGTATTAGTATGAGTATGAGTACGAGTATTAGTATGAGTATGAGTATGAGTATGAGTTTAAGTATGAGTATGAGTATGAGTATGAGTATGTGCATGAGTATGAGTATGTGTATGAGTATGAGTATGAGTATTAGTATGAGTATAAGTATGAGAATGAGTATGAGTGTGAGTATGAGAATGAGTATGAGTATGTGTATGAGTATGAGTATGAGTATGAGTATGAGTATGAGTATGAGTATGAGTATGAGTATGAGTATGAGTATGAGTATGAGTATGAGTATGAGTATGAGTATGAGTATGAGTATGAGTATGAGTATGAGTATGAGTATGAGTATGAGTATGAGTATGAGTATGAGTATGAGTATGAGTATGAGTATGAGTATGAGTATGAGTATGAGTATGAGTATGAGTATAAGTATGAGTATGAGTATGAGTATAAGTATTAGTATGAGTATGAGTACGAGTATTAGTATGAGTATGAGTATGAGTATGAGTTTAAGTATGAGTATGAGTATGAGTATGAGTATGAGTATGAGTATCAGTATGAGTATGAGTATGAGTATGAGTATGAGGATGAGTATGAGTATAAGTATGAGTATGTGTATGAGTATGAGTATGAGTATGAGTATGAGTATGAGTATGAGTATGAGTATGAGTATGAGTTAGAGTATAAGTATGTGTATGAGTATGAGTATGAGTATGAGTATGAGTATGAGTATGAGTGCGAATGTGAGTATGAGTATGAGTATGAGTATGAGTATGTGTATGAGTATGAGTATGAGTATGAGTATGACTATGAGTATGAGGATGAGTATGAGTATGAGTATGAGTATGAGTATAAGTATGAGAATGAGTATGAGTGTGAGTATGAGAATGAGTATGAGTATGTGTATGAGTATGAGTCTGAGTATGAGTATGAGTATGAGTGTGAGTATGAGTATGAGTATGAATATGAGTATGAGTATGAGTATAAGTATTAGTATGAGTATGAGTACGAGTATTAGTATGAGTATGAGTATGAGTTTAAGTATGAGTATGAGTATGAGTATGTGCATGAGTATGAGTATGTGTATGAGTATGAGTATGAGTATTAGTATGAGTATGAGTTTAAGTACGAGTATGAGTATGAGTATGTGCATGAGTATGAGTATGTGTATGAGTATGAGTATGAGTATGAGTATGAGTATGAGTATGAGTATGAGTATGAGTATAAGTATGAGAAGGAGTATGAGTGTGAGTATGAGAATGAGTATGAGTATGTGTATGAGTATGAGTTTGAGTATGAGTATGAGTATGAGTATGAGTATGAGTATGAGTATGAGTATGAGTATGTGTATGAGTATGAGTATGAGTATGAGTATGAGTATGAGGATGAGTATGAGTATGAGTATGAGTTAGAGTATGAGTATGTGTATGAGTATGAGTATGAGTATGAGTATGAGTATGAGTGTGAGTGTGAGTGCGAATGTGAGTATGAGTATGAGTATGAGTATGAGTATGTGTATGAGTATGAGTATGAGTATGAGTGTGAGTATGAGTATGAGTATGAGTATGAGTATGAATATGAGTATGAGTATGAGTATAAGTATTAGTATGAGTATGAGTACGAGTATTAGTATGAGTATGAGTATGAGTATGAGTTTAAGTATGAGTATGAGTATGAGTATGAGTATGTGCATGAGTATGAGTATGTGTATGAGTATGAGTATGAGTATTAGTATGAGTATAAGTATGAGAATGAGTATGAGTGTGAGTATGAGAATGAGTATGAGTATGTGTATGAGTATGAGTATGAGTATGAGTATGAGTATGAGTATGAGTATGAGTATGAGTATGAGTATGAGTATGAGTATGAGTATGAGTATGAGTATGAGTATGAGTATGAGTATGAGTATGAGTATGAGTATGAGTATGAGTATGAGTATGAGTATGAGTATGAGTATGAGTATGAGTATGAGTATGAGTATGAGTATGAGTATGAGTATGAGTATGAGTATAAGTATGAGTATGAGTATGAGTATAAGTATTAGTATGAGTATGAGTACGAGTATTAGTATGAGTATGAGTATGAGTATGAGTTTAAGTATGAGTATGAGTATGAGTATGAGTATGAGTATGAGTATCAGTATGAGTATGAGTATGAGTATGAGTATGAGGATGAGTATGAGTATAAGTATGAGTATGTGTATGAGTATGAGTATGAGTATGAGTATGAGTATGAGTATGAGTATGAGTATGAGTATGAGTTAGAGTATAAGTATGTGTATGAGTATGAGTATGAGTATGAGTATGAGTATGAGTATGAGTGCGAATGTGAGTATGAGTATGAGTATGAGTATGAGTATGTGTATGAGTATGAGTATGAGTATGAGTATGACTATGAGTATGAGGATGAGTATGAGTATGAGTATGAGTATGAGTATGAGTATGAGTATGACTATGAGTATGAGTATGACTATGACTATGACTATGACTATGAGAATGAGTATGAGTATGAGTATTAGTATGAATATGAGTATGAGTATGAGTGTGAGTATGAGTATGAGTATGAGTATGAGTATGAGTATGAGTATGAGTATGAGTATGATTATGTGTATGAGTATGAGTATGAGTATGAGTATGAGTATGAGTATGAGAATGAGTATGAGTATGAGTATGAGTATGAGTATGAGTATGAGCATGAGTATGAGTTAGAGTATGAGTATGTGTATGAGTATGAGTATGAGTATGAGTATGAGTATGAGTGTGAGTGTGAGTGCGAATGTGAGTATGAGTATGAGTATGAGTATGAGTATGAGTATGTGTATGAGTATGAGTATGAGTATGAGTATGAGTATGAGTATAAGTATGAGTATGAGTATGAGTATGAGTATGTGTATGAGTATGAGTATGAGTATGAGTGTGAGTATGAGTATGAGTATGAGTATGAATATGAGTATGAGTATGAGTATAAGTATTAGTATGAGTATGAGTACGAGTATTAGTATGAGTATGAGTATGAGTATGAGTTTAAGTATGAGTATGAGTATGAGTATGTGCATGAGTATGAGTATGTGTATGAGTATGAGTATGAGTATTAGTATGAGTATAAGTATGAGAATGAGTATGAGTGTGAGTATGAGAATGAGTATGAGTATGTGTATGAGTATGAGTATGAGTATGAGTATGAGTATGAGTATGAGTATGAGTATGAGTATGAGTATGAGTATGAGTATGAGTATGAGTATGAGTATGAGTATGAGTATGAGTATGAGTATGAGTATGAGTATGAGTATGAGTATGAGTATGAGTATGAGTATGAGTATGAGTATGAGTATGAGTATGAGTATGAGTATGAGTATGAGTATGAGTATAAGTATGAGTATGAGTATGAGTATAAGTATTAGTATGAGTATGAGTACGAGTATTAGTATGAGTATGAGTATGAGTATGAGTTTAAGTATGAGTATGAGTATGAGTATGAGTATGAGTATCAGTATGAGTATGAGTATGAGTATGAGTATGAGGATGAGTATGAGTATAAGTATGAGTATGTGTATGAGTATGAGTATGAGTATGAGTATGAGTATGAGTATGAGTATGAGTTAGAGTATGAGTATGTGTATGAGTATGAGTATGAGTATGAGTATGAGTATGAGTATGAGTGTGAGTGCGAATGTGAGTATGAGTATGAGTATGAGTATGAGTATGTGTATGAGTATGAGTATGAGTATGAGTATGACTATGAGTATGAGGATGAGTATGAGTATGAGTATGAGTATGAGTATGAGTATGACTATGAGTATGAGTATGACTATGACTATGACTATGACTATGAGAATGAGTATGAGTATGAGTATTAGTATGAATATGAGTATGAGTATGAGTGTGAGTATGAGTATTAGTATGAGTATGAGTATGAGTATGAGTATGAGTATGAGTATGATTATGTGTATGAGTATGAGTATGAGTATGAGTATGAGTATGAGTATGAGAATGAGTATGAGTATGAGTATGAGTATGAGTATGAGTATGAGCATGAGCATGAGCATGAGTATGAGTATGAGTATGAGTATGAGTATGAGTATGAGTATGAGTATGAGTATGAGTATAAGTATTAGTATGAGTATGAGTACGAGTATTAGTATGAGTATGAGTATGAGTTTAAGTATGAGTATGAGTACGAGTATGCGTATGAATATGAGTATGAGTATGAGTATGAGTATGGGTATGAGTATGAGTATGAGTATGAGTATGAGTATAAGTATGAGCATGAGCATGAGTATGAGTATGAGTATGAGTATGAGTATGAGTATAAGTATGAGAATGAGTACGAGTATTAGTATGAGTATGAGTATGAGTTTAAGTATGAGTATGAGTATGAGTATGAGTATGAGTATGAGTATGAGTATGAGTATGAGTATGATTATGTGTATGAGTATGAGTATGAGTATGAGTATGAGTATGAGAATGAGTATGAGTATGAGTATGAGTATGAGTATGAGTATGAGCATGAGCATGAGCATGAGTATGAGTATGAGTATGAGTATGAGTATGAGTATGAGTATGAGTATGAGTATGAGTATAAGTATTAGTATGAGTATGAGTACGAGTATTAGTATGAGTATGAGTATGAGTTTAAGTATGAGTATGAGTACGAGTATGCGTATGAATATGAGTATGAGTATGAGTATGAGTATGGGTATGAGTATGAGTATGAGTATGAGTATAAGTATGAGCATGAGCATGAGTATGAGTATGAGTATGAGTATGAGTATGAGTATAAGTATGAGAATGAGTACGAGTATTAGTATGAGTATGAGTATGAGTTTAAGTATGAGTATGAGTATGTGTATGAGTATGAGTATGAGTATGAGTATGAGTATGAGTATGAGTATGAGTATGAGTATAAGTATGAGCATGAGCATGAGTATGAGTATGAGTATGAGTATGAGTATAAGTATGAGAATGAGTATGAGTGTGAGTATGAGAATGAGTATGAGTATGTGTATGAGTATGAGTCTGAGTATGAGTATGAGTATGAGTATGAGTATGAGTGTGAGTGCGAATGTGAGTATGAGTATGAGTATGAGTATGAGTATGTGTATGAGTATGAGTATGAGTATGAGTATGACTATGAGTATGAGGATGAGTATGAGTATGAGTATGAGTATGAGTATGAGTATGACTATGAGTATGAGTATGACTATGACTATGACTATGACTATGAGAATGAGTATGAGTATGAGTATTAGTATGAATATGAGTATGAGTATGAGTGTGAGTATGAGTATTAGTATGAGTATGAGTATGAGTATGAGTATGAGTATGAGTATGAGTATGATTATGTGTATGAGTATGAGTATGAGTATGAGTATGAGTATGAGTATGAGAATGAGTATGAGTATGAGTATGAGTATGAGTATGAGTATGAGCATGAGCATGAGCATGAGTATGAGTATGAGTATGAGTATGAGTATGAGTATGAGTATGAGTATGAGTATGAGTATAAGTATTAGTATGAGTATGAGTACGAGTATTAGTATGAGTATGAGTATGAGTTTAAGTATGAGTATGAGTATGAGTTTAAGTATGAGTATGAGTACGAGTATGCGTATGAATATGAGTATGAGTATGAGTATGAGTATGGGTATGAGTATGAGTATGAGTATGAGTATGAGTATAAGTATGAGCATGAGCATGAGTATGAGTATGAGTATGAGTATGAGTATAAGTATGAGAATGAGTATGAGTGTGAGTATGAGAATGAGTATGAGTATGTGTATGAGTATGAGTCTGAGTATGAGTATGAGTATGAGTGTGAGTATGAGTATGAGTATGAGTATGTGTATGAGTATGAGTATGAGTATGAGTATGAGTATGAGTATGAGTATGAGTATGAGTATGAGTATGAGTATGAGTATGAGTATGAGTATGAGTATGAGTATGACTATGAGAATGAGTATGACTATGACTATGACTATGAGAATGAGTATGAGTATGAGTATGAGTATGAGTATGAGTATGAGTGTGAGTATGAGTATGAGTATGAGTATGAGTATGAGTATGAGTATGAGTATGAGTATGAGTATGAGTATGAGTATGAGTATGAGTATGAGTATGAGTATGAGTATGAGTATGAGTATGAGTATGAGTATGAGTATGAGGATAAGTATTAGTATGAGTATGAGTACGAGTATTAGTATGAGTATGAGTATGAGTTTAAGTATGAGTATGAGTTTAAGTATGAGTATGAGTATGAGTATGAGTATGAGTATGAGTATGAGTATAAGTATTAGTATGAGTATGAGTACGAGTATTAGTATGAGTATGAGTATGAGTTTAAGTATGAGTATGAGTACGAGTATGCGTATGAATATGAGTATGAGTATGAGTATGAGTATGGGTATGAGTATGAGTATGAGTATGAGTATGTGTATGAGTATGAGTATGAGTATGAGTATGAGTATGAGTATAAGTATGAGTATGAGTATGAGTATGTGTATGAGTATGAGTATGAGTATGAGTGTGAGTATGAGTATGAGTATGAGTATGAGTATGAATATGAGTATGAGTATGAGTATAAGTATTAGTATTAGTATGAGTACGAGTATTAGTATGAGTATGAGTATGAGTATGAGTTTAAGTATGAGTATGAGTATGAGTATGTGCATGAGTATGAGTATGTGTATGAGTATGAGTATGAGTATTAGTATGAGTATAAGTATGAGAATGAGTATGAGTGTGAGTATGAGAATGAGTATGAGTATGTGTATGAGTATGAGTATGAGTATGAGTATGAGGTTGAGTATGAGTATGAGTATGAGTATGAGAATGAGTATGAGTATGAGTATAAGTATGAGCATGAGCATGAGTATGAGTATGAGTATGAGTATGAGTATGAGTATGAGTAAGAGTATGAGTATAAGTATGAGTATGAGTATGAGTATGAGTATGAGTATGAGTATGAGTATGAGTGTGAGTGTGAGTGCGAATGTGAGTATGAGTATGAGTATGAGTATGAGTATGAGTATGTGTATGAGTATGAGTATGAGTATGACTATGAGTATGAGTATGAGTATGAGTATGAGTATGAGTATGAGTATGAGTATGAGTATGAGTATGAGTATGAGTATGAGTATGAGTATGAGTATGAGTATGAGTATGAGTATGACTATGAGAATGAGTATGACTATGACTATGACTATGAGAATGAGTATGAGTATGAGTATGAGTATGAGTATGAGTGTGAGTATGAGTATGAGTATGAGTATGAGTATGAGTATGAGTATGAGTATGGGTATGAGTATGAGTATGAGTATGAGTATAAGTATGAGCTTGAGCATGAGTATGAGTATGAGTATGAGTATGAGTATGAGTATGAGTATGAGTATGAGTATAAGTATGAGTATGAGTATGAGTATGAGTATGAGTATGAGTACGAGTATTAGTATGAGTATGAGTATGAGTATGAGTTTAAGAATGAGTACGAGTACGAGTATGTGCATGAGTATGAGTATGTGTATGAGTATGAGTATGAGTATGAGTATGAGTATGAGTATGAGTATGAGTATGAGTATAAGTATAAGTATGAGAATGAGTATGAGTGTGAGTATGAGAATGAGTATGAGTATGTGTATGAGTATGAGTATGAGTATGAGTGTGAGTATGAGTATGAGTATGAGTATGAATATGAATATGAGTATGAGTATGGGTATAAATATTAGTATGAGTATGAGTACGAGTATTAGTATGAGTATGAGTATGAGTTTAAGTATGAGTATGAGTATGAGTATGTGCATGAGTATGAGTATGAGTATGAGTATGTGTATGAGTATGAGTATGAGTATTAGTATGAGTATGAGTTTAAGTACGAGTATGAGTATGAGTATGTGCATGAGTATGAGTATGTGTATGAGTATGAGTATGAGTATGAGTATGAGTATGAGTATGAGTATGAGTATGAGTATAAGTATGAGAATGAGTATGAGTGTGAGTATGAGTATGAGTATGAGTATGAGTATGAGTATGAGTATGAGTACGAGTATGTGCATGAGTATGAGTATGTGTATGAGTATGAGTATGAGTATGAGTATGAGTATGAGTATAAGTATAAGTATGAGAATGAGTATGAGTGTGAGTATGAGAATGAGTATGAGTATGTGTATGAGTATGAGTATGAGTATGAGTGTGAGTATGAGTATGAGTATGAGTATGAATATGAGTATGAGTATGAGTATAAGTATTAGTATGAGTATGAGTACGAGTATTAGTATGAGTATGAGTATGAGTTTAAGTATGAGTATGAGTATGAGTATGTGCATGAGTATGAGTATGTGTATGAGTATGAGTATGAGTATTAGTATGAGTATGAGTTTAAGTACGAGTATGAGTATGAGTATGTGCATGAGTATGAGTATGTGTATGAGTATGAGTATGAGTATGAGTATGAGTATGAGTATGAGTAAGAGTATAAGTATGAGAATGAGTATGAGTGTGAGTATGAGAATGAGTATGAGTATGTGTATGAGTATGAGTTTGAGTATGAGTATGAGTATGAGTATGAGTATGAGTATGAGTATGAGTATGAGTATGAGTATGTGTATGAGTATGAGTATGAGTATGAGTATGAGTATGAGTATGAGTATGAGTATGAGTTAGAGTATGAGTATGTGTATGAGTATGAGTATGAGTATGAGTATGAGTATGAGTGTGAGTGTGAGTGCGAATGTGAGTATGAGTATGAGTATGAGTATGAGTATGAGTATGAGTATGAGTATGTGTATGAGTATGAGTATGAGTATGAGTATGAGTATGAGTATAAGTATGAGTATGAGTATGAGTATGTGTATGAGTATGAGTATGAGTATGAGTGTGAGTATGAGTATGAGTATGAGTATGAGTATGAATATGAGTATGAGTATGAGTATAAGTATTAGTATGAGTATGAGTACGAGTATTAGTATGAGTATGAGTATGAGTATGAGTTTAAGTATGAGTATGAGTATGAGTATGTGCATGAGTATGAGTATGTGTATGAGTATGAGTATGAGTATTAGTATGAGTATAAGTATGAGAATGAGTATGAGTGTGAGTATGAGAATGAGTATGAGTATGTGTATGAGTATGAGTATGAGTATGAGTATGAGTATGAGTATGAGTATGAGTATGAGTATGAGTATGAGTATGAGTATGAGTATGAGTATGAGTATGAGTATGAGTATGAGTATGAGTATGAGTATGAGTATGAGTATGAGTATGAGTATGAGTATGAGTATGAGTATTAGTATGAGTATGAGTATATGTATGAGTATGAGTATGAGTATAAGTATTAGTATGAGTATGAGTACGAGTATTAGTATGAGTATGAGTATGAGTATGAGTATGAGTATGAGTATGAGTATGAGTATGTGTATGAGTATGAGTATGAGTATGAGTATGAGTATGAGTATGAGTATGAGTATGAGTATGAGTTAGAGTATGAGTATGTGTATGAGTATGAGTATGAGTATGAGTATGAGTATGAGTGTGAGTGTGAGTGCGAATGTGAGTATGAGTATGAGTATGAGTATGAGTATGAGTATGAGTATGTGTATGAGTATGAGTATGAGTATGAGTATGAGTATGAGTATAAGTATGAGTATGAGTATGAGTATGTGTATGAGTATGAGTATGAGTATGAGTGTGAGTATGAGTATGAGTATGAGTATGAGTATGAATATGAGTATGAGTATGAGTATAAGTATTAGTATGAGTATGAGTACGAGTATTAGTATGAGTATGAGTATGAGTATGAGTTTAAGTATGAGTATGAGTATGAGTATGTGCATGAGTATGAGTATGTGTATGAGTATGAGTATGAGTATGAGTATGAGTATGAGTATGAGTATGAGTATAAGTATAAGAATGAGAATGAGTATGAGTGTGAGTATGAGAATGAGTATGAGTATGTGTATGAGTATGAGTATGAGTATGAGTGTGAGTAATGAGTATGAGTATGAGTATGAATATGAATATGAGTATGAGTATGGGTATAAGTATTAGTATGAGTATGAGTACGAGTATTAGTATGAGTATGAGTATGAGTTTAAGTATGAGTATGAGTATGAGTATGTGCATGAGTATGAGTATGAGTATGAGTATGTGTATGAGTATGAGTATGAGTATGAGTATTAGTATGAGTATGAGTTTAAGTACGAGTATGAGTATGAGTATGTGCATGAGTATGAGTATGTGTATGAGTATGAGTATGAGTATGAGTATGAGTATGAGTATGAGTATGAGTATGAGTATGAGTATAAGTATGAGAATGAGTATGAGTGTGAGTATGAGAATGAGTATGAGTATGTGTATGAGTATGAGTTTGAGTATGAGTATGAGTATGAGTATGAGTATGAGTATGAGTATGAGTACGAGTATGTGCATGAGTATGAGTATGTGTATGAGTATGAGTATGAGTATGAGTATGAGTATGAGTATAAGTATAAGTATGAGAATGAGTATGAGTGTGAGTATGAGAATGAGTATGAGTATGTGTATGAGTATGAGTATGAGTATGAGTGTGAGTATGAGTATGAGTATGAGTATGAATATGAGTATGAGTATGAGTATAAGTATTAGTATGAGTATGAGTACGAGTATTAGTATGAGTATGAGTATGAGTATGAGTATGAGTATGAGTATGAGTATGAGTATGAGTATGAGTATGAGTATGAGTATGAGTATGAGTATGAGTATGAGTATGAGTATGAGTATGAGTATGAGTATGAGGATAAGTATTAGTATGAGTATGAGTACGAGTATTAGTATGAGTATGAGTATGAGTTTAAGTATGAGTATGAGTTTAAGTATGAGTATGAGTACGAGTATGCGTATGAATATGAGTATGAGTATGAGTATGAGTATGAGTATGAGTATGAGTATGAGTATGAGTATGAGTATGAGTATGAGTACGAGTATTAGTATGAGTATGAGTATGAGTATGAGTTTAAGAATGAGTACGAGTACGAGTATGTGCATGAGTATGAGTATGTGTATGAGTATGAGTATGAGTATGAGTATGAGTATGAGTATGAGTATGAGTATGAGTATAAGTATAAGTATGAGAATGAGTATGAGTGTGAGTATGAGAATGAGTATGAGTATGTGTATGAGTATGAGTATGAGTATGAGTGTGAGTATGAGTATGAGTATGAGTATGAATATGAATATGAGTATGAGTATGGGTATAAGTATTAGTATGAGTATGAGTACGAGTATTAGTATGAGTATGAGTATGAGTTTAAGTATGAGTATGAGTATGAGTATGTGCATGAGTATGAGTATGAGTATGAGTATGTGTATGAGTATGAGTATGAGTATTAGGATGAGTATGAGTTTAAGTACGAGTATGAGTATGAGTATGTGCATGAGTATGAGTATGTGTATGAGTATGAGTATGAGTATGAGTATGAGTATGAGTATGAGTATGAGTATGAGTATAAGTATGAGAATGAGTATGAGTGTGAGTATGAGAATGAGTATGAGTATGTGTATGATTATGAGTTTGAGTATGAGTATGAGTATGAGTATGAGTATGAGTATGAGTATGAGTACGAGTATGTGCATGAGTATGAGTATGTGTATGAGTATGAGTATGAGTATGAGTATGAGTATGAGTATGAGTATGAGTATGAGTATGAGTATGAGTATGAGTATGAGTATGAGTATGAGTATGAGTATGAGTATGAGTATGAGTATGACTATGAGAATGAGTATGACTATGACTATGACTATGAGAATGAGTATGAGTATGAGTATGAGTATGAGTATGAGTGTGAGTATGAGTATGAGTATGAGTATGAGTATGAGTATGAGTATGAGTATGGGTATGAGTATGAGTATGAGTATGAGTATAAGTATGAGCTTGAGCATGAGTATGAGTATGAGTATGAGTATGAGTATGAGTATGAGTATGAGTATGAGTATAAGTATGAGTATGAGTATGAGTATGAGTATGAGTATGAGTACGAGTATTAGTATGAGTATGAGTATGAGTATGAGTTTAAGAATGAGTACGAGTACGAGTATGTGCATGAGTATGAGTATGTGTATGAGTATGAGTATGAGTATGAGTATGAGTATGAGTATGAGTATGAGTATGAGTATAAGTATAAGTATGAGAATGAGTATGAGTGTGAGTATGAGAATGAGTATGAGTATGTGTATGAGTATGAGTATGAGTATGAGTGTGAGTATGAGTATGAGTATGAGTATGAATATGAATATGAGTATGAGTATGGGTATAAATATTAGTATGAGTATGAGTACGAGTATTAGTATGAGTATGAGTATGAGTTTAAGTATGAGTATGAGTATGAGTATGTGCATGAGTATGAGTATGAGTATGAGTATGTGTATGAGTATGAGTATGAGTATTAGTATGAGTATGAGTTTAAGTACGAGTATGAGTATGAGTATGTGCATGAGTATGAGTATGTGTATGAGTATGAGTATGAGTATGAGTATGAGTATGAGTATGAGTATGAGTATGAGTATAAGTATGAGAATGAGTATGAGTGTGAGTATGAGTATGAGTATGAGTATGAGTATGAGTATGAGTATGAGTACGAGTATGTGCATGAGTATGAGTATGTGTATGAGTATGAGTATGAGTATGAGTATGAGTATGAGTATAAGTATAAGTATGAGAATGAGTATGAGTGTGAGTATGAGAATGAGTATGAGTATGTGTATGAGTATGAGTATGAGTATGAGTGTGAGTATGAGTATGAGTATGAGTATGAATATGAGTATGAGTATGAGTATAAGTATTAGTATGAGTATGAGTACGAGTATTAGTATGAGTATGAGTATGAGTTTAAGTATGAGTATGAGTATGAGTATGTGCATGAGTATGAGTATGTGTATGAGTATGAGTATGAGTATTAGTATGAGTATGAGTTTAAGTACGAGTATGAGTATGAGTATGTGCATGAGTATGAGTATGTGTATGAGTATGAGTATGAGTATGAGTATGAGTATGAGTATGAGTAAGAGTATAAGTATGAGAATGAGTATGAGTGTGAGTATGAGAATGAGTATGAGTATGTGTATGAGTATGAGTTTGAGTATGAGTATGAGTATGAGTATGAGTATGAGTATGAGTATGAGTATGAGTATGAGTATGTGTATGAGTATGAGTATGAGTATGAGTATGAGTATGAGTATGAGTATGAGTATGAGTTAGAGTATGAGTATGTGTATGAGTATGAGTATGAGTATGAGTATGAGTATGAGTGTGAGTGTGAGTGCGAATGTGAGTATGAGTATGAGTATGAGTATGAGTATGAGTATGAGTATGAGTATGTGTATGAGTATGAGTATGAGTATGAGTATGAGTATGAGTATAAGTATGAGTATGAGTATGAGTATGTGTATGAGTATGAGTATGAGTATGAGTGTGAGTATGAGTATGAGTATGAGTATGAGTATGAATATGAGTATGAGTATGAGTATAAGTATTAGTATGAGTATGAGTACGAGTATTAGTATGAGTATGAGTATGAGTATGAGTTTAAGTATGAGTATGAGTATGAGTATGTGCATGAGTATGAGTATGTGTATGAGTATGAGTATGAGTATTAGTATGAGTATAAGTATGAGAATGAGTATGAGTGTGAGTATGAGAATGAGTATGAGTATGTGTATGAGTATGAGTATGAGTATGAGTATGAGTATGAGTATGAGTATGAGTATGAGTATGAGTATGAGTATGAGTATGAGTATGAGTATGAGTATGAGTATGAGTATGAGTATGAGTATGAGTATGAGTATGAGTATGAGTATGAGTATGAGTATGAGTATGAGTATTAGTATGAGTATGAGTATGAGTATGAGTATGAGTATATGTATGAGTATGAGTATGAGTATAAGTATTAGTATGAGTATGAGTACGAGTATTAGTATGAGTATGAGTATGAGTATGAGTATGAGTATGAGTATGAGTATGAGTATGTGTATGAGTATGAGTATGAGTATGAGTATGAGTATGAGTATGAGTATGAGTATGAGTATGAGTTAGAGTATGAGTATGTGTATGAGTATGAGTATGAGTATGAGTATGAGTATGAGTGTGAGTGTGAGTGCGAATGTGAGTATGAGTATGAGTATGAGTATGAGTATGAGTATGAGTATGTGTATGAGTATGAGTATGAGTATGAGTATGAGTATGAGTATAAGTATGAGTATGAGTATGAGTATGTGTATGAGTATGAGTATGAGTATGAGTGTGAGTATGAGTATGAGTATGAGTATGAGTATGAATATGAGTATGAGTATGAGTATAAGTATTAGTATGAGTATGAGTACGAGTATTAGTATGAGTATGAGTATGAGTATGAGTTTAAGTATGAGTATGAGTATGAGTATGTGCATGAGTATGAGTATGTGTATGAGTATGAGTATGAGTATGAGTATGAGTATGAGTATGAGTATGAGTATAAGTATAAGAATGAGAATGAGTATGAGTGTGAGTATGAGAATGAGTATGAGTATGTGTATGAGTATGAGTATGAGTATGAGTGTGAGTAATGAGTATGAGTATGAGTATGAATATGAATATGAGTATGAGTATGGGTATAAGTATTAGTATGAGTATGAGTACGAGTATTAGTATGAGTATGAGTATGAGTTTAAGTATGAGTATGAGTATGAGTATGTGCATGAGTATGAGTATGAGTATGAGTATGTGTATGAGTATGAGTATGAGTATGAGTATTAGTATGAGTATGAGTTTAAGTACGAGTATGAGTATGAGTATGTGCATGAGTATGAGTATGTGTATGAGTATGAGTATGAGTATGAGTATGAGTATGAGTATGAGTATGAGTATGAGTATGAGTATAAGTATGAGAATGAGTATGAGTGTGAGTATGAGAATGAGTATGAGTATGTGTATGAGTATGAGTTTGAGTATGAGTATGAGTATGAGTATGAGTATGAGTATGAGTATGAGTACGAGTATGTGCATGAGTATGAGTATGTGTATGAGTATGAGTATGAGTATGAGTATGAGTATGAGTATAAGTATAAGTATGAGAATGAGTATGAGTGTGAGTATGAGAATGAGTATGAGTATGTGTATGAGTATGAGTATGAGTATGAGTGTGAGTATGAGTATGAGTATGAGTATGAATATGAGTATGAGTATGAGTATAAGTATTAGTATGAGTATGAGTACGAGTATTAGTATGAGTATGAGTATGAGTATGAGTATGAGTATGAGTATGAGTATGAGTATGAGTATGAGTATGAGTATGAGTATGAGTATGAGTATGAGTATGAGTATGAGTATGAGTATGAGTATGAGTATGAGGATAAGTATTAGTATGAGTATGAGTACGAGTATTAGTATGAGTATGAGTATGAGTTTAAGTATGAGTATGAGTTTAAGTATGAGTATGAGTACGAGTATGCGTATGAATATGAGTATGAGTATGAGTATGAGTATGAGTATGAGTATGAGTATGAGTATGAGTATGAGTATGAGTATGAGTACGAGTATTAGTATGAGTATGAGTATGAGTATGAGTTTAAGAATGAGTACGAGTACGAGTATGTGCATGAGTATGAGTATGTGTATGAGTATGAGTATGAGTATGAGTATGAGTATGAGTATGAGTATGAGTATGAGTATAAGTATAAGTATGAGAATGAGTATGAGTGTGAGTATGAGAATGAGTATGAGTATGTGTATGAGTATGAGTATGAGTATGAGTGTGAGTATGAGTATGAGTATGAGTATGAATATGAATATGAGTATGAGTATGGGTATAAGTATTAGTATGAGTATGAGTACGAGTATTAGTATGAGTATGAGTATGAGTTTAAGTATGAGTATGAGTATGAGTATGTGCATGAGTATGAGTATGAGTATGAGTATGTGTATGAGTATGAGTATGAGTATTAGGATGAGTATGAGTTTAAGTACGAGTATGAGTATGAGTATGTGCATGAGTATGAGTATGTGTATGAGTATGAGTATGAGTATGAGTATGAGTATGAGTATGAGTATGAGTATGAGTATAAGTATGAGAATGAGTATGAGTGTGAGTATGAGAATGAGTATGAGTATGTGTATGATTATGAGTTTGAGTATGAGTATGAGTATGAGTATGAGTATGAGTATGAGTATGAGTACGAGTATGTGCATGAGTATGAGTATGTGTATGAGTATGAGTATGAGTATGAGTATGAGTATGAGTATAAGTATAAGTATGAGAATGAGTATGAGTGTGAGTATGAGAATGAGTATGAGTATGTGTATGAGTATGAGTATGAGTGTGAGTATGAGTATGAGTATGAGTATGAATATGAGTATGAGTATGAGTATAAGTATTAGTATGAGTATGAGTACGAGTATTAGTATGAGTATGAGTATGAGTTTAAGTATGAGTATGAGTATGAGTATGTGCATGAGTATGAGTATGTGTATGAGTATGAGTATGAGTATGAGTATTAGTATGAGTATGAGTTTAAGTACGAGTATGAGTATGAGTATGTGCATGAGTATGAGTATGTGTATGAGTATGAGTATGAGTATGAGTATGAGTATGAGTATGAGTATGAGTATAAGTATGAGAATGAGAATGAGTGTGAGTATGAGAATGAGTATGAGTATGTGTATGAGTATGAGTTTGAGTATGAGTATGAGTATGAGTATGAGTATGAGTATGAGTATGAGTATGAGTATGAGTATGTGTATGAGTATGAGTATGAGTATGAGTATGAGTATGAGTATGAGTTTGAGTATGAGTATGAGTATGAGTATGAGTATGAGTATGAGTATGAGTATAAGTATGAGAATGAGTATGAGTGTGAGTATGAGAATGAGTATGAGTATGTGTATGATTATGAGTTTGAGTATGAGTATGAGTATGAGTATGAGTATGAGTATGAGTATGAGTACGAGTATGTGCATGAGTATGAGTATGTGTATGAGTATGAGTATGAGTATGAGTATGAGTATGAGTATAAGTATAAGTATGAGAATGAGTATGAGTGTGAGTATGAGAATGAGTATGAGTATGTGTATGAGTATGAGTATGAGTGTGAGTATGAGTATGAGTATGAGTATGAGTATGAATATGAGTATGAGTATGAGTATAAGTATTAGTATGAGTATGAGTACGAGTATTAGTATGAGTATGAGTATGAGTTTAAGTATGAGTATGAGTATGAGTATGTGCATGAGTATGAGTATGTGTATGAGTATGAGTATGAGTATTAGTATGAGTATGAGTATGAGTATGAGTATGAGTGTGAGTATGAGTATGAGTATGAGTATGAGTATGAATATGAGTATGAGTATGAGTATAAGTATTAGTATGAGTATGAGTACGAGTATTAGTATGAGTATGAGTATGAGTATGAGTTTAAGTATGAGTATGAGTATGAGTATGTGCATGAGTATGAGTATGTGTATGAGTATGAGTATGAGTATTAGTATGAGTATAAGTATGAGAATGAGTATGAGTGTGAGTATGAGAATGAGTATGAGTATGTGTATGAGTATGAGTATGAGTATGAGTATGAGTATGAGTATGAGTATGAGTATGAGTATGAGTATGAGTATGAGTATGAGTATGAGTATGAGTATGAGTATGAGTATGAGTATGAGTATGAGTATGAGTATGAGTATGAGTATGAGTATGAGTATGAGTATGAGTATGAGTATGAGTATGAGTATGAGTATGAGTATGAGTATGAGTATGAGTATGAGTATGAGTATGAGTATGAGTATGAGTATAAGTATGAGTATGAGTATGAGTATAAGTATTAGTATGACTATGAGTACGAGTATTAGTATGAGTATGAGTATGAGTATGAGTTTAAGTATGAGTATGAGTATGAGTATGAGTATGAGTATGAGTATGAGTATGAGTATGAGTATGAGGATGAGTATGAGTATAAGTATGAGTATGTGTATGAGTATGAGTATGAGTATGAGTATGAGTATGAGTATGAGTTAGAGTATGAGTATGTGTATGAGTATGAGTATGAGTATGAGTATGAGTATGAGTGTGAGTGCGAATGTGAGTATGAGTATGAGTATGAGTATGAGTATGTGTATGAGTATGAGTATGAGAATGACTATGACTATGAGTATGAGTATGAGTATGAGTATGAGTATGAGTATGAGTGTGAGTATGAGTATGAGTATGAGTATGAGTATGAGTATGAGTATGAGTATGAGTATGAGTATGAGTATGAGTATGAGTATGAGTGTGAGTGCGAATGTGAGTATGAGTATGAGTATGAGTATGAGTATGTGTATGAGTATGAGTATGAGTATGAGTATGACTATGAGTATGAGGATGAGTATGAGTATGAGTATGAGTATGAGTATGAGTATGACTATGAGTATGAGTATGACTATGACTATGACTATGACTATGAGAATGAGTATGAGTATGAGTATTAGTATGAATATGAGTATGAGTATGAGTGTGAGTATGAGTATTAGTATGAGTATGAGTATGAGTATGAGTATGAGTATGAGTATGATTATGTGTATGAGTATGAGTATGAGTATGAGTATGAGTATGAGTATGAGAATGAGTATGAGTATGAGTATGAGTATGAGTATGAGCATGAGCATGAGCATGAGTATGAGTATGAGTATGAGTATGAGTATGAGTATGAGTATGAGTATGAGTATGAGTATAAGTATTAGTATGAGTATGAGTACGAGTATTAGTATGAGTATGAGTATGAGTTTAAGTATGAGTATGAGTATGAGTTTAAGTATGAGTATGAGTACGAGTATGCGTATGAATATGAGTATGAGTATGAGTATGAGTATGGGTATGAGTATGAGTATGAGTATGAGTATGAGTATAAGTATGAGCATGAGCATGAGTATGAGTATGAGTATGAGTATGAGTATAAGTATGAGAATGAGTATGAGTGTGAGTATGAGAATGAGTATGAGTATGTGTATGAGTATGAGTCTGAGTATGAGTATGAGTATGAGTGTGAGTATGAGTATGAGTATGAGTATGTGTATGAGTATGAGTATGAGTATGAGTATGAGTATGAGTATGAGTATGAGTATGAGTATGAGTATGAGTATGAGTATGAGTATGAGTATGAGTATGAGTATGACTATGAGAATGAGTATGACTATGACTATGACTATGAGAATGAGTATGAGTATGAGTATGAGTATGAGTATGAGTGTGAGTATGAGTATGAGTATGAGTATGAGTATGAGTATGAGTATGAGTATGAGTATGAGTATGAGTATGAGTATGAGTATGAGTATGAGTATGAGTATGAGTATGAGTATGAGTATGAGTATGAGTATGAGTATGAGGATAAGTATTAGTATGAGTATGAGTACGAGTATTAGTATGAGTATGAGTATGAGTTTAAGTATGAGTATGAGTTTAAGTATGAGTATGAGTATGAGTATGAGTATGAGTATGAGTATGAGTATAAGTATTAGTATGAGTATGAGTACGAGTATTAGTATGAGTATGAGTATGAGTTTAAGTATGAGTATGAGTACGAGTATGCGTATGAATATGAGTATGAGTATGAGTATGAGTATGGGTATGAGTATGAGTATGAGTATGAGTATGTGTATGAGTATGAGTATGAGTATGAGTATGAGTATGAGTATAAGTATGAGTATGAGTATGAGTATGTGTATGAGTATGAGTATGAGTATGAGTATGAGTATGAGTATGAGTATGAGTATGAGTATGAGTATGAGTATGACTATGAGAATGAGTATGACTATGACTATGACTATGAGAATGAGTATGAGTATGAGTATGAGTATGAGTATGAGTGTGAGTATGAGTATGAGTATGAGTATGAGTATGAGTATGAGTATGAGTATGAGTATGAGTATGAGTATGAGTATGAGTATGAGTATGAGTTTAAGTATGAGTATGAGTTTAAGTATGAGTATGAGTATGAGTATGCGTATGAGTATGAGTATGAGTATGAGTATGAGCATGAGCATGAGCATGAGCGTGAGCGTGAGAATAAGCATGAGTATGAGTTTAAGTATGAGTATGAGTACGAGTATGCGTATGAATATGAGTATGAGTATGAGTATGAGTATGGGTATGAGTATGAGTATGAGTATGAGTATAAGTATGAGCTTGAGCATGAGTATGAGTATGAGTATGAGTATGAGTATGAGTATGAGTATGAGTATGAGTATGAGTATAAGTATGAGTATGAGTATGAGTATGAGTATGAGTATGAGTATGAGTACGAGTATTAGTATGAGTATGAGTATGAGTATGAGTTTAAGAATGAGTACGAGTACGAGTATGTGCATGAGTATGAGTATGTGTATGAGTATGAGTATGAGTATGAGTATGAGTATGAGTATGAGTATGAGTATGAGTATAAGTATAAGTATGAGAATGAGTATGAGTGTGAGTATGAGAATGAGTATGAGTATGTGTATGAGTATGAGTATGAGTATGAGTGTGAGTATGAGTATGAGTATGAGTATGAATATGAATATGAGTATGAGTATGGGTATAAATATTAGTATGAGTATGAGTACGAGTATTAGTATGAGTATGAGTATGAGTTTAAGTATGAGTATGAGTATGAGTATGTGCATGAGTATGAGTATGAGTATGAGTATGTGTATGAGTATGAGTATGAGTATTAGTATGAGTATGAGTTTAAGTACGAGTATGAGTATGAGTATGTGCATGAGTATGAGTATGTGTATGAGTATGAGTATGAGTATGAGTATGAGTATGAGTATGAGTATGAGTATGAGTATAAGTATGAGAATGAGTATGAGTGTGAGTATGAGTATGAGTATGAGTATGAGTATGAGTATGAGTATGAGTACGAGTATGTGCATGAGTATGAGTATGTGTATGAGTATGAGTATGAGTATGAGTATGAGTATGAGTATAAGTATAAGTATGAGAATGAGTATGAGTGTGAGTATGAGAATGAGTATGAGTATGTGTATGAGTATGAGTATGAGTATGAGTGTGAGTATGAGTATGAGTATGAGTATGAATATGAGTATGAGTATGAGTATAAGTATTAGTATGAGTATGAGTACGAGTATTAGTATGAGTATGAGTATGAGTTTAAGTATGAGTATGAGTATGAGTATGTGCATGAGTATGAGTATGTGTATGAGTATGAGTATGAGTATTAGTATGAGTATGAGTTTAAGTACGAGTATGAGTATGAGTATGTGCATGAGTATGAGTATGTGTATGAGTATGAGTATGAGTATGAGTATGAGTATGAGTATGAGTAAGAGTATAAGTATGAGAATGAGTATGAGTGTGAGTATGAGAATGAGTATGAGTATGTGTATGAGTATGAGTTTGAGTATGAGTATGAGTATGAGTATGAGTATGAGTATGAGTATGAGTATGAGTATGAGTATGTGTATGAGTATGAGTATGAGTATGAGTATGAGTATGAGTATGAGTATGAGTATGAGTATGAGTTAGAGTATGAGTATGTGTATGAGTATGAGTATGAGTATGAGTATGAGTATGAGTGTGAGTGTGAGTGCGAATGTGAGTATGAGTATGAGTATGAGTATGAGTATGAGTATGAGTATGAGTATGTGTATGAGTATGAGTATGAGTATGAGTATGAGTATGAGTATAAGTATGAGTATGAGTATGAGTATGTGTATGAGTATGAGTATGAGTATGAGTGTGAGTATGAGTATGAGTATGAGTATGAGTATGAATATGAGTATGAGTATGAGTATAAGTATTAGTATGAGTATGAGTACGAGTATTAGTATGAGTATGAGTATGAGTATGAGTTTAAGTATGAGTATGAGTATGAGTATGTGCATGAGTATGAGTATGTGTATGAGTATGAGTATGAGTATTAGTATGAGTATAAGTATGAGAATGAGTATGAGTGTGAGTATGAGAATGAGTATGAGTATGTGTATGAGTATGAGTATGAGTATGAGTATGAGTATGAGTATGAGTATGAGTATGAGTATGAGTATGAGTATGAGTATGAGTATGAGTATGAGTATGAGTATGAGTATGAGTATGAGTATGAGTATGAGTATGAGTATGAGTATGAGTATGAGTATGAGTATGAGTATTAGTATGAGTATGAGTATGAGTATGAGTATGAGTATATGTATGAGTATGAGTATGAGTATAAGTATTAGTATGAGTATGAGTACGAGTATTAGTATGAGTATGAGTATGAGTATGAGTATGAGTATGAGTATGAGTATGAGTATGTGTATGAGTATGAGTATGAGTATGAGTATGAGTATGAGTATGAGTATGAGTATGAGTATGAGTTAGAGTATGAGTATGTGTATGAGTATGAGTATGAGTATGAGTATGAGTATGAGTGTGAGTGTGAGTGCGAATGTGAGTATGAGTATGAGTATGAGTATGAGTATGAGTATGAGTATGTGTATGAGTATGAGTATGAGTATGAGTATGAGTATGAGTATAAGTATGAGTATGAGTATGAGTATGTGTATGAGTATGAGTATGAGTATGAGTGTGAGTATGAGTATGAGTATGAGTATGAGTATGAATATGAGTATGAGTATGAGTATAAGTATTAGTATGAGTATGAGTACGAGTATTAGTATGAGTATGAGTATGAGTATGAGTTTAAGTATGAGTATGAGTATGAGTATGTGCATGAGTATGAGTATGTGTATGAGTATGAGTATGAGTATGAGTATGAGTATGAGTATGAGTATGAGTATAAGTATAAGAATGAGAATGAGTATGAGTGTGAGTATGAGAATGAGTATGAGTATGTGTATGAGTATGAGTATGAGTATGAGTGTGAGTAATGAGTATGAGTATGAGTATGAATATGAATATGAGTATGAGTATGGGTATAAGTATTAGTATGAGTATGAGTACGAGTATTAGTATGAGTATGAGTATGAGTTTAAGTATGAGTATGAGTATGAGTATGTGCATGAGTATGAGTATGAGTATGAGTATGTGTATGAGTATGAGTATGAGTATGAGTATTAGTATGAGTATGAGTTTAAGTACGAGTATGAGTATGAGTATGTGCATGAGTATGAGTATGTGTATGAGTATGAGTATGAGTATGAGTATGAGTATGAGTATGAGTATGAGTATGAGTATGAGTATAAGTATGAGAATGAGTATGAGTGTGAGTATGAGAATGAGTATGAGTATGTGTATGAGTATGAGTTTGAGTATGAGTATGAGTATGAGTATGAGTATGAGTATGAGTATGAGTACGAGTATGTGCATGAGTATGAGTATGTGTATGAGTATGAGTATGAGTATGAGTATGAGTATGAGTATAAGTATAAGTATGAGAATGAGTATGAGTGTGAGTATGAGAATGAGTATGAGTATGTGTATGAGTATGAGTATGAGTATGAGTGTGAGTATGAGTATGAGTATGAGTATGAATATGAGTATGAGTATGAGTATAAGTATTAGTATGAGTATGAGTACGAGTATTAGTATGAGTATGAGTATGAGTATGAGTATGAGTATGAGTATGAGTATGAGTATGAGTATGAGTATGAGTATGAGTATGAGTATGAGTATGAGTATGAGTATGAGTATGAGTATGAGTATGAGTATGAGGATAAGTATTAGTATGAGTATGAGTACGAGTATTAGTATGAGTATGAGTATGAGTTTAAGTATGAGTATGAGTTTAAGTATGAGTATGAGTACGAGTATGCGTATGAATATGAGTATGAGTATGAGTATGAGTATGAGTATGAGTATGAGTATGAGTATGAGTATGAGTATGAGTATGAGTACGAGTATTAGTATGAGTATGAGTATGAGTATGAGTTTAAGAATGAGTACGAGTACGAGTATGTGCATGAGTATGAGTATGTGTATGAGTATGAGTATGAGTATGAGTATGAGTATGAGTATGAGTATGAGTATGAGTATAAGTATAAGTATGAGAATGAGTATGAGTGTGAGTATGAGAATGAGTATGAGTATGTGTATGAGTATGAGTATGAGTATGAGTGTGAGTATGAGTATGAGTATGAGTATGAATATGAATATGAGTATGAGTATGGGTATAAGTATTAGTATGAGTATGAGTACGAGTATTAGTATGAGTATGAGTATGAGTTTAAGTATGAGTATGAGTATGAGTATGTGCATGAGTATGAGTATGAGTATGAGTATGTGTATGAGTATGAGTATGAGTATTAGTATGAGTATGAGTTTAAGTACGAGTATGAGTATGAGTATGTGCATGAGTATGAGTATGTGTATGAGTATGAGTATGAGTATGAGTATGAGTATGAGTATGAGTATGAGTATGAGTATAAGTATGAGAATGAGTATGAGTGTGAGTATGAGAATGAGTATGAGTATGTGTATGATTATGAGTTTGAGTATGAGTATGAGTATGAGTATGAGTATGAGTATGAGTATGAGTACGAGTATGTGCATGAGTATGAGTATGTGTATGAGTATGAGTATGAGTATGAGTATGAGTATGAGTATAAGTATAAGTATGAGAATGAGTATGAGTGTGAGTATGAGAATGAGTATGAGTATGTGTATGAGTATGAGTATGAGTGTGAGTATGAGTATGAGTATGAGTATGAATATGAGTATGAGTATGAGTATAAGTATTAGTATGAGTATGAGTACGAGTATTAGTATGAGTATGAGTATGAGTTTAAGTATGAGTATGAGTATGAGTATGTGCATGAGTATGAGTATGTGTATGAGTATGAGTATGAGTATGAGTATTAGTATGAGTATGAGTTTAAGTACGAGTATGAGTATGAGTATGTGCATGAGTATGAGTATGTGTATGAGTATGAGTATGAGTATGAGTATGAGTATGAGTATGAGTATGAGTATAAGTATGAGAATGAGAATGAGTGTGAGTATGAGAATGAGTATGAGTATGTGTATGAGTATGAGTTTGAGTATGAGTATGAGTATGAGTATGAGTATGAGTATGAGTATGAGTATGAGTATGAGTATGAGTATGTGTATGAGTATGAGTATGAGTATGAGTATGAGTATGAGTATGAGTATGAGTATGAGTATGAGTATGAGTATGAGTATGAGTATGAGTATGAGTATAAGTATGAGAATGAGTATGAGTGTGAGTATGAGAATGAGTATGAGTATGTGTATGATTATGAGTTTGAGTATGAGTATGAGTATGAGTATGAGTATGAGTATGAGTATGAGTACGAGTATGTGCATGAGTATGAGTATGTGTATGAGTATGAGTATGAGTATGAGTATGAGTATGAGTATAAGTATAAGTATGAGAATGAGTATGAGTGTGAGTATGAGAATGAGTATGAGTATGTGTATGAGTATGAGTATGAGTGTGAGTATGAGTATGAGTATGAGTATGAATATGAGTATGAGTATGAGTATAAGTATTAGTATGAGTATGAGTACGAGTATTAGTATGAGTATGAGTATGAGTTTAAGTATGAGTATGAGTATGAGTATGTGCATGAGTATGAGTATGTGTATGAGTATGAGTATGAGTATTAGTATGAGTATGAGTATGAGTATGAGTATGAGTGTGAGTATGAGTATGAGTATGAGTATGAGTATGAATATGAGTATGAGTATGAGTATAAGTATTAGTATGAGTATGAGTACGAGTATTAGTATGAGTATGAGTATGAGTATGAGTTTAAGTATGAGTATGAGTATGAGTATGTGCATGAGTATGAGTATGTGTATGAGTATGAGTATGAGTATTAGTATGAGTATAAGTATGAGAATGAGTATGAGTGTGAGTATGAGAATGAGTATGAGTATGTGTATGAGTATGAGTATGAGTATGAGTATGAGTATGAGTATGAGTATGAGTATGAGTATGAGTATGAGTATGAGTATGAGTATGAGTATGAGTATGAGTATGAGTATGAGTATGAGTATGAGTATGAGTATGAGTATGAGTATGAGTATGAGTATGAGTATGAGTATGAGTATGAGTATGAGTATGAGTATGAGTATGAGTATGAGTATGAGTATGAGTATGAGTATGAGTATGAGTATGAGTATAAGTATGAGTATGAGTATGAGTATAAGTATTAGTATGACTATGAGTACGAGTATTAGTATGAGTATGAGTATGAGTATGAGTTTAAGTATGAGTATGAGTATGAGTATGAGTATGAGTATGAGTATGAGTATGAGTATGAGTATGAGTATGAGGATGAGTATGAGTATAAGTATGAGTATGTGTATGAGTATGAGTATGAGTATGAGTATGAGTATGAGTATGAGTTAGAGTATGAGTATGTGTATGAGTATGAGTATGAGTATGAGTATGAGTATGAGTGTGAGTGCGAATGTGAGTATGAGTATGAGTATGAGTATGAGTATGTGTATGAGTATGAGTATGAGAATGACTATGACTATGAGTATGAGTATGAGTATGAGTATGAGTATGAGTATGAGTGTGAGTATGAGTATGAGTATGAGTATGAGTATGAGTATGAGTATGAGTATGAGTATGAGTATGAGTATGAGTATGAGTATGAGTATGAGTGTGAGTGCGAATGTGAGTATGAGTATGAGTATGAGTATGAGTATGTGTATGAGTATGAGTATGAGTATGAGTATGACTATGAGTATGAGGATGAGTATGAGTATGAGTATGAGTATGAGTATGAGTATGACTATGAGTATGAGTATGACTATGACTATGACTATGACTATGAGAATGAGTATGAGTATGAGTATTAGTATGAATATGAGTATGAGTATGAGTGTGAGTATGAGTATTAGTATGAGTATGAGTATGAGTATGAGTATGAGTATGAGTATGATTATGTGTATGAGTATGAGTATGAGTATGAGTATGAGTATGAGTATGAGAATGAGTATGAGTATGAGTATGAGTATGAGTATGAGCATGAGCATGAGCATGAGTATGAGTATGAGTATGAGTATGAGTATGAGTATGAGTATGAGTATGAGTATGAGTATAAGTATTAGTATGAGTATGAGTACGAGTATTAGTATGAGTATGAGTATGAGTTTAAGTATGAGTATGAGTATGAGTTTAAGTATGAGTATGAGTACGAGTATGCGTATGAATATGAGTATGAGTATGAGTATGAGTATGGGTATGAGTATGAGTATGAGTATGAGTATGAGTATAAGTATGAGCATGAGCATGAGTATGAGTATGAGTATGAGTATGAGTATAAGTATGAGAATGAGTATGAGTGTGAGTATGAGAGTGAGTATGAGTATGTGTATGAGTATGAGTCTGAGTATGAGTATGAGTATGAGTGTGAGTATGAGTATGAGTATGTGTATGAGTATGAGTATGAGTATGAGTATGAGTATGAGTATGAGTATGAGTATGAGTATGAGTATGAGTATGAGTATGAGTATGAGTATGAGTATGAGTATGACTATGAGAATGAGTATGACTATGACTATGACTATGAGAATGAGTATGAGTATGAGTATGAGTATGAGTATGAGTGTGAGTATGAGTATGAGTATGAGTATGAGTATGAGTATGAGTATGAGTATGAGTATGAGTATGAGTATGAGTATGAGTATGAGTATGAGTATGAGTATGAGTATGAGTATGAGTATGAGTATGAGTATGAGTATGAGGATAAGTATTAGTATGAGTATGAGTACGAGTATTAGTATGAGTATGAGTATGAGTATGAGTATGAGTATAAGTATTAGTATGAGTATGAGTACGAGTATTAGTATGAGTATGAGTATGAGTTTAAGTATGAGTATGAGTATGAGTATGTGCATGAGTATGAGTATGTGTATGAGTATGAGTATGAGTATGAGTATTAGTATGAGTATGAGTTTAAGTACGAGTATGAGTATGAGTATGTGCATGAGTATGAGTATGTGTATGAGTATGAGTATGAGTATGAGTATGAGTATGAGTATGAGTATGAGTATAAGTATGAGAATGAGAATGAGTGTGAGTATGAGAATGAGTATGAGTATGTGTATGAGTATGAGTTTGAGTATGAGTATGAGTATGAGTATGAGTATGAGTATGAGTATGAGTATGAGTATGAGTATGAGTATGTGTATGAGTATGAGTATGAGTATGAGTATGAGTATGAGTATGAGTATGAGTATGAGTATGAGTATGAGTATGAGTATGAGTATGAGTATGAGTATAAGTATGAGAATGAGTATGAGTGTGAGTATGAGAATGAGTATGAGTATGTGTATGATTATGAGTTTGAGTATGAGTATGAGTATGAGTATGAGTATGAGTATGAGTATGAGTACGAGTATGTGCATGAGTATGAGTATGTGTATGAGTATGAGTATGAGTATGAGTATGAGTATGAGTATAAGTATAAGTATGAGAATGAGTATGAGTGTGAGTATGAGAATGAGTATGAGTATGTGTATGAGTATGAGTATGAGTGTGAGTATGAGTATGAGTATGAGTATGAATATGAGTATGAGTATGAGTATAAGTATTAGTATGAGTATGAGTACGAGTATTAGTATGAGTATGAGTATGAGTTTAAGTATGAGTATGAGTATGAGTATGTGCATGAGTATGAGTATGTGTATGAGTATGAGTATGAGTATTAGTATGAGTATGAGTATGAGTATGAGTATGAGTGTGAGTATGAGTATGAGTATGAGTATGAGTATGAATATGAGTATGAGTATGAGTATAAGTATTAGTATGAGTATGAGTACGAGTATTAGTATGAGTATGAGTATGAGTATGAGTTTAAGTATGAGTATGAGTATGAGTATGTGCATGAGTATGAGTATGTGTATGAGTATGAGTATGAGTATTAGTATGAGTATAAGTATGAGAATGAGTATGAGTGTGAGTATGAGAATGAGTATGAGTATGTGTATGAGTATGAGTATGAGTATGAGTATGAGTATGAGTATGAGTATGAGTATGAGTATGAGTATGAGTATGAGTATGAGTATGAGTATGAGTATGAGTATGAGTATGAGTATGAGTATGAGTATGAGTATGAGTATGAGTATGAGTATGAGTATGAGTATGAGTATGAGTATGAGTATGAGTATGAGTATGAGTATGAGTATGAGTATGAGTATGAGTATGAGTATGAGTATGAGTATGAGTATAAGTATGAGTATGAGTATGAGTATAAGTATTAGTATGACTATGAGTACGAGTATTAGTATGAGTATGAGTATGAGTATGAGTTTAAGTATGAGTATGAGTATGAGTATGAGTATGAGTATGAGTATGAGTATGAGTATGAGTATGAGTATGAGGATGAGTATGAGTATAAGTATGAGTATGTGTATGAGTATGAGTATGAGTATGAGTATGAGTATGAGTATGAGTTAGAGTATGAGTATGTGTATGAGTATGAGTATGAGTATGAGTATGAGTATGAGTGTGAGTGCGAATGTGAGTATGAGTATGAGTATGAGTATGAGTATGTGTATGAGTATGAGTATGAGAATGACTATGACTATGAGTATGAGTATGAGTATGAGTATGAGTATGAGTATGAGTGTGAGTATGAGTATGAGTATGAGTATGAGTATGAGTATGAGTATGAGTATGAGTATGAGTATGAGTATGAGTATGAGTATGAGTATGAGTGTGAGTGCGAATGTGAGTATGAGTATGAGTATGAGTATGAGTATGTGTATGAGTATGAGTATGAGTATGAGTATGACTATGAGTATGAGGATGAGTATGAGTATGAGTATGAGTATGAGTATGAGTATGACTATGAGTATGAGTATGACTATGACTATGACTATGACTATGAGAATGAGTATGAGTATGAGTATTAGTATGAATATGAGTATGAGTATGAGTGTGAGTATGAGTATTAGTATGAGTATGAGTATGAGTATGAGTATGAGTATGAGTATGATTATGTGTATGAGTATGAGTATGAGTATGAGTATGAGTATGAGTATGAGAATGAGTATGAGTATGAGTATGAGTATGAGTATGAGCATGAGCATGAGCATGAGTATGAGTATGAGTATGAGTATGAGTATGAGTATGAGTATGAGTATGAGTATGAGTATAAGTATTAGTATGAGTATGAGTACGAGTATTAGTATGAGTATGAGTATGAGTTTAAGTATGAGTATGAGTATGAGTTTAAGTATGAGTATGAGTACGAGTATGCGTATGAATATGAGTATGAGTATGAGTATGAGTATGGGTATGAGTATGAGTATGAGTATGAGTATGAGTATAAGTATGAGCATGAGCATGAGTATGAGTATGAGTATGAGTATGAGTATAAGTATGAGAATGAGTATGAGTGTGAGTATGAGAGTGAGTATGAGTATGTGTATGAGTATGAGTCTGAGTATGAGTATGAGTATGAGTGTGAGTATGAGTATGAGTATGTGTATGAGTATGAGTATGAGTATGAGTATGAGTATGAGTATGAGTATGAGTATGAGTATGAGTATGAGTATGAGTATGAGTATGAGTATGAGTATGAGTATGACTATGAGAATGAGTATGACTATGACTATGACTATGAGAATGAGTATGAGTATGAGTATGAGTATGAGTATGAGTGTGAGTATGAGTATGAGTATGAGTATGAGTATGAGTATGAGTATGAGTATGAGTATGAGTATGAGTATGAGTATGAGTATGAGTATGAGTATGAGTATGAGTATGAGTATGAGTATGAGTATGAGTATGAGTATGAGGATAAGTATTAGTATGAGTATGAGTACGAGTATTAGTATGAGTATGAGTATGAGTTTAAGTATGAGTATGAGTTTAAGTATGAGTATGAGTATGAGTATGAGTATGAGTATGAGTATGAGTATAAGTATTAGTATGAGTATGAGTACGAGTATTAGTATGAGTATGAGTATGAGTTTAAGTATGAGTATGAGTACGAGTATGCGTATGAATATGAGTATGAGTATGAGTATGAGTATGGGTATGAGTATGAGTATGAGTATGAGTATGTGTATGAGTATGAGTATGAGTATGAGTATGAGTATGAGTATAAGTATGAGTATGAGTATGAGTATGTGTATGAGTATGAGTATGAGTATGAGTGTGAGTATGAGTATGAGTATGAGTATGAGTATGAATATGAGTATGAGTATGAGTATAAGTATTAGTATTAGTATGAGTACGAGTATTAGTATGAGTATGAGTATGAGTATGAGTTTAAGTATGAGTATGAGTATGAGTATGTGCATGAGTATGAGTATGTGTATGAGTATGAGTATGAGTATTAGTATGAGTATAAGTATGAGAATGAGTATGAGTGTGAGTATGAGAATGAGTATGAGTATGTGTATGAGTATGAGTATGAGTATGAGTATGAGGTTGAGTATGAGTATGAGTATGAGTATGAGAATGAGTATGAGTATGAGTATAAGTATGAGCATGAGCATGAGTATGAGTATGAGTATGAGTATGAGTATGAGTATGAGTAAGAGTATGAGTATAAGTATGAGTATGAGTATGAGTATGAGTATGAGTATGAGTATGAGTATGAGTGTGAGTGTGAGTGCGAATGTGAGTATGAGTATGAGTATGAGTATGAGTATGAGTATGTGTATGAGTATGAGTATGAGTATGACTATGAGTATGAGTATGAGTATGAGTATGAGTATGAGTATGAGTATGAGTATGAGTATGAGTATGAGTATGAGTATGAGTATGAGTATGAGTATGAGTATGAGTATGAGTATGACTATGAGAATGAGTATGACTATGACTATGACTATGAGAATGAGTATGAGTATGAGTATGAGTATGAGTATGAGTGTGAGTATGAGTATGAGTATGAGTATGAGTATGAGTATGAGTATGAGTATGAGTATGAGTATGAGTATGAGTATGAGTATGAGTATGAGTATGAGTATGAGTATGAGTATGAGTATGAGTATGAGTATGAGTATGAGGATAAGTATTAGTATGAGTATGAGTACGAGTATTAGTATGAGTATGAGTATGAGTTTAAGTATGAGTATGAGTTTAAGTATGAGTATGAGTACGAGTATGCGTATGAATATGAGTATGAGTATGAGTATGAGTATGAGTATGAGTATGAGTATGAGTATGAGTACGAGTACGAGTACGAGTATGCGTATGAGTTTGAGTATGTGTATGAGTATGAGTATGAGTATGAGTATGAGTATGAGTATGAGTATGAGTATGAGTTTAAGTATGAGTATGAGTTTAAGTATGAGTATGAGTATGAGTATGCGTATGAGTATGAGTTTGAGTATGAGTATGAGCATGAGCATGAGCATGAGCGTGAGCGTGAGAATAAGCATGAGTATGAGTTTAAGTATGAGTATGAGTACGAGTATGCGTATGAATATGAGTATGAGTATGAGTATGAGTATGGGTATGAGTATGAGTATGAGTATGAGTATAAGTATGAGCTTGAGCATGAGTATGAGTATGAGTATGAGTATGAGTATGAGTATGAGTATGAGTATGAGTATAAGTATGAGTATGAGTATGAGTATGAGTATGAGTATGAGTACGAGTATTAGTATGAGTATGAGTATGAGTATGAGTTTAAGAATGAGTACGAGTACGAGTATGTGCATGAGTATGAGTATGTGTATGAGTATGAGTATGAGTATGAGTATGAGTATGAGTATGAGTATGAGTATGAGTATAAGTATAAGTATGAGAATGAGTATGAGTGTGAGTATGAGAATGAGTATGAGTATGTGTATGAGTATGAGTATGAGTATGAGTGTGAGTATGAGTATGAGTATGAGTATGAATATGAATATGAGTATGAGTATGGGTATAAATATTAGTATGAGTATGAGTACGAGTATTAGTATGAGTATGAGTATGAGTTTAAGTATGAGTATGAGTATGAGTATGTGCATGAGTATGAGTATGAGTATGAGTATGTGTATGAGTATGAGTATGAGTATTAGTATGAGTATGAGTATGAGTATGAGTATGAGTATGAGTATGAGTATGAGGATGAGTATGAGTATAAGTATGAGTATGTGTATGAGTATGAGTATGAGTATGAGTATGAGTATGAGTATGAGTATGAGTATGAGTATGAGTATGAGTATGAGTATGAGTATGAGTATGAGTATGAGTATAAGTATGAGTATGAGTATGAGTATAAGTATTAGTATGACTATGAGTACGAGTATTAGTATGAGTATGAGTATGAGTATGAGTTTAAGTATGAGTATGAGTATGAGTATGAGTATGAGTATGAGTATGAGTATGAGTATGAGTATGAGTATGAGGATGAGTATGAGTATAAGTATGAGTATGTGTATGAGTATGAGTATGAGTATGAGTATGAGTATGAGTATGAGTTAGAGTATGAGTATGTGTATGAGTATGAGTATGAGTATGAGTATGAGTATGAGTGTGAGTGCGAATGTGAGTATGAGTATGAGTATGAGTATGAGTATGTGTATGAGTATGAGTATGAGAATGACTATGACTATGAGTATGAGTATGAGTATGAGTATGAGTATGAGTATGAGTGTGAGTATGAGTATGAGTATGAGTATGAGTATGAGTATGAGTATGAGTATGAGTATGAGTATGAGTATGAGTATGAGTATGAGTGTGAGTGCGAATGTGAGTATGAGTATGAGTATGAGTATGAGTATGTGTATGAGTATGAGTATGAGTATGAGTATGACTATGAGTATGAGGATGAGTATGAGTATGAGTATGAGTATGAGTATGAGTATGACTATGAGTATGAGTATGACTATGACTATGACTATGACTATGAGAATGAGTATGAGTATGAGTATTAGTATGAATATGAGTATGAGTATGAGTGTGAGTATGAGTATTAGTATGAGTATGAGTATGAGTATGAGTATGAGTATGAGTATGATTATGTGTATGAGTATGAGTATGAGTATGAGTATGAGTATGAGTATGAGAATGAGTATGAGTATGAGTATGAGTATGAGTATGAGCATGAGCATGAGCATGAGTATGAGTATGAGTATGAGTATGAGTATGAGTATGAGTATGAGTATGAGTATGAGTATAAGTATTAGTATGAGTATGAGTACGAGTATTAGTATGAGTATGAGTATGAGTTTAAGTATGAGTATGAGTATGAGTTTAAGTATGAGTATGAGTACGAGTATGCGTATGAATATGAGTATGAGTATGAGTATGAGTATGGGTATGAGTATGAGTATGAGTATGAGAATGAGTATAAGTATGAGCATGAGCATGAGTATGAGTATGAGTATGAGTATGAGTATAAGTATGAGAATGAGTATGAGTGTGAGTATGAGAATGAGTATGAGTATGTGTATGAGTATGAGTCTGAGTATGAGTATGAGTATGAGTGTGAGTATGAGTATGAGTATGAGTATGTGTATGAGTATGAGTATGAGTATGAGTATGAGTATGAGTATGAGTATGAGTATGAGTATGAGTATGAGTATGAGTATGAGTATGAGTATGAGTATGAGTATGACTATGAGAATGAGTATGACTATGACTATGACTATGAGAATGAGTATGAGTATGAGTATGAGTATGAGTATGAGTGTGAGTATGAGTATGAGTATGAGTATGAGTATGAGTATGAGTATGAGTATGAGTATGAGTATGAGTATGAGTATGAGTATGAGTATGAGTATGAGTATGAGTATGAGTATGAGTATGAGTATGAGTATGAGTATGAGGATAAGTATTAGTATGAGTATGAGTACGAGTATTAGTATGAGTATGAGTATGAGTTTAAGTATGAGTATGAGTTTAAGTATGAGTATGAGTATGAGTATGAGTATGAGTATGAGTATGAGTATAAGTATTAGTATGAGTATGAGTACGAGTATTAGTATGAGTATGAGTATGAGTTTAAGTATGAGTATGAGTACGAGTATGCGTATGAATATGAGTATGAGTATGAGTATGAGTATGGGTATGAGTATGAGTATGAGTATGAGTATGTGTATGAGTATGAGTATGAGTATGAGTATGAGTATGAGTATAAGTATGAGTATGAGTATGAGTATGTGTATGAGTATGAGTATGAGTATGAGTGTGAGTATGAGTATGAGTATGAGTATGAGTATGAATATGAGTATGAGTATGAGTATAAGTATTAGTATTAGTATGAGTACGAGTATTAGTATGAGTATGAGTATGAGTATGAGTTTAAGTATGAGTATGAGTATGAGTATGTGCATGAGTATGAGTATGTGTATGAGTATGAGTATGAGTATTAGTATGAGTATAAGTATGAGAATGAGTATGAGTGTGAGTATGAGAATGAGTATGAGTATGTGTATGAGTATGAGTATGAGTATGAGTATGAGGTTGAGTATGAGTATGAGTATGAGTATGAGAATGAGTATGAGTATGAGTATAAGTATGAGCATGAGCATGAGTATGAGTATGAGTATGAGTATGAGTATGAGTATGAGTAAGAGTATGAGTATAAGTATGAGTATGAGTATGAGTATGAGTATGAGTATGAGTATGAGTATGAGTGTGAGTGTGAGTGCGAATGTGAGTATGAGTATGAGTATGAGTATGAGTATGAGTATGTGTATGAGTATGAGTATGAGTATGACTATGAGTATGAGTATGAGTATGAGTATGAGTATGAGTATGAGTATGAGTATGAGTATGAGTATGAGTATGAGTATGAGTATGAGTATGAGTATGAGTATGAGTATGAGTATGAGTATGACTATGAGAATGAGTATGACTATGACTATGACTATGAGAATGAGTATGAGTATGAGTATGAGTATGAGTATGAGTGTGAGTATGAGTATGAGTATGAGTATGAGTATGAGTATGAGTATGAGTATGAGTATGAGTATGAGTATGAGTATGAGTATGAGTATGAGTATGAGTATGAGTATGAGTATGAGTATGAGTATGAGTATGAGTATGAGTATGAGGATAAGTATTAGTATGAGTATGAGTACGAGTATTAGTATGAGTATGAGTATGAGTTTAAGTATGAGTATGAGTTTAAGTATGAGTATGAGTACGAGTATGCGTATGAATATGAGTATGAGTATGAGTATGAGTATGAGTATGAGTATGAGTATGAGTATGAGTACGAGTACGAGTACGAGTATGCGTATGAGTTTGAGTATGTGTATGAGTATGAGTATGAGTATGAGTATGAGTATGAGTATGAGTATGAGTATGAGTTTAAGTATGAGTATGAGTTTAAGTATGAGTATGAGTATGAGTATGCGTATGAGTATGAGTTTGAGTATGAGTATGAGCATGAGCATGAGCATGAGCGTGAGCGTGAGAATAAGCATGAGTATGAGTTTAAGTATGAGTATGAGTACGAGTATGCGTATGAATATGAGTATGAGTATGAGTATGAGTATGGGTATGAGTATGAGTATGAGTATGAGTATGGGTATGAGTATGAGTATGAGTATGAGTATAAGTATGAGCTTGAGCATGAGTATGAGTATGAGTATGAGTATGAGTATGAGTATGAGTATGAGTATGAGTATAAGTATGAGTATGAGTATGAGTATGAGTATGAGTATGAGTACGAGTATTAGTATGAGTATGAGTATGAGTATGAGTTTAAGAATGAGTACGAGTACGAGTATGTGCATGAGTATGAGTATGTGTATGAGTATGAGTATGAGTATGAGTATGAGTATGAGTATGAGTATGAGTATGAGTATAAGTATAAGTATGAGAATGAGTATGAGTGTGAGTATGAGAATGAGTATGAGTATGTGTATGAGTATGAGTATGAGTATGAGTGTGAGTATGAGTATGAGTATGAGTATGAATATGAATATGAGTATGAGTATGGGTATAAATATTAGTATGAGTATGAGTACGAGTATTAGTATGAGTATGAGTATGAGTTTAAGTATGAGTATGAGTATGAGTATGTGCATGAGTATGAGTATGAGTATGAGTATGTGTATGAGTATGAGTATGAGTATTAGTATGAGTATGAGTATGAGTATGAGTATGAGTATGAGTATGAGTATGAGGATGAGTATGAGTATAAGTATGAGTATGTGTATGAGTATGAGTATGAGTATGAGTATGAGTATGAGTATGAGTATGAGTATGAGTATGAGTATGAGTATGAGTATGAGTATGAGTATGAGTATGAGTATAAGTATGAGTATGAGTATGAGTATAAGTATTAGTATGACTATGAGTACGAGTATTAGTATGAGTATGAGTATGAGTATGAGTTTAAGTATGAGTATGAGTATGAGTATGAGTATGAGTATGAGTATGAGTATGAGTATGAGTATGAGTATGAGGATGAGTATGAGTATAAGTATGAGTATGTGTATGAGTATGAGTATGAGTATGAGTATGAGTATGAGTATGAGTTAGAGTATGAGTATGTGTATGAGTATGAGTATGAGTATGAGTATGAGTATGAGTGTGAGTGCGAATGTGAGTATGAGTATGAGTATGAGTATGAGTATGTGTATGAGTATGAGTATGAGAATGACTATGACTATGAGTATGAGTATGAGTATGAGTATGAGTATGAGTATGAGTGTGAGTATGAGTATGAGTATGAGTATGAGTATGAGTATGAGTATGAGTATGAGTATGAGTATGAGTATGAGTATGAGTATGAGTGTGAGTGCGAATGTGAGTATGAGTATGAGTATGAGTATGAGTATGTGTATGAGTATGAGTATGAGTATGAGTATGACTATGAGTATGAGGATGAGTATGAGTATGAGTATGAGTATGAGTATGAGTATGACTATGAGTATGAGTATGACTATGACTATGACTATGACTATGAGAATGAGTATGAGTATGAGTATTAGTATGAATATGAGTATGAGTATGAGTGTGAGTATGAGTATTAGTATGAGTATGAGTATGAGTATGAGTATGAGTATGAGTATGATTATGTGTATGAGTATGAGTATGAGTATGAGTATGAGTATGAGTATGAGAATGAGTATGAGTATGAGTATGAGTATGAGTATGAGCATGAGCATGAGCATGAGTATGAGTATGAGTATGAGTATGAGTATGAGTATGAGTATGAGTATGAGTATGAGTATAAGTATTAGTATGAGTATGAGTACGAGTATTAGTATGAGTATGAGTATGAGTTTAAGTATGAGTATGAGTATGAGTTTAAGTATGAGTATGAGTACGAGTATGCGTATGAATATGAGTATGAGTATGAGTATGAGTATGGGTATGAGTATGAGTATGAGTATGAGTATGAGTATAAGTATGAGCATGAGCATGAGTATGAGTATGAGTATGAGTATGAGTATAAGTATGAGAATGAGTATGAGTGTGAGTATGAGAATGAGTATGAGTATGTGTATGAGTATGAGTCTGAGTATGAGTATGAGTATGAGTGTGAGTATGAGTATGAGTATGAGTATGTGTATGAGTATGAGTATGAGTATGAGTATGAGTATGAGTATGAGTATGAGTATGAGTATGAGTATGAGTATGAGTATGAGTATGAGTATGAGTATGAGTATGACTATGAGAATGAGTATGACTATGACTATGACTATGAGAATGAGTATGAGTATGAGTATGAGTATGAGTATGAGTGTGAGTATGAGTATGAGTATGAGTATGAGTATGAGTATGAGTATGAGTATGAGTATGAGTATGAGTATGAGTATGAGTATGAGTATGAGTATGAGTATGAGTATGAGTATGAGTATGAGTATGAGTATGAGTATGAGGATAAGTATTAGTATGAGTATGAGTACGAGTATTAGTATGAGTATGAGTATGAGTTTAAGTATGAGTATGAGTTTAAGTATGAGTATGAGTATGAGTATGAGTATGAGTATGAGTATGAGTATAAGTATTAGTATGAGTATGAGTACGAGTATTAGTATGAGTATGAGTATGAGTTTAAGTATGAGTATGAGTACGAGTATGCGTATGAATATGAGTATGAGTATGAGTATGAGTATGGGTATGAGTATGAGTATGAGTATGAGTATGTGTATGAGTATGAGTATGAGTATGAGTATGAGTATGAGTATAAGTATGAGTATGAGTATGAGTATGTGTATGAGTATGAGTATGAGTATGAGTGTGAGTATGAGTATGAGTATGAGTATGAGTATGAATATGAGTATGAGTATGAGTATAAGTATTAGTATTAGTATGAGTACGAGTATTAGTATGAGTATGAGTATGAGTATGAGTTTAAGTATGAGTATGAGTATGAGTATGTGCATGAGTATGAGTATGTGTATGAGTATGAGTATGAGTATTAGTATGAGTATAAGTATGAGAATGAGTATGAGTGTGAGTATGAGAATGAGTATGAGTATGTGTATGAGTATGAGTATGAGTATGAGTATGAGGTTGAGTATGAGTATGAGTATGAGTATGAGAATGAGTATGAGTATGAGTATAAGTATGAGCATGAGCATGAGTATGAGTATGAGTATGAGTATGAGTATGAGTATGAGTAAGAGTATGAGTATAAGTATGAGTATGAGTATGAGTATGAGTATGAGTATGAGTATGAGTATGAGTGTGAGTGTGAGTGCGAATGTGAGTATGAGTATGAGTATGAGTATGAGTATGAGTATGTGTATGAGTATGAGTATGAGTATGACTATGAGTATGAGTATGAGTATGAGTATGAGTATGAGTATGAGTATGAGTATGAGTATGAGTATGAGTATGAGTATGAGTATGAGTATGAGTATGAGTATGAGTATGAGTATGAGTATGACTATGAGAATGAGTATGACTATGACTATGACTATGAGAATGAGTATGAGTATGAGTATGAGTATGAGTATGAGTGTGAGTATGAGTATGAGTATGAGTATGAGTATGAGTATGAGTATGAGTATGAGTATGAGTATGAGTATGAGTATGAGTATGAGTATGAGTATGAGTATGAGTATGAGTATGAGTATGAGTATGAGTATGAGTATGAGGATAAGTATTAGTATGAGTATGAGTACGAGTATTAGTATGAGTATGAGTATGAGTTTAAGTATGAGTATGAGTTTAAGTATGAGTATGAGTACGAGTATGCGTATGAATATGAGTATGAGTATGAGTATGAGTATGAGTATGAGTATGAGTATGAGTATGAGTACGAGTACGAGTACGAGTATGCGTATGAGTTTGAGTATGTGTATGAGTATGAGTATGAGTATGAGTATGAGTATGAGTATGAGTATGAGTATGAGTTTAAGTATGAGTATGAGTTTAAGTATGAGTATGAGTATGAGTATGCGTATGAGTATGAGTTTGAGTATGAGTATGAGCATGAGCATGAGCATGAGCGTGAGCGTGAGAATAAGCATGAGTATGAGTTTAAGTATGAGTATGAGTACGAGTATGCGTATGAATATGAGTATGAGTATGAGTATGAGTATGGGTATGAGTATGAGTATGAGTATGAGTATAAGTATGAGCTTGAGCATGAGTATGAGTATGAGTATGAGTATGAGTATGAGTATGAGTATGAGTATGAGTATAAGTATGAGTATGAGTATGAGTATGAGTATGAGTATGAGTACGAGTATTAGTATGAGTATGAGTATGAGTATGAGTTTAAGAATGAGTACGAGTACGAGTATGTGCATGAGTATGAGTATGTGTATGAGTATGAGTATGAGTATGAGTATGAGTATGAGTATGAGTATGAGTATGAGTATAAGTATAAGTATGAGAATGAGTATGAGTGTGAGTATGAGAATGAGTATGAGTATGTGTATGAGTATGAGTATGAGTATGAGTGTGAGTATGAGTATGAGTATGAGTATGAATATGAATATGAGTATGAGTATGGGTATAAATATTAGTATGAGTATGAGTACGAGTATTAGTATGAGTATGAGTATGAGTTTAAGTATGAGTATGAGTATGAGTATGTGCATGAGTATGAGTATGAGTATGAGTATGTGTATGAGTATGAGTATGAGTATTAGTATGAGTATGAGTTTAAGTACGAGTATGAGTATGAGTATGTGCATGAGTATGAGTATGTGTATGAGTATGAGTATGAGTATGAGTATGAGTATGAGTATGAGTATGAGTATGAGTATAAGTATGAGAATGAGTATGAGTGTGAGTATGAGTATGAGTATGAGTATGAGTATGAGTATGAGTATGAGTATGAGTACGAGTATGTGCATGAGTATGAGTATGTGTATGAGTATGAGTATGAGTATGAGTATGAGTATGAGTATAAGTATAAGTATGAGAATGAGTATGAGTGTGAGTATGAGAATGAGTATGAGTATGTGTATGAGTATGAGTATGAGTATGAGTGTGAGTATGAGTATGAGTATGAGTATGAATATGAGTATGAGTATGAGTATAAGTATTAGTATGAGTATGAGTACGAGTATTAGTATGAGTATGAGTATGAGTTTAAGTATGAGTATGAGTATGAGTATGTGCATGAGTATGAGTATGTGTATGAGTATGAGTATGAGTATTAGTATGAGTATGAGTTTAAGTACGAGTATGAGTATGAGTATGTGCATGAGTATGAGTATGTGTATGAGTATGAGTATGAGTATGAGTATGAGTATGAGTATGAGTAAGAGTATAAGTATGAGAATGAGTATGAGTGTGAGTATGAGAATGAGTATGAGTATGTGTATGAGTATGAGTTTGAGTATGAGTATGAGTATGAGTATGAGTATGAGTATGAGTATGAGTATGAGTATGAGTATGTGTATGAGTATGAGTATGAGTATGAGTATGAGTATGAGTATGAGTATGAGTATGAGTATGAGTTAGAGTATGAGTATGTGTATGAGTATGAGTATGAGTATGAGTATGAGTATGAGTGTGAGTGTGAGTGCGAATGTGAGTATGAGTATGAGTATGAGTATGAGTATGAGTATGAGTATGAGTATGTGTATGAGTATGAGTATGAGTATGAGTATGAGTATGAGTATAAGTATGAGTATGAGTATGAGTATGTGTATGAGTATGAGTATGAGTATGAGTGTGAGTATGAGTATGAGTATGAGTATGAGTATGAATATGAGTATGAGTATGAGTATAAGTATTAGTATGAGTATGAGTACGAGTATTAGTATGAGTATGAGTATGAGTTTAAGTATGAGTATGAGTATGAGTATGTGCATGAGTATGAGTATGTGTATGAGTATGAGTATGAGTATTAGTATGAGTATAAGTATGAGAATGAGTATGAGTGTGAGTATGAGAATGAGTATGAGTATGTGTATGAGTATGAGTATGAGTATGAGTATGAGTATGAGTATGAGTATGAGTATGAGTATGAGTATGAGTATGAGTATGAGTATGAGTATGAGTATGAGTATGAGTATGAGTATGAGTATGAGTATGAGTATGAGTATGAGTATGAGTATGAGTATTAGTATGAGTATGAGTATGAGTATGAGTATGAGTATATGTATGAGTATGAGTATGAGTATAAGTATTAGTATGAGTATGAGTACGAGTATTAGTATGAGTATGAGTATGAGTATGAGTATGAGTATGAGTATGAGTATGAGTATGTGTATGAGTATGAGTATGAGTATGAGTATGAGTATGAGTATGAGTATGAGTATGAGTATGAGTTAGAGTATGAGTATGTGTATGAGTATGAGTATGAGTATGAGTATGAGTATGAGTGTGAGTGTGAGTGCGAATGTGAGTATGAGTATGAGTATGAGTATGAGTATGAGTATGAGTATGTGTATGAGTATGAGTATGAGTATGAGTATGAGTATGAGTATAAGTATGAGTATGAGTATGAGTATGTGTATGAGTATGAGTATGAGTATGAGTGTGAGTATGAGTATGAGTATGAGTATGAATATGAGTATGAGTATGAGTATAAGTATTAGTATGAGTATGAGTACGAGTATTAGTATGAGTATGAGTATGAGTATGAGTTTAAGTATGAGTATGAGTATGAGTATGTGCATGAGTATGAGTATGTGTATGAGTATGAGTATGAGTATGAGTATGAGTATGAGTATGAGTATGAGTATGAGTATAAGTATAAGTATGAGAATGAGTATGAGTGTGAGTATGAGAATGAGTATGAGTATGTGTATGAGTATGAGTATGAGTATGAGTGTGAGTAATGAGTATGAGTATGAGTATGAATATGAATATGAGTATGAGTATGGGTATAAGTATTAGTATGAGTATGAGTACGAGTATTAGTATGAGTATGAGTATGAGTTTAAGTATGAGTATGAGTATGAGTATGTGCATGAGTATGAGTATGAGTATGAGTATGAGTATGAGTATGAGTATGAGTATGAGTATGAGTATGAGTATAAGTATGAGAATGAGTATGAGTGTGAGTATGAGAATGAGTATGAGTATGTGTATGAGTATGAGTTTGAGTATGAGTATGAGTATGAGTATGAGTATGAGTATGAGTATGAGTACGAGTATGTGCATGAGTATGAGTATGTGTATGAGTATGAGTATGAGTATGAGTATGAGTATGAGTATAAGTATAAGTATGAGAATGAGTATGAGTGTGAGTATGAGAATGAGTATGAGTATGTGTATGAGTATGAGTATGAGTATGAGTGTGAGTATGAGTATGAGTATGAGTATGAATATGAGTATGAGTATGAGTATAAGTATTAGTATGAGTATGAGTACGAGTATTAGTATGAGTATGAGTATGAGTATGAGTATGAGTATGAGTATGAGTATGAGTATGAGTATGAGTATGAGTATGAGTATGAGTATGAGTATGAGTATGAGTATGAGTATGAGTATGAGTATGAGGATAAGTATTAGTATGAGTATGAGTACGAGTATTAGTATGAGTATGAGTATGAGTTTAAGTATGAGTATGAGTTTAAGTATGAGTATGAGTACGAGTATGTGCATGAGTATGAGTATGTGTATGAGTATGAGTATGAGTATGAGTATGAGTATGAGTATGAGTATGAGTATGAGTATAAGTATAAGTATGAGAATGAGTATGAGTGTGAGTATGAGAATGAGTATGAGTATGTGTATGAGTATGAGTATGAGTATGAGTGTGAGTATGAGTATGAGTATGAGTATGAATATGAATATGAGTATGTGTATGGGTATAAGTATTAGTATGAGTATGAGTACGAGTATTAGTATGAGTATGAGTATGAGTTTAAGTATGAGTATGAGTATGAGTATGTGCATGAGTATGAGTATGAGTATGAGTATGTGTATGAGTATGAGTATGAGTATTAGTATGAGTATGAGTTTAAGTACGAGTATGAGTATGAGTATGTGCATGAGTATGAGTATGTGTATGAGTATGAGTATGAGTATGAGTATGAGTATGAGTATGAGTATGAGTATGAGTATAAGTATGAGAATGAGTATGAGTGTGAGTATGAGAATGAGTATGAGTATGTGTATGATTATGAGTTTGAGTATGAGTATGAGTATGAGTATGAGTATGAGTATGAGTATGAGTATGAGTATGAGTATGAGTATGAGTATGAGGATAAGTATTAGTATGAGTATGAGTACGAGTATTAGTATGAGTATGAGTATGAGTTTAAGTATGAGTATGAGTTTAAGTATGAGTATGAGTACGAGTATGCGTATGAATATGAGTATGAGTATGAGTATGAGTATGAGTATGAGTATGAGTATGAGTATGAGTATGAGTATGAGTATGAGTACGAGTATTAGTATGAGTATGAGTATGAGTATGAGTTTAAGAATGAGTACGAGTACGAGTATGTGCATGAGTATGAGTATGTGTATGAGTATGAGTATGAGTATGAGTATGAGTATGAGTATGAGTATGAGTATGAGTATAAGTATAAGTATGAGAATGAGTATGAGTGTGAGTATGAGAATGAGTATGAGTATGTGTATGAGTATGAGTATGAGTATGAGTGTGAGTATGAGTATGAGTATGAGTATGAATATGAATATGAGTATGAGTATGGGTATAAGTATTAGTATGAGTATGAGTACGAGTATTAGTATGAGTATGAGTATGAGTTTAAGTATGAGTATGAGTATGAGTATGTGCATGAGTATGAGTATGAGTATGAGTATGTGTATGAGTATGAGTATGAGTATTAGTATGAGTATGAGTTTAAGTACGAGTATGAGTATGAGTATGTGCATGAGTATGAGTATGTGTATGAGTATGAGTATGAGTATGAGTATGAGTATGAGTATGAGTATGAGTATGAGTATGAGTATAAGTATGAGAATGAGTATGAGTGTGAGTATGAGAATGAGTATGAGTATGTGTATGATTATGAGTTTGAGTATGAGTATGAGTATGAGTATGAGTATGAGTATGAGTATGAGTACGAGTATGTGCATGAGTATGAGTATGTGTATGAGTATGAGTATGAGTATGAGTATGAGTATAAGTATAAGTATGAGAATGAGTATGAGTGTGAGTATGAGAATGAGTATGAGTATGTGTATGAGTATGAGTATGAGTGTGAGTATGAGTATGAGTATGAGTATGAATATGAGTATGAGTATGAGTATAAGTATTAGTATGAGTATGAGTACGAGTATTAGTATGAGTATGAGTATGAGTTTAAGTATGAGTATGAGTATGAGTATGTGCATGAGTATGAGTATGTGTATGAGTATGAGTATGAGTATTAGTATGAGTATGAGTTTAAGTACGAGTATGAGTATGAGTATGTGCATGAGTATGAGTATGTGTATGAGTATGAGTATGAGTATGAGTATGAGTATGAGTATGAGTATGAGTATAAGTATGAGAATGAGAATGAGTGTGAGTATGAGAATGAGTATGAGTATGTGTATGAGTATGAGTTTGAGTATGAGTATGAGTATGAGTATGAGTATGAGTATGAGTATGAGTATGAGTATGAGTATGTGTATGAGTATGAGTATGAGTATGAGTATGAGTATGAGTATGAGTATGAGTATGAGTTAGAGTATGAGTATGTGTATGAGTATGAGTATGAGTATGAGTATGAGTATGAGTGTGAGTGTGAGTGCGAATGTGAGTATGAGTATGAGTATGAGTATGAGTATGAGTATGAGTATGTGTATGAGTATGAGTATGAGTATGAGTATGAGTATGAGTATAAGTATGAGTATGAGTATGAGTATGTGTATGAGTATGAGTATGAGTATGAGTGTGAGTATGAGTATGAGTATGAGTATGAGTATGAATATGAGTATGAGTATGAGTATAAGTATTAGTATGAGTATGAGTACGAGTATTAGTATGAGTATGAGTATGAGTATGAGTTTAAGTATGAGTATGAGTATGAGTATGTGCATGAGTATGAGTATGTGTATGAGTATGAGTATGAGTATTAGTATGAGTATAAGTATGAGAATGAGTATGAGTGTGAGTATGAGAATGAGTATGAGTATGTGTATGAGTATGAGTATGAGTATGAGTATGAGTATGAGTATGAGTATGAGTATGAGTATGAGTATGAGTATGAGTATGAGTATGAGTATGAGTATGAGTATGAGTATGAGTATGAGTATGAGTATGAGTATGAGTATGAGTATGAGTATGAGTATGAGTATGAGTATGAGTATGAGTATGAGTATGAGTATGAGTATGAGTATGAGTATGAGTATGAGTATGAGTATAAGTATGAGTATGAGTATGAGTATAAGTATTAGTATGACTATGAGTACGAGTATTAGTATGAGTATGAGTATGAGTATGAGTTTAAGTATGAGTATGAGTATGAGTATGAGTATGAGTATGAGTATGAGTATGAGTATGAGTATGAGTATGAGGATGAGTATGAGTATAAGTATGAGTATGTGTATGAGTATGAGTATGAGTATGAGTATGAGTATGAGTATGAGTTAGAGTATGAGTATGTGTATGAGTATGAGTATGAGTATGAGTATGAGTATGAGTGTGAGTGCGAATGTGAGTATGAGTATGAGTATGAGTATGAGTATGTGTATGAGTATGAGTATGAGAATGACTATGACTATGAGTATGAGTATGAGTATGAGTATGAGTATGAGTATGAGTGTGAGTATGAGTATGAGTATGAGTATGAGTATGAGTATGAGTATGAGTATGAGTATGAGTATGAGAATGAGTATGAGTATGAGTATGAGTATAAGTATGAGCATGAGCATGAGTATGAGTATGAGTATGAGTATGAGTATGAGTATGAGTAAGAGTATGAGTATAAGTATGAGTATGAGTATGAGTATGAGTATGAGTATGAGTATGAGTATGAGTGTGAGTGTGAGTGCGAATGTGAGTATGAGTATGAGTATGAGTATGAGTATGAGTATGAGTATGTGTATGAGTATGAGTATGAATATGAATATGAGTATGAGTATGGGTATAAGTATTAGTATGAGTATGAGTACGAGTATTAGTATGAGTATGAGTATGAGTTTAAGTATGAGTATGAGTATGAGTATGTGCATGAGTATGAGTATGAGTATGAGTATGTGTATGAGTATGAGTATGAGTATTAGTATGAGTATGAGTTTAAGTACGAGTATGAGTATGAGTATGTGCATGAGTATGAGTATGTGTATGAGTATGAGTATGAGTATGAGTATGAGTATGAGTATGAGTATGAGTATGAGTATGAGTATGAGTATGAGTATGAGTATGAGTATGAGTATGAGTATGAGTATGAGTATGAGTATGAGTATGAGTATGAGTATGAGTATGAGTATGAGTATGAGTATGAGTATGAGTATGAGTATGAGTATGAGTATAAGTATGAGTATGAGTATGAGTATAAGTATTAGTATGACTATGAGTACGAGTATTAGTATGAGTATGAGTATGAGTATGAGTTTAAGTATGAGTATGAGTATGAGTATGAGTATGAGTATGAGTATGAGTATGAGTATGAGTATGAGTATGAGGATGAGTATGAGTATAAGTATGAGTATGTGTATGAGTATGAGTATGAGTATGAGTATGAGTATGAGTATGAGTTAGAGTATGAGTATGTGTATGAGTATGAGTATGAGTATGAGTATGAGTATGAGTGTGAGTGCGAATGTGAGTATGAGTATGAGTATGAGTATGAGTATGTGTATGAGTATGAGTATGAGAATGACTATGACTATGAGTATGAGTATGAGTATGAGTATGAGTATGAGTATGAGTGTGAGTATGAGTATGAGTATGAGTATGAGTATGAGTATGAGTATGAGTATGAGTATGAGAATGAGTATGAGTATGAGTATGAGCATAAGTATGAGCATGAGCATGAGTATGAGTATGAGTATGAGTATGAGTATGAGTATGAGTATAAGTATGAGAATGAGTATGAGTGTGAGTATGAGAATGAGTATGAGTATGTGTATGAGTATGAGTTTGAGTATGAGTATGAGTATGAGTATGAGTATGAGTATGAGTATGAGTACGAGTATGTGCATGAGTATGAGTATGTGTATGAGTATGAGTATGAGTATGAGTATGAGTATGAGAATGAGTATGAGTATGAGTATGAGTATGAGTATGAGTATGAGTATGAGTATGAGTAGGAGTATGAGGATAAGTATTAGTATGAGTATGAGTACGAGTATTAGTATGAGTATGAGTATGAGTTTAAGTATGAGTATGAGTACGAGTATGCGTATGAATATGAGTATGAGTATGAGTATGAGTATGAGTATGAGTATGAGTATGAGTATGAGTATGAGTACGAGTACGAGTACGAGTATGCGTATGAGTTTGAGTATGTGTATGAGTATGAGTATGAGTATGAGTATGAGTATGAGTGTGAGTATGAGTATGAGTATGAGTATGAGTATGAGTATGAGTATGAGTATGAGTATGAGTATGAGTATGAGTATGAGTATGAGTATGAGTATGAGTATGAGTATGAGTATGAGTATGAGTATGAGTATGAGTATGAGTATGAGGATAAGTATTAGTATGAGTATGAGTACGAGTATTAGTATGAGTATGAGTATGAGTTTAAGTATGAGTATGAGTATGAGTATGAGTATGAGTATGAGTATGAGTATGATTATGTGTATGAGTATGAGTATGAGTATGAGTATGAGTATGAGTATGAGAATGAGTATGAGTATGAGTATGAGTATGAGTATGTGTATGAGTATGAGTATGAGTATGAGTATGAGTATGAGTATGAGTATGAGTATGAGTATGAGTATGAGTATGAGTATGAGTATGAGTATGAGTATGAGTATGAGTATGAGTATGAGTATGAGTATGAGTATGAGTATGAGTATGAGTATGAGTATGAGTATGAGTATGAGTATGAGTATGAGTATGAGTATGAGTATGAGTATGAGTATGAGTATGAGTATGAGTATAAGTATGAGTATGAGTATGAGTATAAGTATTAGTATGAGTATGAGTACGAGTATTAGTATGAGTATGAGTATGAGTATGAGTTTAAGTATGAGTATGAGTATGAGTATGAGTATTAGTATGAATATGAGTATGAGTATGAGTGTGAGTATGAGTATGAGTATGAGTATGAGTATGAGTATGAGTATGAGTATGAGTATGATTATGTGTATGAGTATGAGTATGAGTATGAGTATGAGTATGAGTATGAGAATGAGTATGAGTATGAGTATGAGTATGAGTATGAGTATGAGCATGAGTATGAGTTAGAGTATGAGTATGTGTATGAGTATGAGTATGAGTATGAGTATGAGTATGAGTGTGAGTGTGAGTGCGAATGTGAGTATGAGTATGAGTATGAGTATGAGTATGAGTATGTGTATGAGTATGAGTATGAGTATGAGTATGAGTATGAGTATAAGTATGAGTATGAGTATGAGTATGTGTATGAGTATGAGTATGAGTATGAGTGTGAGTATGAGTATGAGTATGAGTATGAATATGAGTATGAGTATGAGTATAAGTATTAGTATGAGTATGAGTACGAGTATTAGTATGAGTATGAGTATGAGTATGAGTTTAAGTATGAGTATGAGTATGAGTATGTGCATGAGTATGAGTATGTGTATGAGTATGAGTATGAGTATTAGTATGAGTATAAGTATGAGAATGAGTATGAGTGTGAGTATGAGAATGAGTATGAGTATGTGTATGAGTATGAGTATGAGTATGAGTATGAGTATGAGTATGAGTATGAGTATGAGTATGAGTATGAGTATGAGTATGAGTATGAGTATGAGTATGAGTATGAGTATGAGTATGAGTATGAGTATGAGTATGAGTATGAGTATGAGTATGAGTATGAGTATGAGTATGAGTATGAGTATGAGTATGAGTATGAGTATGAGTATGAGTATGAGTATGAGTATAAGTATGAGTATGAGTATGAGTATAAGTATTAGTATGAGTATGAGTACGAGTATTAGTATGAGTATGAGTATGAGTATGAGTTTAAGTATGAGTATGAGTATGAGTATGAGTATGAGTATCAGTATGAGTATGAGTATGAGTATGAGTATGAGGATGAGTACGAGTATGTGCATGAGTATGAGTATGTGTATGAGTATGAGTATGAGTATGAGTATGAGTATGAGAATGAGTATGAGTATGAGTATGAGTATGAGTATGAGTATGAGTATGAGTATGAGTAGGAGTATGAGGATAAGTATTAGTATGAGTATGAGTACGAGTATTAGTATGAGTATGAGTATGAGTTTAAGTATGAGTATGAGTACGAGTATGCGTATGAATATGAGTATGAGTATGAGTATGAGTATGAGTATGAGTATGAGTATGAGTATGAGTATGAGTACGAGTACGAGTACGAGTATGCGTATGAGTTTGAGTATGTGTATGAGTATGAGTATGAGTATGAGTATGAGTATGAGTGTGAGTATGAGTATGAGTATGAGTATGAGTATGAGTATGAGTATGAGTATGAGTATGAGTATGAGTATGAGTATGAGTATGAGTATGAGTATGAGTATGAGTATGAGTATGAGTATGAGTATGAGTATGAGTATGAGTATGAGTATGAGTATGAGGATAAGTATTAGTATGAGTATGAGTACGAGTATTAGTATGAGTATGAGTATGAGTTTAAGTATGAGTATGAGTATGAGTATGAGTATGAGTATGAGTATGAGTATGATTATGTGTATGAGTATGAGTATGAGTATGAGTATGAGTATGAGTATGAGAATGAGTATGAGTATGAGTATGAGTATGAGTATGAGTATGAGCATGAGCATGAGCATGAGTATGAGTATGAGTATGAGTATGAGTATGAGTATGAGTATGAGTATGAGTATGAGTATAAGTATTAGTATGAGTATGAGTACGAGTATTAGTATGAGTATGAGTATGAGTTTAAGTATGAGTATGAGTACGAGTATGCATATGAATATGAGTATGAGTATGAGTATGAGTATGGGTATGAGTATGAGTATGAGTATGAGTATGAGTATAAGTATGAGCATGAGCATGAGTATGAGTATGAGTATGAGTATGAGTATAAGTATGAGAATGAGTATGAGTGTGAGTATGAGAATGAGTATGAGTATGTGTATGAGTATGAGTCTGAGTATGAGTATGAGTATGAGTATGAGTATGAGTGTGAGTGCGAATGTGAGTATGAGTATGAGTATGAGTATGAGTATGTGTATGAGTATGAGTATGAGTATGAGTATGACTATGAGTATGAGGATGAGTATGAGTATGAGTATGAGTATGAGTATGAGTATGACTATGAGTATGAGTATGACTATGACTATGACTATGACTATGAGAATGAGTATGAGTATGAGTATTAGTATGAATATGAGTATGAGTATGAGTGTGAGTATGAGTATTAGTATGAGTATGAGTATGAGTATGAGTATGAGTATGAGTATGATTATGTGTATGAGTATGAGTATGAGTATGAGTATGAGTATGAGTATGAGAATGAGTATGAGTATGAGTATGAGTATGAGTATGAGTATGAGCATGAGCATGAGCATGAGTATGAGTATGAGTATGAGTATGAGTATGAGTATGAGTATGAGTATGAGTATGAGTATGAGTATAAGTATTAGTATGAGTATGAGTACGAGTATTAGTATGAGTATGAGTATGAGTTTAAGTATGAGTATGAGTACGAGTATGCGTATGAATATGAGTATGAGTATGAGTATGAGTATGGGTATGAGTATGAGTATGAGTATGAGTATGAGTATAAGTATGAGCATGAGCATGAGTATGAGTATGAGTATGAGTATGAGTATAAGTATGAGAATGAGTATGAGTGTGAGTATGAGAATGAGTATGAGTATGTGTATGAGTATGAGTCTGAGTATGAGTATGAGTATGAGTATGAGTATGAGTATGAGTATGAGTATGAGTATGAGTATGAGTATGAGTATGAGTATGAGTATGAGTATGAGTATGAGTATGAGTATGAGTATGAGTATGAGTATGAGTATGAGTATGAGTATGAGTATGAGTATGAGTATGAGTATGAGTATGAGTATAAGTATGAGTATGAGTATGAGTATAAGTATTAGTATGAGTATGAGTACGAGTATTAGTATGAGTATGAGTATGAGTATGAGTTTAAGTATGAGTATGAGTATGAGTATGAGTATGAGTATGAGTATCAGTATGAGTATGAGTATGAGTATGAGTATGAGGATGAGTATGAGTATAAGTATGAGTATGTGTATGAGTATGAGTATGAGTATGAGTATGAGTATGAGTATGAGTATGAGTATGAGTATGAGTTAGAGTATAAGTATGTGTATGAGTATGAGTATGAGTATGAGTATGAGTATGAGTGTGAGTGCGAATGTGAGTATGAGTATGAGTATGAGTATGAGTATGTGTATGAGTATGAGTATGAGTATGAGTATGACTATGAGTATGAGGATGAGTATGAGTATGAGTATGAGTATGAGTATGAGTATGACTATGAGTATGAGTATGACTATGACTATGACTATGACTATGAGAATGAGTATGAGTATGAGTATTAGTATGAATATGAGTATGAGTATGAGTGTGAGTATGAGTATGAGTATGAGTATGAGTATGAGTATGAGTATGAGTATGAGTATGATTATGTGTATGAGTATGAGTATGAGTATGAGTATGAGTATGAGTATGAGAATGAGTATGAGTATGAGTATGAGTATGAGTATGAGTATGAGCATGAGTATGAGTTAGAGTATGAGTATGTGTATGAGTATGAGTATGAGTATGAGTATGAGTATGAGTGTGAGTGTGAGTGCGAATGTGAGTATGAGTATGAGTATGAGTATGAGTATGAGTATGTGTATGAGTATGAGTATGAGTATGAGTATGAGTATGAGTATAAGTATGAGTATGAGTATGAGTATGAGTATGAGTATAAGTATTAGTATGACTATGAGTACGAGTATTAGTATGAGTATGAGTATGAGTATGAGTTTAAGTATGAGTATGAGTATGAGTATGAGTATGAGTATGAGTATGAGTATGAGTATGAGTATGAGTATGAGGATGAGTATGAGTATAAGTATGAGTATGTGTATGAGTATGAGTATGAGTATGAGTATGAGTATGAGTATGAGTTAGAGTATGAGTATGTGTATGAGTATGAGTATGAGTATGAGTATGAGTATGAGTGTGAGTGCGAATGTGAGTATGAGTATGAGTATGAGTATGAGTATGTGTATGAGTATGAGTATGAGAATGACTATGACTATGAGTATGAGTATGAGTATGAGTATGAGTATGAGTATGAGTGTGAGTATGAGTATGAGTATGAGTATGAGTATGAGTATGAGTATGAGTATGAGTATGAGAATGAGTATGAGTATGAGTATGAGTATAAGTATGAGCATGAGCATGAGTATGAGTATGAGTATGAGTATGAGTATGAGTATGAGTATGAGTATGAGTATGAGTATGAGTATGAGTATGAGTATGAGTATGAGTATGAGTATGAGTATGAGTATGAGTATGAGTATGAGTATGAGTATGAGTATGAGTATGAGTATGAGTATGAGTATGAGTATGACTATGAGTATGAGGATGAGTATGAGTATGAGTATGAGTATGAGTATGAGTATGACTATGAGTATGAGTATGACTATGACTATGACTATGACTATGAGAATGAGTATGAGTATGAGTATTAGTATGAATATGAGTATGAGTATGAGTGTGAGTATGAGTATTAGTATGAGAATGAGTATGAGTATGAGTATGAGTATGAGTATGATTATGTGTATGAGTATGAGTATGAGTATGAGTATGAGTATGAGTATGAGAATGAGTATGAGTATGAGTATGAGTATGAGTATGAGTATGAGCATGAGCATGAGCATGAGTATGAGTATGAGTATGAGTATGAGTATGAGTATGAGTATCAGTATGAGTATGAGTATAAGTATTAGTATGAGTATGAGTACGAGTATTAGTATGAGTATGAGTATGAGTTTAAGTATGAGTATGAGTATGAGTATGGGTATGAGTATGAGTATGAGTATGAGTATGAGTATAAGTATGAGCATGAGCATGAGTATGAGTATGAGTATGAGTATGAGTATGAGTATAAGTATGAGAATGAGTATGAGTGTGAGTATGAGAATGAGTATGAGTATGTGTATGAGTATGAGTATGAGTATAAGTATGAGTATGAGTATGAGTATGTGTATGAGTATGAGTATGAGTATGAGTGTGAGTATGAGTATGAGTATGAGTATGAATATGAGTATGAGTATGAGTATAAGTATTAGTATGAGTATGAGTACGAGTATTAGTATGAGTATGAGTATGAGTATGAGTTTAAGTATGAGTATGAGTATGAGTATGTGCATGAGTATGAGTATGTGTATGAGTATGAGTATGAGTATTAGTATGAGTATAAGTATGAGAATGAGTATGAGTGTGAGTATGAGAATGAGTATGAGTATGTGTATGAGTATGAGTATGAGTATGAGTATGAGTATGAGTATGAGTATGAGTATGAGTATGAGTATGAGTATGAGTATGAGTATGAGTATGAGTATGAGTATGAGTATGAGTATGAGTATGAGTATGAGTATGAGTATGAGTATGAGTATGAGTATGAGTATGAGTATGAGTATAAGTATGAGAATGAGTATGAGTGTGAGTATGGGAATGAGTATGAGTATGTGTATGAGTATGAGTCTGAGTATGAGTATGAGTATGAGTATGAGTATGAGTATGAGTATGAGTATGTGTATGAGTATGAGTATGAGTATGAGTATGAGTATGAGTATGAGTATAAGTATGAGCATGAGCATGAGTATGAGTATGAGTATGAGTATGAGTATGAGTATAAGTATGAGAATGAGTATGAGTGTGAGTATGAGAATGAGTATGAGTATGTGTATGAGTATGAGTCTGAGTATGAGTATGAGTATGAGTATGTGTATGAGTATGAGTATGAGTATGAGTATGAGTATGAGTATAAGTATGAGTATGAGTATGAGTATGTGTATGAGTATGAGTATGAGTATGAGTGTGAGTATGAGTATGAGTATGAGTATGAATATGAGTATGAGTATGAGTATAAGTATTAGTATGAGTATGAGTACGAGTATTAGTATGAGTATGAGTATGAGTATGAGTTTAAGTATGAGTATGAGTATGAGTATGTGCATGAGTATGAGTATGTGTATGAGTATGAGTATGAGTATTAGTATGAGTATAAGTATGAGAATGAGTATGAGTGTGAGTATGAGAATGAGTATGAGTATGTGTATGAGTATGAGTATGAGTATGAGTATGAGTATGAGTATGAGTATGAGTATGAGTATGAGTATGAGTATGAGTATGAGTATGAGTATGAGTATGAGTATGAGTATGAGTATGAGTATGAGTATGAGTATGAGTATGAGTATGAGTATGAGTATGAGTATGAGTATGAGTATGAGTATGAGTATGAGTATGAGTATGAGTATGAGTATGAGTATAAGTATGAGTATGAGTATGAGTATAAGTATTAGTATGAGTATGAGTACGAGTATTAGTATGAGTATGAGCATGAGTATGAGTATGAGTATGAGTATGAGTATGAGTATAAGTATGAGAATGAGTATGAGTGTGAGTATGAGAATGAGTATGAGTATGTGTATGAGTATGAGTCTGAGTATGAGTATGAGTATGAGTATGAGTATGAGTATGAGTATGAGTATGTGTATGAGTATGAGTATGAGTATGAGTATGAGTATGAGTATGAGTATGAGTATGAGTATGAGTATGAGTATGAGTATGAGTATGAGTATGAGTATGAGTATGAGTATGAGTATGAGTATGAGTATAAGTATTAGTATGAGTATGAGTACGAGTATTAGTATGAGTATGAGTATGAGTATGAGTTTAAGTATGAGTATGAGTATGAGTATGAGTATGAGTATGAGTATGAGTATGAGTATGAGTATGAGTATGAGTATGAGTATGAGTATGAGTATGAGTATGAGTATGAGTATGAGTATGAGTATGAGTATAAGTATTAGTATGAGTATGAGTACGAGTATTAGTATGAGTATGAGTATGAGTATGAGTTTAAGTATGAGTATGAGTATGAGTATGAGTATGAGTATGAGTATGAGTATGAGTATGAGTATGAGTATGAGTATGAGTATGAGTATGAGTATGAGTATGAGTATGAGTATGAGTATGAGTATGAGTATAAGTATGAGTATGAGTATGAGTATAAGTATTAGTATGAGTATGAGTACGAGTATTAGTATGAGTATGAGTATGAGTATGAGTTTAAGTATGAGTATGAGTATGAGTATGAGTATGAGTATCAGTATGAGTATGAGTATGAGTATGAGTATGAGGATGAGTATGAGTATAAGTATGAGTATGTGTATGAGTACGAGTATTAGTATGAGTATGAGTATGAGTTTAAGTATGAGTATGAGTACGGGTATGCGTATGAATATGAGTATGAGTATGAGTATGAGTATGGGTATGAGTATGAGTATGAGTATGAGTATGAGTATAAGTATGAGCATGAGCATGAGTATGAGTATGAGTATGAGTATGAGTATAAGTATGAGAATGAGTATGAGTGTGAGTATGCGAATGAGTATGAGTATGTGTATGAGTATGAGTCTGAGTATGAGTATGAGTATGAGTATGAGTATGAGTATGAGTATGAGTATGTGTATGAGTATGAGTATGAGTATGAGTATGAGTATGAGTATGAGTATGAGTATGAGTATGAGTATGAGTATGAGTATGAGTATGAGTATGAGTATGAGTATGACTATGAGAATGAGTATGACTATGACTATGACTATGAGAATGAGTATGAGTATGAGTATGAGTATGAGTATGAGTGTGAGTATGAGTATGAGTATGAGTATGAGTATGAGTATGAGTATGAGTATGAGTATGAGTATGAGTATGAGTATGAGTATGAGTATGAGTATGAGTATGAGTATGAGTATGAGTATGAGTATGAGTATGAGTATGAGGATAAGTATTAGTATGAGTATGAGTACGAGTATTAGTATGAGTATGAGTATGAGTTTAAGTATGAGTATGAGTTTAAGTATGAGTATGAGTATGAGTATGAGTATGAGTATGAGTATGAGTATAAGTATTAGTATGAGTATGAGTACGAGTATTAGTATGAGTATGAGTATGAGTTTAAGTATGAGTATGAGTACGAGTATGCGTATGAATATGAGTATGAGTATGAGTATGAGTATGGGTATGAGTATGAGTATGAGTATGAGTATGTGTATGAGTATGAGTATGAGTATGAGTATGAGTATGAGTATAAGTATGAGTATGAGTATGAGTATGTGTATGAGTATGAGTATGAGTATGAGTGTGAGTATGAGTATGAGTATGAATATGAGTATGAATATGAGTATGAGTATGAGTATAAGTATTAGTATTAGTATGAGTACGAGTATTAGTATGAGTATGAGTATGAGTATGAGTTTAAGTATGAGTATGAGTATGAGTATGTGCATGAGTATGAGTATGTGTATGAGTATGAGTATGAGTATTAGTATGAGTATAAGTATGAGAATGAGTATGAGTGTGAGTATGAGAATGAGTATGAGTATGTGTATGAGTATGAGTATGAGTATGAGTATGAGGTTGAGTATGAGTATGAGTATGAGTATGAGTATGACTATGAGTATGAGTATGACTATGACTATGACTATGAGAATGAGTATGAGTATGAGTATTAGTACGAATATGAGTATGAGTATGAGTGTGAGTATGAGTATGAGTATGAGTATGAGTATGAGTATGAGTATGTGTATGAGTATGAGTATGAGTATGAGTATGAGAATGACTATGACTATGAGTATGAGTATGAGTATGAGTATGAGTATGAGTATGAGTGTGAGTATGAGTATGAGTATGAGTATGAGTATGAGTATGAGTATGAGTATGAGTATGAGTATGAGTATGAGAATGAGTATGAGTATGAGTATGAGTATAAGTATGAGCATGAGCATGAGTATGAGTATGAGTATGAGTATGAGTATGAGTATGAGTAAGAGTATGAGTATAAGTATGAGTATGAGTATGAGTATGAGTATGTGTATGAGTATGAGTATGAGTATGAGTATGAGTATGAGTGTGAGTGTGAGTGCGAATGTGAGTATGAGTATGAGTATGAGTATGAGTATGAGTATGTGTATGAGTATGAGTATGAGTATGAGTATGAGTATGAGTATAAGTATGAGTATGAGTATGAGTATGTGTATGAGTATGAGTATGAGTATGAGTGTGAGTATGAGTATGAGTATGAGTATGAATATGAGTATGAGTATGAGTATAAGTATTAGTATGAGTATGAGTACGAGTATTAGTATGAGTATGAGTATGAGTATGAGTTTAAGTATGAGTATGAGTATGAGTATGTGCATGAGTATGAGTATGTGTATGAGTATGAGTATGAGTATTAGTATGAGTATAAGTATGAGAATGAGTATGAGTGTGAGTATGAGAATGAGTATGAGTATGTGTATGAGTATGAGTATGAGTATGAGTATGAGTATGAGTATGAGTATGAGTATGAGTATGAGTATGAGTATGAGTATGAGTATGAGTATGAGTATGAGTATGAGTATGAGTATGAGTATGAGTATGAGTATGAGTATGAGTATGAGTATGAGTATGAGTATGAGTATGAGTATGAGTATGAGTATGAGTATGAGTATAAGTATGAGTATGAGTATGAGTATAAGTATTAGTATGAGTATGAGTACGAGTATTAGTATGAGTATGAGTATGAGTATGAGTTTAAGTATGAGTATGAGTATGAGTATGAGTATGAGTATCAGTATGAGTATGAGTATGAGTATGAGTATGAGGATGAGTATGAGTATAAGTATGAGTATGTGTATGAGTATGAGTATGAGTATGAGTATGAGTATGAGTATGAGTATGAGTTAGAGTATGAGTATGTGTATGAGTATGAGTATGAGTATGAGTATGAGTATGAGTGTGAGTGCGAATGTGAGTATGAGTATGAGTATGAGTATGAGTATGTGTATGAGTATGAGTATGAGTATGAGTATGACTATGAGTATGAGGATGAGTATGAGTATGAGTATGAGTATGAGTATGAGTATGACTATGAGTATGAGTATGACTATGACTATGACTATGACTATGAGAATGAGTATGAGTATGAGTATTAGTATGAATATGAGTATGAGTATGAGTGTGAGTATGAGTATTAGTATGAGAATGAGTATGAGTATGAGTATGAGTATGAGTATGATTATGTGTATGAGTATGAGTATGAGTATGAGTATGAGTATGAGTATGAGAATGAGTATGAGTATGAGTATGAGTATGAGTATGAGTATGAGCATGAGCATGAGCATGAGTATGAGTATGAGTATGAGTATGAGTATGAGTATGAGTATCAGTATGAGTATGAGTATAAGTATTAGTATGAGTATGAGTACGAGTATTAGTATGAGTATGAGTATGAGTTTAAGTATGAGTATGAGTATGAGTATGGGTATGAGTATGAGTATGAGTATGAGTATGAGTATAAGTATGAGCATGAGCATGAGTATGAGTATGAGTATGAGTATGAGTATGAGTATAAGTATGAGAATGAGTATGAGTGTGAGTATGAGAATGAGTATGAGTATGTGTATGAGTATGAGTATGAGTATAAGTATGAGTATGAGTATGAGTATGTGTATGAGTATGAGTATGAGTATGAGTGTGAGTATGAGTATGAGTATGAGTATGAATATGAGTATGAGTATGAGTATAAGTATTAGTATGAGTATGAGTACGAGTATTAGTATGAGTATGAGTATGAGTATGAGTTTAAGTATGAGTATGAGTATGAGTATGTGCATGAGTATGAGTATGTGTATGAGTATGAGTATGAGTATTAGTATGAGTATAAGTATGAGAATGAGTATGAGTGTGAGTATGAGAATGAGTATGAGTATGTGTATGAGTATGAGTATGAGTATGAGTATGAGTATGAGTATGAGTATGAGTATGAGTATGAGTATGAGTATGAGTATGAGTATGAGTATGAGTATGAGTATGAGTATGAGTATGAGTATGAGTATGAGTATGAGTATGAGTATGAGTATGAGTATGAGTATGAGTATGAGTATAAGTATGAGAATGAGTATGAGTGTGAGTATGAGAATGAGTATGAGTATGTGTATGAGTATGAGTCTGAGTATGAGTATGAGTATGAGTATGAGTATGAGTATGAGTATGAGTATGTGTATGAGTATGAGTATGAGTATGAGTATGAGTATGAGTATGAGTATAAGTATGAGCATGAGCATGAGTATGAGTATGAGTATGAGTATGAGTATGAGTATGAGTATAAGTATGAGAATGAGTATGAGTGTGAGTATGAGAATGAGTATGAGTATGTGTATGAGTATGAGTCTGAGTATGAGTATGAGTATGAGTATGTGTATGAGTATGAGTATGAGTATGAGTATGAGTATGAGTATAAGTATGAGTATGAGTATGAGTATGTGTATGAGTATGAGTATGAGTATGAGTGTGAGTATGAGTATGAGTATGAGTATGAATATGAGTATGAGTATGAGTATAAGTATTAGTATGAGTATGAGTACGAGTATTAGTATGAGTATGAGTATGAGTATGAGTTTAAGTATGAGTATGAGTATGAGTATGTGCATGAGTATGAGTATGTGTATGAGTATGAGTATGAGTATTAGTATGAGTATAAGTATGAGAATGAGTATGAGTGTGAGTATGAGAATGAGTATGAGTATGTGTATGAGTATGAGTATGAGTATGAGTATGAGTATGAGTATGAGTATGAGTATGAGTATGAGTATGAGTATGAGTATGAGTATGAGTATGAGTATGAGTATGAGTATGAGTATGAGTATGAGTATGAGTATGAGTATGAGTATGAGTATGAGTATGAGTATGAGTATGAGTATGAGTATGAGTATGAGTATGAGTATGAGTATGAGTATGAGTATAAGTATGAGTATGAGTATGAGTATAAGTATTAGTATGAGTATGAGTACGAGTATTAGTATGAGTATGAGCATGAGTATGAGTATGAGTATGAGTATGAGTATGAGTATAAGTATGAGAATGAGTATGAGTGTGAGTATGAGAATGAGTATGAGTATGTGTATGAGTATGAGTCTGAGTATGAGTATGAGTATGAGTATGAGTATGAGTATGAGTATGAGTATGTGTATGAGTATGAGTATGAGTATGAGTATGAGTATGAGTATGAGTATGAGTATGAGTATGAGTATGAGTATGAGTATGAGTATGAGTATGAGTATGAGTATGAGTATGAGTATGAGTATGAGTATAAGTATTAGTATGAGTATGAGTACGAGTATTAGTATGAGTATGAGTATGAGTATGAGTTTAAGTATGAGTATGAGTATGAGTATGAGTATGAGTATGAGTATGAGTATGAGTATGAGTATGAGTATGAGTATGAGTATGAGTATGAGTATGAGTATGAGTATGAGTATGAGTATGAGTATGAGTATGAGGATAAGTATTAGTATGAGTATGAGTACGAGTATTAGTATGAGTATGAGTATGAGTTTAAGTATGAGTATGAGTTTAAGTATGAGTATGAGTATGAGTATGAGTATGAGTATGAGTATGAGTATAAGTATTAGTATGAGTATGAGTACGAGTATTAGTATGAGTATGAGTATGAGTTTAAGTATGAGTATGAGTACGAGTATGCGTATGAATATGAGTATGAGTATGAGTATGAGTATGGGTATGAGTATGAGTATGAGTATGAGTATGTGTATGAGTATGAGTATGAGTATGAGTATGAGTATGAGTATAAGTATGAGTATGAGTATGAGTATGTGTATGAGTATGAGTATGAGTATGAGTGTGAGTATGAGTATGAGTATGAATATGAGTATGAATATGAGTATGAGTATGAGTATAAGTATTAGTATTAGTATGAGTACGAGTATTAGTATGAGTATGAGTATGAGTATGAGTTTAAGTATGAGTATGAGTATGAGTATGTGCATGAGTATGAGTATGTGTATGAGTATGAGTATGAGTATTAGTATGAGTATAAGTATGAGAATGAGTATGAGTGTGAGTATGAGAATGAGTATGAGTATGTGTATGAGTATGAGTATGAGTATGAGTATGAGGTTGAGTATGAGTATGAGTATGAGTATGAGTATGACTATGAGTATGAGTATGACTATGACTATGACTATGAGAATGAGTATGAGTATGAGTATTAGTACGAATATGAGTATGAGTATGAGTGTGAGTATGAGTATGAGTATGAGTATGAGTATGAGTATGAGTATGTGTATGAGTATGAGTATGAGTATGAGTATGAGAATGACTATGACTATGAGTATGAGTATGAGTATGAGTATGAGTATGAGTATGAGTGTGAGTATGAGTATGAGTATGAGTATGAGTATGAGTATGAGTATGAGTATGAGTATGAGTATGAGTATGAGAATGAGTATGAGTATGAGTATGAGTATAAGTATGAGCATGAGCATGAGTATGAGTATGAGTATGAGTATGAGTATGAGTATGAGTAAGAGTATGAGTATAAGTATGAGTATGAGTATGAGTATGAGTATGAGTATGAGTATGAGTATGAGTGTGAGTGTGAGTGCGAATGTGAGTATGAGTATGAGTATGAGTATGAGTATGAGTATGTGTATGAGTATGAGTATGAGTATGACTATGAGTATGAGTATGAGTATGAGTATGAGTATGAGTATGAGTATGAGTATGAGTATGAGTATGAGTATGCGTATGAGTATGACTATGAGAATGAGTATGACTATGACTATGACTATGAGAATGAGTATGAGTATGAGTATGAGTATGAGTATGAGTGTGAGTATGAGTATGAGTATGAGTATGAGTATGAGTATGAGTATGAGTATGAGTATGAGTATGAGTATGAGTATGAGTATGAGTATGAGTATGAGTATGAGTATGAGTATGAGTATGAGTATGAGTATGAGTATGAGGATAAGTATTAGTATGAGTATGAGTACGAGTATTAGTATGAGTATGAGTATGAGTTTAAGTATGAGTATGAGTTTAAGTATGAGTATGAGTACGAGTATGCGTATGAATATGAGTATGAGTATGAGTATGAGTATGAGTATGAGTATGAGTATGAGTATGAGTATGAGTATGAGTACGAGTACGAGTACGAGTATGCGTATGAGTTTGAGTATGTGTATGAGTATGAGTATGAGTATGAGTATGAGTATGAGTATGAGTATGAGTTTAAGTATGAGTATGAGTTTAAGTATGAGTATGAGTATGAGTATGCGTATGAGTATGAGTATGAGTATGAGTATGAGCATGAGCATGAGCATGAGCGTGAGCGTGAGAATAAGCATGAGTATGAGTTTAAGTATGAGTATGAGTACGAGTATGCGTATGAATATGAGTATGAGTATGAGTATGAGTATGGGTATGAGTATGAGTATGAGTATGAGTATAAGTATGAGCTTGAGCATGAGTATGAGTATGAGTATGAGTATGAGTATGAGTATGAGTATGAGTATGAGTATAAGTATGAGTATGAGTATGAGTATGAGTATGAGTATGAGTATGAGTACGAGTATTAGTATGAGTATGAGTATGAGTATGAGTTTAAGAATGAGTACGAGTACGAGTATGTGCATGAGTATGAGTATGTGTATGAGTATGAGTATGAGTATGAGTATGAGTATGAGTATGAGTATGAGTATGAGTATAAGTATAAGTATGAGAATGAGTATGAGTGTGAGTATGAGAATGAGTATGAGTATGTGTATGAGTATGAGTATGAGTATGAGTGTGAGTATGAGTATGAGTATGAGTATGAATATGAATATGAGTATGAGTATGGGTATAAATATTAGTATGAGTATGAGTACGAGTATTAGTATGAGTATGAGTATGAGTTTAAGTATGAGTATGAGTATGAGTATGTGCATGAATATGAGTATGAGTATGAGTATGTGTATGAGTATGAGTATGAGTATTAGTATGAGTATGAGTTTAAGTACGAGTATGAGTATGAGTATGTGCATGAGTATGAGTATGTGTATGAGTATGAGTATGAGTATGAGTATGAGTATGAGTATGAGTATGAGTATAAGTATGAGAATGAGTATGAGTGTGAGTATGAGAATGAGTATGAGTATGTGTATGAGTATGAGTTTGAGTATGAGTATGAGTATGAGTATGATTATGTGTATGAGTATGAGTATGAGTATGAGTATGAGTATGAGTATGAGTATGTGTATGAGTATGAGTATGAGTATGAGTATGACTATGAGTATGAGGATGAGTATGAGTATGAGTATGAGTATGAGTATGAGTATGACTATGAGTATGAGTATGACTATGACTATGACTATGACTATGAGAATGAGTATGAGTATGAGTATTAGTATGAATATGAGTATGAGTATGAGTGTGAGTATGAGTATTAGTATGAGTATGAGTATGAGTATGAGTATGAGTATGAGTATGAGTATGAGTATGAGTATGATTATGTGTATGAGTATGAGTATGAGTATGAGTATGAGTATGAGAATGAGTATGAGTATGAGTATGAGTATGAGTATGAGTATGAGCATGAGCATGAGCATGAGTATGAGTATGAGTATGAGTATGAGTATGAGTATGAGTATGAGTATGAGTATGAGTATAAGTATTAGTATGAGTATGAGTACGAGTATTAGTATGAGTATGAGTATGAGTTTAAGTATGAGTATGAGTACGAGTATGCGTATGAATATGAGTATGAGTATGAGTATGAGTATGGGTATGAGTATGAGTATGAGTATGAGTATGAGTATAAGTATGAGCATGAGCATGAGTATGAGTATGAGTATGAGTATGAGTATAAGTATGAGAATGAGTATGAGTGTGAGTATGAGAATGAGTATGAGTATGTGTATGAGTATGAGTCTGAGTATGAGTATGAGTATGAGTATGAGTATGAGTATGAGTATGAGTATGTGTATGAGTATGAGTATGAGTATGAGTATGAGTATGAGTATGAGTATGAGTATGAGTATGAGTATGAGTATGAGTATGAGTATGAGTATGAGTATGAGTATGACTATGAGAATGAGTATGACTATGACTATGACTATGAGAATGAGTATGAGTATGAGTATGAGTATGAGTATGAGTGTGAGTATGAGTATGAGTATGAGTATGAGTATGAGTATGAGTATGAGTATGAGTATGAGTATGAGTATGAGTATGAGTATGAGTATGAGTATGAGTATGAGTATGAGTATGAGTATGAGTATGAGTATGAGTATGAGTATGAGGATAAGTATTAGTATGAGTATGAGTACGAGTATTAGTATGAGTATGAGTATGAGTTTAAGTATGAGTATGAGTTTAAGTATGAGTATGAGTATGAGTATGAGTATGAGTATGAGTATAAGTATTAGTATGAGTATGAGTACGAGTATTAGTATGAGTATGAGTATGAGTTTAAGTATGAGTATGAGTACGAGTATGCGTATGAATATGAGTATGAGTATGAGTATGAGTATGGGTATGAGTATGAGTATGAGTATGAGTATGTGTATGAGTATGAGTATGAGTATGAGTATGAGTATGAGTATAAGTATGAGTATGAGTATGAGTATGTGTATGAGTATGAGTATGAGTATGAGTGTGAGTATGAGTATGAGTATGAGTATGAGTATGAATATGAGTATGAGTATGAGTATAAGTATTAGTATTAGTATGAGTACGAGTATTAGTATGAGTATGAGTATGAGTATGAGTTTAAGTATGAGTATGAGTATGAGTATGTGCATGAGTATGAGTATGTGTATGAGTATGAGTATGAGTATTAGTATGAGTATAAGTATGAGAATGAGTATGAGTGTGAGTATGAGAATGAGTATGAGTATGTGTATGAGTATGAGTATGAGTATGAGTATGAGGTTGAGTATGAGTATGAGTATGAGTATGAGTATGACTATGAGTATGAGTATGACTATGACTATGACTATGAGAATGAGTATGAGTATGAGTATTAGTATGAATATGAGTATGAGTATGAGTGTGAGTATGAGTATGAGTATGAGTATGAGTATGAGTATGAGTATGTGTATGAGTATGAGTATGAGTATGAGTATGAGAATGACTATGACTATGAGTATGAGTATGAGTATGAGTATGAGTATGAGTATGAGTGTGAGTATGAGTATGAGTATGAGTATGAGTATGAGTATGAGTATGAGTATGAGTATGAGTATGAGAATGAGTATGAGTATGAGTATGAGTATAAGTATGAGCATGAGCATGAGTATGAGTATGAGTATGAGTATGAGTATGAGTATGAGTAAGAGTATGAGTATAAGTATGAGTATGAGTATGAGTATGAGTATGAGTATGAGTATGAGTATGAGTGTGAGTGTGAGTGCGAATGTGAGTATGAGTATGAGTATGAGTATGAGTATGAGTATGTGTATGAGTATGAGTATGAGTATGACTATGAGTATGAGTATTAGTATGAGTATGAGTATGAGTATGAGTATGAGTATGAGTATGAGTATGAGTATGAGTATGAGTATGAGTATGACTATGAGAATGAGTATGACTATGACTATGACTATGAGAATGAGTATGAGTATGAGTATGAGTATGAGTATGAGTGTGAGTATGAGTATGAGTATGAGTATGAGTATGAGTATGAGTATGAGTATGAGTATGAGTATGAGTATGAGTATGAGTATGAGTATGAGTATGAGTATGAGTATGAGTATGAGTATGAGTATGAGTATGAGTATGAGGATAAGTATTAGTATGAGTATGAGTACGAGTATTAGTATGAGTATGAGTATGAGTTTAAGTATGAGTATGAGTTTAAGTATGAGTATGAGTATGAGTATGAGTATGAGTATGAGTATAAGTATTAGTATGAGTATGAGTACGAGTATTAGTATGAGTATGAGTATGAGTTTAAGTATGAGTATGAGTACGAGTATGCGTATGAATATGAGTATGAGTATGAGTATGAGTATGGGTATGAGTATGAGTATGAGTATGAGTATGTGTATGAGTATGAGTATGAGTATGAGTATGAGTATGAGTATAAGTATGAGTATGAGTATGAGTATGTGTATGAGTATGAGTATGAGTATGAGTGTGAGTATGAGTATGAGTATGAGTATGAGTATGAATATGAGTATGAGTATGAGTATAAGTATTAGTATTAGTATGAGTACGAGTATTAGTATGAGTATGAGTATGAGTATGAGTTTAAGTATGAGTATGAGTATGAGTATGTGCATGAGTATGAGTATGTGTATGAGTATGAGTATGAGTATTAGTATGAGTATAAGTATGAGAATGAGTATGAGTGTGAGTATGAGAATGAGTATGAGTATGTGTATGAGTATGAGTATGAGTATGAGTATGAGGTTGAGTATGAGTATGAGTATGAGTATGAGTATGACTATGAGTATGAGTATGACTATGACTATGACTATGAGAATGAGTATGAGTATGAGTATTAGTATGAATATGAGTATGAGTATGAGTGTGAGTATGAGTATGAGTATGAGTATGAGTATGAGTATGAGTATGTGTATGAGTATGAGTATGAGTATGAGTATGAGAATGACTATGACTATGAGTATGAGTATGAGTATGAGTATGAGTATGAGTATGAGTGTGAGTATGAGTATGAGTATGAGTATGAGTATGAGTATGAGTATGAGTATGAGTATGAGTATGAGTATGAGTATGAGTATAAGTATGAGTATGAGTATGAGTATGAGTATGAGTATGAGTATGAGTACGAGTATTAGTATGAGTATGAGTATGAGTATGAGTTTAAGAATGAGTACGAGTACGAGTATGTGCATGAGTATGAGTATGTGTATGAGTATGAGTATGAGTATGAGTATGAGTATGAGTATGAGTATGAGTATGAGTATAAGTATAAGTATGAGAATGAGTATGAGTGTGAGTATGAGAATGAGTATGAGTATGTGTATGAGTATGAGTATGAGTATGAGTGTGAGTATGAGTATGAGTATGAGTATGAATATGAATATGAGTATGAGTATGGGTATAAATATTAGTATGAGTATGAGTACGAGTATTAGTATGAGTATGAGTATGAGTTTAAGTATGAGTATGAGTATGAGTATGTGCATGAGTATGAGTATGAGTATGAGTATGTGTATGAGTATGAGTATGAGTGTTAGTATGAGTATGAGTTTAAGTACGAGTATGAGTATGAGTATGTGCATGAGTATGGGTATGTGTATGAGTATGAGTATGAGTATGAGTATGAGTATGAGTATGAGTATGAGTATGAGTATAAGTATGAGAATGAGTATGAGTGTGAGTATGAGAATGAGTATGAGTATGTGTATGAGTATGAGTTTGAGTATGAGTATGAGTATGAGTATGAGTATGAGTATGAGTATGAGTACGAGTATGTGCATGAGTATGAGTATGTGTATGAGTATGAGTATGAGTATGAGTATAAGTATAAGTATGAGAATGAGTATGAGTGTGAGTATGAGAATGAGTATGAGTATGTGTATGAGTATGAGTATGAGTATGAGTATGAGTGTGAGTATGAGTATGAGTATGAGTATGAATATGAGTATGAGTATGAGTATAAGTATTAGTATGAGTATGAGTACGAGTATTAGTATGAGTATGAGTATGAGTTTAAGTATGAGTATGAGTATGAGTATGTGCATGAGTATGAGTATGTGTATGAGTATGAGTATGAGTATTAGTATGAGTATGAGTTTAAGTACGAGTATGAGTATGAGTATGTGCATGAGTATGAGTATGTGTATGAGTATGAGTATGAGTATGAGTATGAGTATGAGTATGAGTAAGAGTATAAGTATGAGAATGAGTATGAGTGTGAGTATGAGAATGAGTATGAGTATGTGTATGAGTATGAGTTTGAGTATGAGTATGAGTATGAGTATGAGTATGAGTATGAGTATGAGTATGAGTATGAGTATGAGTATGTGTATGAGTATGAGTATGAGTATGAGTATGAGTATGACTATGAGTATGAGTATGAGTATGAGTATGAGTTAGAGTATGAGTATGTGTATGAGTATGAGTATGAGTATGAGTATGAGTATGAGTGTGAGTGTGAGTGCGAATGTGAGTATGAGTATGAGTATGAGTATGAGTATGAGTATGAGTATGAGTATGTGTATGAGTATGAGTATGAGTATGAGTATGAGTATGAGTATAAGTATGAGTATGAGTATGAGTATGTGTATGAGTATGAGTATGAGTATGAGTGTGAGTATGAGTATGAGTATGAGTATGAGTATGAATATGAGTATGAGTATGAGTATAAGTATTAGTATGAGTATGAGTACGAGTATTAGTATGAGTATGAGTATGAGTATGAGTTTAAGTATGAGTATGAGTATGAGTATGTGCATGAGTATGAGTATGTGTATGAGTATGAGTATGAGTATTAGTATGAGTATTAGTATGAGAATGAGTATGAGTGTGAGTATGAGAATGAGTATGAGTATGTGTATGAGTATGAGTATGAGTATGAGTATGAGTATGAGTATGAGTATGAGTATGAGTATGAGTATGAGTATGAGTATGAGTATGAGTATGAGTATGAGTATGAGTATGAGTATGAGTATGAGTATGAGTATGAGTATGAGTATGAGTATGAGTATGAGTATGAGTATGAGTATTAGTATGAGTATGAGTATGAGTATGAGTATGAGTATAAGTATGAGTATGAGTATGAGTATAAGTATTAGTATGAGTATGAGTACGAGTATTAGTATGAGTATGAGTATGAGTATGAGTATGAGTATGAGTATGAGTATGTGTATGAGTATGAGTATGAGTATGAGTATGAGTATGAGTATGAGTATGAGTATGAGTATGAGTATGTGTATGAGTATGAGTATGAGTATGAGTATGAGTATGAGTATAAGTATGAGTATGAGTATGAGTATGTGTATGAGTATGAGTATGAGTATGAGTGTGAGTATGAGTATGAGTATGAGTATGAGTATGAATATGAGTATGAGTATGAGTATAAGTATTAGTATGAGTATGAGTACGAGTATTAGTATGAGTATGAGTATGAGTATGAGTTTAAGTATGAGTATGAGTATGAGTATGTGCATGAGTATGAGTATGTGTATGAGTATGAGTATGAGTATGAGTATGAGTATGAGTATGAGTATGAGTATAAGTATAAGTATGAGAATGAGTATGAGTGTGAGTATGAGAATGAGTATGAGTATGTGTATGAGTATGAGTATGAGTATGAGTATGAGTATGAGTATGAGTATGAGTATGAGTATGAGTATAAGTATGAGTATGAGTATGAGTATGAGTATGAGTATGAGTATGAGTACGAGTATTAGTATGAGTATGAGTATGAGTATGAGTTTAAGAATGAGTACGAGTACGAGTATGTGCATGAGTATGAGTATGTGTATGAGTATGAGTATGAGTATGAGTATGAGTATGAGTATGAGTATGAGTATGAGTATAAGTATAAGTATGAGAATGAGTATGAGTGTGAGTATGAGAATGAGTATGAGTATGTGTATGAGTATGAGTATGAGTATGAGTGTGAGTATGAGTATGAGTATGAGTATGAATATGAATATGAGTATGAGTATGGGTATAAATATTAGTATGAGTATGAGTACGAGTATTAGTATGAGTATGAGTATGAGTTTAAGTATGAGTATGAGTATGAGTATGTGCATGAGTATGAGTATGAGTATGAGTATGTGTATGAGTATGAGTATGAGTGTTAGTATGAGTATGAGTTTAAGTACGAGTATGAGTATGAGTATGTGCATGAGTATGGGTATGTGTATGAGTATGAGTATGAGTATGAGTATGAGTATGAGTATGAGTATGAGTATGAGTATAAGTATGAGAATGAGTATGAGTGTGAGTATGAGAATGAGTATGAGTATGTGTATGAGTATGAGTTTGAGTATGAGTATGAGTATGAGTATGAGTATGAGTATGAGTATGAGTACGAGTATGTGCATGAGTATGAGTATGTGTATGAGTATGAGTATGAGTATGAGTATAAGTATAAGTATGAGAATGAGTATGAGTGTGAGTATGAGAATGAGTATGAGTATGTGTATGAGTATGAGTATGAGTATGAGTATGAGTGTGAGTATGAGTATGAGTATGAGTATGAATATGAGTATGAGTATGAGTATAAGTATTAGTATGAGTATGAGTACGAGTATTAGTATGAGTATGAGTATGAGTTTAAGTATGAGTATGAGTATGAGTATGTGCATGAGTATGAGTATGTGTATGAGTATGAGTATGAGTATTAGTATGAGTATGAGTTTAAGTACGAGTATGAGTATGAGTATGTGCATGAGTATGAGTATGTGTATGAGTATGAGTATGAGTATGAGTATGAGTATGAGTATGAGTAAGAGTATAAGTATGAGAATGAGTATGAGTGTGAGTATGAGAATGAGTATGAGTATGTGTATGAGTATGAGTTTGAGTATGAGTATGAGTATGAGTATGAGTATGAGTATGAGTATGAGTATGAGTATGAGTATGAGTATGTGTATGAGTATGAGTATGAGTATGAGTATGAGTATGACTATGAGTATGAGTATGAGTATGAGTATGAGTTAGAGTATGAGTATGTGTATGAGTATGAGTATGAGTATGAGTATGAGTATGAGTGTGAGTGTGAGTGCGAATGTGAGTATGAGTATGAGTATGAGTATGAGTATGAGTATGAGTATGAGTATGTGTATGAGTATGAGTATGAGTATGAGTATGAGTATGAGTATAAGTATGAGTATGAGTATGAGTATGTGTATGAGTATGAGTATGAGTATGAGTGTGAGTATGAGTATGAGTATGAGTATGAGTATGAATATGAGTATGAGTATGAGTATAAGTATTAGTATGAGTATGAGTACGAGTATTAGTATGAGTATGAGTATGAGTATGAGTTTAAGTATGAGTATGAGTATGAGTATGTGCATGAGTATGAGTATGTGTATGAGTATGAGTATGAGTATTAGTATGAGTATTAGTATGAGAATGAGTATGAGTGTGAGTATGAGAATGAGTATGAGTATGTGTATGAGTATGAGTATGAGTATGAGTATGAGTATGAGTATGAGTATGAGTATGAGTATGAGTATGAGTATGAGTATGAGTATGAGTATGAGTATGAGTATGAGTATGAGTATGAGTATGAGTATGAGTATGAGTATGAGTATGAGTATGAGTATGAGTATGAGTATGAGTATTAGTATGAGTATGAGTATGAGTATGAGTATGAGTATAAGTATGAGTATGAGTATGAGTATAAGTATTAGTATGAGTATGAGTACGAGTATTAGTATGAGTATGAGTATGAGTATGAGTATGAGTATGAGTATGAGTATGTGTATGAGTATGAGTATGAGTATGAGTATGAGTATGAGTATGAGTATGAGTATGAGTATGAGTATGTGTATGAGTATGAGTATGAGTATGAGTATGAGTATGAGTATAAGTATGAGTATGAGTATGAGTATGTGTATGAGTATGAGTATGAGTATGAGTGTGAGTATGAGTATGAGTATGAGTATGAGTATGAATATGAGTATGAGTATGAGTATAAGTATTAGTATGAGTATGAGTACGAGTATTAGTATGAGTATGAGTATGAGTATGAGTTTAAGTATGAGTATGAGTATGAGTATGTGCATGAGTATGAGTATGTGTATGAGTATGAGTATGAGTATGAGTATGAGTATGAGTATGAGTATGAGTATAAGTATAAGTATGAGAATGAGTATGAGTGTGAGTATGAGAATGAGTATGAGTATGTGTATGAGTATGAGTATGAGTATGAGTGTGAGTAATGAGTATGAGTATGAGTATGAATATGAATATGAGTATGAGTATGGGTATAAGTATTAGTATGAGTATGAGTACGAGTATTAGTATGAGTATGAGTATGAGTTTAAGTATGAGTATGAGTATGAGTATGTGCATGAGTATGAGTATGAGTATGAGTATGTGTATGAGTATGAGTATGAGTATGAGTATTAGTATGAGTATGAGTTTAAGTACGAGTATGAGTATGAGTATGTGCATGAGTATGAGTATGTGTATGAGTATGAGTATGAGTATGAGTATGAGTATGAGTATGAGTATGAGTATGAGTATGAGTATAAGTATGAGAATGAGTATGAGTGTGAGTATGAGAATGAGTATGAGTATGTGTATGAGTATGAGTTTGAGTATGAGTATGAGTATGAGTATGAGTATGAGTATGAGTATGAGTACGAGTATGTGCATGAGTATGAGTATGTGTATGAGTATGAGTATGAGTATGAGTATGAGTATGAGTATAAGTATAAGTATGAGAATGAGTATGAGTGTGAGTATGAGAATGAGTATGAGTATGTGTATGAGTATGAGTATGAGTATGAGTGTGAGTATGAGTATGAGTATGAGTATGAGTATGAGTATGAGTATGAGTATGAGTATGAGTATGAGTATGAGTATGAGTATGAGTATGAGGATAAGTATTAGTATGAGTATGAGTACGAGTATTAGTATGAGTATGAGTATGAGTTTAAGTATGAGTATGAGTTTAAGTATGAGTATGAGTACGAGTATGCGTATGAATATGAGTATGAGTATGAGTATGAGTATGAGTATGAGTATGAGTATGAGTATGAGTATGAGTATGAGTATGAGTATGAGTACGAGTACGAGTACGAGTATGCGTATGAGTTTGAGTATGTGTATGAGTATGAGTATGAGTATGAGTATGAGTATGAGTATGAGTATGAGTTTAAGTATGAGTATGAGTTTAAGTATGAGTATGAGTATGAGTATGCGTATGAGTATGAGTATGAGTATGAGTATGAGTATGAGCATGAGCATGAGCATGAGCGTGAGCGTGAGAATAAGCATGAGTATGAGTTTAAGTATGAGTATGAGTATGAGTATGCGTATGAGTATGAGTATGAGTATGAGTATGAGTATGAGCATGAGCATGAGCATGAGCGTGAGCGTGAGAATAAGCATGAGTATGAGTTTAAGTATGAGTATGAGTACGAGTATGCGTATGAATATGAGTATGAGTATGAGTATGAGTATGGGTATGAGTATGAGTATGAGTATGAGTATAAGTATGAGCTTGAGCATGAGTATGAGTATGAGTATGAGTATGAGTATGAGTATGAGTATGAGTATGAGTATAAGTATGAGTATGAGTATGAGTATGAGTATGAGTATGAGTACGAGTATTAGTATGAGTATGAGTATGAGTATGAGTTTAAGAATGAGTACGAGTACGAGTATGTGCATGAGTATGAGTATGTGTATGAGTATGAGTATGAGTATGAGTATGAGTATGAGTATGAGTATGAGTATGAGTATAAGTATAAGTATGAGAATGAGTATGAGTGTGAGTATGAGAATGAGTATGAGTATGTGTATGAGTATGAGTATGAGTATGAGTGTGAGTATGAGTATGAGTATGAGTATGAATATGAATATGAGTATGAGTATGGGTATAAGTATTAGTATGAGTATGAGTACGAGTATTAGTATGAGTATGAGTATGAGTTTAAGTATGAGTATGAGTATGAGTATGTGCATGAGTATGAGTATGAGTATGAGTATGTGTATGAGTATGAGTATGAGTATTAGTATGAGTATGAGTTTAAGTACGAGTATGAGTATGAGTATGTGCATGAGTATGAGTATGTGTATGAGTATGAGTATGAGTATGAGTATGAGTATGAGTATGAGTATGAGTATGAGTATAAGTATGAGAATGAGTATGAGTGTGAGTATGAGAATGAGTATGAGTATGTGTATGATTATGAGTTTGAGTATGAGTATGAGTATGAGTATGAGTATGAGTATGAGTATGAGTACGAGTATGTGCATGAGTATGAGTATGTGTATGAGTATGAGTATGAGTATGAGTATGAGTATGAGTATAAGTATAAGTATGAGAATGAGTATGAGTGTGAGTATGAGAATGAGTATGAGTATGTGTATGAGTATGAGTATGAGTATGAGTGTGAGTATGAGTATGAGTATGAGTATGAATATGAGTATGAGTATGAGTATAAGTATTAGTATGAGTATGAGTACGAGTATTAGTATGAGTATGAGTATGAGTTTAAGTATGAGTATGAGTATGAGTATGTGCATGAGTATGAGTATGTGTATGAGTATGAGTATGAGTATTAGTATGAGTATGAGTTTAAGTACGAGTATGAGTATGAGTATGTGCATGAGTATGAGTATGTGTATGAGTATGAGTATGAGTATGAGTATGAGTATGAGTATGAGTATGAGTATAAGTATGAGAATGAGAATGAGTGTGAGTATGAGAATGAGTATGAGTATGTGTATGAGTATGAGTTTGAGTATGAGTATGAGTATGAGTATGAGTATGAGTATGAGTATGAGTATGAGTATGAGTATGTGTATGAGTATGAGTATGAGTATGAGTATGAGTATGAGTATGAGTATGAGTATGAGTATGAGTATGAGTTAGAGTATGAGTATGTGTATGAGTATGAGTATGAGTATGAGTATGAGTATGAGTGTGAGTGTGAGTGCGAATGTGAGTATGAGTATGAGTATGAGTATGAGTATGAGTATGAGTATGTGTATGAGTATGAGTATGAGTATGAGTATGAGTATGAGTATAAGTATGAGTATGAGTATGAGTATGTGTATGAGTATGAGTATGAGTATGAGTGTGAGTATGAGTATGAGTATGAGTATGAGTATGAATATGAGTATGAGTATGAGTATAAGTATTAGTATGAGTATGAGTACGAGTATTAGTATGAGTATGAGTATGAGTATGAGTTTAAGTATGAGTATGAGTATGAGTATGTGCATGAGTATGAGTATGTGTATGAGTATGAGTATGAGTATTAGTATGAGTATAAGTATGAGAATGAGTATGAGTGTGAGTATGAGAATGAGTATGAGTATGTGTATGAGTATGAGTATGAGTATGAGTATGAGTATGAGTATGAGTATGAGTATGAGTATGAGTATGAGTATGAGTATGAGTATGAGTATGAGTATGAGTATGAGTATGAGTATGAGTATGAGTATGAGTATGAGTATGAGTATGAGTATGAGTATGAGTATGAGTATGAGTATGAGTATGAGTATGAGTATGAGTATAAGTATGAGTATGAGTATGAGTATAAGTATTAGTATGAGTATGAGTACGAGTATTAGTATGAGTATGAGTATGAGTATGAGTTTAAGTATGAGTATGAGTATGAGTATGAGTATGAGTATGAGTATGAGTATGAGTATGAGTATGAGTATGAGGATGAGTATGAGTATAAGTATGAGTATGTGTATGAGTATGAGTATGAGTATGAGTATGAGTATGAGTTAGAGTATGAGTATGTGTATGAGTATGAGTATGAGTATGAGTATGAGTATGAGTGTGAGTGCGAATGTGAGTATGAGTATGAGTATGAGTATGAGTATGTGTATGAGTATGAGTATGAGAATGACTATGACTATGAGTATGAGTATGAGTATGAGTATGAGTATGAGTATGAGTGTGAGTATGAGTATGAGTATGAGTATGAGTATGAGTATGAGTATGAGTATGAGTATGAGTATGAGTATGAGTATGAGTATGAGTATGTGTATGAGTATGAGTATGAATATGAATATGAGTATGAGTATGGGTATAAGTATTAGTATGAGTATGAGTACGAGTATTAGTATGAGTATGAGTATGAGTTTAAGTATGAGTATGAGTATGAGTATGTGCATGAGTATGAGTATGAGTATGAGTATGTGTATGAGTATGAGTATGAGTATTAGTATGAGTATGAGTTTAAGTACGAGTATGAGTATGAGTATGTGCATGAGTATGAGTATGTGTATGAGTATGAGTATGAGTATGAGTATGAGTATGAGTATGAGTATGAGTATGAGTATGAGTATGAGTATAAGTATGAGAATGAGTATGAGTGTGAGTATGAGAATGAGTATGAGTATGTGTATGAGTATGAGTTTGAGTATGAGTATGAGTATGAGTATGAGTATGAGTATGAGTATGAGTACGAGTATGTGCATGAGTATGAGTATGTGTATGAGTATGAGTATGAGTATGAGTATGAGTATGAGTATAAGTATAAGTATGAGAATGAGTATGAGTGTGAGTATGAGAATGAGTATGAGTATGTGTATGAGTATGAGTATGAGTATGAGTGTGAGTATGAGTATGAGTATGAGTATGAATATGAGTATGAGTATGAGTATAAGTATTAGTATGAGTATGAGTACGAGTATTAGTATGAGTATGAGTATGAGTATGAGTATGAGTATGAGTATGAGTATGAGTATGAGTATGAGTATGAGTATGAGTATGAGTATGAGTATGAGTATGAGTATGAGTATGAGTATGAGTATGAGGATAAGTATTAGTATGAGTATGAGTACGAGTATTAGTATGAGTATGAGTATGAGTTTAAGTATGAGTATGAGTATGAGTTTAAGTATGAGTATGAGTTTAAGTATGAGTATGAGTACGAGTATGCGTATGAATATGAGTATGAGTATGAGTATGAGTATGAGTATGAGTATGAGTATGAGTATGAGTATGAGTATGAGTATGAGTATGAGTACGAGTACGAGTACGAGTATGCGTATGAGTTTGAGTATGTGTATGAGTATGAGTATGAGTATGAGTATGAGTATGAGTATGAGTATGAGTATGAGTTTAAGTATGAGTATGAGTTTAAGTATGAGTATGAGTATGAGTATGCGTATGAGTATGAGTATGAGTATGAGTATGAGTATGAGCATGAGCATGAGCATGAGCGTGAGCGTGAGAATAAGCATGAGTATGAGTTTAAGTATGAGTATGAGTACGAGTATGCGTATGAATATGAGTATGAGTATGAGTATGAGTATGGGTATGAGTATGAGTATGAGTATGAGTATAAGTATGAGCTTGAGCATGAGTATGAGTATGAGTATGAGTATGAGTATGAGTATGAGTATGAGTATGAGTATAAGTATGAGTATGAGTATGAGTATGAGTATGAGTATGAGTATGAGTATGAGTACGAGTATTAGTATGAGTATGAGTATGAGTATGAGTTTAAGAATGAGTACGAGTACGAGTATGTGCATGAGCATGAGTATGTGTATGAGTATGAGTATGAGTATGAGTATGAGTATGAGTATGAGTATGAGTATGAGTATAAGTATAAGTATGAGAATGAGTATGAGTGTGAGTATGAGAATGAGTATGAGTATGTGTATGAGTATGAGTATGAGTATGAGTGTGAGTATGAGTATGAGTATGAGTATGAATATGAATATGAGTATGAGTATGGGTATAAGTATTAGTATGAGTATGAGTACGAGTATTAGTATGAGTATGAGTATGAGTTTAAGTATGAGTATGAGTATGAGTATGTGCATGAGTATGAGTATGAGTATGAGTATGTGTATGAGTATGAGTATGAGTATTAGTATGAGTATGAGTTTAAGTACGAGTATGAGTATGAGTATGTGCATGAGTATGAGTATGTGTATGAGTATGAGTATGAGTATGAGTATGAGTATGAGTATGAGTATGAGTATGAGTATAAGTATGAGAATGAGTATGAGTGTGAGTATGAGAATGAGTATGAGTATGTGTATGAGTATGAGTTTGAGTATGAGTATGAGTATGAGTATGAGTATGAGTATGAGTATGAGTACGAGTATGTGCATGAGTATGAGTATGTGTATGAGTATGAGTATGAGTATGAGTATGAGTATGAGTATAAGTATAAGTATGAGAATGAGTATGAGTGTGAGTATGAGAATGAGTATGAGTATGTGTATGAGTATGAGTTTGAGTATGAGTATGAGTATGAGTATGAGTATGAGTATGAGTATGAGTATGAGTATGAGTATGTGTATGAGTATGAGTATGAGTATGAGTATGAGTATGAGTATGAGTATGAGTATGAGTATGAGTATGAGTTAGAGTATGAGTATGTGTATGAGTATGAGTATGAGTATGAGTATGAGTATGAGTGTGAGTGTGAGTGCGAATGTGAGTATGAGTATGAGTATGAGTATGAGTATGAGTATGAGTATGTGTATGAGTATGAGTATGAGTATGAGTATGAGTATGAGTATAAGTATGAGTATGAGTATGAGTATGTGTATGAGTATGAGTATGAGTATGAGTATGAGTATGAGTATGAGTATGAGTATGAGTTAGAGTATGAGTATGTATATGAGTATGAGTATGAGTATGAGTATGAGTATGAGTGTGAGTGCGAATGTGAGTATGAGTATGAGTATGAGTATGAGTATGTGTATGAGTATGAGTATGAGTATGAGTATGACTATGAGTATGAGGATGAGTATGAGTATGAGTATGAGTATGAGTATGACTATGAGTATGAGTATGACTATGACTATGACTATGACTATGAGAATGAGTATGAGTATGAGTATTAGTATGAATATGAGTATGAGTATGAGTGTGAGTATGAGTATGAGTATGAGTATGAGTATGAGTATGTGTATGAGTATGAGTATGAGTATGAGTATGAGTATGAGTATGAGTATGAGTATGAGTATGAGTATGAGTATGAGTATGAGTATGAGTATGAGTATGAGTATGAGTATGAGTATGAGTATGAGTATAAGTATGAGTATGAGTATGAGTATAAGTATTAGTATGAGTATGAGTACGAGTATTAGTATGAGTATGAGTATGAGTATGAGTTTAAGTATGAGTATGAGTATGAGTATGAGTATGAGTATGAGTATGAGTATGAGTATGAGTATGAGTATGAGTATGAGGATGAGTATGAGTATAAGTATGAGTATGTGTATGAGTATGAGTATGAGTATGAGTATGAGTATGAGTATGAGTATGAGTATGAGTTAGAGTATGAGTATGTATATGAGTATGAGTATGAGTATGAGTATGAGTATGAGTGTGAGTGCGAATGTGAGTATGAGTATGAGTATGAGTATGAGTATGTGTATGAGTATGAGTATGAGTATGAGTATGACTATGAGTATGAGGATGAGTATGAGTATGAGTATGAGTATGAGTATGACTATGAGTATGAGTATGACTATGACTATGACTATGACTATGAGAATGAGTATGAGTATGAGTATTAGTATGAATATGAGTATGAGTATGAGTGTGAGTATGAGTATGAGTATGAGTATGAGTATGAGTATGAGTATGATTATGTGTTTGAGTATGAGTATGAGTATGAGTATGAGTATGAGAATGAGTATGAGTATGAGTATGAGTATGAGTATGAGTATGAGCATGAGCATGAGCATGAGTATGAGTATGAGTATGAGTATGAGTATGAGTATGAGTATGAGTATGAGTATGAGTATGAGTATAAGTATTAGTATGAGTATGAGTACGAGTATTAGTATGAGTATGAGTATGAGTATGAGTTTAAGTATGAGTATGAGTACGAGTATGCGTATGAATATGAGTATGAGTATGAGTATGAGTATGGGTATGAGTATGAGTATGAGTATGAGTATGAGTATAAGTATGAGCATGAGCATGAGTATGAGTATGAGTATGAGTATGAGTATAAGTATGAGAATGAGTATGAGTGTGAGTATGAGAATGAGTATGAGTATGTGTATGAGTATGAGTCTGAGTATGAGTATGAGTATGAGTATGAGTATGAGTATGAGTATGAGTATGTGTATGAGTATGAGTATGAGTATGAGTATGAGTATGAGTATGAGTATGAGTATGAGTATGAGTATGAGTATAAGTATTAGTATTAGTATGAGTACGAGTATTAGTATGAGTATGAGTATGAGTCTGAGAATGAGTATGAGTATGAGTATGAGTATGAGTATGAGTATGAGTATGAGTATGAGTATGAGTATGAGTATGAGTATGAGCATGAGCATGAGCATGAGTATGAGTATGAGTGTGAGTATGAGTATGAGTATGAGTATGAGTATGAATATGAGTATGAGTATGATTATAAGTATTAGTATGAGTATGAGTACGAGTATTAGTATGAGTATGAGTATGAGTATGAGTTTAAGAATGAGTACGAGTACGAGTATGTGCATGAGTATGAGTATGTGTATGAGTATGAGTATGAGTATGAGTATGAGTATGAGTATGAGTATAAGTATAAGTATGAGAATGAGTATGAGTGTGAGTATGAGAATGAGTATGAGTATGTGTATGAGTATGAGTATGAGTATGAGTGTGAGTATGAGTATGAGTTTGAGTATGAATATGAGTATGAGTATGAGTATAAGTATTAGTATGAGTATGAGTACGAGTATTAGTATGAGTATGTGTATGAGTATGAGTTTGAGTATGAGTATGAGTATGAGTATGAGTATGAGTATGAGTATGAGTATGAGTATGTGTATGAGTATGAGTATGAGTATGAGTATGAGTATGAGTATGAGTATGAGTATGAGTATGAGTATGAGTTAGAGTATGAGTATGTGTATGAGTATGAGTATGAGTATGAGTATGAGTATGAGTGTGAGTGTGAGTGCGAATGTGAGTATGAGTATGAGTATGAGTATGAGTATGAGTATGTGTATGAGTATGAGTATGAGTATGAGTATGAGTATGAGTATGAGTATAAGTATGAGTATGAGTATGAGTATGTGTATGAGTATGAGTATGAGTATGAGTGTGAGTATGAGTATGAGTATGAGTATGAGTATGAATATGAGTATGAGTATGAGTATAAGTATTAGTATGAGTATGAGTACGAGTATTAGTATGAGTATGAGTATGAGTATGAGTTTAAGTATGAGTATGAGTATGAGTATGTGCATGAGTATGAGTATGTGTATGAGTATGAGTTTGAGTATTAGTATGAGTATAAGTATGAGAATGAGTATGAGTGTGAGTATGAGAATGAGTATGAGTATGTGTATGAGTATGAGTATGAGTATGAGTATGGGTATGAGTATGAGTATGAGTATGAGTATGAGTATGAGTATGAGTATGAGGATGAGTATGAGTATAAGTTTGAGTATGTGTATGAGTATGAGTATGAGTATGAGTATGAGTATGAGTTAGAGTATGAGTATGTGTATGAGTATGAGTATGAGTATGAGTATGAGTGTGAGTGCGAATGTGAGTATGAGTATGAGTATGAGTATGAGTATGTGTATGAGTATGAGTATGAGTATGAGTATGACTATGAGTATGAGGATGAGTATGAGTATGAGTATGAGTATGAGTATGAGTATGAGTATGACTATGAGTATGAGTATGACTATGACTATGACTATGACTATGAGAATGAGTATGAGTATGAGTATTAGTATGAATATGAGTATGAGTATGAGTGTGAGTATGAGTATGAGTATGAGTATGAGTATGAGTATGAGTATGAGTATGAGTATGAGTATGAGTTTAAGTATGAGTATGAGTACGAGTATGCGTATGAATATGAGTCTGAGTATGAGTATGAGTATGGGTATGAGTATGAGTATGAGTATGAGTATGAGTATGAGTATAAGTATGAGCATGAGCATGAGTATGAGTATGAGTATGAGTATGAGTAAGAGTATGAGTATGAGTATTAGTATAAGTATGAGTATGAGTATGAGTATGAGTATGAGTATGAGTATAAGTATTAGTATGAGTATGAGTTAGAGTATGAGTATGTGTATGAGTATGAGTATGAGTATGAGTATGAGTATGAGTATGAGTATGAGTATGACTATGAGTATGAGTATGACTATGACTATGACTATGAGAATGAGTATGAGTATGAGTATTAGTATGAATATGAGTATGAGTATGAGTGTGAGTATGAGTATGAGTATGAGTATGAGTATGAGTATGTGTATGAGTATGAGTATGAGTATGAGTATGAGTATGAGAATGAGTATGAGTATGAGTATGAGTATGAGTATGAACATGAGCATGAGCATGAGTATGAGTATGAGTATGAGTATGAGTATGAGTATAAGTATTAGTATGAGTATGAGTATGAGTATGAGTATGTGTATGAGTATGAGTATGAGTATGAGTATTAGTATGAGTATGAGTTTAAGTACGAGTATGAGTATGAGTATGTGCATGAGTATGAGTATGTGTATGAGTATGAGTATGAGTATGAGTATGAGTATGAGTATGAGTATGAGTATGAGTATGAGTATGAGTATAAGTATGAGAATGAGTATGAGTGTGAGTATGAGAATGAGTATGAGTATGTGTATGAGTATGAGTTTGAGTATGAGTATGAGTATGAGTATGAGTATGAGTATGAGTATGAGTACGAGTATGTGCATGAGTATGAGTATGTGTATGAGTATGAGTATGAGTATGAGTATGAGTATGAGTATAAGTATAAGTATGAGAATGAGTATGAGTGTGAGTATGAGAATGAGTATGAGTATGTGTATGAGTATGAGTATGAGTATGAGTGTGAGTATGAGTATGAGTATGAGTATGAATATGAGTATGAGTATGAGTATAAGTATTAGTATGAGTATGAGTACGAGTATTAGTATGAGTATGAGTATGAGTATGAGTATGAGTATGAGTATGAGTATGAGTATGAGTATGAGTATGAGTATGAGTATGAGTATGAGTATGAGTATGAGTATGAGTATGAGTATGAGTATGAGGATAAGTATTAGTATGAGTATGAGTACGAGTATTAGTATGAGTATGAGTATGAGTTTAAGTATGAGTATGAGTTTAAGTATGAGTATGAGTACGAGTATGCGTATGAATATGAGTATGAGTATGAGTATGAGTATGAGTATGAGTATGAGTATGAGTATGAGTATGAGTATGAGTATGAGTATGAGTACGAGTACGAGTACGAGTATGCGTATGAGTTTGAGTATGTGTATGAGTATGAGTATGAGTATGAGTATGAGTATGAGTATGAGTATGAGTATGAGTTTAAGTATGAGTATGAGTTTAAGTATGAGTATGAGTATGAGTATGCGTATGAGTATGAGTATGAGTATGAGTATGAGTATGAGCATGAGCATGAGCATGAGCGTGAGCGTGAGAATAAGCATGAGTATGAGTTTAAGTATGAGTATGAGTACGAGTATGCGTATGAATATGAGTATGAGTATGAGTATGAGTATGGGTATGAGTATGAGTATGAGTATGAGTATAAGTATGAGCTTGAGCATGAGTATGAGTATGAGTATGAGTATGAGTATGAGTATGAGTATGAGTATGAGTATAAGTATGAGTATGAGTATGAGTATGAGTATGAGTATGAGTATGAGTACGAGTATTAGTATGAGTATGAGTATGAGTATGAGTTTAAGAATGAGTACGAGTACGAGTATGTGCATGAGTATGAGTATGTGTATGAGTATGAGTATGAGTATGAGTATGAGTATGAGTATGAGTATGAGTATGAGTATAAGTATAAGTATGAGAATGAGTATGAGTGTGAGTATGAGAATGAGTATGAGTATGTGTATGAGTATGAGTATGAGTATGAGTGTGAGTATGAGTATGAGTATGAGTATGAATATGAATATGAGTATGAGTATGGGTATAAGTATTAGTATGAGTATGAGTACGAGTATTAGTATGAGTATGAGTATGAGTTTAAGTATGAGTATGAGTATGAGTATGTGCATGAGTATGAGTATGAGTATGAGTATGTGTATGAGTATGAGTATGAGTATTAGTATGAGTATGAGTTTAAGTACGAGTATGAGTATGAGTATGTGCATGAGTATGAGTATGTGTATGAGTATGAGTATGAGTATGAGTATGAGTATGAGTATGAGTATGAGTATGAGTATAAGTATGAGAATGAGTATGAGTGTGAGTATGAGAATGAGTATGAGTATGTGTATGATTATGAGTTTGAGTATGAGTATGAGTATGAGTATGAGTATGAGTATGAGTATGAGTACGAGTATGTGCATGAGTATGAGTATGTGTATGAGTATGAGTATGAGTATGAGTATGAGTATGAGTATAAGTATAAGTATGAGAATGAGTATGAGTGTGAGTATGAGAATGAGTATGAGTATGTGTATGAGTATGAGTATGAGTGTGAGTATGAGTATGAGTATGAGTATGAATATGAGTATGAGTATGAGTATAAGTATTAGTATGAGTATGAGTACGAGTATTAGTATGAGTATGAGTATGAGTTTAAGTATGAGTATGAGTATGAGTATGTGCATGAGTATGAGTATGAGTATGTGTATGAGTATGAGTATGAGTATTAGTATGAGTATGAGTTTAAGTACGAGTATGAGTATGAGTATGTGCATGAGTATGAGTATGTGTATGAGTATGAGTATGAGTATGAGTATGAGTATGAGTATGAGTATGAGTATAAGTATGAGAATGAGAATGAGTGTGAGTATGAGAATGAGTATGAGTATGTGTATGAGTATGAGTTTGAGTATGAGTATGAGTATGAGTATGAGTATGAGTATGAGTATGAGTATGAGTATGAGTATGTGTATGAGTATGAGTATGAGTATGAGTATGAGTATGAGTATGAGTATGAGTATGAGTATGAGTATGAGTTAGAGTATGAGTATGTGTATGAGTATGAGTATGAGTATGAGTATGAGTATGAGTGTGAGTGTGAGTGCGAATGTGAGTATGAGTATGAGTATGAGTATGAGTATGAGTATGAGTATGTGTATGAGTATGAGTATGAGTATGAGTATGAGTATGAGTATAAGTATGAGTATGAGTATGAGTATGTGTATGAGTATGAGTATGAGTATGAGTGTGAGTATGAGTATGAGTATGAGTATGAGTATGAATATGAGTATGAGTATGAGTATAAGTATTAGTATGAGTATGAGTACGAGTATTAGTATGAGTATGAGTATGAGTATGAGTTTAAGTATGAGTATGAGTATGAGTATGTGCATGAGTATGAGTATGTGTATGAGTATGAGTATGAGTATTAGTATGAGTATAAGTATGAGAATGAGTATGAGTGTGAGTATGAGAATGAGTATGAGTATGTGTATGAGTATGAGTATGAGTATGAGTATGAGTATGAGTATGAGTATGAGTATGAGTATGAGTATGAGTATGAGTATGAGTATGAGTATGAGTATGAGTATGAGTATGAGTATGAGTATGAGTATGAGTATGAGTATGAGTATGAGTATGAGTATGAGTATGAGTATGAGTATGAGTATGAGTATGAGTATGAGTATAAGTATGAGTATGAGTATGAGTATAAGTATTAGTATGAGTATGAGTACGAGTATTAGTATGAGTATGAGTATGAGTATGAGTTTAAGTATGAGTATGAGTATGAGTATGAGTATGAGTATGAGTATGAGTATGAGTATGAGTATGAGTATGAGTATGAGGATGAGTATGCGTATAAGTATGAGTATGTGTATGAGTATGAGTATGAGTATGAGTATGAGTATGAGTTAGAGTATGAGTATGTGTATGAGTATGAGTATGAGTATGAGTATGAGTATGAGTGTGAGTGCGAATGTGAGTATGAGTATGAGTATGAGTATGAGTATGTGTATGATTATGAGTATGAGAATGACTATGACTATGAGTATGAGTATGAGTATGAGTATGAGTATGAGTATGAGTGTGAGTATGAGTATGAGTATGAGTATGAGTATGAGTATGAGTATGAGTATGAGTATGAGTATGAGTATGAGTATGAGTATGTGTATGAGTATGAGTATGAATATGAATATGAGTATGAGTATGGGTATAAGTATTAGTATGAGTATGAGTACGAGTATTAGTATGAGTATGAGTATGAGTTTAAGTATGAGTATGAGTATGAGTATGTGCATGAGTATGAGTATGAGTATGAGTATGTGTATGAGTATGAGTATGAGTATTAGTATGAGTATGAGTTTAAGTACGAGTATGAGTATGAGTATGTGCATGAGTATGAGTATGTGTATGAGTATGAGTATGAGTATGAGTATGAGTATGAGTATGAGTATGAGTATGAGTATGAGTATAAGTATGAGAATGAGTATGAGTGTGAGTATGAGAATGAGTATGAGTATGTGTATGAGTATGAGTTTGAGTATGAGTATGAGTATGAGTATGAGTATGAGTATGAGTATGAGTACGAGTATGTGCATGAGTATGAGTATGTGTATGAGTATGAGTATGAGTATGAGTATGAGTATGAGTATAAGTATAAGTATGAGAATGAGTATGAGTGTGAGTATGAGAATGAGTATGAGTATGTGTATGAGTATGAGTATGAGTATGAGTGTGAGTATGAGTATGAGTATGAGGATGAGTATGCGTATAAGTATGAGTATGTGTATGAGTATGAGTATGAGTATGAGTATGAGTATGAGTTAGAGTATGAGTATGTGTATGAGTATGAGTATGAGTATGAGTATGAGTATGAGTGTGAGTGCGAATGTGAGTATGAGTATGAGTATGAGTATGAGTATGTGTATGAGTATGAGTATGAGAATGACTATGACTATGAGTATGAGTATGAGTATGAGTATGAGTATGAGTATGAGTGTGAGTATGAGTATGAGTATGAGTATGAGTATGAGTATGAGTATGAGTATGAGTATGAGTATGAGTATGAGTATGAGTATGTGTATGAGTATGAGTATGAATATGAATATGAGTATGAGTATGGGTATAAGTATTAGTATGAGTATGAGTACGAGTATTAGTATGAGTATGAGTATGAGTTTAAGTATGAGTATGAGTATGAGTATGTGCATGAGTATGAGTATGAGTATGAGTATGTGTATGAGTATGAGTATGAGTATTAGTATGAGTATGAGTTTAAGTACGAGTATGAGTATGAGTATGTGCATGAGTATGAGTATGTGTATGAGTATGAGTATGAGTATGAGTATGAGTATGAGTATGAGTATGAGTATGAGTATGAGTATAAGTATGAGAATGAGTATGAGTGTGAGTATGAGAATGAGTATGAGTATGTGTATGAGTATGAGTTTGAGTATGAGTATGAGTATGAGTATGAGTATGAGTATGAGTATGAGTACGAGTATGTGCATGAGTATGAGTATGTGTATGAGTATGAGTATGAGTATGAGTATGAGTATGAGTATAAGTATAAGTATGAGAATGAGTATGAGTGTGAGTATGAGAATGAGTATGAGTATGTGTATGAGTATGAGTATGAGTATGAGTGTGAGTATGAGTATGAGTATGAGTATGAATATGAGTATGAGTATGAGTATAAGTATTAGTATGAGTATGAGTACGAGTATTAGTATGAGTATGAGTATGAGTATGAGTATGAGTATGAGTATGAGTATGAGTATGAGTATGAGTATGAGTATGAGTATGAGTATGAGTATGAGTATGAGTATGAGTATGAGTATGAGTATGAGTATGAGGATAAGTATTAGTATGAGTATGAGTACGAGTATTAGTATGAGTATGAGTATGAGTTTAAGTATAAGTATGAGTATGAGTATGAGTTTAAGTATGAGTATGAGTTTAAGTATGAGTATGAGTACGAGTATGCGTATGAATATGAGTATGAGTATGAGTATGAGTATGAGTATGAGTATGAGTATGAGTATGAGTATGAGTATGAGTATGAGTACGAGTACGAGTACGAGTATGCGTATGAGTTTGAGTATGTGTATGAGTATGAGTATGAGTATGAGTATGAGTATGAGTATGAGTATGAGTATGAGTTTAAGTATGAGTATGAGTTTAAGTATGAGTATGAGTATGAGTATGCGTATGAGTATGAGTATGAGTATGAGTATGAGTATGAGCATGAGCATGAGCATGAGCGTGAGCGTGAGAATAAGCATGAGTATGAGTTTAAGTATGAGTATGAGTACGAGTATGCGTATGAATATGAGTATGAGTATGAGTATGAGTATGGGTATGAGTATGAGTATGAGTATGAGTATAAGTATGAGCTTGAGCATGAGTATGAGTATGAGTATGAGTATGAGTATGAGTATGAGTATGAGTATGAGTATAAGTATGAGTATGAGTATGAGTATGAGTATGAGTATGAGTATGAGTATGAGTACGAGTATTAGTATGAGTATGAGTATGAGTATGAGTTTAAGAATGAGTACGAGTACGAGTATGTGCATGAGCATGAGTATGTGTATGAGTATGAGTATGAGTATGAGTATGAGTATGAGTATAAGTATAAGTATGAGAATGAGTATGAGTGTGAGTATGAGAATGAGTATGAGTATGTGTATGAGTATGAGTTTGAATATGAGTATGAGTATGAGTATGAGTATGAGTATGAGTATGAGTATGAGTATGAGTATGTGTATGAGTATGAGTATGAGTATGAGTATGAGTATGAGTATGAGTATGAGTATGAGTATGAGTTAGAGTATGAGTATGTGTATGAGTATGAGTATGAGTATGAGTATGAGTATGAGTGTGAGTGTGAGTGCGAATGTGAGTATGAGTATGAGTATGAGTATGAGTATGAGTATGAGTATGTGTATGAGTATGAGTATGAGTATGAGTATGAGTATGAGTATAAGTATGAGTATGAGTATGAGTATGTGTATGAGTATGAGTATGAGTATGAGTGTGAGTATGAGTATGAGTATGAGTATGAGTATGAATATGAGTATGAGTATGAGTATAAGTATTAGTATGAGTATGAGTACGAGTATTAGTATGAGTATGAGTATGAGTATGAGTATAAGTATGAGTATGAGTATGAGTATAAGTATTAGTATGAGTATGAGTACGAGTATTAGTATGAGTATGAGTATGAGTATGAGTTTAAGTATGAGTATGAGTATGAGTATGAGTATGAGTATGAGTATGAGTATGAGTATGAGTATGAGTATGAGTATGAGGATGAGTATGAGTATAAGTATGAGTATGTGTATGAGTATGAGTATGAGTATGAGTATGAGTATGAGTATGAGTATGAGTATGAGTTAGAGTATGAGTATGTATATGAGTATGAGTATGAGTATGAGTATGAGTATGAGTGTGAGTGCGAATGTGAGTATGAGTATGAGTATGAGTATGAGTATGTGTATGAGTATGAGTATGAGTATGAGTATGACTATGAGTATGAGGATGAGTATGAGTATGAGTATGAGTATGAGTATGACTATGAGTATGAGTATGACTATGACTATGACTATGACTATGAGAATGAGTATGAGTATGAGTATTAGTATGAATATGAGTATGAGTATGAGTGTGAGTATGAGTATGAGTATGAGTATGAGTATGAGTATGAGTATGATTATGTGTATGAGTATGAGTATGAGTATGAGTATGAGTATGAGAATGAGTATGAGTATGAGTATGAGTATGAGTATGAGTATGAGCATGAGCATGAGCATGAGTATGAGTATGAGTATGAGTATGAGTATGAGTATGAGTATGAGTATGAGTATGAGTATGAGTATAAGTATTAGTATGAGTATGAGTACGAGTATTAGTATGAGTATGAGTATGAGTATGAGTTTAAGTATGAGTATGAGTACGAGTATGCGTATGAATATGAGTATGAGTATGAGTATGAGTATGGGTATGAGTATGAGTATGAGTATGAGTATGAGTATAAGTATGAGCATGAGCATGAGTATGAGTATGAGTATGAGTATGAGTATAAGTATGAGAATGAGTATGAGTGTGAGTATGAGAATGAGTATGAGTATGTGTATGAGTATGAGTCTGAGTATGAGTATGAGTATGAGTATGAGTATGAGTATGAGTATGAGTATGTGTATGAGTATGAGTATGAGTATGAGTATGAGTATGAGTATGAGTATGAGTATGAGTATGAGTATGAGTATAAGTATTAGTATTAGTATGAGTACGAGTATTAGTATGAGTATGAGTATGAGTCTGAGAATGAGTATGAGTATGAGTATGAGTATGAGTATGAGTATGAGTATGAGTATGAGTATGAGTATGAGTATGAGTATGAGCATGAGCATGAGCATGAGTATGAGTATGAGTGTGAGTATGAGTATGAGTATGAGTATGAGTATGAATATGAGTATGAGTATGATTATAAGTATTAGTATGAGTATGAGTACGAGTATTAGTATGAGTATGTGTATGAGTATGAGTTTGAGTATGAGTATGAGTATGAGTATGAGTATGAGTATGAGTATGAGTATGAGTATGTGTATGAGTATGAGTATGAGTATGAGTATGAGTATGAGTATGAGTATGAGTATGAGTATGAGTATGAGTTAGAGTATGAGTATGTGTATGAGTATGAGTATGAGTATGAGTATGAGTATGAGTGTGAGTGTGAGTGCGAATGTGAGTATGAGTATGAGTATGAGTATGAGTATGAGTATGTGTATGAGTATGAGTATGAGTATGAGTATGAGTATGAGTATGAGTATAAGTATGAGTATGAGTATGAGTATGTGTATGAGTATGAGTATGAGTATGAGTGTGAGTATGAGTATGAGTATGAGTATGAGTATGAATATGAGTATGAGTATGAGTATAAGTATTAGTATGAGTATGAGTACGAGTATTAGTATGAGTATGAGTATGAGTATGAGTTTAAGTATGAGTATGAGTATGAGTATGTGCATGAGTATGAGTATGTGTATGAGTATGAGTTTGAGTATTAGTATGAGTATAAGTATGAGAATGAATATGAGTGTGAGTATGAGAATGAGTATGAGTATGAGTATGTGTATGAGTATGAGTATGAGTATGAGTATGGGTATGAGTATGAGTATGAGTATGAGTATGAGTATGAGTATGAGTATGAGTATGAGGATGAGTATGAGTATAAGTTTGAGTATGTGTATGAGTATGAGTATGAGTATGAGTATGAGTATGAGTTAGAGTATGAGTATGTGTATGAGTATGAGTATGAGTATGAGTATGAGTATGAGTGTGAGTGCGAATGTGAGTATGAGTATGAGTATGAGTATGAGTATGTGTATGAGTATGAGTATGAGTATGAGTATGACTATGAGTATGAGGATGAGTATGAGTATGAGTATGAGTATGAGTATGAGTATGAGTATGACTATGAGTATGAGTATGACTATGACTATGACTATGACTATGAGAATGAGTATGAGTATGAGTATTAGTATGAATATGAGTATGAGTATGAGTGTGAGTATGAGTATGAGTATGAGTATGAGTATGAGTATGAGTATGAGTATGAGTATGAGTTTAAGTATGAGTATGAGTACGAGTATGCGTATGAATATGAGTATGAGTATGAGTATGAGTATGGGTATGAGTATGAGTATGAGTATGAGTATGAGTATGAGTATAAGTATGAGCATGAGCATGAGTATGAGTATGAGTATGAGTATGAGTAAGAGTATGAGTATGAGTATGAGTATAAGTATGAGTATGAGTATGAGTATGAGTATGAGTATGAGTATAAGTATTAGTATGAGTATGAGTTAGAGTATGAGTATGTGTATGAGTATGAGTATGAGTATGAGTATGAGTATGAGTATGAGTATGAGTATGACTATGAGTATGAGTATGACTATGACTATGACTATGAGAATGAGTATGAGTATGAGTATTAGTATGAATATGAGTATGAGTATGAGTGTGAGTATGAGTATGAGTATGAGTATGAGTATGAGTATGTGTATGAGTATGAGTATGAGTATGAGTATGAGTATGAGAATGAGTATGAGTATGAGTATGAGTATGAGTATGAACATGAGCATGAGCATGAGTATGAGTATGAGTATGAGTATGAGTATGAGTATAAGTATTAGTATGAGTATGAGTTAGAGTATGAGTATGTGTATGAGTATGAGTATAAGTATTAGTATGAGTATGAGTTAGAGTATGAGTATGTGTATGAGTATGAGTATGAGTATGAGTATGAGTATGAGTATGAGTATGACTATGAGTATGAGTATGACTATGACTATGACTATGAGAATGAGTATGAGTATGAGTATTAGTATGAATATGAGTATGAGTATGAGTGTGAGTATGAGTATGAGTATGAGTATGAGTATGAGTATGTGTATGAGTATGAGTATGAGTATGAGTATGAGTATGAGAATGAGTATGAGTATGAGTATGAGTATGAGTATGAGTAGGAGCATGAGCATGAGCATGAGTATGAGTATGAGTATGAGTATGAGTATGAGTATAAGTATTAGTATGAGTATGAGTTAGAGTATGAGTATGTGTATGAGTATGAGTATGAGTATGAGTATGAGTATGAGTATGAGTATGAGTATGAGTATGAGTATGAGTATGAGTATGAGCATGAGCATGAGCATGAGTATGAGTATGAGTGTGAGTATGAGTATGACTATGAGTATAAGTATGAGAATGAGTATGAGTGTGAGTATGAGAATGAGTATGAGTATGTGTATGAGTATGAGTTTGAGTATGAGTATGAGTATGAGTATGAGTATGAGTATGAGTATGAGTATGAGTATGAGTATGTGTATGAGTATGAGTATGAGTATGAGTATGAGTATGAGTATGAGGATGAGTATGTGTATGAGTATGAGTATGAGTTTAAGTATGAGTCTGAGTACGAGTATGCGTATGAATATGAGTATGAGTATGAGTATGGGTATGAGTATGAGTATGAGTATGAGTATGAGTATGAGTATGAGTATGAGTATGAGTATGAGTATGTGTATGAGTATGAGTATGAGTATGAGTATGAGTATAAGTATGAGAATGAGTATGAGTGTGAGTATGAGAATGAGTATGAGTATGTGTATGAGTATGAGTATGAGTATGAGTATGAGTATGAGTATGAGTATGAGTATGAGTATGAGTATGAGTATGAGTATGAGTATGAGTATGAGTATGAGTATGAGTATGAGTATGAGTATGAGTGTGAGTATGAGTATGAGTATGAGTATGAGTATGAGTATGAGAATGAGTATGAGTATGAGTATGAGTATGAGAATGAGTATGAGTATGAGTATGAGTATGAGTATGAGCATGAGCATGAGCATGAGTATGAGTTTAAGTATGAGTATGAGTATGAGTATGTGTATGAGTATAAGTATGAGTATGAGTATGAGTATGAGTATGAGTATGAGTATGACTATGAGTATGAGTATGACTATGACTATGACTATGACTATGACTATGAGTATGAGTATGAGTATGAGTATGAGTGTGAGTATGAGTATGAGTATGAGTGTGAGTATGAGTATGAGTATGAGTATGAGTATGAGTATGAGAATGAGTATGAGTATGAGTATGAGTATGAGAATGAGTATGAGTATGAGTATGAGTATGAGTATGAGCATGAGCATGAGCATGAGTATGAGTTTAAGTATGAGTATGAGTATAAGTATGTGTATGAGTATAAGTATGAGTATGAGTATGAGTATGAGTATGAGTATGAGTATGAGTATGACTATGAGTATGAGTATGACTATGACTATGACTATGACTATGAGTATGAGTATGAGTATGAGTATGAGTATGAGTGTGAGTATGAGTATGAGTATGAGTATGAGTATGAGTATGAGTATGAGTATGAGTATGAGTATGAGTATGAGTATGAGTATGAGTATGAGTATGAGTATGAGTATGAGTATGAGTATGAGTATAAGTATGAGTATGAGTATGAGTATGAGTATAAGTATTAGTATGAGTATGAGTACGAGTATTAGTATGAGTATGAGTATGAGTATGAGTTTAAGTATGAGTATGAGTATGAGTATGAGTATGAGTATGAGTATGAGTATGAGTATGAGTATGAGGATGAGTATGAGTATAAGTATGAGTATGTGTATGAGTATGAGTATGAGTATGAGTATGAGTATGAGTATGAGTTAGAGTATGAGTATGTGTATGAGTATGAGTATGAGTATAAGTATGAGAATGAGTATGAGTGTGAGTATGAGAATGAGTATGAGTATGTGTATGAGTATGAGTATGAGTATGATTATGAGTATGAGTATGAGTATGAGTATGAGTATGAGTATGAGTATGAGTATGAGTGTGAGTGTGAGTGCGAATGTGAGTATGAGTATGAGTATGAGTATGAGTATGAGTATGTGTATGAGTATGAGTATGAGTATGACTATGAGTATGAGTATGAGTATGAGTATGAGTATGAGTATGAGTATGAGTATGAGTATGAGTATGAGTATGAGTATGAGTATGAATATGAGTATGAGTATAAGTATGAGAATGAGTATGAGTGTGAGTATGAGAATGAGTATGAGTATGTGTATGAGTATGAGTTTGAGTATGAGTATGAGTATGAGTATGAGTATGAGTATGAGTATGAGTATGAGTATGAGTATGTGTATGAGTATGAGTATGAGTATGAGTATGAGGATGAGTATGAGTATGAGTATGAGTATGAGTTTAAGTATGAGTCTGAGTACGAGTATGCGTATGAATATGAGTATGAGTATGAGTATGGGTATGAGTATGAGTATGAGTATGAGTATGAGTATGAGTATGAGTATGAGTATGAGTATGTGTATGAGTATGAGTATGAGTATGAGTATGAGTATAAGTATGAGAATGAGTATGTGTATGAGTATGAGTATGAGTATGAGTATGAGTATGAGTATGAGTATGAGTGTGAGTGTGAGTGCGAATGTGAGTATGAGTATGAGTATGAGTATGAGTATGTGTATGAGTATGAGTATGAGTATGAGTATGAGTATGAGTATAAGTATGAGTATGAGTATGAGTATGACTATGAGTATGAGTATGAGTATAAGTATTAGTATTAGTATGAGTACGAGTATTAGTATGAGTATGAGTATGAGTATGAGTATGAGTATGAGCATGAGCATGAGCATGAGTATGAGTATGAGTGTGAGTATGAGTATGAGTATGAGTATGAATATGAGTATGAGTATGATTATAAGTATTAGTATGAGTATGAGTACGAGTATTAGTATGAGTATGGGTATGAGTATGAGTTTAAGAATGAGTATGAGTACGAGTATGTGCATGAGTATGAGTATGTGTATGAGTATGAGTATGAGTATGAGTATGAGTATAAGTATGAGAATGAGTATGAGTGTGAGTATGAGAATGAGTATGAGTATGTGTATGAGTATGAGTATGAGTATGAGTGTGAGTATGAGTATGAGTATGAGTATGAATATGAGTATGAGTATGAGTATAAGTATTAGTATGAGTATGAGTACGAGTATTAGTATGAGTATGAGTATGAGTATGAGTTTAAGTATGAGTATGAGTATGAGTATGTGCATGAGTATGAGTATGTGTATGAGTATGAGTATGAGTATTAGTATGAGTATAAGTATGAGAATGAGTATGAGTGTGAGTATGAGAATGAGTATGAGTATGTGTATGAGTATGAGTATGAGTATGAGTATGAGTATGAGTATGAGTATGAGTATGAGTATGAGTATGAGTATGAGTATGAGTATGAGTATGAGTATGAGTATGAGTATGAGTATGAGTATGAGTATGAGTATGAGTATGAGTATGAGTATAAGTATGAGTATGAGTATGAGTATGAGTATAAGTATTAGTATGAGTATGAGTACGAGTATTAGTATGAGTATGAGTATGAGTATGAGTTTAAGTATGAGTATGAGTATGAGTATGAGTATGAGTATGAGTATGAGTATGAGTATGAGTATGAGGATGAGTATGAGTATAAGTATGAGTATGTGTATGAGTATGAGTATGAGTATGAGTATGAGTATGAGTATGAGTATGAGTTAGAGTATGAGTATGTGTATGAGTATGAGTATGAGTATGAGTATGAGTATGAGTATGAGTGTGAGTGCGAATGTGAGTATGAGTATGAGTATGAGTATGAGTATGAGTATGTGTATGAGTATGAGTATGAGTATGAGTATGACTATGAGTATGAGGATGAGTATGAGTATGAGTATGAGTATGAGTATGAGTATGACTATGAGTATGAGTATGACTATGACTATGACTATGACTATGAGAATGAGTATGAGTATGAGTATGAGTATTAGTATGAATATGAGTATGAGTATGAGTGTGAGTATGAGTATGAGTATGAGTATGAGTATGAGTATGAGTATGAGTATGAGTATGATTATGTGTATGAGTATGAGTATGAGTATGAGTATGAGTATGAGAATGAGTATGAGTATGAGTATGAGTATGAGTATGAGTATGAGCATGAGCATGAGCATGAGTATGAGTATGAGTATGAGTATGAGTATGAGTATGAGTATGAGTATGAGTATGAGTATGAGTATGAGTATGAGTATGAGTATGAGTATGAGTTAGAGTATGAGTATGTGTTTGAGTATGAGTATGAGTATGAGTATGAGTATGAGTATGAGTGTGAGTGCGAATGTGAGTATGAGTATGAGTATGAGTATGAGTATGAGTATGTGTATGAGTATGAGTATGAGTATGAGTATGACTATGAGTATGAGGATGAGTATGAGTATGAGTATGAGTATGAGTATGAGTATGACTATGAGTATGAGTATGACTATGACTATGACTATGACTATGAGAATGAGTATGAGTATGAGTATGAGTATTAGTATGAATATGAGTATGAGTATGAGTGTGAGTATGAGTATGAGTATGAGTATGAGTATGAGTATGAGTATGAGTATGAGTATGATTATGTGTATGAGTATGAGTATGAGTATGAGTATGAGTATGAGAATGAGTATGAGTATGAGTATGAGTATGAGTATGAGTATGAGCATGAGCATGAGCATGAGTATGAGTATGAGTATGAGTATGAGTATGAGTATGAGTATGAGTATGAGTATGAGTATGAGTATGAGTATGAGTATGAGTATGAGTATAAGTATTAGTATGAGTATGAGTACGAGTATTAGTATGAGTATGAGTATGAGTATGAGTATGAGTTTAAGTATGAGTATGAGTACGAGTATGCGTATGAATATGAGTATGAGTATGAGTATGGGTATGAGTATGAGTATGAGTATGAGTATAAGTATGAGCATGAGCATGAGTATGAGTATGAGTATGAGTATGAGTATGAGTAAGAGTATGAGTATGAGTATGAGTATAAGTATGAGTATGAGTATGAGTATGAGTATGAGTATAAGTATTAGTATGAGTATGAGTTAGAGTATGAGTATGTGTATGAGTATGAGTATGAGTATGAGTATGAGTATGAGTATGAGTATGACTATGAGTATGAGTATGACTATGACTATGACTATGACTATGAGAATGAGTATGAGTATGAGTATTAGTATGAATATGAGTATGAGTATGAGTGTGAGTATGAGTATGAGTATGAGTATGAGTATGAGTATGAGTATGAGTATGAGTATGATTATGTGTATGAGTATGAGTATGAGTATGAGTATGAGTATGAGAATGAGTATGAGTATGAGTATGAGTATGAGTATGAGTATGAGCATGAGCATGAGCATGAGTATGAGTATGAGTATGAGTATGAGTATGAGTATGAGTATGAGTATGAGTATGAGTATGAGTATGAGTATGAGTATGAGTATAAGTATTAGTATGAGTATGAGTACGAGTATTAGTATGAGTATGAGTATGAGTATGAGTATGAGTTTAAGTATGAGTATGAGTACGAGTATGCGTATGAATATGAGTATGAGTATGAGTATGAGTATGACTATGAGTATGAGTATGACTATGACTATGACTATGACTATGAGAATGAGTATGAGTATGAGTATTAGTATGAATATGAGTATGAGTATGAGTGTGAGTATGAGTATGAGTATGAGTATGAGTATGAGTATGAGTATGAGTATGAGTATGATTATGTGTATGAGTATGAGTATGAGTATGAGTATGAGTATGAGAATGAGTATGAGTATGAGTATGAGTATGAGTATGAGCATGAGCATGAGCATGAGTATGAGTATGAGTGTGAGTATGAGTATGAGTATGAGTATGAGTATGAATATGAGTATGAGTATGATTATAAGTATTAGTATGAGTATGAGTACGAGTATTAGTATGAGTATGAGTATGAGTATGAGTTTAAGAATGAGTACGAGTACGAGTATGTGCATGAGTATGAGTATGAGTATGAGTATGAGTATGAGTATGAGTATGAGTATGATTATGTGTATGAGTATGAGTATGAGTATGAGTATGAGTATGATTATGTGTATGAGTATGAGTATGAGTATGAGTATGAGTATGAGAATGAGTATGAGTATGAGTATGAGTATGAGTATGAGCATGAGCATGAGCATGAGTATGAGTATGAGTGTGAGTATGAGTATGAGTATGAGTATGAATATGAGTATGAGTATGAGTATAAGTATTAGTATGAGTATGAGTACGAGTATTAGTATGAGTATGTGTATGAGTATGAGTTTGAGTATGAGTATGAGTATGAGTATGAGTATGAGTATGAGTATGAGTATGAGTATGTGTATGAGTATGAGTATGAGTATGAGTATGAGTATGAGTATGAGTATGAGTATGAGTATGAGTATGAGTTAGAGTATGAGTATGTGTATGAGTATGAGTATGAGTATGAGTATGAGTATGAGTGTGAGTGTGAGTGCGAATGTGAGTATGAGTATGAGTATGAGTATGAGTATGAGTATAAGTATGAGTATGAGTATGAGTATGAGTATAAGTATGAGTATGTGTATGAGTATGAGTATGAGTATGAGTATGAGTATGAGTGTGAGTGCGAATGTGAGTATGAGTATGAGTATGAGTATGAGTATGTGTATGAGTATGAGTATGAGTATGAGTATGACTATGAGTATGAGGATGAGTATGAGTATGAGTATGAGTATGAGTATGAGTATGAGTATGACTATGAGTATGAGTATGACTATGACTATGACTATGACTATGAGAATGAGTATGAGTATGAGTATTAGTATGAATATGAGTATGAGTATGAGTGTGAGTATGAGTATGAGTATGAGTATGAGTATGAGTATGAGTATGAGTTTAAGTATGAGTATGAGTACGAGTATGCGTATGAATATGAGTATGAGTATGAGTATGAGTATGGGTATGAGTATGAGTATGAGTATGAGTATGAGTATGAGTATGAGTATAAGTATGAGCATGAGCATGAGTATGAGTATGAGTATGAGTATGAGTAAGAGTACGAGTATGAGTATGAGTATAAGTATGAGTATGAGTATGAGTATGAGTATGAGTATGAGTATAAGTATTAGTATGAGTATGAGTTAGAGTATGAGTATGTGTATGAGTATGAGTATGAGTATGAGTATGAGTATGAGTATGAGTATGACTATGAGTATGAGTATGACTATGACTATGACTATGAGAATGAGTATGAGTATGAGTATTAGTATGAATATGAGTATTAGTATGAATATGAGTATGAGTATGAGTGTGAGTATGAGTATGAGTATGAGTATGAGTATGAGTATGTGTATGAGTATGAGTATGAGTATGAGTATGAGTATGAGAATGAGTATGAGTATGAGTATGAGTATGAGTATGAGCATGAGCATGAGCATGAGTATGAGTATGAGTATGAGTATGAGTATGAGTATAAGTATTAGTATGAGTATGAGTTAGAGTATGAGTATGTGTATGAGTATGAGTATAAGTATTAGTATGAGTATGAGTTAGAGTATGAGTATGTGTATGAGTATGAGTATGAGTATGAATATGAGTATGAGTATGAGTATGACTATGAGTATGAGTATGACTATGACTATGACTATGAGAATGAGTATGAGTATGAGTATTAGTATGAATATGAGTATGAGTATGAGTGTGAGTATGAGTATGAGTATGAGTATGAGTATGAGTATGTGTATGAGTATGAGTATGAGTATGAGTATGAGTATGAGAATGAGTATGAGTATGAGTATGAGTATGAGTATGAGTATGAGCATGAGCATGAGCATGAGTATGAGTATGAGTATGAGTATGAGTATGAGTATAAGTATTAGTATGAGTATGAGTTAGAGTATGAGTATGTGTATGAGTATGAGTATGAGTATGAGTATGAGTATGAGTATGAGTATGAGTATGAGTATGAGTATGAGTATGAGCATGAGCATGAGCATGAGTATGAGTATGAGTGTGAGTATGAGTATGAGTATGAGTATAAGTATGAGAATGAGTATGAGTGTGAGTATGAGAATGAGTATGAGTATGTGTATGAGTATGAGTTTGAGTATGAGTATGAGTATGAGTATGAGTATGAGTATGAGTATGAGTATGAGTATGTGTATGAGTATGAGTATGAGTATGAGTATGAGTATGAGTATGAGGATGAGTATGTGTATGAGTATGAGTATGAGTTTAAGTATGAGTCTGAGTACGAGTATGCGTATGAATATGAGTATGAGTATGAGTATGGGTATGAGTATGAGTATGAGTATGAGTATGAGTATGAGTATGAGTATGAGTATGTGTATGAGTATGAGTATGAGTATGAGTATGAGTATAAGTATGAGAATGAGTATGAGTGTGAGTATGAGAATGAGTATGAGTATGTGTATGAGTATGAGTATGAGTATGAGTATGAGTATGAGTATGAGTATGAGTATGAGTATGAGAATGAGTATGAGTATGAGTATGAGTATGAGTATGAGTATGAGTATGAGTATGAGTATGAGTATGAGTATAAGTATGAGTATGAGTATGAGTATGAGTATAAGTATTAGTATGAGTATGAGTACGAGTATTAGTATGAGTATGAGTATGAGTATGAGTTTAAGTATGAGTATGAGTATGAGTATGAGTATGAGTATGAGTATGAGTATGAGTATGAGTATGAGGATGAGTATGAGTATAAGTATGAGTATGTGTATGAGTATGAGTATGAGTATGAGTATGAGTATGAGTATGAGTTAGAGTATGAGTATGTGTATGAGTATGAGTATGAGTATGAGTATGAGTATGAGTATGAGTATGAGTATAAGTATTAGTATGAGTATGAGTACGAGTATTAGTATGAGTATGAGTATGAGTATGAGTATGAGTTTAAGTATGAGTATGAGTACGAGTATGCGTATGAATATGAGTATGAGTATGAGTATGGGTATGAGTATGAGTATGAGTATGAGTATAAGTATGAGCATGAGCATGAGTATGAGTATGAGTATGAGTATGAGTAAGAGTATGAGTATGAGTATGAGTATAAGTATGAGTATGAGTATGAGTATGAGTATGAGTATAAGTATTAGTATGAGTATGAGTTAGAGTATGAGTATGTGTATGAGTATGAGTATGAGTATGAGTATGAGTATGAGTATGAGTATGACTATGAGTATGAGTATGACTATGACTATGACTATGACTATGAGAATGAGTATGAGTATGAGTATTAGTATGAATATGAGTATGAGTATGAGTGTGAGTATGAGTATGAGTATGAGTATGAGTATGAGTATGAGTATGAGTATGAGTATGATTATGTGTATGAGTATGAGTATGAGTATGAGTATGAGTATGAGAATGAGTATGAGTATGAGTATGAGTATGAGTATGAGTATGAGCATGAGCATGAGCATGAGTATGAGTATGAGTATGAGTATGAGTATGAGTATGAGTATGAGTATGAGTATGAGTATGAGTATGAGTATGAGTATAAGTATTAGTATGAGTATGAGTACGAGTATTAGTATGAGTATGAGTATGAGTATGAGTATGAGTTTAAGTATGAGTATGAGTACGAGTATGCGTATGAATATGAGTATGAGTATGAGTATGAGTATGACTATGAGTATGAGTATGACTATGACTATGACTATGACTATGAGAATGAGTATGAGTATGAGTATTAGTATGAATATGAGTATGAGTATGAGTGTGAGTATGAGTATGAGTATGAGTATGAGTATGAGTATGAGTATGATTATGTGTATGAGTATGAGTATGAGTATGAATATGAGTATGAGTATGATTATAAGTATTAGTATGAGTATGAGTACGAGTATTAGTATGAGTATGGGTATGAGTATGAGTTTAAGAATGAGTATGAGTACGAGTATGTGCATGAGTATGAGTATGTGTATGAGTATGAGTATGAGTATGAGTATGAGTATGAGTATAAGTATGAGAATGAGTATGAGTGTGAGTATGAGAATGAGTATGAGTATGTGTATGAGTATGAGTATGAGTATGAGTGTGAGTATGAGTATGAGTATGAGTATGAGTATGAATATGAGTATGAGTATGAGTATAAGTATTAGTATGAGTATGAGTACGAGTATTAGTATGAGTATGAGTATGAGTATGAGTTTAAGTATGAGTATGAGTATGAGTATGTGCATGAGTATGAGTATGTGTATGAGTATGAGTATGAGTATTAGTATGAGTATAAGTATGAGAATGAGTATGAGTGTGAGTATGAGAATGAGTATGAGTATGTGTATGAGTATGAGTATGAGTATGAGTATGAGTATGAGTATGAGTATGAGTATGAGTATGAGTATGAGAATGAGTATGAGTATGAGTATGAGTATGAGTATGAGGATGAGTATGAGTATAAGTATGAGTATGTGTATGAGTATGAGTATGAGTATGAGTATGACTATGAGTATGAGGATGAGTATGAGTATGAGTATGAGTATGAGTATGAGTATGACTATGAGTATGAGTATGACTATGACTATGACTATGACTATGAGAATGAGTATGAGTATGAGTATGAGTATTAGTATGAATATGAGTATGAGTATGAGTGTGAGTATGAGTATGAGTATGAGTATGAATATGAGTATGAGTATGAGTATGAGTATGAGTATGATTATGAGTATGAGTATGAGTATGAGTATGAGTATGAGAATGAGTATGAGTATGAGTATGAGTATGAGTATGAGCATGAGCATGAGCATGAGTATGAGTATGAGTATGAGTATGAGTATGAGTATGAGTATGAGTATGAGTATGAGTATGAGTATGAGTATGAGTATAAGTATTAGTATGAGTATGAGTACGAGTATTAGTATGAGTATGAGTATGAGTATGACTATGACTATGACTATGACTATGAGAATGAGTATGAGTATGAGTATGAGTATTAGTATGAATATGAGTATGAGTATGAGTGTGAGTATGAGTATGAGTATGAGTATGAGTATGAGTATGAGTATGAGTATGAGTATGAGTATGATTATGAGTATGAGTATGAGTATGAGTATGAGTATGAGAATGAGTATGAGTATGAGTATGAGTATGAGTATGAGCATGAGCATGAGCATGAGTATGAGTATGAGTATGAGTATGAGTATGAGTATGAGTATGAGTATGAGTATGAGTATGAGTATGAGTATGAGTATGAGTATAAGTATTAGTATGAGTATGAGTACGAGTATTAGTATGAGTATGAGTATGAGTATGAGTATGAGTTTAAGTATGAGTATGAGTACGAGTATGCGTATGAATATGAGTATGAGTATGAGTATGGGTATGAGTATGAGTATGAGTATGAGTATAAGTATGAGCATGAGCATGAGTATGAGTATGAGTATGAGTATGAGTAAGAGTATGAGTATGAGTATGAGTATAAGTATGAGTATGAGTATGAGTATGAGTATAAGTATTAGTATGAGTATGAGTTAGAGTATGAGTATGTGTATGAGTATGAGTATGAGTATGAGTATGTGTATGAGTATGAGTATGACTATGAGTATGAGTATGACTATGACTATGACTATGACTATGAGAATGAGTATGAGTATGAGTATTAGTATGAATATGAGTATGAGTATGAGTGTGAGTATGAGTATGAGTATGAGTATGAGTATGAGTATGAGTATGAGTATGAGTATGATTATGTGTATGAGTATGAGTATGAGTATGAGTATGAGTATGAGAATGAGTATGAGTATGAGTATGAGTATGAGTATGAGTATGAGCATGAGCATGAGCATGAGTATGAGTATGAGTATGAGTATGAGTATGAGTATGAGTATGAGTATGAGTATGAGTATGAGTATGAGTATGAGTATGAGTATAAGTATTAGTATGAGTATGAGTACGAGTATTAGTATGAGTATGAGTATGAGTATGAGTATGAGTTTAAGTATGAGTATGAGTACGAGTATGCGTATGAATATGAGTATGAGTATGAGTATGAGTATGGGTATGAGTATGAGTATGAGTATGAGTATAAGTATGAGCATGAGCATGAGTATGAGTATGAGTATGAGTATGAGTAAGAGTATGAGTATGAGTATGAGTATAAGTATGAGTATGAGTATGAGTATGAGTATGAGTATGAGTATGAGTATAAGTATTAGTATGAGTATGAGTTAGAGTATGAGTATGTGTATGAGTATGAGTATGAGTATGAGTATGAGTATGAGTATGAGTATGACTATGAGTATGAGTATGACTATGACTATGAGAATGAGTGTGAGTATGAGTATTAGTATGAATATGAGTATGAGTATGAGTGTGAGTATGAGTATGAGTATGAGTATGAGTATGAGTATGTGTATGAGTATGAGTATGAGTATGAGTATGAGTATGAGAATGAGTATGAGTATGAGTATGAGTATGAGTATGAACATGAGCATGAGCATGAGTATGAGTATGAGTATGAGTATGAGTATGAGTATGAGTATGAGTATAAGTATTAGTATGAGTATGAGTTAGAGTATGAGTATGTGTATGAGTATGAGTATGAGTATGAGTATGAGTATGAGTATGAGTATGAGTATGAGTATGAGTATGAGTATGAGTATGTGTATGAGTATGAGTATGAGTATGAGTATGAGGATGAGTATGAGTATGAGTATGAGTATGAGTTTAAGTATGAGTCTGAGTACGAGTATGCGTATGAATATGAGTATGAGTATGAGTATGGGTATGAGTATGAGTATGAGTATGAGTATGAGTATGAGTATGAGTATGAGTATGTGTATGAGTATGAGTATGAGTATGAGTATGAGTATGAGTATAAGTATGAGAATGAGTATGAGTGTGAGTATGAGAATGAGTATGAGTATGTGTATGAGTATGAGTATGAGTATAAGTATGAGTATGAGTATGAGTATGAGTATGAGTATGAGTATGAGTATGAGTATGAGTATGAGTATGAGTATGAGTATGAGTATGAGTATGAGTATGAGTGTGAGTATGAGTATGAGTATGAGTATGAGTATGAGAATGAGTATGAGTATGAGTATGAGTATGAGAATGAGTATGAGTATGAGTATGAGTATGAGTATGAGCATGAGCATGAGCATGAGTATGAGTTTAAGTATGAGTATGAGTATGAGTATGTGTATGAGTATAAGTATGAGTATGAGTATGAGTATGAGTATGAGTATGCGTATGACTATGAGTATGAGTATGACTATGACTATGACTATGACTATGAGTATGAGTATGAGTATGAGTATGAGTATGAGTATGAGTGTGAGTATGAGTATGAGTATGAGTATGAGTATGAGTGTGAGTATGAGTATGAGTATGAGTATGAGAATTAGTATGAGTATGAGTATGAGTATAAGTATGAGCATGAGCATGAGTATGAGTATGAGTATGAGTATGAGTATGAGTATGAGTATGAGTATAAGTATGAGTATGAGTATGAGTATGAGTATGAGTATGAGTATGAGTATGAGTATGAGTATGAGTATGAGTGTGAGTGTGAGTGCGAATGTGAGTATGAGTATGAGTATGAGTATGAGTATGAGTATGTGTATGAGTATGAGTATGAGTATGACTATGAGTATGAGCATGAGTATGAGTATGAGTATGAGTATGAGTATGAGTATGAGTATGAGTATGAGTATGAGTATGAGTATGAGTATGAGTATAAGTATGAGAATGAGTATGAGTGTGAGTATGAGAATGAGTATGAGTATGTGTATGAGTATGAGTTTGAGTATGAGTATGAGTATGAGTATGAGTATGAGTATGAGTATGAGTATGTGTATGAGTATGAGTATGAGTATGAGTATGAGGATGAGTATGAGTATGAGTATGAGTTTAAGTATGAGTCTGAGTACGAGTATGCGTATGAATATGAGTATGAGTATGAGTATGGGTATGAGTATGAGTATGAGTATGAGTATGAGTATGAGTATGAGTATGAGTATGAGTATGAGTATGTGTATGAGTATGAGTATGAGTATGAGTATGAGTATAAGTATGAGAATGAGTATGTGTATGAGTATGAGTATGAGTATGAGTATGAGTATGAGTGTGAGTGTGAGTGCGAATGTGAGTATGAGTATGAGTATGAGTATGAGTATGTGTATGAGTATGAGTATGAGTATGAGTATGAGTATGAGTATAAGTATGAGTATGAGTATGAGTATGACTATGAGTATGAGTATGAGTATAAGTATTAGTATTAGTATGAGTACGAGTATTAGTATGAGTATGAGTATGAGTATGAGTATGAGTATGAGCATGAGCATGAGCATGAGTATGAGTATGAGTATGAGTATGAGTGTGAGTGTGAGTGCGAATGTGAGTATGAGTATGAGTATGAGTATGAGTATGTGTATGAGTATGAGTATGAGTATGACTATGAGTATGAGTATGAGTATGAGTATGAGTATGAGTATGAGTATGAGTATGAGTATGAGTATGAGTATGAGTATGAGTATGAGTATGAGTATGAGTATAAGTATGAGAATGAGTATGAGTGTGAGTATGAGAATGAGTATGAGTATGTGTATGAGTATGAGTTTGAGTATGAGTATGAGTATGAGTATGAGTATGAGTATGAGTATGAGTATGTGTATGAGTATGAGTATGAGTATGAGTATGAGGATGAGTATGAGTATGAGTATGAGTATGAGTATGTGTATGAGTATGAGTATGAGTATGAGTATGAGTATGAGTATGAGGATGAGTATGTGTATGAGTATGAGTATGAGTTTAAGTATGAGTCTGAGTACGAGTATGCGTATGAATGTGAGTATGAGTATGAGTATGGGTATGAGTATGAGTATGAGTATGAGTATGAGTATGAGTATGAGTATGAGTATGTGTATGAGTATGAGTATGAGTATGAGTATGAGTATAAGTATGAGAATGAGTATGAGTGTGAGTATGAGAATGAGTATGAGTATGTGTATGAGTATGAGTATGAGTATGAGTATGAGTATGAGTATGAGTATGAGTATGAGTATGAGTATGAGTATGAGTATGAGTATGAGTATGAGTATGAGTATGAGTATGAGTATGAGTATGAGTGTGAGTATGAGTATGAGTATGAGTATGAGTATGAGTATGAGAATGAGTATGAGTATGAGTATGAGTATGAGAATGAGTATGAGTATGAGTATGAGTATGAGTATGAGCATGAGCATGAGCATGAGTATGAGTTTAAGTATGAGTATGAGTATGAGTATGTGTATGAGTATAAGTATGAGTATGAGTATGAGTATGAGTATGAGTATGAGTATGACTATGAGTATGAGTATGACTATGACTATGACTATGACTATGACTATGAGTATGAGTATGAGTATGAGTATGAGTATGAGTGTGAGTATGAGTATGAGTATGAGTGTGAGTATGAGTATGAGTATGAGTATGAGTATGAGTATGAGAATGAGTATGAGTATGAGTATGAGTATGAGAATGAGTATGAGTATGAGTATGAGTATGAGTATGAGTATGACTATGAGTATGAGGATGAGTATGAGTATGAGTATGAGTATGAGTATGAGTATGACTATGAGTATGAGTATGACTATGACTATGACTATGACTATGAGAATGAGTATGAGTATGAGTATGAGTATTAGTATGAATATGAGTATGAGTATGAGTGTGAGTATGAGTATGAGTATGAGTATGAGTATGAGTATGAGTATGAGTATGAGTATGATTATGTGTATGAGTATGAGTATGAGTATGAGTATGAGTATGAGAATGAGTATGAGTATGAGTATGAGTATGAGTATGAGTATGAGCATGGGCATGAGCATGAGTATGAGTATGAGTATGAGTATGAGTATGAGTATGAGTATGAGTATGAGTATGAGTATGAGTATGAGTATGAGTATGAGTATGAGTATGAGTATAAGTATTAGTATGAGTATGAGTACGAGTATTAGTATGAGTATGAGTATGAGTATGAGTATGAGTATGAGTTTAAGTATGAGTATGAGTACGAGTATGCGTATGAATATGAGTATGAGTATGAGTATGGGTATGAGTATGAGTATGAGTATGAGTATAAGTATGAGCATGAGCATGAGTATGAGTATGAGTATGAGTATGAGTAAGAGTATGAGTATGAGTATGAGTATAAGTATGAGTATGAGTATGAGTATGAGTATGAGTATAAGTATTAGTATGAGTATGAGTTAGAGTATGAGTATGTGTATGAGTATGAGTATGAGTATGAGTATGAGTATGAGTATGAGTATGACTATGAGTATGAGTATGACTATGACTATGACTATGACTATGAGAATGAGTATGAGTATGAGTATTAGTATGAATATGAGTATGAGTATGAGTGTGAGTATGAGTATGAGTATGAGTATGAGTATGAGTATGAGTATGAGTATGATTATGTGTATGAGTATGAGTATGAGTATGAGTATGAGTATGAGAATGAGTATGAGTATGAGTATGAGTATGAGTATGAGTATGAGCATGAGCATGAGCATGAGTATGAGTATGAGTATGAGTATGAGTATGAGTATGAGTATGAGTATGAGTATGAGTATGAGTACGAGTATGAGTATGAGTATAAGTATTAGTATGAGTATGAGTACGAGTATTAGTATGAGTATGAGTATGAGTATGAGTATGAGTTTAAGTATGAGTATGAGTACGAGTATGCGTATGAATATGAGTATGAGTATGAGTATGAGTATGGGTATGAGTATGAGTATGAGTATGAGTATAAGTATGAGCATGAGCATGAGTATGAGTATGAGTATGAGTATGAGTAAGAGTATGAGTATGAGTATGAGTATAAGTATGAGTATGAGTATGAGTATGAGTATGAGTATGAGTATGAGTATAAGTATTAGTATGAGTATGAGTTAGAGTATGAGTATGTGTATGAGTATGAGTATGAGTATGAGTATGAGTATGAGTATGAGTATGACTATGAGTATGAGTATGACTATGACTATGACTATGAGAATGAGTGTGAGTATGAGTATTAGTATGAATATGAGTATGAGTATGAGTGTGAGTATGAGTATGAGTATGAGTATGAGTATGAGTATGAGTATGAGTATGTGTATGAGTATGAGTATGAGTATGAGTATGAGTATGAGAATGAGTATGAGTATGAGTATGAGTATGAGTATGAACATGAGCATGAGCATGAGTATGAGTATGAGTATGAGTATGAGTATGAGTATGAGTATGAGTATAAGTATTAGTATGAGTATGAGTTAGAGTATGAGTATGTGTATGAGTATGAGTATGAGTATGAGTATGAGTATGAGTATGAGTATGAGTATGAGTATGAGTATGAGTATGTGTATGAGTATGAGTATGAGTATGAGTATGAGGATGAGTATGAGTATGAGTATGAGTATGAGTTTAAGTATGAGTCTGAGTACGAGTATGCGTATGAATATGAGTATGAGTATGAGTATGGGTATGAGTATGAGTATGAGTATGAGTATGAGTATGAGTATGAGTATGAGTATGTGTATGAGTATGAGTATGAGTATGAGTATGAGTATAAGTATGAGAATGAGTATGAGTGTGAGTATGAGAATGAGTATGAGTATGTGTATGAGTATGAGTATGAGTATGAGTATGAGTATGAGTATGAGTATGAGTATGAGTATGAGTATGAGTATGAGTATGAGTATGAGTATGAGTATGAGTATGAGTATGAGTATGAGTATGAGTATGAGTATGAGTATGAGTATGAGTGTGAGTATGAGTATGAGTATGAGTATGAGTATGAGAATGAGTATGAGTATGAGTATGAGTATGAGAATGAGTATGAGTATGAGTATGAGTATGAGTATGAGCATGAGCATGAGCATGAGTATGAGTTTAAGTATGAGTATGAGTATGAGTATGTGTATGAGTATAAGTATGAGTATGAGTATGAGTATGAGTATGAGTATGCGTATGACTATGAGTATGAGTATGACTATGACTATGACTATGACTATGAGTATGAGTATGAGTATGAGTATGAGTATGAGTGTGAGTATGAGTATGAGTATGAGTATGAGTATGAGTATGAGTATGAGTATGAGTATGAGTATGAGAATGAGTATGAGTATGAGTATGAGTATAAGTATGAGCATGAGCATGAGTATGAGTATGAGTATGAGTATGAGTATGAGTATGAGTATGAGTATGGGTATGAGTATGAGTATGAGTATGAGTATAAGTATGAGCATGAGCATGAGTATGAGTATGAGTATGAGTATGAGTAAGAGTATGAGTATGAGTATGAGTATAAGTATGAGTATGAGTATGAGTATGAGTATGAGTATGAGTATGAGTATGAGTATGAGTATGAGTATGAGTATGAGTATAAGTATGAGCATGAGCATGAGTATGAGTATGAGTATGAGTATGAGTAAGAGTATGAGTATGAGTATGAGTATAAGTATGAGTATGAGTATGAGTATGAGTATGAGTATGAGTATGAGTATAAGTATTAGTATGAGTATGAGTTAGAGTATGAGTATGTGTATGAGTATGAGTATGAGTATGAGTATGAGTATGAGTATGAGTATGAGTATGACTATGAGTATGAGTATGACTATGACTATGAGAATGAGTGTGAGTATGAGTATTAGTATGAATATGAGTATGAGTATGAGTGTGAGTATGAGTATGAGTATGAGTATGAGTATGAGTATGTGTATGAGTATGAGTATGAGTATGAGTATGAGTATGAGAATGAGTATGAGTATGAGTATGAGTATGAGTATGAACATGAGCATGAGCATGAGTATGAGTATGAGTATGAGTATGAGTATGAGTATGAGTATGAGTATAAGTATTAGTATGAGTATGAGTTAGAGTATGAGTATGTGTATGAGTATGAGTATGAGTATGAGTATGAGTATGAGTATGAGTATGAGTATGAGTATGAGTATGAGTATGAGTATGTGTATGAGTATGAGTATGAGTATGAGTATGAGGATGAGTATGAGTATGAGTATGAGTATGAGTTTAAGTATGAGTCTGAGTACGAGTATGCGTATGAATATGAGTATGAGTATGAGTATGGGTATGAGTATGAGTATGAGTATGAGTATGAGTATGAGTATGAGTATGAGTATGTGTATGAGTATGAGTATGAGTATGAGTATGAGTATGAGTATAAGTATGAGAATGAGTATGAGTGTGAGTATGAGAATGAGTATGAGTATGTGTATGAGTATGAGTATGAGTATAAGTATGAGTATGAGTATGAGTATGAGTATGAGTATGAGTATGAGTATGAGTATGAGTATGAGTATGAGTATGAGTATGAGTATGAGTATGAGTATGAGTATGAGTGTGAGTATGAGTATGAGTATGAGTATGAGTATGAGAATGAGTATGAGTATGAGTATGAGTATGAGAATGAGTATGAGTATGAGTATGAGTATGAGTATGAGCATGAGCATGAGCATGAGTATGAGTTTAAGTATGAGTATGAGTATGAGTATGTGTATGAGTATAAGTATGAGTATGAGTATGAGTATGAGTATGAGTATGCGTATGACTATGAGTATGAGTATGACTATGACTATGACTATGACTATGAGTATGAGTATGAGTATGAGTATGAGTATGAGTATGAGTGTGAGTATGAGTATGAGTATGAGTATGAGTATGAGTGTGAGTATGAGTATGAGTATGAGTATGAGAATTAGTATGAGTATGAGTATGAGTATAAGTATGAGCATGAGCATGAGTATGAGTATGAGTATGAGTATGAGTATGAGTATGAGTATGAGTATAAGTATGAGTATGAGTATGAGTATGAGTATGAGTATGAGTATGAGTATGAGTATGAGTATGAGTATGAGTGTGAGTGTGAGTGCGAATGTGAGTATGAGTATGAGTATGAGTATGAGTATGAGTATGTGTATGAGTATGAGTATGAGTATGACTATGAGTATGAGCATGAGTATGAGTATGAGTATGAGTATGAGTATGAGTATGAGTATGAGTATGAGTATGAGTATGAGTATGAGTATGAGTATGAGTATAAGTATGAGAATGAGTATGAGTGTGAGTATGAGAATGAGTATGAGTATGTGTATGAGTATGAGTTTGAGTATGAGTATGAGTATGAGTATGAGTATGAGTATGAGTATGAGTATGTGTATGAGTATGAGTATGAGTATGAGTATGAGGATGAGTATGAGTATGAGTATGAGTTTAAGTATGAGTCTGAGTACGAGTATGCGTATGAATATGAGTATGAGTATGAGTATGGGTATGAGTATGAGTATGAGTATGAGTATGAGTATGAGTATGAGTATGAGTATGAGTATGAGTATGTGTATGAGTATGAGTATGAGTATGAGTATGAGTATAAGTATGAGAATGAGTATGTGTATGAGTATGAGTATGAGTATGAGTATGAGTATGAGTGTGAGTGTGAGTGCGAATGTGAGTATGAGTATGAGTATGAGTATGAGTATGTGTATGAGTATGAGTATGAGTATGAGTATGAGTATGAGTATAAGTATGAGTATGAGTATGAGTATGACTATGAGTATGAGTATGAGTATAAGTATTAGTATTAGTATGAGTACGAGTATTAGTATGAGTATGAGTATGAGTATGAGTATGAGTATGAGCATGAGCATGAGCATGAGTATGAGTATGAGTATGAGTATGAGTGTGAGTGTGAGTGCGAATGTGAGTATGAGTATGAGTATGAGTATGAGTATGTGTATGAGTATGAGTATGAGTATGACTATGAGTATGAGTATGAGTATGAGTATGAGTATGAGTATGAGTATGAGTATGAGTATGAGTATGAGTATGAGTATGAGTATGAGTATGAGTATGAGTATAAGTATGAGAATGAGTATGAGTGTGAGTATGAGAATGAGTATGAGTATGTGTATGAGTATGAGTTTGAGTATGAGTATGAGTATGAGTATGAGTATGAGTATGAGTATGAGTATGTGTATGAGTATGAGTATGAGTATGAGTATGAGGATGAGTATGAGTATGAGTATGAGTATGAGTATGTGTATGAGTATGAGTATGAGTATGAGTATGAGTATGAGTATGAGGATGAGTATGTGTATGAGTATGAGTATGAGTTTAAGTATGAGTCTGAGTACGAGTATGCGTATGAATGTGAGTATGAGTATGAGTATGGGTATGAGTATGAGTATGAGTATGAGTATGAGTATGAGTATGAGTATGAGTATGTGTATGAGTATGAGTATGAGTATGAGTATGAGTATAAGTATGAGAATGAGTATGAGTGTGAGTATGAGAATGAGTATGAGTATGTGTATGAGTATGAGTATGAGTATGAGTATGAGTATGAGTATGAGTATGAGTATGAGTATGAGTATGAGTATGAGTATGAGTATGAGTATGAGTATGAGTATGAGTATGAGTATGAGTATGAGTGTGAGTATGAGTATGAGTATGAGTATGAGTATGAGTATGAGAATGAGTATGAGTATGAGTATGAGTATGAGAATGAGTATGAGTATGAGTATGAGTATGAGTATGAGCATGAGCATGAGCATGAGTATGAGTTTAAGTATGAGTATGAGTATGAGTATGTGTATGAGTATAAGTATGAGTATGAGTATGAGTATGAGTATGAGTATGAGTATGACTATGAGTATGAGTATGACTATGACTATGACTATGACTATGACTATGAGTATGAGTATGAGTATGAGTATGAGTATGAGTGTGAGTATGAGTATGAGTATGAGTGTGAGTATGAGTATGAGTATGAGTATGAGTATGAGTATGAGAATGAGTATGAGTATGAGTATGAGTATGAGAATGAGTATGAGTATGAGTATGAGTATGAGTATGAGTATGACTATGAGTATGAGGATGAGTATGAGTATGAGTATGAGTATGAGTATGAGTATGACTATGAGTATGAGTATGACTATGACTATGACTATGACTATGAGAATGAGTATGAGTATGAGTATGAGTATTAGTATGAATATGAGTATGAGTATGAGTGTGAGTATGAGTATGAGTATGAGTATGAGTATGAGTATGAGTATGAGTATGAGTATGATTATGTGTATGAGTATGAGTATGAGTATGAGTATGAGTATGAGAATGAGTATGAGTATGAGTATGAGTATGAGTATGAGTATGAGCATGGGCATGAGCATGAGTATGAGTATGAGTATGAGTATGAGTATGAGTATGAGTATGAGTATGAGTATGAGTATGAGTATGAGTATGAGTATGAGTATGAGTATGAGTATAAGTATTAGTATGAGTATGAGTACGAGTATTAGTATGAGTATGAGTATGAGTATGAGTATGAGTATGAGTTTAAGTATGAGTATGAGTACGAGTATGCGTATGAATATGAGTATGAGTATGAGTATGGGTATGAGTATGAGTATGAGTATGAGTATAAGTATGAGCATGAGCATGAGTATGAGTATGAGTATGAGTATGAGTAAGAGTATGAGTATGAGTATGAGTATAAGTATGAGTATGAGTATGAGTATGAGTATGAGTATAAGTATTAGTATGAGTATGAGTTAGAGTATGAGTATGTGTATGAGTATGAGTATGAGTATGAGTATGAGTATGAGTATGAGTATGACTATGAGTATGAGTATGACTATGACTATGACTATGACTATGAGAATGAGTATGAGTATGAGTATTAGTATGAATATGAGTATGAGTATGAGTGTGAGTATGAGTATGAGTATGAGTATGAGTATGAGTATGAGTATGAGTATGATTATGTGTATGAGTATGAGTATGAGTATGAGTATGAGTATGAGAATGAGTATGAGTATGAGTATGAGTATGAGTATGAGTATGAGCATGAGCATGAGCATGAGTATGAGTATGAGTATGAGTATGAGTATGAGTATGAGTATGAGTATGAGTATGAGTATGAGTACGAGTATGAGTATGAGTATAAGTATTAGTATGAGTATGAGTACGAGTATTAGTATGAGTATGAGTATGAGTATGAGTATGAGTTTAAGTATGAGTATGAGTACGAGTATGCGTATGAATATGAGTATGAGTATGAGTATGAGTATGGGTATGAGTATGAGTATGAGTATGAGTATAAGTATGAGCATGAGCATGAGTATGAGTATGAGTATGAGTATGAGTAAGAGTATGAGTATGAGTATGAGTATAAGTATGAGTATGAGTATGAGTATGAGTATGAGTATGAGTATGAGTATAAGTATTAGTATGAGTATGAGTTAGAGTATGAGTATGTGTATGAGTATGAGTATGAGTATGAGTATGAGTATGAGTATGAGTATGACTATGAGTATGAGTATGACTATGACTATGACTATGAGAATGAGTGTGAGTATGAGTATTAGTATGAATATGAGTATGAGTATGAGTGTGAGTATGAGTATGAGTATGAGTATGAGTATGAGTATGAGTATGTGTATGAGTATGAGTATGAGTATGAGTATGAGTATGAGAATGAGTATGAGTATGAGTATGAGTATGAGTATGAACATGAGCATGAGCATGAGTATGAGTATGAGTATGAGTATGAGTATGAGTATGAGTATGAGTATAAGTATTAGTATGAGTATGAGTTAGAGTATGAGTATGTGTATGAGTATGAGTATGAGTATGAGTATGAGTATGAGTATGAGTATGAGTATGAGTATGAGTATGAGTATGTGTATGAGTATGAGTATGAGTATGAGTATGAGGATGAGTATGAGTATGAGTATGAGTATGAGTTTAAGTATGAGTCTGAGTACGAGTATGCGTATGAATATGAGTATGAGTATGAGTATGGGTATGAGTATGAGTATGAGTATGAGTATGAGTATGAGTATGAGTATGAGTATGTGTATGAGTATGAGTATGAGTATGAGTATGAGTATAAGTATGAGAATGAGTATGAGTGTGAGTATGAGAATGAGTATGAGTATGTGTATGAGTATGAGTATGAGTATGAGTATGAGTATGAGTATGAGTATGAGTATGAGTATGAGTATGAGTATGAGTATGAGTATGAGTATGAGTATGAGTATGAGTATGAGTATGAGTATGAGTATGAGTATGAGTATGAGTATGAGTGTGAGTATGAGTATGAGTATGAGTATGAGTATGAGAATGAGTATGAGTATGAGTATGAGTATGAGAATGAGTATGAGTATGAGTATGAGTATGAGTATGAGCATGAGCATGAGCATGAGTATGAGTTTAAGTATGAGTATGAGTATGAGTATGTGTATGAGTATAAGTATGAGTATGAGTATGAGTATGAGTATGAGTATGCGTATGACTATGAGTATGAGTATGACTATGACTATGACTATGACTATGAGTATGAGTATGAGTATGAGTATGAGTATGAGTGTGAGTATGAGTATGAGTATGAGTATGAGTATGAGTATGAGTATGAGTATGAGTATGAGTATGAGAATGAGTATGAGTATGAGTATGAGTATAAGTATGAGCATGAGCATGAGTATGAGTATGAGTATGAGTATGAGTATGAGTATGAGTATGAGTATAAGTATGAGTATGAGTATGAGTATGAGTATGAGTATGAGTATGAGTATGAGTATGAGTATGAGTGTGAGTGTGAGTGTGAGTGCGAATGTGAGTATTAGTATGAGTATGAGTATGAGTATGTGTATGAGTATGAGTATGAGTATGACTATGAGTATGAGTATGAGTATGAGTATGAGTATGAGTATGAGTATGAGTATGAGTATGAGTATGAGTATGAGTATGAGTATGAGTATGAGTATGAGTATGAGGATGAGTATGAGTATGAGTATGAGTATGAGTTTAAGTATGAGTCTGAGTACGAGTATGCGTATGAATATGAGTATGAGTATGAGTATGGGTATGAGTATGAGTATGAGTATGAGTATGAGTATGAGTATGAGTATGAGTATGAGTATGTGTATGAGTATGAGTATGAGTATGAGTATGAGTATAAGTATGAGAATGAGTATGTGTATGAGTATGAGTATGAGTATGAGTATGAGTATGAGTGTGAGTGTGAGTGCGAATGTGAGTATGAGTATGAGTATGAGTATGAGTATGTGTATGAGTATGAGTATGAGTATGAGTATGAGTATGAGTATAAGTATGAGTATGAGTATGAGTATGACTATGAGTATGAGTATGAGTATAAGTATTAGTATTAGTATGAGTACGAGTATTAGTATGAGTATGAGTATGAGTATGAGTATGAGTGTGAGTGTGAGTGCGAATGTGAGTATGAGTATGAGTATGAGTATGAGTATGTGTATGAGTATGAGTATGAGTATGACTATGAGTATGAGTATGAGTATGAGTATGAGTATGAGTATGAGTATGAGTATGAGTATGAGTATGAGTATGAGTATGAGTATGAGTATGAGTATGAGTATGAGTATGAGTATAAGTATGAGAATGAGTATGAGTGTGAGTATGAGAATGAGTATGAGTATGTGTATGAGTATGAGTTTGAGTATGAGTATGAGTATGAGTATGAGTATGAGTATGAGTATGAGTATGTGTATGAGTATGAGTATGAGTATGAGGATGAGTATGAGTATGAGTATGAGTATGAGTTTAAGTATGAGTCTGAGTACGAGTATGCGTATGAATATGAGTATGAGTATGAGTATGGGTATGAGTATGAGTATGAGTATGAGTATGAGTATGAGTATGAGTATGAGTATGAGTATGTGTATGAGTATGAGTATGAGTATGAGTATGAGTATGAGTATAAGTATGAGAATGAGTATGTGTATGAGTATGAGTATGAGTATGAGTATGAGTATGAGTGTGAGTGTGAGTGCGAATGTGAGTATGAGTATGAGTATCAGTATGAGTATGTGTATGAGTATGAGTATGAGTATGAGTATGAGTATAAGTATGAGTATGAGTATGAGTATGACTATGAGTATGAGTATGAGCATGAGCATGAGCATGAGTATGAGTATGAGTGTGAGTATGAGTATAAGTATGAGAATGAGTATGAGTGTGAGTATGAGAATGAGTATGAGTATGTGTATGAGTATGAGTTTGAGTATGAGTATGAGTATGAGTATGAGTATGAGTATGAGTATGAGTATGTGTATGAGTATGAGTATGAGTATGAGGATGAGTATGAGTATGAGTATGAGTATGAGTTTAAGTATGAGTCTGAGTACGAGTATGCGTATGAATATGAGTATGAGTATGAGTATGGGTATGAGTATGAGTATGAGTATGAGTATGAGTATGAGTATGAGTATGAGTATGAGTATGAGTATGAGTATGTGTATGAGTATGAGTATGAGTATGAGTATGAGTATAAGTATGAGAATGAGTATGTGTATGAGTATGAGTATGAGTATGAGTATGAGTATGAGTGTGAGTGTGAGTGCGAATGTGAGTATGAGTATGAGTATGAGTATGAGTATGTGTATGAGTATGAGTATGAGTATGAGTATGAGTATGAGTATAAGTATGAGTATGAGTATGAGTATGACTATGAGTATGAGTATGAGTATAAGTATTAGTATTAGTATGAGTACGAGTATTAGTATGAGTATGAGTATGAGTATGAGTATGAGTGTGAGTGTGAGTGCGAATGTGAGTATGAGTATGAGTATGAGTATGAGTATGTGTATGAGTATGAGTATGAGTATGACTATGAGTATGAGTATGAGTATGAGTATGAGTATGAGTATGAGTATGAGTATGAGTATGAGTATGTGTATGAGTATGAGTATGAGTATGAGTATGAGGATGAGTATGAGTATGAGTATGAGTATGAGTTTAAGTATGAGTCTGAGTACGAGTATGCGTATGAATATGAGTATGAGTATGAGTATGGGTATGAGTATGAGTATGAGTATGAGTATGAGTATGAGTATGAGTATGAGTATGTGTATGAGTATGAGTATGAGTATGAGTATGAGTATAAGTATGAGAATGAGTATGAGTGTGAGTATGAGAATGAGTATGAGTATGTGTATGAGTATGAGTATGAGTATGAGTATGAGTATGAGTATGAGTATGAGTATGAGTATGAGTATGAGTATGAGTATGAGTATGAGTATGAGTATGAGTATGAGTATGAGTATGAGTATGAGTATGAGTATGAGTATGAGTGTGAGTATGAGTATGAGTATGAGTATGAGTATGAGAATGAGTATGAGTATGAGTATGAGTATGAGAATGAGTATGAGTATGAGTATGAGTATGAGTATGAGCATGAGCATGAGCATGAGTATGAGTTTAAGTATGAGTATGAGTATGAGTATGTGTATGAGTATAAGTATGAGTATGAGTATGAGTATGAGTATGAGTATGCGTATGACTATGAGTATGAGTATGACTATGACTATGACTATGACTATGAGTATGAGTATGAGTATGAGTATGAGTATGAGTGTGAGTATGAGTATGAGTATGAGTATGAGTATGAGTATGAGTATGAGTATGAGTATGAGTATGAGAATGAGTATGAGTATGAGTATGAGTATAAGTATGAGCATGAGCATGAGTATGAGTATGAGTATGAGTATGAGTATGAGTATGAGTATGAGTATAAGTATGAGTATGAGTATGAGTATGAGTATGAGTATGAGTATGAGTATGAGTATGAGTATGAGTGTGAGTGTGAGTGTGAGTGCGAATGTGAGTATTAGTATGAGTATGAGTATGAGTATGTGTATGAGTATGAGTATGAGTATGACTATGAGTATGAGTATGAGTATGAGTATGAGTATGAGTATGAGTATGAGTATGAGTATGAGTATGAGTATGAGTATGAGTATGAGTATGAGTATGAGTATGAGGATGAGTATGAGTATGAGTATGAGTATGAGTTTAAGTATGAGTCTGAGTACGAGTATGCGTATGAATATGAGTATGAGTATGAGTATGGGTATGAGTATGAGTATGAGTATGAGTATGAGTATGAGTATGAGTATGAGTATGAGTATGTGTATGAGTATGAGTATGAGTATGAGTATGAGTATAAGTATGAGAATGAGTATGTGTATGAGTATGAGTATGAGTATGAGTATGAGTATGAGTGTGAGTGTGAGTGCGAATGTGAGTATGAGTATGAGTATGAGTATGAGTATGTGTATGAGTATGAGTATGAGTATGAGTATGAGTATGAGTATAAGTATGAGTATGAGTATGAGTATGACTATGAGTATGAGTATGAGTATAAGTATTAGTATTAGTATGAGTACGAGTATTAGTATGAGTATGAGTATGAGTATGAGTATGAGTGTGAGTGTGAGTGCGAATGTGAGTATGAGTATGAGTATGAGTATGAGTATGTGTATGAGTATGAGTATGAGTATGACTATGAGTATGAGTATGAGTATGAGTATGAGTATGAGTATGAGTATGAGTATGAGTATGAGTATGAGTATGAGTATGAGTATGAGTATGAGTATGAGTATGAGTATAAGTATGAGAATGAGTATGAGTGTGAGTATGAGAATGAGTATGAGTATGTGTATGAGTATGAGTTTGAGTATGAGTATGAGTATGAGTATGAGTATGAGTATGAGTATGAGTATGAGTATGTGTATGAGTATGAGTATGAGTATGAGGATGAGTATGAGTATGAGTATGAGTATGAGTTTAAGTATGAGTCTGAGTACGAGTATGCGTATGAATATGAGTATGAGTATGAGTATGGGTATGAGTATGAGTATGAGTATGAGTATGAGTATGAGTATGAGTATGAGTATGAGTATGAGTATGTGTATGAGTATGAGTATGAGTATGAGTATGAGTATGAGTATAAGTATGAGAATGAGTATGTGTATGAGTATGAGTATGAGTATGAGTATGAGTATGAGTGTGAGTGTGAGTGCGAATGTGAGTATGAGTATGAGTATGAGTATGAGTATGTGTATGAGTATGAGTATGAGTATGAGTATGAGTATAAGTATGAGTATGAGTATGAGTATGACTATGAGTATGAGTATGAGCATGAGCATGAGCATGAGTATGAGTATGAGTGTGAGTATGAGTATGAGTATGAGTATGAATATGAGTATGAGTATGATTATAAGTATTAGTATGAGTATGAGTACGAGTATTAGTATGAGTATGGGTATGAGTATGAGTTTAAGAATGAGTATGAGTACGAGTATGTGCATGAGTATGAGTATGTGTATGAGTATGAGTATGAGTATGAGTATGAGTATGAGTATAAGTATGAGAATGAGTATGAGTGTGAGTATGAGAATGAATATGAGTATGTGTATGAGTATGAGTATGAGTATGAGTGTGAGTATGAGTATGAGTATGAGTATGAGTATGAATATGAGTATTAGTATGAGTATAAGTATTAGTATGAGTATGAGTACGAGTATTAGTATGAGTATGAGTATGAGTATGAGTTTAAGTATGAGTATGAGTATGAGTATGTGCATGAGTATGAGTATGTGTATGAGTATGAGTATGAGTATTAGTATGAGTATAAGTATGAGAATGAGTATGAGTATGTGTATGAGTATGAGTATGAGTATGAGTATGAGTATGAGTATGAGTATGAGTATGAGTATGAGTATGAGTATGAGTATGAGTATGAGTATGAGTATGAGTATGAGTATGAGTATGAGTATGAGTATGAGTATGAGTATGAGTATGAGTATGAGTATAAGTATGAGTATGAGTATAAGTATTAGTATGAGTATGAGTACGAGTATTAGTATGAGTATGAGTATGAGTATGAGTTTAAGTATGAGTATGAGTATGAGTATGAGTATGAATATGAGTATGAGTATGAGTATGAGGATGAGTATGAGTATAAGTATGAGTATGTGTATGAGTATGAGTATGAGTATGAGTATGAGTATGAGTATGAGTTAGAGTATGAGTATGTGTATGAGTATGAGTATGAGTATGAGTATGAGTATGAGTGTGAGTGCGAATGTGAGTATGAGTATGAGTATGAGTATGAGTATGAGTATGAGTATGAGTATGAGTATGAGTATGAGTATGAGTATAAGTATTAGTATGAGTATGAGTATGAGTATAAGTATGAGTATGATTATAAGTATTAGTATGAGTATGAGTACGAGTATTAGTATGAGTATGGGTATGAGTATGAGTTTAAGAATGAGTATGAGTACGAGTATGTGCATGAGTATGAGTATGTGTATGAGTATGAGTATGAGTATGAGTACGAGTATTAGTATGAGTATGAGTATGAGTATGAGTATGAGTTTAAGTATGAGTATGAGTACGAGTATGCGTATGAATATGAGTATGAGTATGAGTATGACTATGGGTATGAGTATGAGTATGAGTATGAGTATAAGTATGAGCATGAGCATGAGTATGAGTATGAGTATGAGTATGAGTAAGAGTATGAGTATGAGTATGAGTATAAGTATGAGTATGAGTATGAGTATGAGTATGAGTATGAGTATGAGTATAAGTATTAGTATGAGTATGAGTTAGAGTATGAGTATGTGTATGAGTATGAGTATGAGTATGAGTATGAGTATGAGTATGAATATGAGTATGACTATGAGTATGAGTATGACTATGAGTATGAGTATGTGTATGAGTATGAGTATGAGTATGAGTATGAGAATGAGTATGAGTATGAGTATGAGTATGAGTATGAGCATGAGCATGAGCATGAGTATGAGTATGAGTATGAGTATGAGTATGAGTATAAGTATTAGTATGAGTATGAGTTAGAGTATGAGTATGTGTATGAGTATGAGTATGAGTATGAGTATGAGTATGAGTATGAGTATGAGTATGAGTATGAGTATGAGTATGAGTATGAGCATGAGCATGAGCATGAGTATGAGTATGAGTGTGAGTATGAGTATGAGTATGAGTATGAGTATAAGTATGAGAATGAGTATGAGTGTGAGTATGAGAATGAGTATGAGTATGTGTATGAGTATGAGTTTGAGTATGAGTATGAGTATGAGTATGAGTATGAGTATGAGTATGAGTATGAGTATGTGTATGAGTATGAGTATGAGTATGAGTATGAGTATGAGTATGAGTATGAGGATGAGTATGAGTATGAGTATGAGTTAGAGTATGAGTATGTGTATGAGTATGAGTATGAGTATGAGTATGAGTATGAGTATGAGTATGAGTATGAGTATGACTATGAGTATGAGTATGACTATGACTATGACTATGAGAATGAGTATGAGTATGAGTATTAGTATGAATATGAGTATGAGTATGAGTGTGAGTATGAGTATGAGTATGAGTATGAGTATGAGTATGTGTATGAGTATGAGTATGAGTATGAGTATGAGAATGAGTATGAGTATGAGTATGAGTATGAGTATGAGCATGAGCATGAGCATGAGTATGAGTATGTGTATGAGTATGAGTATGAGTATGACTATGAGTATGAGTATGAGTATGAGTATAAGTATGAGTATGAGTATGAGTATGAGTATGAGTATGAGTATGAGTATGAGTATGAGTATGAGTATGAGTATGAGTATAAGTATGAGAATGAGTATGAGTGTGAGTATGAGAATGAGTATGAGTATGTGTATGAGTATGAGTTTGAGTATGAGTATGAGTATGAGTATGAGTATGAGTATGAGTATGAGTATGAGTATGAGTATGTGTATGAGTATGAGTATGAGTATGAGGATGAGTATGAGTATGAGTATGAGTATGAGTTTAAGTATGAGTCTGAGTACGAGTATGCGTATGAATATGAGTATGAGTATGAGTATGGGTATGAGTATGAGTATGAGTATGAGTATGAGTATGAGTATGAGTATGAGTATGAGTATGTGTATGAGTATGAGTATGAGTATGAGTATGAGTATAAGTGTGAGAATGAGTATGTGTATGAGTATGAGTATGAGTATGAGTATGAGTATGAGTGTGAGTGTGAGTGCGAATGTGAGTATGAGTATGAGTATGAGTATGAGTATGTGTATGAGTATGAGTATGAGTATGAGTATGAGTATGAGTATGAGTATAAGTATGAGTATGAGTATGAGTATGACTATGAGTATGAGTATGAGTATAAGTATTAGTATTAGTATGAGTACGAGTATTAGCATGAGTATGAGTATGAGTATGAGTATGAGTGTGAGTGTGAGTGCGAATGTGAGTATGAGTATGAGTATGAGTATGAGTATGTGTATGAGTATGAGTATGAGTATGACTATGAGTATGAGTATGAGTATGAGTATGAGTATGAGTATGAGTATGAGTATGAGTATGAGTATGAGTATGAGTATGAGTATGAGTATGAGTATGAGTATGAGTATAAGTATGAGAATGAGTATGAGTGTGAGTATGAGAATGAGTATGAGTATGTGTATGAGTATGAGTTTGAGTATGAGTATGAGTATGAGTATGAGTATGAGTATGAGTATGTGTATGAGTATGAGTATGAGTATGAGTATGAGGATGAGTATGAGTATGAGTATGAGTATGAGTTTAAGTATGAGTCTGAGTACGAGTATGCGTATGAATATGAGTATGAGTATGAGTATGGGTATGAGTATGAGTATGAGTATGAGTATGAGTATGAGTATGAGTATGAGTATGAGTATGTGTATGAGTATGAGTATGAGTATGAGTATGAGTATGAGTATAAGTATGAGAATGAGTATGTGTATGAGTATGAGTATGAGTATGAGTATGAGTATGAGTGTGAGTGTGAGTGCGAATGTGAGTATGAGTATGAGTATGAGTATGAGTATGTGTATGAGTATGAGTATGAGTATGAGTATGAGTATGAGTATGAGTATAAGTATGAGTATGAGTATGAGTATGACTATGAGTATGAGTATGAGTATAAGTATTAGTATTAGTATGAGTACGAGTATTAGTATGAGTATGAGTATGAGTATGAGTATGAGTATGAGCATGAGCATGAGCATGAGTATGAGTATGAGTGTGAGTATGAGTATGAGTATGAGTATGAATATGAGTATGAGTATGATTATAAGAATTAGTATGAGTATGAGTACGAGTATTAGTATGAGTATGGGTATGAGTATGAGTTTAAGAATGAGTATGAGTACGAGTATGTGCATGAGTATGAGTATGTGTATGAGTATGAGTATGAGTATGAGTATGAGTATGAGTATAAGTATGAGAATGAGTATGAGTGTGAGTATGAGAATGAGTATGAGTATGTGTATGAGTATGAGTATGAGTATGAGTGTGAGTATGAGTATGAGTATGAGTATGAGTATGAATATGAGTATTAGTATGAGTATGAGTATGAGTATGAGTATGAGTATGAGTATGAGTATGTGTATGAGTATGAGTATGAGTATGAGTATGAGTATAAGTATGAGAATGAGTATGTGTATGAGTATGAGTATGAGTATGAGTATGAGTATGAGTATGAGTATGAGTTTAAGTATGAGTCTGAGTACGAGTATGCGTATGAATATGAGTATGAGTATGAGTATGGGTATGAGTATGAGTATGAGTATGAGTATGAGTATGAGTATGAGTATGAGTATGAGTATGTGTATGAGTATGAGTATGAGTATGAGTATGAGTATGAGTATAAGTATGAGAATGAGTATGTGTATGAGTATGAGTATGAGTATGAGTATGAGTATGAGTGTGAGTGTGAGTGCGAATGTGAGTATGAGTATGAGTATGAGTATGAGTATGTGTATGAGTATGAGTATGAGTATGAGTATGAGTATGAGTATAAGTATGAGTATGAGTATGAGTATGACTATGAGTATGAGTATGAGCATGAGCATGAGCATGAGTATGAGTATGAGTGTGAGTATGAGTATGAGTATGAGTATGAATATGAGTATGAGTATGATTATAAGTATTAGTATGAGTATGAGTACGAGTATTAGTATGAGTATGGGTATGAGTATGAGTTTAAGAATGAGTATGAGTACGAGTATGTGCATGAGTATGAGTATGTGTATGAGTATGAGTATGAGTATGAGTATGAGTATGAGTATAAGTATGAGAATGAGTATGAGTGTGAGTATGAGAATGAATATGAGTATGTGTATGAGTATGAGTATGAGTATGAGTGTGAGTATGAGTATGAGTATGAGTATGAGTATGAATATGAGTATTAGTATGAGTATAAGTATTAGTATGAGTATGAGTACGAGTATTAGTATGAGTATGAGTATGAGTATGAGTTTAAGTATGAGTATGAGTATGAGTATGTGCATGAGTATGAGTATGTGTATGAGTATGAGTATGAGTATTAGTATGAGTATAAGTATGAGAATGAGTATGAGTATGTGTATGAGTATGAGTATGAGTATGAGTATGAGTATGAGTATGAGTATGAGTATGAGTATGAGTATGAGTATGAGTATGAGTATGAGTATGAGTATGAGTATGAGTATGAGTATGAGTATGAGTATGAGTATGAGTATGAGTATGAGTATGAGTATGAGTATAAGTATGAGTATGAGTATAAGTATTAGTATGAGTATGAGTACGAGTATTAGTATGAGTATGAGTATGAGTATGAGTTTAAGTATGAGTATGAGTATGAGTATGAGTATGAATATGAGTATGAGTATGAGTATGAGGATGAGTATGAGTATAAGTATGAGTATGTGTATGAGTATGAGTATGAGTATGAGTATGAGTATGAGTATGAGTTAGAGTATGAGTATGTGTATGAGTATGAGTATGAGTATGAGTATGAGTATGAGTGTGAGTGCGAATGTGAGTATGAGTATGAGTATGAGTATGAGTATGAGTATGAGTATGAGTATGAGTATGAGTATGAGTATGAGTATAAGTATTAGTATGAGTATGAGTACGAGTATTAGTATGAGTATGAGTATGAGTATGAGTATGAGTTTAAGTATGAGTATGAGTACGAGTATGCGTATGAATATGAGTATGAGTATGAGTATGACTATGGGTATGAGTATGAGTATGAGTATGAGTATAAGTATGAGCATGAGCATGAGTATGAGTATGAGTATGAGTATGAGTAAGAGTATGAGTATGAGTATGAGTATAAGTATGAGTATGAGTATGAGTATGAGTATGAGTATGAGTATGAGTATGAGTATGTGCATGAGTATGAGTATGTGTATGAGTATGAGTATGAGTATTAGTATGAGTATAAGTATGAGAATGAGTATGAGTATGTGTATGAGTATGAGTATGAGTATGAGTATGAGTATGAGTATGAGTATGAGTATGAGTATGAGTATGAGTATGAGTATGAGTATGAGTATGAGTATGAGTATGAGTATGAGTATGAGTATGAGTATGAGTATGAGTATGAGTATGAGTATGAGTATGAGTATGAGTATGAGTATGAGTATGAGTATGAGTATGAGTATAAGTATGAGTATGAGTATAAGTATTAGTATGAGTATGAGTACGAGTATTAGTATGAGTATGAGTATGAGTATGAGTTTAAGTATGAGTATGAGTATGAGTATGAGTATGAATATGAGTATGAGTATGAGTATGAGGATGAGTATGAGTATAAGTATGAGTATGTGTATGAGTATGAGTATGAGTATGAGTATGAGTATGAGTATGAGTTAGAGTATGAGTATGTGTATGAGTATGAGTATGAGTATGAGTTAGAGTATGAGTATGTGTATGAGTATGAGTATGAGTATGAGTATGAGTATGAGTGTGAGTGCGAATGTGAGTATGAGTATGAGTATGAGTATGAGTATGAGTATGAGTATGAGTATGAGTATGAGTATGAGTATGAGTATAAGTATTAGTATGAGTATGAGTACGAGTATTAGTATGAGTATGAGTATGAGTATGAGTATGAGTTTAAGTATGAGTATGAGTACGAGTATGCGTATGAATATGAGTATGAGTATGAGTATGACTATGGGTATGAGTATGAGTATGAGTATGAGTATGAGTATGAGTATGAGTATGAGTATGAGTATGAGTATGTGTATGAGTATGAGTATGAGTATGAGTATGAGTATGAGTATGAGTATGAGGATGAGTATGAGTATGAGTATGAGTTAGAGTATGAGTATGTGTATGAGTATGAGTATGAGTATGAGTATGAGTATGAGTATGAGTATGAGTATGAGTATGACTATGAGTATGAGTATGACTATGACTATGACTATGAGAATGAGTATGAGTATGAGTATTAGTATGAATATGAGTATGAGTATGAGTGTGAGTATGAGTATGAGTATGAGTATGAGTATGAGTATGTGTATGAGTATGAGTATGAGTATGAGTATGAGAATGAGTATGAGTATGAGTATGAGTATGAGTATGAGCATGAGCATGAGCATGAGTATGAGTATGTGTATGAGTATGAGTATGAGTATGACTATGAGTATGAGTATGAGTATGAGTATGAGTATGAGTATGAGTATGAGTATGAGTATGAGTATGAGTATGAGTATGAGTATGAGTATGAGTATGAGTATGAGTATGAGTATAAGTATGAGAATGAGTATGAGTGTGAGTATGAGAATGAGTATGAGTATGTGTATGAGTATGAGTTTGAGTATGAGTATGAGTATGAGTATGAGTATGAGTATGAGTATGAGTATGAGTATGTGTATGAGTATGAGTATGAGTATGAGTATGAGGATGAGTATGAGTATGAGTATGAGTTTAAGTATGAGTCTGAGTACGAGTATGCGTATGAATATGAGTATGAGTATGAGTATGGGTATGAGTATGAGTATGAGTATGAGTATGAGTATGAGTATGAGTATGAGTATGAGTATGTGTATGAGTATGAGTATGAGTATGAGTATGAGTATAAGTGTGAGAATGAGTATGTGTATGAGTATGAGTATGAGTATGAGTATGAGTATGAGTGTGAGTGTGAGTGCGAATGTGAGTATGAGTATGAGTATGAGTATGAGTATGTGTATGAGTATGAGTATGAGTATGAGTATGAGTATGAGTATGAGTATAAGTATGAGTATGAGTATGAGTATGACTATGAGTATGAGTATGAGTATAAGTATTAGTATTAGTATGAGTACGAGTATTAGCATGAGTATGAGTATGAGTATGAGTATGAGTGTGAGTGTGAGTGCGAATGTGAGTATGAGTATGAGTATGAGTATGAGTATGAGTATGTGTATGAGTATGAGTATGAGTATGACTATGAGTATGAGTATGAGTATGAGTATGAGTATGAGTATGAGTATGAGTATGAGTATGAGTATGAGTATGAGTATGAGTATGAGTATGAGTATGAGTATGAGTATAAGTATGAGAATGAGTATGAGTGTGAGTATGAGAATGAGTATGAGTATGTGTATGAGTATGAGTTTGAGTATGAGTATGAGTATGAGTATGAGTATGAGTATGAGTATGTGTATGAGTATGAGTATGAGTATGAGTATGAGGATGAGTATGAGTATGAGTATGAGTATGAGTTTAAGTATGAGTCTGAGTACGAGTATGCGTATGAATATGAGTATGAGTATGAGTATGGGTATGAGTATGAGTATGAGTATGAGTATGAGTATGAGTATGAGTATGAGTATGAGTATGTGTATGAGTATGAGTATGAGTATGAGTATGAGTATGAGTATAAGTATGAGAATGAGTATGTGTATGAGTATGAGTATGAGTATGAGTATGAGTATGAGTGTGAGTGTGAGTGCGAATGTGAGTATGAGTATGAGTATGAGTATGAGTATGTGTATGAGTATGAGTATGAGTATGAGTATGAGTATGAGTATGAGTATAAGTATGAGTATGAGTATGAGTATGACTATGAGTATGAGTATGAGTATAAGTATTAGTATTAGTATGAGTACGAGTATTAGTATGAGTATGAGTATGAGTATGAGTATGAGTATGAGTATGAGCATGAGCATGAGCATGAGTATGAGTATGAGTGTGAGTATGAGTATGAGTATGAGTATGAATATGAGTATGAGTATGATTATAAGAATTAGTATGAGTATGAGTACGAGTATTAGTATGAGTATGGGTATGAGTATGAGTTTAAGAATGAGTATGAGTACGAGTATGTGCATGAGTATGAGTATGTGTATGAGTATGAGTATGAGTATGAGTATGAGTATGAGTATAAGTATGAGAATGAGTATGAGTGTGAGTATGAGAATGAGTATGAGTATGTGTATGAGTATGAGTATGAGTATGAGTGTGAGTATGAGTATGAGTATGAGTATGAGTATGAATATGAGTATTAGTATGAGTATGAGTATGAGTATGAGTATGAGTATGAGTATGAGTATGTGTATGAGTATGAGTATGAGTATGAGTATGAGTATAAGTATGAGAATGAGTATGTGTATGAGTATGAGTATGAGTATGAGTATGAGTATGAGTATGAGTATGAGTTTAAGTATGAGTCTGAGTACGAGTATGCGTATGAATATGAGTATGAGTATGAGTATGGGTATGAGTATGAGTATGAGTATGAGTATGAGTATGAGTATGAGTATGAGTATGAGTATGTGTATGAGTATGAGTATGAGTATGAGTATGAGTATAAGTATGAGAATGAGTATGTGTATGAGTATGAGTATGAGTATGAGTATGAGTATGAGTGTGAGTGTGAGTGCGAATGTGAGTATGAGTATGAGTATGAGTATGAGTATGTGTATGAGTATGAGTATGAGTATGAGTATGAGTATGAGTATAAGTATGAGTATGAGTATGAGTATGACTATGAGTATGAGTATGAGCATGAGCATGAGCATGAGTATGAGTATGAGTGTGAGTATGAGTATGAGTATGAGTATGAATATGAGTATGAGTATGATTATAAGTATTAGTATGAGTATGAGTACGAGTATTAGTATGAGTATGGGTATGAGTATGAGTTTAAGAATGAGTATGAGTACGAGTATGTGCATGAGTATGAGTATGTGTATGAGTATGAGTATGAGTATGAGTATGAGTATGAGTATAAGTATGAGAATGAGTATGAGTGTGAGTATGAGAATGAATATGAGTATGTGTATGAGTATGAGTATGAGTATGAGTGTGAGTATGAGTATGAGTATGAGTATGAGTATGAATATGAGTATTAGTATGAGTATAAGTATTAGTATGAGTATGAGTACGAGTATTAGTATGAGTATGAGTATGAGTATGAGTTTAAGTATGAGTATGAGTATGAGTATGTGCATGAGTATGAGTATGTGTATGAGTATGAGTATGAGTATTAGTATGAGTATAAGTATGAGAATGAGTATGAGTATGTGTATGAGTATGAGTATGAGTATGAGTATGAGTATGAGTATGAGTATGAGTATGAGTATGAGTATGAGTATGAGTATGAGTATGAGTATGAGTATGAGTATGAGTATGAGTATGAGTATGAGTATGAGTATGAGTATGAGTATAAGTATGAGTATGAGTATAAGTATTAGTATGAGTATGAGTACGAGTATTAGTATGAGTATGAGTATGAGTATGAGTTTAAGTATGAGTATGAGTATGAGTATGAGTATGAATATGAGTATGAGTATGAGTATGAGGATGAGTATGAGTATAAGTATGAGTATGTGTATGAGTATGAGTATGAGTATGAGTATGAGTATGAGTATGAGTTAGAGTATGAGTATGTGTATGAGTATGAGTATGAGTATGAGTATGAGTATGAGTGTGAGTGCGAATGTGAGTATGAGTATGAGTATGAGTATGAGTATGAGTATGAGTATGAGTATGAGTATGAGTATGAGTATGAGTATAAGTATTAGTATGAGTATGAGTACGAGTATTAGTATGAGTATGAGTATGAGTATGAGTATGAGTTTAAGTATGAGTATGAGTACGAGTATGCGTATGAATATGAGTATGAGTATGAGTATGACTATGGGTATGAGTATGAGTATGAGTATGAGTATAAGTATGAGCATGAGCATGAGTATGAGTATGAGTATGAGTATGAGTAAGAGTATGAGTATGAGTATGAGTATAAGTATGAGTATGAGTATGAGTATGAGTATGAGTATGAGTATGAGTATGAGTATAAGTATTAGTATGAGTATGAGTTAGAGTATGAGTATGTGTATGAGTATGAGTATGAGTATGAGTATGAGTATGAGTATGAGTATGAGTATGACTATGAGTATGAGTATGACTATGACTATGACTATGAGAATGAGTATGAGTATGAGTATTAGTATGAATATGAGTATGAGTATGAGTGTGAGTATGAGTATGAGTATGAGTATGAGTATGTGTATGAGTATGAGTATGAGTATGAGTATGAGTAAGAGTATGAGTATGAGTATGAGTATAAGTATGAGTATGAGTATGAGTATGAGTATGAGTATGAGTATGAGTATAAGTATTAGTATGAGTATGAGTTAGAGTATGAGTATGTGTATGAGTATGAGTATGAGTATGAGTATGAGTATGAGTATGAGTATGAGTATGACTATGAGTATGAGTATGACTATGACTATGACTATGAGAATGAGTATGAGTATGAGTATTAGTATGAATATGAGTATGAGTATGAGTGTGAGTATGAGTATGAGTATGAGTATGAGTATGAGTATGTGTATGAGTATGAGTATGAGTATGAGTATGAGAATGAGTATGAGTATGAGTATGAGTATGAGTATGAGCATGAGCATGAGCATGAGTATGAGTATGAGTATGAGTATGAGTATGAGTATAAGTATTAGTATGAGTATGAGTTAGAGTATGAGTATGTGTATGAGTATGAGTATGAGTATGAGTATGAGTATGAGTATGAGTATGAGTATGAGTATGAGTATGAGTATGAGTATGAGCATGAGCATGAGCATGAGTATGAGTATGAGTGTGAGTATGAGTATGAGTATGAGTATGAGTATAAGTATGAGAATGAGTATGTGTGAGTATGAGAATGAGTATGAGTATGTGTATGAGTATGAGTTTGAGTATGAGTATGAGTATGAGTATGAGTATGAGTATGAGTATGAGTATGAGTATGTGTATGAGTATGAGTATGAGTATGAGTATGAGTATGAGTATGAGTATGAGGATGAGTATGAGTATGAGTATGAGTTAGAGTATGAGTATGTGTATGAGTATGAGTATGAGTATGAGTATGAGTATGAGTATGAGTATGAGTATGAGTATGACTATGAGTATGAGTATGACTATGACTATGACTATGAGAATGAGTATGAGTATGAGTATTAGTATGAATATGAGTATGAGTATGAGTGTGAGTATGAGTATGAGTATGAGTATGAGTATGAGTATGTGTATGAGTATGAGTATGAGTATGAGTATGAGAATGAGTATGAGTATGAGTATGAGTATGAGTATGAGCATGAGCATGAGCATGAGTATGAGTATGTGTATGAGTATGAGTATGAGTATGACTATGAGTATGAGTATGAGTATGAGTATGAGTATGAGTATGAGTATGAGAATGAGTATGAGTATGAGTATGAGTATGAGTATGAGTATGAGTATGAGTATGAGTATGAGTATAAGTATGAGAATGAGTATGAGTGTGAGTATGAGAATGAGTATGAGTATGTGTATGAGTATGAGTTTGAGTATGAGTATGAGTATGAGTATGAGTATGAGTATGAGTATGAGTATGTGTATGAGTATGAGTATGAGTATGAGTATGAGGATGAGTATGAGTATGAGTATGAGTATGAGTTTAAGTATGAGTCTGAGTACGAGTATGCGTATGAATATGAGTATGAGTATGAGTATGGGTATGAGTATGAGTATGAGTATGAGTATGAGTATGAGTATGAGTATGAGTATGAGTATGTGTATGAGTATGAGTATGAGTATGAGTATGAGTATAAGTGTGAGAATGAGTATGTGTATGAGTATGAGTATGAGTATGAGTATGAGTATGAGTGTGAGTGTGAGTGCGAATGTGAGTATGAGTATGAGTATGAGTATGAGTATGTGTATGAGTATGAGTATGAGTATGAGTATGAGTATGAGTATAAGTATGAGTATGAGTATGAGTATGACTATGAGTATGAGTATGAGTATAAGTATTAGTATTAGTATGAGTACGAGTATTAGTATGAGTATGAGTATGAGTATGAGTATGAGTGTGAGTGTGAGTGCGAATGTGAGTATGAGTATGAGTATGAGTATGAGTATGTGTATGAGTATGAGTATGAGTATGACTATGAGTATGAGTATGAGTATGAGTATGAGTATGAGTATGAGTATGAGTATGAGTATGAGTATGAGTATGAGTATGAGTATGAGTATGAGTATGAGTATGAGTATAAGTATGAGAATGAGTATGAGTGTGAGTATGAGAATGAGTATGAGTATGTGTATGAGTATGAGTTTGAGTATGAGTATGAGTATGAGTATGAGTATGAGTATGAGTATGTGTATGAGTATGAGTATGAGTATGAGTATGAGGATGAGTATGAGTATGAGTATGAGTATGAGTTTAAGTATGAGTCTGAGTACGAGTATGCGTATGAATATGAGTATGAGTATGAGTATGGGTATGAGTATGAGTATGAGTATGAGTATGAGTATGAGTATGAGTATGAGTATGAGTATGTGTATGAGTATGAGTATGAGTATGAGTATGAGTATGAGTATAAGTATGAGAATGAGTATGTGTATGAGTATGAGTATGAGTATGAGTATGAGTATGAGTGTGAGTGTGAGTGCGAATGTGAGTATGAGTATGAGTATGAGTATGTGTATGAGTATGAGTATGAGTATGAGTATGAGTATGAGTATGAGTATAAGTATGAGTATGAGTATGAGTATGACTATGAGTATGAGTATGAGTATAAGTATTAGTATTAGTATGAGTACGAGTATTAGTATGAGTATGAGTATGAGTATGAGTATGAGTATGAGCATGAGCATGAGCATGAGTATGAGTATGAGTGTGAGTATGAGTATGAGTATGAGTATGAATATGAGTATGAGTATGATTATAAGAATTAGTATGAGTATGAGTACGAGTATTAGTATGAGTATGGGTATGAGTATGAGTTTAAGAATGAGTATGAGTACGAGTATGTGCATGAGTATGAGTATGTGTATGAGTATGAGTATGAGTATGAGTATGAGTATGAGTATAAGTATGAGAATGAGTATGAGTGTGAGTATGAGAATGAGTATGAGTATGTGTATGAGTATGAGTATGAGTATGAGTGTGAGTATGAGTATGAGTATGAGTATGAGTATGAATATGAGTATTAGTATGAGTATAAGTATTAGTATGAGTATGAGTACGAGTATTAGTATGAGTATGAGTATGAGTATGAGTTTAAGTATGAGTATGAGTATGAGTATGTGCATGAGTATGAGTATGTGTATGAGTATGAGTATGAGTATTAGTATGAGTATAAGTATGAGAATGAGTATGAGTATGTGTATGAGTATGAGTATGAGTATGAGTATGAGTATGAGTATGAGTATGAGTATGAGTATGAGTATGAGTATGAGTATGAGTATGAGTATGAGTATGAGTATGAGTATGAGTATGAGTATGAGTATGAGTATGAGTATGAGTATGAGTATGAGTATGAGTATGAGTATAAGTATGAGTATGAGTATAAGTATTAGTATGAGTATGAGTACGAGTATTAGTATGAGTATGAGTATGAGTATGAGTTTAAGTATGAGTATGAGTATGAGTATGAGTATGAATATGAGTATGAGTATGAGTATGAGGATGAGTATGAGTATAAGTATGAGTATGTGTATGAGTATGAGTATGAGTATGAGTATGAGTATGAGTATGAGTATGAGTATGAGTTAGAGTATGAGTATGTGTATGAGTATGAGTATGAGAATGAGTATGAGTATGAGTATGAGTATGAGTATGAGCATGAGCATGAGCATGAGTATGAGTATGTGTATGAGTATGAGTATGAGTATGACTATGAGTATGAGTATGAGTATGAGTATGAGTATGAGTATGAGTATGAGTATGAGTATAAGTATTAGTATGAGTATGAGTTAGAGTATGAGTATGTGTATGAGTATGAGTATGAGTATGAGTATGAGTATGAGTATGAGTATGAGTATGAGTATGAGTATGAGTATGAGTATGAGCATGAGCATGAGCATGAGTATGAGTATGAGTGTGAGTATGAGTATGAGTATGAGTATGAGTATAAGTATGAGAATGAGTATGAGTGTGAGTATGAGAATGAGTATGAGTATGTGTATGAGTATGAGTTTGAGTATGAGTATGAGTATGAGTATGAGTATGAGTATGAGTATGAGTATGAGTATGTGTATGAGTATGAGTATGAGTATGAGTATGAGTATGAGTATGAGTATGAGGATGAGTATGAGTATGAGTATGAGTTAGAGTATGAGTATGTGTATGAGTATGAGTATGAGTATGAGTATGAGTATGAGTATGAGTATGAGTATGAGTATGACTATGAGTATGAGTATGACTATGACTATGACTATGAGAATGAGTATGAGTATGAGTATTAGTATGAATATGAGTATGAGTATGAGTGTGAGTATGAGTATGAGTATGAGTATGAGTATGAGTATGTGTATGAGTATGAGTATGAGTATGAGTATGAGAATGAGTATGAGTATGAGTATGAGTATGAGTATGAGCATGAGCATGAGCATGAGTATGAGTATGTGTATGAGTATGAGTATGAGTATGACTATGAGTATGAGTATGAGTATGAGTATGAGTATGAGTATGAGTATGAGTATGAGTATGAGTATGAGTATGAGTATGAGTATGAGTATGAGTATGAGTATGAGTATAAGTATGAGAATGAGTATGAGTGTGAGTATGAGAATGAGTATGAGTATGTGTATGAGTATGAGTTTGAGTATGAGTATGAGTATGAGTATGAGTATGAGTATGAGTATGAGTATGTGTATGAGTATGAGTATGAGTATGAGTATGAGGATGAGTATGAGTATGAGTATGAGTATGAGTTTAAGTATGAGTCTGAGTACGAGTATGCGTATGAATATGAGTATGAGTATGAGTATGGGTATGAGTATGAGTATGAGTATGAGTATGAGTATGAGTATGAGTATGAGTATGAGTATGAGTATGAGTATGTGTATGAGTATGAGTATGAGTATGAGTATGAGTATAAGTGTGAGAATGAGTATGTGTATGAGTATGAGTATGAGTATGAGTATGAGTATGAGTGTGAGTGTGAGTGCGAATGTGAGTATGAGTATGAGTATGAGTATGAGTATGTGTATGAGTATGAGTATGAGTATGAGTATGAGTATGAGTATAAGTATGAGTATGAGTATGAGTATGACTATGAGTATGAGTATGAGTATAAGTATTAGTATTAGTATGAGTACGAGTATTAGTATGAGTATGAGTATGAGTATGAGTATGAGTGTGAGTGTGAGTGCGAATGTGAGTATGAGTATGAGTATGAGTATGAGTATGTGTATGAGTATGAGTATGAGTATGACTATGAGTATGAGTATGAGTATGAGTATGAGTATGAGTATGAGTATGAGTATGAGTATGAGTATGAGTATGAGTATGAGTATGAGTATGAGTATGAGTATGAGTATGAGTATAAGTATGAGAATGAGTATGAGTGTGAGTATGAGAATGAGTATGAGTATGTGTATGAGTATGAGTTTGAGTATGAGTATGAGTATGAGTATGAGTATGAGTATGAGTATGTGTATGAGTATGAGTATGAGTATGAGTATGAGGATGAGTATGAGTATGAGTATGAGTATGAGTTTAAGTATGAGTCTGAGTACGAGTATGCGTATGAATATGAGTATGAGTATGAGTATGGGTATGAGTATGAGTATGAGTATGAGTATGAGTATGAGTATGAGTATGAGTATGAGTATGAGTATGTGTATGAGTATGAGTATGAGTATGAGTATGAGTATGAGTATAAGTATGAGAATGAGTATGTGTATGAGTATGAGTATGAGTATGAGTATGAGTATGAGTGTGAGTGTGAGTGCGAATGTGAGTATGAGTATGAGTATGAGTATGAGTATGTGTATGAGTATGAGTATGAGTATGAGTATGAGTATGAGTATAAGTATGAGTATGAGTATGAGTATGACTATGAGTATGAGTATGAGTATAAGTATTAGTATTAGTATGAGTACGAGTATTAGTATGAGTATGAGTATGAGTATGAGTATGAGCATGAGCATGAGCATGAGTATGAGTATGAGTGTGAGTATGAGTATGAGTATGAGTATGAATATGAGTATGAGTATGATTATAAGAATTAGTATGAGTATGAGTACGAGTATTAGTATGAGTATGGGTATGAGTATGAGTTTAAGAATGAGTATGAGTACGAGTATGTGCATGAGTATGAGTATGTGTATGAGTATGAGTATGAGTATGAGTATGAGTATGAGTATAAGTATGAGAATGAGTATGAGTGTGAGTATGAGAATGAGTATGAGTATGTGTATGAGTATGAGTATGAGTATGAGTGTGAGTATGAGTATGAGTATGAGTATGAGTATGAATATGAGTATTAGTATGAGTATAAGTATTAGTATGAGTATGAGTACGAGTATTAGTATGAGTATGAGTATGAGTATGAGTTTAAGTATGAGTATGAGTATGAGTATGTGCATGAGTATGAGTATGTGTATGAGTATGAGTATGAGTATTAGTATGAGTATAAGTATGAGAATGAGTATGAGTATGTGTATGAGTATGAGTATGAGTATGAGTATGAGTATGAGTATGAGTATGAGTATGAGTATGAGTATGAGTATGAGTATGAGTATGAGTATGAGTATGAGTATGAGTATGAGTATGAGTATGAGTATGAGTATGAGTATGAGTATGAGTATGAGTATGAGTATGAGTATGAGTATGAGTATAAGTATGAGTATGAGTATAAGTATTAGTATGAGTATGAGTACGAGTATTAGTATGAGTATGAGTATGAGTATGAGTTTAAGTATGAGTATGAGTATGAGTATGAGTATGAATATGAGTATGAGTATGAGTATGAGGATGAGTATGAGTATAAGTATGAGTATGTGTATGAGTATGAGTATGAGTATGAGTATGAGTATGAGTATGAGTATGAGTTAGAGTATGAGTATGTGTATGAGTATGAGTATGAGTATGAGTATGAGTATGAGTGTGAGTGCGAATGTGAGTATGAGTATGAGTATGAGTATGAGTATGAGTATGTGTATGAGTATGAGTATGAGTATGAGTATGACTATGAGTATGAGGATGAGTATGAGTATGAGTATGAGTATGAGTATGAGTATGACTATGAGTATGAGTATGACTATGACTATGACTATGACTATGAGAATGAGTATGAGTATGAGTATGAGTATTAGTACGAATATGAGTATGAGTATGAGTGTGAGTATGAGTATGAGTATGAGTATGAGTATGAGTATGAGTATGAGTATGAGTATGAGTATGATTATGTGTATGAGTATGAGTATGAGTATGAGTATGAGTATGAGAATGAGTATGAGTATGAGTATGAGTATGAGTATGAGTATGAGCATGAGCATGAGCATGAGTATGAGTATGAGTATGAGTATGAGTATGAGTATGAGTATGAGTATGAGTATGAGTATGAGTATGAGTATGAGTATAAGTATTAGTATGAGTATGAGTACGAGTATTAGTATGAGTATGAGTATGAGTATGAGTATGAGTTTAAGTATGAGTATGAGTACGAGTATGCGTATGAATATGAGTATGAGTATGAGTATGAGTATGGGTATGAGTATGAGTATGAGTATGAGTATAAGTATGAGCATGAGCATGAGTATGAGTATGAGTATGAGTATGAGTAAGAGTATGAGTATGAGTATGAGTATAAGTATGAGTATGAGTATGAGTATGAGTATGAGTATGAGTATGAGTATAAGTATTAGTATGAGTATGAGTTAGAGTATGAGTATGTGTATGAGTATGAGTATGAGTATGAGTATGAGTATGAGTATGAGTATGAGTATGAGTATGACTATGAGTATGAGTATGACTATGACTATGACTATGAGAATGAGTATGAGTATGAGTATTAGTATGAATATGAGTATGAGTATGAGTATGAGTGTGAGTATGAGTATGAGTATGAGTATGAGTATGTGTATGAGTATGAGTATGAGTATGAGTATGAGTAAGAGTATGAGTATGAGTATGAGTATAAGTATGAGTATGAGTATGAGTATGAGTATGAGTATGAGTATGAGTATAAGTATTAGTATGAGTATGAGTTAGAGTATGAGTATGTGTATGAGTATGAGTATGAGTATGAGTATGAGTATGAGTATGAGTATGAGTATGACTATGAGTATGAGTATGACTATGACTATGACTATGAGAATGAGTATGAGTATGAGTATTAGTATGAATATGAGTATGAGTATGAGTGTGAGTATGAGTATGAGTATGAGTATGAGTATGAGTATGTGTATGAGTATGAGTATGAGTATGAGTATGAGAATGAGTATGAGTATGAGTATGAGTATGAGTATGAGCATGAGCATGAGCATGAGTATGAGTATGAGTATGAGTATGAGTATGAGTATAAGTATTAGTATGAGTATGAGTTAGAGTATGAGTATGTGTATGAGTATGAGTATGAGTATGAGTATGAGTATGAGTATGAGTATGAGTATGAGTATGAGTATGAGTATGAGTATGAGTATGAGCATGAGCATGAGCATGAGTATGAGTATGAGTGTGAGTATGAGTATGAGTATGAGTATGAGTATAAGTATGAGAATGAGTATGAGTGTGAGTATGAGAATGAGTATGAGTATGTGTATGAGTATGAGTTTGAGTATGAGTATGAGTATGAGTATGAGTATGAGTATGAGTATGAGTATGAGTATGTGTATGAGTATGAGTATGAGTATGAGTATGAGTATGAGTATGAGTATGAGGATGAGTATGAGTATGAGTATGAGTTAGAGTATGAGTATGTGTATGAGTATGAGTATGAGTATGAGTATGAGTATGAGTATGAGTATGAGTATGACTATGAGTATGAGTATGACTATGACTATGACTATGACTATGAGAATGAGTATGAGTATGAGTATTAGTATGAATATGAGTATGAGTATGAGTGTGAGTATGAGTATGAGTATGAGTATGAGTATGAGTATGTGTATGAGTATGAGTATGAGTATGAGTATGAGAATGAGTATGAGTATGAGTATGAGTATGAGTATGAGCATGAGCATGAGCATGAGTATGAGTATGAGTATGAGTATGAGTATAAGTATTAGTATGAGTATGAGTTAGAGTATGAGTATGTGTATGAGTATGAGTATGAGTATGAGTATGAGTATGAGTATGAGTATGAGTATGAGTATGAGTATGAGTATGAGTATGAGCATGAGCATGAGCATGAGTATGAGTATGAGTGTGAGTATGAGTATGAGTATGAGTATGAGTATAAGTATGAGAATGAGTATGAGTGTGAGTATGAGAATGAGTATGAGTATGAGTATGAGTATGAGTATGAGTATGAGTATGAGTATGTGTATGAGTATGAGTATGAGTATGAGTATGAGTATAAGTATGAGAATGAGTATGAGTGTGAGTATGAGAATGAGTATGAGTATGTGTATGAGTATGAGTATGAGTATGAGTATGAGTATGAGTATGAGTATGAGTATGAGTATGAGTATGAGTATGAGTATGAGTATGAGTACGAGTATTAGTATGAGTATGAGTATGAGTATGAGTTTAAGTATGAGTATGAGTATGAGTATGAGTATGAGTATGAGTATGAGTATGAGTATGAGGATGAGTATGAGTATAAGTATGAGTATGTGTATGAGTATGAGTATGAGTATGAGTATGAGTATGAGTATGAGTATGAGTTAGAGTATGAGTATGTGTATGAGTATGAGTATGAGTATGAGTATGAGTATGAGTGTGAGTGCGAATGTGAGTGTGAGTATGAGTATGAGTATGAGTATGAGTATGTGTATGAGTATGAGTATGAGTATGAGTATGACTATGAGTATGAGGATGAGTATGAGTATGAGTATGAGTATGAGTATGAGTATGACTATGAGTATGAGTATGACTATGACTATGACTATGACTATGAGAATGAGTATGAGTATGAGTATGAGTATTAGTATGAATATGAGTATGAGTATGAGTGTGAGTATGAGTATGTGTATGAGTATGAGTATGAGTATGAGTATGAGTATGAGTATGAGTGTGAGTGCGAATGTGAGTATGAGTATGAGTATGAGTATGAGTATGAGTATGTGTATGAGTATGAGTATGAGTATGAGTATGACTATGAGTATGAGGATGAGTATGAGTATGAGTATGAGTATGAGTATGAGTATGACTATGAGTATGAGTATGACTATGACTATGACTATGACTATGAGAATGAGTATGAGTATGAGTATGAGTATTAGTACGAATATGAGTATGAGTATGAGTGTGAGTATGAGTATGAGTATGAGTATGAGTATGAGTATGAGTATGAGTATGAGTATGAGTATGATTATGTGTATGAGTATGAGTATGAGTATGAGTATGAGAATGAGTATGAGTATGAGTATGAGTATGAGTATGAGTATGAGTATGAGTATGAGTATGAGTTAGAGTATGAGTATGTGTATGAGTATGAGTATGAGTATGAGTATGAGTATGAGTGTGAGTGCGAATGTGAGTATGAGTATGAGTATGAGTATGAGTATGAGTATGAGTATGAGTATGAGTATGAGTATGAGTATGAGTATAAGTATTAGTATGAGTATGAGTACGAGTATTAGTATGAGTATGAGTATGAGTATGAGTATGAGTTTAAGTATGAGTATGAGTACGAGTATGCGTATGAATATGAGTATGAGTATGAGTATGACTATGGGTATGAGTATGAGTATGAGTATGAGTATAAGTATGAGCATGAGCATGAGTATGAGTATGAGTATGAGTATGAGTAAGAGTATGAGTATGAGTATGAGTATAAGTATGAGTATGAGTATGAGTATGAGTATGAGTATGAGTATGAGTATAAGTATTAGTATGAGTATGAGTTAGAGTATGAGTATGTGTATGAGTATGAGTATGAGTATGAGTATGAGTATGAGTATGAGTATGAGTATGACTATGAGTATGAGTATGACTATGAGTATGAGTATGTGTATGAGTATGAGTATGAGTATGAGTATGAGAATGAGTATGAGTATGAGTATGAGTATGAGTATGAGCATGAGCATGAGCATGAGTATGAGTATGAGTATGAGTATGAGTATGAGTATAAGTATTAGTATGAGTATGAGTTAGAGTATGAGTATGTGTATGAGTATGAGTATGAGTATGAGTATGAGTATGAGTATGAGTATGAGTATGAGTATGAGTATGAGTATGAGTATGAGTATGAGTATGAGTATGAGTATGAGTATGAGTATGAGTATGAGTATAAGTATGAGTATGAGTATAAGTATTAGTATGAGTATGAGTACGAGTATTAGTATGAGTATGAGTATGAGTATGAGTTTAAGTATGAGTATGAGTATGAGTATGAGTATGAATATGAGTATGAGTATGAGTATGAGGATGAGTATGAGTATAAGTATGAGTATGTGTATGAGTATGAGTATGAGTATGAGTATGAGTATGAGTATGAGTTAGAGTATGAGTATGTGTATGAGTATGAGTATGAGTATGAGTATGAGTATGAGTGTGAGTGCGAATGTGAGTATGAGTATGAGTATGAGTATGAGTATGAGTATGTGTATGAGTATGAGTATGAGTATGAGTATGAGTATAAGTATTAGTATGAGTATGAGTACGAGTATTAGTATGAGTATGAGTATGAGTATGAGTATGAGTTTAAGTATGAGTATGAGTACGAGTATGCGTATGAATATGAGTATGAGTATGAGTATGACTATGGGTATGAGTATGAGTATGAGTATGAGTATAAGTATGAGCATGAGCATGAGTATGAGTATGAGTATGAGTATGAGTAAGAGTATGAGTATGAGTATGAGTATAAGTATGAGTATGAGTATGAGTATGAGTATGAGTATGAGTATGAGTATAAGTATTAGTATGAGTATGAGTTAGAGTATGAGTATGTGTATGAGTATGAGTATGAGTATGAGTATGAGTATGAGTATGAGTATGAGTATGACTATGAGTATGAGTATGACTATGAGTATGAGTATGTGTATGAGTATGAGTATGAGTATGAGTATGAGAATGAGTATGAGTATGAGTATGAGTATGAGTATGAGCATGAGCATGAGCATGAGTATGAGTATGAGTATGAGTATGAGTATGAGTATAAGTATTAGTATGAGTATGAGTTAGAGTATGAGTATGTGTATGAGTATGAGTATGAGTATGAGTATGAGTATGAGTATGAGTATGAGTATGAGTATGAGTATGAGTATGAGTATGAGCATGAGCATGAGCATGAGTATGAGTATGAGTGTGAGTATGAGTATGAGTATGAGTATGAGTATAAGTATGAGAATGAGTATGAGTGTGAGTATGAGAATGAGTATGAGTATGTGTATGAGTATGAGTTTGAGTATGAGTATGAGTATGAGTATGAGTATGAGTATGAGTATGAGTATGAGTATGTGTATGAGTATGAGTATGAGTATGAGTATGAGTATGAGTATGAGTATGAGGATGAGTATGAGTATGAGTATGAGTTAGAGTATGAGTATGTGTATGAGTATGAGTATGAGTATGAGTATGAGTATGAGTATGAGTATGAGTATGAGTATGACTATGAGTATGAGTATGACTATGACTATGACTATGAGAATGAGTATGAGTATGAGTATTAGTATGAATATGAGTATGAGTATGAGTGTGAGTATGAGTATGAGTATGAGTATGAGTATGAGTATGTGTATGAGTATGAGTATGAGTATGAGTATGAGAATGAGTATGAGTATGAGTATGAGTATGAGTATGAGCATGAGCATGAGCATGAGTATGAGTATGTGTATGAGTATGAGTATGAGTATGACTATGAGTATGAGTATGAGTATGAGTATGAGTATGAGTATGAGTATGAGTATGAGTATGAGTATGAGTATGAGTATGAGTATGAGTATGAGTATGAGTATGAGTATAAGTATGAGAATGAGTATGAGTGTGAGTATGAGAATGAGTATGAGTATGTGTATGAGTATGAGTTTGAGTATGAGTATGAGTATGAGTATGAGTATGAGTATGAGTATGAGTATGAGTATGTGTATGAGTATGAGTATGAGTATGAGTATGAGGATGAGTATGAGTATGAGTATGAGTATGAGTTTAAGTATGAGTCTGAGTACGAGTATGCGTATGAATATGAGTATGAGTATGAGTATGGGTATGAGTATGAGTATGAGTATGAGTATGAGTATGAGTATGAGTATGAGTATGAGTATGTGTATGAGTATGAGTATGAGTATGAGTATGAGTATAAGTGTGAGAATGAGTATGTGTATGAGTATGAGTATGAGTATGAGTATGAGTATGAGTGTGAGTGTGAGTGCGAATGTGAGTATGAGTATGAGTATGAGTATGAGTATGAGTATGAGTATGAGTATGAGTATGAGTATGTGTATGAGTATGAGTATGAGTATGAGTATGAGGATGAGTATGAGTATGAGTATGAGTATGAGTTTAAGTATGAGTCTGAGTACGAGTATGCGTATGAATATGAGTATGAGTATGAGTATGGGTATGAGTATGAGTATGTGTATGAGTATGAGTATGAGTATGAGTATGAGTATGAGTATGAGTATGAGTATAAGTATGAGTATGAGTATGAGTATGACTATGAGTATGAGTATGAGTATAAGTATTAGTATTAGTATGAGTACGAGTATTAGTATGAGTATGAGTATGAGTATGAGTATGAGTGTGAGTGTGAGTGCGAATGTGAGTATGAGTATGAGTATGAGTATGAGTATGTGTATGAGTATGAGTATGAGTATGACTATGAGTATGAGTATGAGTATGAGTATGAGTATGAGTATGAGTATGAGTATGAGTATGAGTATGAGTATGAGTATGAGTATGAGTATGAGTATGAGTATGAGTATAAGTATGAGAATGAGTATGAGTGTGAGTATGAGAATGAGTATGAGTATGTGTATGAGTATGAGTTTGAGTATGAGTATGAGTATGAGTATGAGTATGAGTATGAGTATGAGTATGAGTATGTGTATGAGTATGAGTATGAGTATGAGTATGAGTATGAGTATGAGTATGAGGATGAGTATGAGTATGAGTATGAGTTAGAGTATGAGTATGTGTATGAGTATGAGTATGAGTATGAGTATGAGTATGAGTATGAGTATGAGTATGACTATGAGTATGAGTATGACTATGACTATGACTATGACTATGAGAATGAGTATGAGTATGAGTATTAGTATGAATATGAGTATGAGTATGAGTGTGAGTATGAGTATGAGTATGAGTATGAGTATGAGTATGTGTATGAGTATGAGTATGAGTATGAGTATGAGAATGAGTATGAGTATGAGTATGAGTATGAGTATGAGCATGAGCATGAGCATGAGTATGAGTATGAGTATGAGTATGAGTATAAGTATTAGTATGAGTATGAGTTAGAGTATGAGTATGTGTATGAGTATGAGTATGAGTATGAGTATGAGTATGAGTATGAGTATGAGTATGAGTATGAGTATGAGTATGAGTATGAGCATGAGCATGAGCATGAGTATGAGTATGAGTGTGAGTATGAGTATGAGTATGAGTATGAGTATAAGTATGAGAATGAGTATGAGTGTGAGTATGAGAATGAGTATGAGTATGAGTATGAGTATGAGTATGAGTATGAGTATGAGTATGTGTATGAGTATGAGTATGAGTATGAGTATGAGTATAAGTATGAGAATGAGTATGAGTGTGAGTATGAGAATGAGTATGAGTATGTGTATGAGTATGAGTATGAGTATGAGTATGAGTATGAGTATGAGTATGAGTATGAGTATGAGTATGAGTATGAGTATGAGTATGAGTACGAGTATGAGTATGAGTATGAGTATAAGTATTAGTATGAGTATGAGTTAGAGTATGAGTATGTGTATGAGTATGAGTATGAGTATGAGTATGAGTATGAGTATGAGTATGAGTATGAGTATGAGTATGAGTATGAGTATGAGTATGAGTATGAGTATGAGTATGAGTATGAGTATGAGTATGAGTATGAGTATAAGTATGAGTATGAGTATAAGTATTAGTATGAGTATGAGTACGAGTATTAGTATGAGTATGAGTATGAGTATGAGTTTAAGTATGAGTATGAGTATGAGTATGAGTATGAATATGAGTATGAGTATGAGTATGAGGATGAGTATGAGTATAAGTATGAGTATGTGTATGAGTATGAGTATGAGTATGAGTATGAGTATGAGTATGAGTTAGAGTATGAGTATGTGTATGAGTATGAGTATGAGTATGAGTATGAGTATGAGTGTGAGTGCGAATGTGAGTATGAGTATGAGTATGAGTATGAGTATGAGTATGAGTATGAGTATGAGTATGAGTATGAGTATGAGTATAAGTATTAGTATGAGTATGAGTACGAGTATTAGTATGAGTATGAGTATGAGTATGAGTATGAGTTTAAGTATGAGTATGAGTACGAGTATGCGTATGAATATGAGTATGAGTATGAGTATGACTATGGGTATGAGTATGAGTATGAGTATGAGTATAAGTATGAGCATGAGCATGAGTATGAGTATGAGTATGAGTAAGAGTATGAGTATGAGTATGAGTATAAGTATGAGTATGAGTATGAGTATGAGTATGAGTATGAGTATGAGTATAAGTATTAGTATGAGTATGAGTTAGAGTATGAGTATGTGTATGAGTATGAGTATGAGTATGAGTATGAGTATGAGTATGAGTATGAGTATGACTATGAGTATGAGTATGACTATGAGTATGAGTATGTGTATGAGTATGAGTATGAGTATGAGTATGAGAATGAGTATGAGTATGAGTATGAGTATGAGTATGAGCATGAGCATGAGCATGAGTATGAGTATGAGTATGAGTATGAGTATGAGTATAAGTATTAGTATGAGTATGAGTTAGAGTATGAGTATGTGTATGAGTATGAGTATGAGTATGAGTATGAGTATGAGTATGAGTATGAGTATGAGTATGAGTATGAGTATGAGTATGAGCATGAGCATGAGCATGAGTATGAGTATGAGTGTGAGTATGAGTATGAGTATGAGTATGAGTATAAGTATGAGAATGAGTATGAGTGTGAGTATGAGAATGAGTATGAGTATGTGTATGAGTATGAGTTTGAGTATGAGTATGAGTATGAGTATGAGTATGAGTATGAGTATGAGTATGAGTATGTGTATGAGTATGAGTATGAGTATGAGTATGAGTATGAGTATGAGTATGAGGATGAGTATGAGTATGAGTATGAGTTAGAGTATGAGTATGTGTATGAGTATGAGTATGAGTATGAGTATGAGTATGAGTATGAGTATGAGTATGAGTATGACTATGAGTATGAGTATGACTATGACTATGACTATGAGAATGAGTATGAGTATGAGTATTAGTATGAATATGAGTATGAGTATGAGTGTGAGTATGAGTATGAGTATGAGTATGAGTATGAGTATGTGTATGAGTATGAGTATGAGTATGAGTATGAGAATGAGTATGAGTATGAGTATGAGTATGAGTATGAGCATGAGCATGAGCATGAGTATGAGTATGTGTATGAGTATGAGTATGAGTATGACTATGAGTATGAGTATGAGTATGAGTATGAGTATGAGTATGAGTATGAGTATGAGTATGAGTATGAGTATGAGTATGAGTATGAGTATGAGTATGAGTATGAGTATGAGTATAAGTATGAGAATGAGTATGAGTGTGAGTATGAGAATGAGTATGAGTATGTGTATGAGTATGAGATTGAGTATGAGTATGAGTATGAGTATGAGTATGAGTATGAGTATGAGTATGAGTATGTGTATGAGTATGAGTATGAGTATGAGTATGAGGATGAGTATGAGTATGAGTATGAGTATGAGTTTAAGTATGAGTCTGAGTACGAGTATGCGTATGAATATGAGTATGAGTATGAGTATGGGTATGAGTATGAGTATGAGTATGAGTATGAGTATGAGTATGAGTATGAGTATGAGTATGTGTATGAGTATGAGTATGAGTATGAGTATGAGTATAAGTGTGAGAATGAGTATGTGTATGAGTATGAGTATGAGTATGAGTATGAGTATGAGTGTGAGTGTGAGTGCGAATGTGAGTATGAGTATGAGTATGAGTATGAGTATGTGTATGAGTATGAGTATGAGTATGAGTATGAGTATGAGTATGAGTATAAGTATGAGTATGAGTATGAGTATGACTATGAGTATGAGTATGAGTATAAGTATTAGTATTAGTATGAGTACGAGTATTAGTATGAGTATGAGTATGAGTATGAGTATGAGTGTGAGTGTGAGTGCGAATGTGAGTATGAGTATGAGTATGAGTATGAGTATGTGTATGAGTATGAGTATGAGTATGACTATGAGTATGAGTATGAGTATGAGTATGAGTATGAGTATGAGTATGAGTATGAGTATGAGTATGAGTATGAGTATGAGTATGAGTATGAGTATGAGTATGAGTATAAGTATGAGAATGAGTATGAGTGTGAGTATGAGAATGAGTATGAGTATGTGTATGAGTATGAGTTTGAGTATGAGTATGAGTATGAGTATGAGTATGAGTATGAGTATGTGTATGAGTATGAGTATGAGTATGAGTATGAGTATGAGGATGAGTATGAGTATGAGTATGAGTATGAGTTTAAGTATGAGTCTGAGTACGAGTATGCGTATGAATATGAGTATGAGTATGAGTATGGGTATGAGTATGAGTATGAGTATGAGTATGAGTATGAGTATGAGTATGAGTATGAGTATGTGTATGAGTATGAGTATGAGTATGAGTATGAGTATGAGTATAAGTATGAGAATGAGTATGTGTATGAGTATGAGTATGAGTATGAGTATGAGTATGAGTGTGAGTGTGAGTGCGAATGTGAGTATGAGTATGAGTATGAGTATGAGTATGTGTATGAGTATGAGTATGAGTATGAGTATGAGTATGAGTATGAGTATAAGTATGAGTATGAGTATGAGTATGACTATGAGTATGAGTATGAGTATAAGTATTAGTATTAGTATGAGTACGAGTATTAGTATGAGTATGAGTATGAGTATGAGTATGAGTATGAGCATGAGCATGAGCATGAGTATGAGTATGAGTGTGAGTATGAGTATGAGTATGAGTATGAATATGAGTATGAGTATGATTATAAGAATTAGTATGAGTATGAGTACGAGTATTAGTATGAGTATGGGTATGAGTATGAGTTTAAGAATGAGTATGAGTACGAGTATGTGCATGAGTATGAGTATGTGTATGAGTATGAGTATGAGTATGAGTATGAGTATGAGTATAAGTATGAGAATGAGTATGAGTGTGAGTATGAGAATGAGTATGAGTATGTGTATGAGTATGAGTATGAGTATGAGTGTGAGTATGAGTATGAGTATGAGTATGAGTATGAATATGAGTATTAGTATGAGTATGAGTATGAGTATGAGTATGAGTATGAGTATGAGTATGTGTATGAGTATGAGTATGAGTATGAGTATGAGTATGAGTATAAGTATGAGAATGAGTATGTGTATGAGTATGAGTATGAGTATGAGTATGAGTATGAGTATGAGTATGAGTTTAAGTATGAGTCTGAGTACGAGTATGCGTATGAATATGAGTATGAGTATGAGTATGGGTATGAGTATGAGTATGAGTATGAGTATGAGTATGAGTATGAGTATGAGTATGAGTATGTGTATGAGTATGAGTATGAGTATGAGTATGAGTATGAGTATAAGTATGAGAATGAGTATGTGTATGAGTATGAGTATGAGTATGAGTATGAGTATGAGTGTGAGTGTGAGTGCGAATGTGAGTATGAGTATGAGTATGAGTATGAGTATGTGTATGAGTATGAGTATGAGTATGAGTATGAGTATGAGTATAAGTATGAGTATGAGTATGAGTATGACTATGAGTATGAGTATGAGCATGAGCATGAGCATGAGTATGAGTATGAGTGTGAGTATGAGTATGAGTATGAGTATGAATATGAGTATGAGTATGATTATAAGTATTAGTATGAGTATGAGTACGAGTATTAGTATGAGTATGGGTATGAGTATGAGTTTAAGAATGAGTATGAGTACGAGTATGTGCATGAGTATGAGTATGTGTATGAGTATGAGTATGAGTATGAGTATGAGTATGAGTATAAGTATGAGAATGAGTATGAGTGTGAGTATGAGAATGAATATGAGTATGTGTATGAGTATGAGTATGAGTACGAGTGTGAGTATGAGTATGAGTATGAGTATGAGTATGAATATGAGTATTAGTATGAGTATAAGTATTAGTATGAGTATGAGTACGAGTATTAGTATGAGTATGAGTATGAGTATGAGTTTAAGTATGAGTATGAGTATGAGTATGTGCATGAGTATGAGTATGTGTATGAGTATGAGTATGAGTATTAGTATGAGTATAAGTATGAGAATGAGTATGAGTATGTGTATGAGTATGAGTATGAGTATGAGTATGAGTATGAGTATGAGTATGAGTATGAGTATGAGTATGAGTATGAGTATGAGTATGAGTATGAGTATGAGTATGAGTATGAGTATGAGTATGAGTATGAGTATGAGTATGAGTATGAGTATGAGTATAAGTATGAGTATGAGTATAAGTATTAGTATGAGTATGAGTACGAGTATTAGTATGAGTATGAGTATGAGTATGAGTTTAAGTATGAGTATGAGTATGAGTATGAGTATGAATATGAGTATGAGTATGAGTATGAGGATGAGTATGAGTATAAGTATGAGTATGTGTATGAGTATGAGTATGAGTATGAGTATGAGTATGAGTATGAGTTAGAGTATGAGTATGAGTATGAGTATAAGTATGAGTATGAGTATGAGTATGAGTATGTGTATGAGTATGAGTATGAGTATGAGTATGAGTATGAGGATGAGTATGAGTATGAGTATGAGTATGAGTTTAAGTATGAGTCTGAGTACGAGTATGCGTATGAATATGAGTATGAGTATGAGTATGGGTATGAGTATGAGTATGAGTATGAGTATGAGTATGAGTATGAGTATGAGTATGAGTATGTGTATGAGTATGAGTATGAGTATGAGTATGAGTATGAGTATAAGTATGAGAATGAGTATGTGTATGAGTATGAGTATGAGTATGAGTATGAGTATGAGTGTGAGTGTGAGTGCGAATGTGAGTATGAGTATGAGTATGAGTATGAGTATGTGTATGAGTATGAGTATGAGTATGAGTATGAGTATGAGTATGAGTATAAGTATGAGTATGAGTATGAGTATGACTATGAGTATGAGTATGAGTATAAGTATTAGTATTAGTATGAGTACGAGTATTAGTATGAGTATGAGTATGAGTATGAGTATGAGTATGAGCATGAGCATGAGCATGAGTATGAGTATGAGTGTGAGTATGAGTATGAGTATGAGTATGAATATGAGTATGAGTATGATTATAAGAATTAGTATGAGTATGAGTACGAGTATTAGTATGAGTATGGGTATGAGTATGAGTTTAAGAATGAGTATGAGTACGAGTATGTGCATGAGTATGAGTATGTGTATGAGTATGAGTATGAGTATGAGTATGAGTATGAGTATAAGTATGAGAATGAGTATGAGTGTGAGTATGAGAATGAGTATGAGTATGTGTATGAGTATGAGTATGAGTATGAGTGTGAGTATGAGTATGAGTATGAGTATGAGTATGAATATGAGTATTAGTATGAGTATGAGTATGAGTATGAGTATGAGTATGAGTATGAGTATGTGTATGAGTATGAGTATGAGTATGAGTATGAGTATGAGTATAAGTATGAGAATGAGTATGTGTATGAGTATGAGTATGAGTATGAGTATGAGTATGAGTATGAGTATGAGTTTAAGTATGAGTCTGAGTACGAGTATGCGTATGAATATGAGTATGAGTATGAGTATGGGTATGAGTATGAGTATGAGTATGAGTATGAGTATGAGTATGAGTATGAGTATGAGTATGTGTATGAGTATGAGTATGAGTATGAGTATGAGTATGAGTATAAGTATGAGAATGAGTATGTGTATGAGTATGAGTATGAGTATGAGTATGAGTATGAGTGTGAGTGTGAGTGCGAATGTGAGTATGAGTATGAGTATGAGTATGAGTATGTGTATGAGTATGAGTATGAGTATGAGTATGAGTATGAGTATAAGTATGAGTATGAGTATGAGTATGACTATGAGTATGAGTATGAGCATGAGCATGAGCATGAGTATGAGTATGAGTGTGAGTATGAGTATGAGTATGAGTATGAATATGAGTATGAGTATGATTATAAGTATTAGTATGAGTATGAGTACGAGTATTAGTATGAGTATGGGTATGAGTATGAGTTTAAGAATGAGTATGAGTACGAGTATGTGCATGAGTATGAGTATGTGTATGAGTATGAGTATGAGTATGAGTATGAGTATGAGTATAAGTATGAGAATGAGTATGAGTGTGAGTATGAGAATGAATATGAGTATGTGTATGAGTATGAGTATGAGTACGAGTGTGAGTATGAGTATGAGTATGAGTATGAGTATGAATATGAGTATTAGTATGAGTATAAGTATTAGTATGAGTATGAGTACGAGTATTAGTATGAGTATGAGTATGAGTATGAGTTTAAGTATGAGTATGAGTATGAGTATGTGCATGAGTATGAGTATGTGTATGAGTATGAGTATGAGTATTAGTATGAGTATAAGTATGAGAATGAGTATGAGTATGTGTATGAGTATGAGTATGAGTATGAGTATGAGTATGAGTATGAGTATGAGTATGAGTATGAGTATGAGTATGAGTATGAGTATGAGTATGAGTATGAGTATGAGTATGAGTATGAGTATGAGTATGAGTATGAGTATGAGTATGAGTATGAGTATAAGTATGAGTATGAGTATAAGTATTAGTATGAGTATGAGTACGAGTATTAGTATGAGTATGAGTATGAGTATGAGTTTAAGTATGAGTATGAGTATGAGTATGAGTATGAATATGAGTATGAGTATGAGTATGAGGATGAGTATGAGTATAAGTATGAGTATGTGTATGAGTATGAGTATGAGTATGAGTATGAGTATGAGTATGAGTTAGAGTATGAGTATGAGTATGAGTATAAGTATGAGTATGAGTATGAGTATGACTATGAGTATGAGTATGAGCATGAGCATGAGCATGAGTATGAGTATGAGTGTGAGTATGAGTATGAGTATGAGTATGAATATGAGTATGAGTATGATTATAAGTATTAGTATGAGTATGAGTACGAGTATTAGTATGAGTATGGGTATGAGTATGAGTTTAAGAATGAGTATGAGTACGAGTATGTGCATGAGTATGAGTATGTGTATGAGTATGAGTATGAGTATGAGTATGAGTATGAGTATAAGTATGAGAATGAGTATGAGTGTGAGTATGAGAATGAATATGAGTATGTGTATGAGTATGAGTATGAGTACGAGTGTGAGTATGAGTATGAGTATGAGTATGAGTATGAATATGAGTATTAGTATGAGTATAAGTATTAGTATGAGTATGAGTACGAGTATTAGTATGAGTATGAGTATGAGTATGAGTTTAAGTATGAGTATGAGTATGAGTATGTGCATGAGTATGAGTATGTGTATGAGTATGAGTATGAGTATTAGTATGAGTATAAGTATGAGAATGAGTATGAGTATGTGTATGAGTATGAGTATGAGTATGAGTATGAGTATGAGTATGAGTATGAGTATGAGTATGAGTATGAGTATGAGTATGAGTATGAGTATGAGTATGAGTATGAGTATGAGTATGAGTATGAGTATGTGCATGAGTATGAGTATGTGTATGAGTATGAGTATGAGTATTAGTATGAGTATAAGTATGAGAATGAGTATGAGTATGTGTATGAGTATGAGTATGAGTATGAGTATGAGTATGAGTATGAGTATGAGTATGAGTATGAGTATGAGTATGAGTATGAGTATGAGTATGAGTATGAGTATGAGTATGAGTATGAGTATGAGTATGAGTATGAGTATGAGTATGAGTATGAGTATAAGTATGAGTATGAGTATAAGTATTAGTATGAGTATGAGTACGAGTATTAGTATGAGTATGAGTATGAGTATGAGTTTAAGTATGAGTATGAGTATGAGTATGAGTATGAATATGAGTATGAGTATGAGTATGAGGATGAGTATGAGTATAAGTATGAGTATGTGTATGAGTATGAGTATGAGTATGAGTATGAGTATGAGTATGAGTTAGAGTATGAGTATGAGTATGAGTATGAGTAAGAGTATGAGTATGAGTATGAGTATAAGTATGAGTATGAGTATGAGTATGAGTATGAGTATGAGTATGAGTATAAGTATTAGTATGAGTATGAGTTAGAGTATGAGTATGTGTATGAGTATGAGAATGAGTATGAGTATGAGTATTAGTATGAATATGAGTATGAGTATGAGTGTGAGTATGAGTATGAGTATGAGTATGAGTATGTGTATGAGTATGAGTATGAGTATGAGTATGAGTAAGAGTATGAGTATGAGTATGAGTATAAGTATGAGTATGAGTATGAGTATGAGTATGAGTATGAGTATGAGTATAAGTATTAGTATGAGTATGAGTTAGAGTATGAGTATGTGTATGAGTATGAGTATGAGTATGAGTATGAGTATGAGTATGAGTATGAGTATGAGTATGACTATGAGTATGAGTATGACTATGACTATGACTATGAGAATGAGTATGAGTATGAGTATTAGTATGAATATGAGTATGAGTATGAGTGTGAGTATGAGTATGAGTATGAGTATGAGTATGAGTATGTGTATGAGTATGAGTATGAGTATGAGTATGAGCATGAGCATGAGCATGAGTATGAGTATGAGTATGAGTATGAGTATGAGTATAAGTATTAGTATGAGTATGAGTTAGAGTATGAGTATGTGTATGAGTATGAGTATGAGTATGAGTATGAGTATGAGTATGAGTATGAGTATGAGTATGAGTATGAGTATGAGTATGAGCATGAGCATGAGCATGAGTATGAGTATGAGTGTGAGTATGAGTATGAGTATGAGTATGAGTATAAGTATGAGAATGAGTATGTGTGAGTATGAGAATGAGTATGAGTATGTGTATGAGTATGAGTTTGAGAATGAGTATGAGTATGAGTATGAGTATGAGTATGAGTATGAGTATGAGTATGTGTATGAGTATGAGTATGAGTATGAGTATGAGTATGAGTATGAGTATGAGGATGAGTATGAGTATGAGTATGAGTTAGAGTATGAGTATGTGTATGAGTATGAGTATGAGTATGAGTATGAGTATGAGTATGAGTATGAGTATGAGTATGACTATGAGTATGAGTATGACTATGACTATGACTATGAGAATGAGTATGAGTATGAGTATTAGTATGAATATGAGTATGAGTATGAGTGTGAGTATGAGTATGAGTATGAGTATGAGTATGAGTATGTGTATGAGTATGAGTATGAGTATGAGTATGAGAATGAGTATGAGTATGAGTATGAGTATGAGTATGAGCATGAGCATGAGCATGAGTATGAGTATGTGTATGAGTATGAGTATGAGTATGACTATGAGTATGAGTATGAGTATGAGTATGAGTATGAGTATGAGTATGAGAATGAGTATGAGTATGAGTATGAGTATGAGTATGAGTATGAGTATGAGTATGAGTATGAGTATGAGTATAAGTATGAGAATGAGTATGAGTGTGAGTATGAGAATGAGTATGAGTATGTGTATGAGTATGAGTTTGAGTATGAGTATGAGTATGAGTATGAGTATGAGTATGAGTATGAGTATGTGTATGAGTATGAGTATGAGTATGAGTATGAGGATGAGTATGAGTATGAGTATGAGTATGAGTTTAAGTATGAGTCTGAGTACGAGTATGCGTATGAATATGAGTATGAGTATGAGTATGGGTATGAGTATGAGTATGAGTATGAGTATGAGTATGAGTATGAGTATGAGTATGAGTATGTGTATGAGTATGAGTATGAGTATGAGTATGAGTATAAGTGTGAGAATGAGTATGTGTATGAGTATGAGTATGAGTATGAGTATGAGTATGAGTGTGAGTGTGAGTGCGAATGTGAGTATGAGTATGAGTATGAGTATGAGTATGTGTATGAGTATGAGTATGAGTATGAGTATGAGTATGAGTATAAGTATGAGTATGAGTATGAGTATGACTATGAGTATGAGTATGAGTATAAGTATTAGTATTAGTATGAGTACGAGTATTAGTATGAGTATGAGTATGAGTATGAGTATGAGTGTGAGTGTGAGTGCGAATGTGAGTATGAGTATGAGTATGAGTATGAGTATGTGTATGAGTATGAGTATGAGTATGACTATGAGTATGAGTATGAGTATGAGTATGAGTATGAGTATGAGTATGAGTATGAGTATGAGTATGAGTATGAGTATGAGTATGAGTATGAGTATGAGTATGAGTATAAGTATGAGAATGAGTATGAGTGTGAGTATGAGAATGAGTATGAGTATGTGTATGAGTATGAGTTTGAGTATGAGTATGAGTATGAGTATGAGTATGAGTATGAGTATGTGTATGAGTATGAGTATGAGTATGAGTATGAGGATGAGTATGAGTATGAGTATGAGTATGAGTTTAAGTATGAGTCTGAGTACGAGTATGCGTATGAATATGAGTATGAGTATGAGTATGGGTATGAGTATGAGTATGAGTATGAGTATGAGTATGAGTATGAGTATGAGTATGAGTATGTGTATGAGTATGAGTATGAGTATGAGTATGAGTATGAGTATAAGTATGAGAATGAGTATGTGTATGAGTATGAGTATGAGTATGAGTATGAGTATGAGTGTGAGTGTGAGTGCGAATGTGAGTATGAGTATGAGTATGAGTATGAGTATGTGTATGAGTATGAGTATGAGTATGAGTATGAGTATGAGTATGAGTATAAGTATGAGTATGAGTATGAGTATGACTATGAGTATGAGTATGAGTATAAGTATTAGTATTAGTATGAGTACGAGTATTAGTATGAGTATGAGTATGAGTATGAGTATGAGTATGAGCATGAGCATGAGCATGAGTATGAGTATGAGTGTGAGTATGAGTATGAGTATGAGTATGAATATGAGTATGAGTATGATTATAAGAATTAGTATGAGTATGAGTACGAGTATTAGTATGAGTATGGGTATGAGTATGAGTTTAAGAATGAGTATGAGTACGAGTATGTGCATGAGTATGAGTATGTGTATGAGTATGAGTATGAGTATGAGTATGAGTATGAGTATAAGTATGAGAATGAGTATGAGTGTGAGTATGAGAATGAGTATGAGTATGTGTATGAGTATGAGTATGAGTATGAGTGTGAGTATGAGTATGAGTATGAGTATGAGTATGAATATGAGTATTAGTATGAGTATAAGTATTAGTATGAGTATGAGTACGAGTATTAGTATGAGTATGAGTATGAGTATGAGTTTAAGTATGAGTATGAGTATGAGTATGTGCATGAGTATGAGTATGTGTATGAGTATGAGTATGAGTATTAGTATGAGTATAAGTATGAGAATGAGTATGAGTATGTGTATGAGTATGAGTATGAGTATGAGTATGAGTATGAGTATGAGTATGAGTATGAGTATGAGTATGAGTATGAGTATGAGTATGAGTATGAGTATGAGTATGAGTATGAGTATGAGTATGAGTATGAGTATGAGTATGAGTATGAGTATGAGTATGAGTATGAGTATGAGTATGAGTATAAGTATGAGTATGAGTATAAGTATTAGTATGAGTATGAGTACGAGTATTAGTATGAGTATGAGTATGAGTATGAGTTTAAGTATGAGTATGAGTATGAGTATGAGTATGAATATGAGTATGAGTATGAGTATGAGGATGAGTATGAGTATAAGTATGAGTATGTGTATGAGTATGAGTATGAGTATGAGTATGAGTATGAGTATGAGTATGAGTATGAGTTAGAGTATGAGTATGTGTATGAGTATGAGTATGTGAATGAGTATGAGTATGAGTATGAGTATGAGTATGAGCATGAGCATGAGCATGAGTATGAGTATGTGTATGAGTATGAGTATGAGTATGACTATGAGTATGAGTATGAGTATGAGTATGAGTATGAGTATGAGTATGAGTATGAGTATAAGTATTAGTATGAGTATGAGTTAGAGTATGAGTATGTGTATGAGTATGAGTATGAGTATGAGTATGAGTATGAGTATGAGTATGAGTATGAGTATGAGTATGAGTATGAGTATGAGCATGAGCATGAGCATGAGTATGAGTATGAGTGTGAGTATGAGTATGAGTATGAGTATGAGTATAAGTATGAGAATGAGTATGAGTGTGAGTATGAGAATGAGTATGAGTATGTGTATGAGTATGAGTTTGAGTATGAGTATGAGTATGAGTATGAGTATGAGTATGAGTATGAGTATGAGTATGTGTATGAGTATGAGTATGAGTATGAGTATGAGTATGAGTATGAGTATGAGGATGAGTATGAGTATGAGTATGAGTTAGAGTATGAGTATGTGTATGAGTATGAGTATGAGTATGAGTATGAGTATGAGTATGAGTATGAGTATGAGTATGACTATGAGTATGAGTATGACTATGACTATGACTATGAGAATGAGTATGAGTATGAGTATTAGTATGAATATGAGTATGAGTATGAGTGTGAGTATGAGTATGAGTATGAGTATGAGTATGAGTATGTGTATGAGTATGAGTATGAGTATGAGTATGAGAATGAGTATGAGTATGAGTATGAGTATGAGTATGAGCATGAGCATGAGCATGAGTATGAGTATGTGTATGAGTATGAGTATGAGTATGACTATGAGTATGAGTATGAGTATGAGTATGAGTATGAGTATGAGTATGAGTATGAGTATGAGTATGAGTATGAGTATGAGTATGAGTATGAGTATGAGTATGAGTATGAGTATAAGTATGAGAATGAGTATGAGTGTGAGTATGAGAATGAGTATGAGTATGTGTATGAGTATGAGTTTGAGTATGAGTATGAGTATGAGTATGAGTATGAGTATGAGTATGAGTATGTGTATGAGTATGAGTATGAGTATGAGTATGAGGATGAGTATGAGTATGAGTATGAGTATGAGTTTAAGTATGAGTCTGAGTACGAGTATGCGTATGAATATGAGTATGAGTATGAGTATGGGTATGAGTATGAGTATGAGTATGAGTATGAGTATGAGTATGAGTATGAGTATGAGTATGAGTATGAGTATGAGTATGAGTATAAGTATGAGAATGAGTATGAGTGTGAGTATGAGAATGAGTATGAGTATGTGTATGAGTATGAGTTTGAGTATGAGTATGAGTATGAGTATGAGTATGAGTATGAGTATGTGTATGAGTATGAGTATGAGTATGAGTATGAGGATGAGTATGAGTATGAGTATGAGTATGAGTTTAAGTATGAGTCTGAGTACGAGTATGCGTATGAATATGAGTATGAGTATGAGTATGGGTATGAGTATGAGTATGAGTATGAGTATGAGTATGAGTATGAGTATGAGTATGAGTATGAGTATGTGTATGAGTATGAGTATGAGTATGAGTATGAGTATGAGTATAAGTATGAGAATGAGTATGTGTATGAGTATGAGTATGAGTATGAGTATGAGTATGAGTGTGAGTGTGAGTGCGAATGTGAGTATGAGTATGAGTATGAGTATGAGTATGTGTATGAGTATGAGTATGAGTATGAGTATGAGTATGAGTATAAGTATGAGTATGAGTATGAGTATGACTATGAGTATGAGTATGAGTATAAGTATTAGTATTAGTATGAGTACGAGTATTAGTATGAGTATGAGTATGAGTATGAGTATGAGCATGAGCATGAGCATGAGTATGAGTATGAGTGTGAGTATGAGTATGAGTATGAGTATGAATATGAGTATGAGTATGATTATAAGAATTAGTATGAGTATGAGTACGAGTATTAGTATGAGTATGGGTATGAGTATGAGTTTAAGAATGAGTATGAGTACGAGTATGTGCATGAGTATGAATATGTGTATGAGTATGAGTATGAGTATGAGTATGAGTATGAGTATAAGTATGAGAATGAGTATGAGTGTGAGTATGAGAATGAGTATGAGTATGTGTATGAGTATGAGTATGAGTATGAGTGTGAGTATGAGTATGAGTATGAGTATGAGTATGAATATGAGTATTAGTATGAGTATAAGTATTAGTATGAGTATGAGTACGAGTATTAGTATGAGTATGAGTATGAGTATGAGTTTAAGTATGAGTATGAGTATGAGTATGTGCATGAGTATGAGTATGTGTATGAGTATGAGTATGAGTATTAGTATGAGTATAAGTATGAGAATGAGTATGAGTATGTGTATGAGTATGAGTATGAGTATGAGTATGAGTATGAGTATGAGTATGAGTATGAGTATGAGTATGAGTATGAGTATGAGTATGAGTATGAGTATGAGTATGAGTATGAGTATGAGTATGAGTATGAGTATGAGTATGAGTATGAGTATGAGTATGAGTATGAGTATGAGTATAAGTATGAGTATGAGTATAAGTATTAGTATGAGTATGAGTACGAGTATTAGTATGAGTGTGAGTATGAGTATGAGTTTAAGTATGAGTATGAGTATGAGTATGAGTATGAATATGAGTATGAGTATGAGTATGAGGATGAGTATGAGTATAAGTATGAGTATGTGTATGAGTATGAGTATGAGTATGAGTATGAGTATGAGTATGAGTATGAGTTAGAGTATGAGTATGTGTATGAGTATGAGTATGAGTATGAGTATGAGTATGAGTGTGAGTGCGAATGTGAGTATGAGTATGAGTATGAGTATGAGTATGAGTATGTGTATGAGTATGAGTATGAGTATGAGTATGACTATGAGTATGAGGATGAGTATGAGTATGAGTATGAGTATGAGTATGAGTATGACTATGAGTATGAGTATGACTATGACTATGACTATGACTATGAGAATGAGTATGAGTATGAGTATGAGTATTAGTACGAATATGAGTATGAGTATGAGTGTGAGTATGAGTATGAGTATGAGTATGAGTATGAGTATGAGTATGAGTATGAGTATGAGTATGAGTATGAGCATGAGCATGAGCATGAGTATGAGTATGAGTGTGAGTATGAGTATGAGTATGAGTATGAGTATAAGTATGAGAATGAGTATGTGTGAGTATGAGAATGAGTATGAGTATGTGTATGAGTATGAGTTTGAGTATGAGTATGAGTATGAGTATGAGTATGAGTATGAGTATGAGTATGAGTATGTGTATGAGTATGAGTATGAGTATGAGTATGAGTATGAGTATGAGTATGAGGATGAGTATGAGTATGAGTATGAGTTAGAGTATGAGTATGTGTATGAGTATGAGTATGAGTATGAGTATGAGTATGAGTATGAGTATGAGTATGAGTATGAGTATGACTATGAGTATGAGTATGACTATGACTATGACTATGAGAATGAGTATGAGTATGAGTATTAGTATGAATATGAGTATGAGTATGAGTGTGAGTATGAGTATGAGTATGAGTATGAGTATGAGTATGTGTATGAGTATGAGTATGAGTATGAGTATGAGAATGAGTATGAGTATGAGTATGAGTATGAGTATGAGCATGAGCATGAGCATGAGTATGAGTATGTGTATGAGTATGAGTATGAGTATGACTATGAGTATGAGTATGAGTATGAGTATGAGTATGAGTATGAGTATGAGAATGAATATGAGTATGAGTATGAGTATGAGTATGAGTATGAGTATGAGTATGAGTATGAGTATGAGTATAAGTATGAGAATGAGTATGAGTGTGAGTATGAGAATGAGTATGAGTATGTGTATGAGTATGAGTTTGAGTATGAGTATGAGTATGAGTATGAGTATGAGTATGAGTATGAGTATGTGTATGAGTATGAGTATGAGTATGAGTATGAGGATGAGTATGAGTATGAGTATGAGTATGAGTTTAAGTATGAGTCTGAGTACGAGTATGCGTATGAATATGAGTATGAGTATGAGTATGGGTATGAGTATGAGTATGAGTATGAGTATGAGTATGAGTATGAGTATGAGTATGAGTATGTGTATGAGTATGAGTATGAGTATGAGTATGAGTATAAGTGTGAGAATGAGTATGTGTATGAGTATGAGTATGAGTATGAGTATGAGTATGAGTGTGAGTGTGAGTGCGAATGTGAGTATGAGTATGAGTATGAGTATGAGTATGTGTATGAGTATGAGTATGAGTATGAGTATGAGTATGAGTATAAGTATGAGTATGAGTATGAGTATGACTATGAGTATGAGTATGAGTATAAGTATTAGTATTAGTATGAGTACGAGTATTAGTATGAGTATGAGTATGAGTATGAGTATGAGTGTGAGTGTGAGTGCGAATGTGAGTATGAGTATGAGTATGAGTATGAGTATGTGTATGAGTATGAGTATGAGTATGACTATGAGTATGAGTATGAGTATGAGTATGAGTATGAGTATGAGTATGAGTATGAGTATGAGTATGAGTATGAGTATGAGTATGAGTATGAGTATGAGTATGAGTATAAGTATGAGAATGAGTATGAGTGTGAGTATGAGAATGAGTATGAGTATGTGTATGAGTATGAGTTTGAGTATGAGTATGAGTATGAGTATGAGTATGAGTATGAGTATGTGTATGAGTATGAGTATGAGTATGAGTATGAGGATGAGTATGAGTATGAGTATGAGTATGAGTTTAAGTATGAGTCTGAGTACGAGTATGCGTATGAATATGAGTATGAGTATGAGTATGGGTATGAGTATGAGTATGAGTATGAGTATGAGTATGAGTATGAGTATGAGTATGAGTATGAGTATGTGTATGAGTATGAGTATGAGTATGAGTATGAGTATGAGTATAAGTATGAGAATGAGTATGTGTATGAGTATGAGTATGAGTATGAGTATGAGTATGAGTGTGAGTGTGAGTGCGAATGTGAGTATGAGTATGAGTATGAGTATGAGTATGTGTATGAGTATGAGTATGAGTATGAGTATGAGTATGAGTATGAGTATAAGTATGAGTATGAGTATGAGTATGACTATGAGTATGAGTATGAGTATAAGTATTAGTATTAGTATGAGTACGAGTATTAGTATGAGTATGAGTATGAGTATGAGTATGAGTATGAGCATGAGCATGAGCATGAGTATGAGTATGAGTGTGAGTATGAGTATGAGTATGAGTATGAATATGAGTATGAGTATGATTATAAGAATTAGTATGAGTATGAGTACGAGTATTAGTATGAGTATGGGTATGAGTATGAGTTTAAGAATGAGTATGAGTACGAGTATGTGCATGAATATGAGTATGTGTATGAGTATGAGTATGAGTATGAGTATGAGTATGAGTATAAGTATGAGAATGAGTATGAGTGTGAGTATGAGAATGAGTATGAGTATGTGTATGAGTATGAGTATGAGTATGAGTGTGAGTATGAGTATGAGTATGAGTATGAGTATGAATATGAGTATTAGTATGAGTATAAGTATTAGTATGAGTATGAGTACGAGTATTAGTATGAGTATGAGTATGAGTTTAAGTATGAGTATGAGTATGAGTATGTGCATGAGTATGAGTATGTGTATGAGTATGAGTATGAGTATTAGTATGAGTATAAGTATGAGAATGAGTATGAGTATGTGTATGAGTATGAGTATGAGTATGAGTATGAGTATGAGTATGAGTATGAGTATGAGTATGAGTATGAGTATGAGTATGAGTATGAGTATGAGTATGAGTATGAGTATGAGTATGAGTATGAGTATGAGTATGAGTATGAGTATGAGTATGAGTATGAGTATGAGTATGAGTATAAGTATGAGTATGAGTATAAGTATTAGTATGAGTATGAGTACGAGTATTAGTATGAGTATGAGTATGAGTATGAGTTTAAGTATGAGTATGAGTATGAGTATGAGTATGAATATGAGTATGAGTATGAGTATGAGGATGAGTATGAGTATAAGTATGAGTATGTGTATGAGTATGAGTATGAGTATGAGTATGAGTATGAGTATGAGTATGAGTATGAGTATGAGTTAGAGTATGAGTATGTGTATGAGTATGAGTATGAGAATGAGTATGAGTATGAGTATGAGTATGAGTATGAGCATGAGCATGAGCATGAGTATGAGTATGTGTATGAGTATGAGTATGAGTATGACTATGAGTATGAGTATGAGTATGAGTATGAGTATGAGTATGAGTATGAGTATGAGTATAAGTATTAGTATGAGTATGAGTTAGAGTATGAGTATGTGTATGAGTATGAGTATGAGTATGAGTATGAGTATGAGTATGAGTATGAGTATGAGTATGAGTATGAGTATGAGTATGAGCATGAGCATGAGCATGAGTATGAGTATGAGTGTGAGTATGAGTATGAGTATGAGTATGAGTATAAGTATGAGAATGAGTATGAGTGTGAGTATGAGAATGAGTATGAGTATGTGTATGAGTATGAGTTTGAGTATGAGTATGAGTATGAGTATGAGTATGAGTATGAGTATGAGTATGAGTATGTGTATGAGTATGAGTATGAGTATGAGTATGAGTATGAGTATGAGTATGAGGATGAGTATGAGTATGAGTATGAGTTAGAGTATGAGTATGTGTATGAGTATGAGTATGAGTATGAGTATGAGTATGAGTATGAGTATGAGTATGACTATGAGTATGAGTATGACTATGACTATGACTATGAGAATGAGTATGAGTATGAGTATTAGTATGAATATGAGTATGAGTATGAGTGTGAGTATGAGTATGAGTATGAGTATGAGTATGAGTATGTGTATGAGTATGAGTATGAGTATGAGTATGAGAATGAGTATGAGTATGAGTATGAGTATGAGTATGAGCATGAGCATGAGCATGAGTATGAGTATGTGTATGAGTATGAGTATGAGTATGACTATGAGTATGAGTATGAGTATGAGTATGAGTATGAGTATGAGTATGAGTATGAGTATGAGTATGAGTATGAGTATGAGTATGAGTATGAGTATGAGTATGAGTATAAGTATGAGAATGAGTATGAGTGTGAGTATGAGAATGAGTATGAGTATGTGTATGAGTATGAGTTTGAGTATGAGTATGAGTATGAGTATGAGTATGAGTATGAGTATGAGTATGTGTATGAGTATGAGTATGAGTATGAGTATGAGGATGAGTATGAGTATGAGTATGAGTATGAGTTTAAGTATGAGTCTGAGTACGAGTATGCGTATGAATATGAGTATGAGTATGAGTATGGGTATGAGTATGAGTATGAGTATGAGTATGAGTATGACTATGAGTATGAGTATGACTATGACTATGACTATGACTATGAGAATGAGTATGAGTATGAGTATGAGTATTAGTACGAATATGAGTATGAGTATGAGTGTGAGTATGAGTATGAGTATGAGTATGAGTATGAGTATGAGTATGAGTATGAGTATGAGTATGATTATGTGTATGAGTATGAGTATGAGTATGAGTATGAGTATGAGAATGAGTATGAGTATGAGTATGAGTATGAGTATGAGTATGAGCATGAGCATGAGCATGAGTATGAGTATGAGTATGAGTATGAGTATGAGTATGAGTATGAGTATGAGTATGAGTATGAGTATGAGTATGAGTATAAGTATTAGTATGAGTATGAGTACGAGTATTAGTATGAGTATGAGTATGAGTATGAGTATGAGTTTAAGTATGAGTATGAGTACGAGTATGCGTATGAATATGAGTATGAGTATGAGTATGGGTATGAGTATGAGTATGAGTATGAGTATAAGTATGAGCATGAGCATGAGTATGAGTATGAGTATGAGTATGAGTAAGAGTATGAGTATGAGTATGAGTATAAGTATGAGTATGAGTATGAGTATGAGTATGAGTATGAGTATGAGTATGAGTATAAGTATTAGTATGAGTATGAGTTAGAGTATGAGTATGTGTATGAGTATGAGTATGAGTATGAGTATGAGTATGAGTATGAGTATGAGTATGAGTATGACTATGAGTATGAGTATGACTATGACTATGACTATGAGAATGAGTATGAGTATGAGTATTAGTATGAATATGAGTATGAGTATGAGTGTGAGTATGAGTATGAGTATGAGTATGAGTATGTGTATGAGTATGAGTATGAGTATGAGTATGAGTAAGAGTATGAGTATGAGTATGAGTATAAGTATGAGTATGAGTATGAGTATGAGTATGAGTATGAGTATGAGTATAAGTATTAGTATGAGTATGAGTTAGAGTATGAGTATGTGTATGAGTATGAGTATGAGTATGAGTATGAGTATGAGTATGAGTATGAGTATGACTATGAGTATGAGTATGACTATGACTATGACTATGAGAATGAGTATGAGTATGAGTATTAGTATGAATATGAGTATGAGTATGAGTGTGAGTATGAGTATGAGTATGAGTATGAGTATGAGTATGTGTATGAGTATGAGTATGAGTATGAGTATGAGAATGAGTATGAGTATGAGTATGAGTATGAGTATGAGCATGAGCATGAGCATGAGTATGAGTATGAGTATGAGTATGAGTATGAGTATAAGTATTAGTATGAGTATGAGTTAGAGTATGAGTATGTGTATGAGTATGAGTATGAGTATGAGTATGAGTATGAGTATGAGTATGAGTATGAGTATGAGTATGAGTATGAGTATGAGTATGAGCATGAGCATGAGCATGAGTATGAGTATGAGTGTGAGTATGAGTATGAGTATGAGTATGAGTATAAGTATGAGAATGAGTATGAGTGTGAGTATGAGAATGAGTATGAGTATGTGTATGAGTATGAGTTTGAGTATGAGTATGAGTATGAGTATGAGTATGAGTATGAGTATGAGTATGAGTATGTGTATGAGTATGAGTATGAGTATGAGTATGAGTATGAGTATGAGTATGAGGATGAGTATGAGTATGAGTATGAGTTAGAGTATGAGTATGTGTATGAGTATGAGTATGAGTATGAGTATGAGTATGAGTATGAGTATGAGTATGACTATGAGTATGAGTATGACTATGAGTATGAGTATGACTATGACTATGACTATGAGAATGAGTATGAGTATGAGTATTAGTATGAATATGAGTATGAGTATGAGTGTGAGTATGAGTATGAGTATGAGTATGAGTATGAGTATGTGTATGAGTATGAGTATGAGTATGAGTATGAGAATGAGTATGAGTATGAGTATGAGTATGAGTATGAGCATGAGCATGAGCATGAGTATGAGTATGAGTATGAGTATGAGTATAAGTATTAGTATGAGTATGAGTTAGAGTATGAGTATGTGTATGAGTATGAGTATGAGTATGAGTATGAGTATGAGTATGAGTATGAGTATGAGTATGAGTATGAGTATGAGTATGAGCATGAGCATGAGCATGAGTATGAGTATGAGTGTGAGTATGAGTATGAGTATGAGTATGAGTATAAGTATGAGAATGAGTATGAGTGTGAGTATGAGAATGAGTATGAGTATGAGTATGAGTATGAGTATGAGTATGAGTATGAGTATGAGTATGTGTATGAGTATGAGTATGAGTATGAGTATGAGTATAAGTATGAGAATGAGTATGAGTGTGAGTATGAGAATGAGTATGAGTATGTGTATGAGTATGAGTATGCGTATGAGTATGAGTATGAGTATGAGTATGAGTATGAGTATGAGTATGAGTATGAGTATGAGTATGAGTATGAGTACGAGTATTAGTATGAGTATGAGTATGAGTATGAGTTTAAGTATGAGTATGAGTATGAGTATGAGTATGAGTATGAGTATGAGTATGAGTATGAGGATGAGTATGAGTATAAGTATGAGTATGTGTATGAGTATGAGTATGAGTATGAGTATGAGTATGAGTATGAGTATGAGTTAGAGTATGAGTATGTGTATGAGTATGAGTATGAGTATGAGTATGAGTATGAGTGTGAGTGCGAATGTGAGTATGAGTATGAGTATGAGTATGAGTATGAGTATGTGTATGAGTATGAGTATGAGTATGAGTATGACTATGAGTATGAGGATGAGTATGAGTATGAGTATGAGTATGAGTATGAGTATGACTATGAGTATGAGTATGACTATGACTATGACTATGACTATGAGAATGAGTATGAGTATGAGTATGAGTATTAGTATGAATATGAGTATGAGTATGAGTGTGAGTATGAGTATGTGTATGAGTATGAGTATGAGTATGAGTATGAGTATGAGTGTGAGTGCGAATGTGAGTATGAGTATGAGTATGAGTATGAGTATGAGTATGTGTATGAGTATGAGTATGAGTATGAGTATGACTATGAGTATGAGGATGAGTATGAGTATGAGTATGAGTATGAGTATGAGTATGACTATGAGTATGAGTATGACTATGACTATGACTATGACTATGAGAATGAGTATGAGTATGAGTATGAGTATTAGTACGAATATGAGTATGAGTATGAGTGTGAGTATGAGTATGAGTATGAGTATGAGTATGAGTATGAGTATGAGTATGAGTATGAGTATGATTATGTGTATGAGTATGAGTATGAGTATGAGTATGAGTATGAGAATGAGTATGAGTATGAGTATGAGTATGAGTATGAGTATGAGCATGAGCATGAGCATGAGTATGAGTATGAGTATGAGTATGAGTATGAGTATGAGTATGAGTATGAGTATGAGTATAAGTATTAGTATGAGTATGAGTACGAGTATTAGTATGAGTATGAGTATGAGTATGAGTATGAGTTTAAGTATGAGTATGAGTACGAGTATGCGTATGAATATGAGTATGAGTATGAGTATGAGTATGGGTATGAGTATGAGTATGAGTATGAGTATAAGTATGAGCATGAGCATGAGTATGAGTATGAGTATGAGTATGAGTAAGAGTATGAGTATGAGTATGAGTATAAGTATGAGTATGAGTATGAGTATGAGTATGAGTATGAGTATGAGTATAAGTATTAGTATGAGTATGAGTTAGAGTATGAGTATGTGTATGAGTATGAGTATGAGTATGAGTATGAGTATGAGTATGAGTATGAGTATGAGTATGACTATGAGTATGAGTATGACTATGACTATGACTATGAGAATGAGTATGAGTATGAGTATTAGTATGAATATGAGTATGAGTATGAGTGTGAGTATGAGTATGAGTATGAGTATGAGTATGTGTATGAGTATGAGTATGAGTATGAGTATGAGTAAGAGTATGAGTATGAGTATGAGTATAAGTATGAGTATGAGTATGAGTATGAGTATGAGTATGAGTATGAGTATAAGTATTAGTATGAGTATGAGTTAGAGTATGAGTATGTGTATGAGTATGAGTATGAGTATGAGTATGAGTATGAGTATGAGTATGAGTATGACTATGAGTATGAGTATGACTATGACTATGACTATGAGAATGAGTATGAGTATGAGTATTAGTATGAATATGAGTATGAGTGTGAGTATGAGTATGAGTATGAGTATGAGTATGAGTATGTGTATGAGTATGAGTATGAGTATGAGTATGAGAATGAGTATGAGTATGAGTATGAGTATGAGTATGAGCATGAGCATGAGCATGAGTATGAGTATGAGTATGAGTATGAGTATGAGTATAAGTATTAGTATGAGTATGAGTTAGAGTATGAGTATGTGTATGAGTATGAGTATGAGTATGAGTATGAGTATGAGTATGAGTATGAGTATGAGTATGAGTATGAGTATGAGTATGAGCATGAGCATGAGCATGAGTATGAGTATGAGTGTGAGTATGAGTATGAGTATGAGTATGAGTATAAGTATGAGAATGAGTATGAGTGTGAGTATGAGAATGAGTATGAGTATGTGTATGAGTATGAGTTTGAGTATGAGTATGAGTATGAGTATGAGTATGAGTATGAGAATGAGTATGAGTATGAGTATTAGTATGAATATGAGTATGAGTATGAGTGTGAGTATGAGTATGAGTATGAGTATGAGTATGAGAATGTGTATGAGTATGAGTATGAGTATGAGTATGAGAATGAGTATGAGTATGAGTATGAGTATGAGTATGAGCATGAGCATGAGCATGAGTATGAGTATGAGTATGAGTATGAGTATGAGTATAAGTATTAGTATGAGTATGAGTTAGAGTATGAGTATGTGTATGAGTATGAGTATGAGTATGAGTATGAGTATGAGTATGAGTATGAGTATGAGTATGAGTATGAGTATGAGTATGAGCATGAGCATGAGCATGAGTATGAGTATGAGTGTGAGTATGAGTATGAGTATGAGTATGAGTATAAGTATGAGAATGAGTATGAGTGTGAGTATGAGAATGAGTATGAGTATGAGTATGAGTATGAGTATGAGTATGAGTATGAGTATGTGTATGAGTATGAGTATGAGTATGAGTATGAGTATGAGTATAAGTATGAGAATGAGTATGAGTGTGAGTATGAGAATGAGTATGAGTATGTGTATGAGTATGAGTATGAGTATGAGTATGAGTATGAGTATGAGTATGAGTATGAGTATGAGTATGAGTATGAGTATGAGTATGAGTACGAATATTAGTATGAGTATGAGTATGAGTATGAGTTTAAGTATGAGTATGAGTATGAGTATGAGTATGAGTATGAGTATGAGTATGAGGATGAGTATGAGTATAAGTATGAGTATGTGTATGAGTATGAGTATGAGTATGAGTATGAGTATGAGTATGAGTTAGAGTATGAGTATGTGTATGAGTATGAGTATGAGTATGAGTATGAGTATGAGTGTGAGTGCGAATGTGAGTATGAGTATGAGTATGAGTATGAGTATGAGTATGTGTATGAGTATGAGTATGAGTATGAGTATGACTATGAGTATGAGGATGAGTATGAGTATGAGTATGAGTATGAGTATGAGTATGACTATGAGTATGAGTATGACTATGACTATGACTATGACTATGAGAATGAGTATGAGTATGAGTATGAGTATTAGTATGAATATGAGTATGAGTATGAGTGTGAGTATGAGTATGAGTATGAGTATGAGTATGAGTATGAGTATGAGTATGAGTATGAGTATGATTATGTGTATGAGTATGAGTATGAGTATGAGTATGAGTATGAGAATGAGTATGAGTATGAGTATGAGTATGAGTATGAGTATGAGCATGAGCATGAGCATGAGTATGAGTATGAGTATGAGTATGAGTATGAGTATGAGTATGAGTATGAGTATGAGTATGAGTATGAGTATGAGTATGAGTATGAGTATGAGTATAAGTATTAGTATGAGTATGAGTACGAGTATTAGTATGAGTATGAGTATGAGTATGAGTATGAGTATGAGTTTAAGTATGAGTATGAGTAGGAGTATGCGTATGAATATGAGTATGAGTATGAGTATGAGTATGGGTATGAGTATGAGTATGAGTATGAGTATAAGTATGAGCATGAGCATGAGTATGAGTATGAGTATGAGTATGAGTAAGAGTATGAGTATGAGTATGAGTATAAGTATGAGTATGAGTATGAGTATGAGTATGAGTATGAGTATGAGTATGAGTAAGAGTATGAGTATGAGTATGAGTATAAGTATGAGTATGAGTATGAGTATGAGTATGAGTATGAGTATGAGTATGAGTATAAGTATTAGTATGAGTATGAGTTAGAGTATGAGTATGTGTATGAGTATGAGTATGAGTATGAGTATGAGTATGAGTATGAGTATGAGTATGACTATGAGTATGAGTATGACTATGACTATGACTATGAGAATGAGTATGAGTATGAGTATTAGTATGAATATGAGTATGAGTATGAGTGTGAGTATGAGTATGAGTATGAGTATGAGTATGAGTATGTGTATGAGTATGAGTATGAGTATGAGTATGAGAATGAGTATGAGTATGAGTATGAGTATGAGTATGAGCATGAGCATGAGCATGAGTATGAGTATGAGTATGAGTATGAGTATGAGTATAAGTATTAGTATGAGTATGAGTTAGAGTATGAGTATGTGTATGAGTATGAGTATGAGTATGAGTATGAGTATGAGTATGAGTATGAGTATGAGTATGAGTATGAGTATGAGCATGAGCATGAGCATGAGTATGAGTATGAGTGTGAGTATGAGTATGAGTGTGAGTATGAGTATAAGTATGAGAATGAGTATGAGTGTGAGTATGAGAATGAGTATGAGTATGTGTATGAGTATGAGTTTGAGTATGAGTATGAGTATGAGTATGAGTATGAGTATGAGTATGAGTATGAGTATGAGTATGAGTATGTGTATGAGTATGAGTATGAGTATGAGTATGAGTATGAGTATGAGTATGAGGATGAGTATGAGTATGAGTATGAGTATGAGTTTAAGTATGAGTCTGAGTACGAGTATGCGTATGAATATGAGTATGAGTATGAGTATGGGTATGAGTATGAGTATGAGTATGAGTATGAGTATGAGTATGAGTATGAGTATGAGTATGAGTATGAGTATGTGTATGAGTATGAGTATGAGTATGAGTATGAGTATAAGTATGAGAATGAGTATGAGTGTGAGTATGAGAAGGAGTATGAGTATGTGTATGAGTATGAGTATGAGTATGAGTATGAGTATGAGTATGAGTATGAGTATGAGTATGAGTATGAGTATGAGTATGAGTATGAGTATGAGTATGAGTATGAGTATGAGTATGAGTATGAGTATGAGTATGAGTGTGAGTGTGAGTATGAGTATGAGTATGAGTATGAGTATGAGTATGAGAATGAGTATGAGTATGAGTATGAGAATGAGTATGAGTATGAGTATGAGTATGAGTATGAGCATGAGCATGAGCATGAGTATGAGTTTAAGTATGAGTATGAGTATGAGTATGTGTATGAGTATAAGTATGAGTATGAGTATGAGTATGAGTATGAGTATGAGTATGACTATGAGTATGAGTATGACTATGACTATGACTATGACTATGAGTATGAGTATGAGTATGAGTATGAGTATGAGTATGAGTGTGAGTATGAGTATGAGTATGAGTATGAGTATGAGTATGAGTATGAGTATGAGAATGAGTATGAGTATGAGTATGAGTATAAGTATGAGCATGAGCATGAGTATGAGTATGAGTATGAGTATGAGTATGAGTATGAGTATGAGTATAAGTATGAGTATGAGTATGAGTATGAGTATGAGTATGAGTATGAGTATGAGTATGAGTATGAGTGTGAGTGTGAGTGCGAATGTGAGTATGAGTATGAGTATGAGTATGAGTATGAGTATGTGTATGAGTATGAGTATGAGTATGACTATGAGTATGAGTATGAGTATGAGTATGAGTATGAGTATGACTATGAGTATGAGTATGACTATGACTATGACTATGACTATGAGTATGAGTATGAGTATGAGTATGAGTATGAGTATGAGTATGAGTATAAGTATGAGTATGAGTATGAGTATGAGTATGAGTATGAGTATAAGTATGAGTATGAGTATGAGTATGAGTATAAGTATTAGTATGAGTATGAGTACGAGTATTAGTATGAGTATGAGTATGAGTATGAGTTTAAGTATGAGTATGAGTATGAGTATGAGTATGAGTATGAGTATGAGTATGAGTATGAGTATGAGTATGAGTATGAGTATGAGTATGTGTATGAGTATGAGTATGAGTATGAGTATGAGTATGAGTATGAGGATGAGTATGAGTATGAGTATGAGTATGAGTTTAAGTATGAGTCTGAGTACGAGTATGCGTATGAATATGAGTATGAGTATGAGTATGGGTATGAGTATGAGTATGAGTATGAGTATGAGTATGAGTATGAGAATGAGTATGTGTATGAGTATGAGTATGAGTATGAGTATGAGTATAAGTATGAGAATGAGTATGAGTATGAGTATGTGTATGAGTATGAGTATGAGTATGAGTATGAGTATGAGTATGAGTATGAGTATGAGTATGAGTATGAGTATGAGTATGAGTATGAGTATGAGTATGAGTATGAGTATGAGTATGAGTATGAGTATAAGTATGAGTATGAGTATGAGTATGAGTATAAGTATTAGTATGAGTATGAGTACGAGTATTAGTATGAGTATGAGTATGAGTATGAGTTTAAGTATGAGTATGAGTATGAGTATGAGTATGAGTATGAGTATGAGTATGAGTATGAGTATGAGTATGAGGATGAGTATGAGTATAAGTATGAGTATGTGTATGAGTATGAGTATGAGTATGAGTATGAGTATGAGTATGAGTATGAGTTAGAGTATGAGTATGTGTATGAGTATGAGTATGAGTATGAGTATGAGTATGAGTGTGAGTGCGAATGTGAGTATGAGTATGAGTATGAGTATGAGTATGAGTATGACTATGAGTATGAGTATGACTATGACTATGACTATGACTATGAGAATGAGTATGAGTATGAGTATTAGTATGAATATGAGTATGAGTATGAGTGTGAGTATGAGTATGAGTATGAGTATGAGTATGAGTATGAGTATGAGTTTAAGTATGAGTATGAGTACGAGTATGCGTATGAATATGAGTATGAGTATGAGTATGAGTATGGGTATGAGTATGAGTATGAGTATGAGTATGAGTATGAGTATGAGTATAAGTATGAGCATGAGCATGAGTATGATTATGAGTATGAGTATGAGTAAGAGTATGAGTATGAGTATGAGTATAAGTATGAGTATGAGTATGAGTATGAGTATGAGTATGAGTATAAGTATTAGTATGAGTATGAGTTAGAGTATGAGTATGTGTATGAGTATGAGTATGAGTATGAGTATGAGTATGAGTATGAGTATGACTATGAGTATGAGTATGACTATGACTATGACTATGAGAATGAGTATGAGTATGAGTATTAGTATGAATATGAGTATTAGTATGAATATGAGTATGAGTATGAGTGTGAGTATGAGTATGAGTATGAGTATGAGTATGAGTATGTGTATGAGTATGAGTATGAGTATGAGTATGAGTATGAGAATGAGTATGAGTATGAGTATGAGTATGAGTATGAGCATGAGCATGAGCATGAGTATGAGTATGAGTATGAGTATGAGTATGAGTATAAGTATTAGTATGAGTATGAGTTAGAGTATGAGTATGTGTATGAGTATGAGTATAAGTATTAGTATGAGTATGAGTTAGAGTATGAGTATGTGTATGAGTATGAGTATGAGTATGAGTATGAGTATGAGTATGAGTATGACTATGAGTATGAGTATGACTATGACTATGACTATGAGAATGAGTATGAGTATGAGTATTAGTATGAATATGAGTATGAGTATGAGTGTGAGTATGAGTATGAGTATGAGTATGAGTATGAGTATGTGTATGAGTATGAGTATGAGTATGAGTATGAGTATGAGAATGAGTATGAGTATGAGTATGAGTATGAGTATGAGTATGAGCATGAGCATGAGCATGAGTATGAGTATGAGTATGAGTATGAGTATGAGTATAAGTATTAGTATGAGTATGAGTTAGAGTATGAGTATGTGTATGAGTATGAGTATGAGTATGAGTATGAGTATGAGTATGAGTATGAGTATGAGTATGAGTATGAGTATGAGTATGAGCATGAGCATGAGCATGAGTATGAGTATGAGTGTGAGTATGAGTATGAGTATGAGTATAAGTATGAGAATGAGTATGAGTGTGAGTATGAGAATGAGTATGAGTATGTGTATGAGTATGAGTTTGAGTATGACTATGAGTATGAGTATGAGTATGAGTATGAGTATGAGTATGTGTATGAGTATGAGTATGAGTATGAGTATGAGTATGAGTATGAGGATGAGTATGTGTATGAGTATGAGTATGAGTTTAAGTATGAGTCTGAGTACGAGTATGCGTATGAATATGAGTATGAGTATGAGTATGGGTATGAGTATGAGTATGAGTATGAGTATGAGTATGAGTATGAGTATGAGTATGTGTATGAGTATGAGTATGAGTATGAGTATGAGTATAAGTATGAGAATGAGTATGAGTGTGAGTATGAGAATGAGTATGAGTATGTGTATGAGTATGAGTATGAGTATGAGTATGAGTATGAGTATGAGTATGAGTATGAGTATGAGTATGAGTATGAGAATGAGTATGAGTATGAGTATGAGTATGAGAATGAGTATGAGTATGAGTATGAGTATGAGTATGAGCATGAGCATGAGCATGAGTATGAGTTTAAGTATGAGTATGAGTATGAGTATGTGTATGAGTATAAGTATGAGTATGAGTATGAGTATGAGTATGAGTATGAGTATGAGTATGACTATGAGTATGAGTATGACTATGACTATGACTATGACTATGAGTATGAGTATGAGTATGAGTATGAGTGTGAGTATGAGTATGAGTATGAGTATGAGTATGAGTATGAGTATGAGTATGAGTATGAGTATGAGTATGAGTATGAGTATGAGTATGAGTATGAGTATGAGTATGAGTATAAGTATGAGTATGAGTATGAGTATGAGTATAAGTATTAGTATGAGTATGAGTACGAGTATTAGTATGAGTATGAGTATGAGTATGAGTTTAAGTATGAGTATGAGTATGAGTATGAGTATGAGTATGAGTATGAGTATGAGTATGAGTATGAGGATGAGTATGAGTATAAGTATGAGTATGTGTATGAGTATGAGTATGAGTATGAGTATGAGTATGAGTATGAGTTAGAGTATGAGTATGTGTATGAGTATGAGTATGAGTATAAGTATGAGAATGAGTATGAGTGTGAGTATGAGAATGAGTATGAGTATGTGTATGAGTATGAGTATGAGTATGATTATGAGTATGAGTATGAGTATGAGTATGAGTATGAGTATGAGTATGAGTATGAGTGTGAGTGTGAGTGCGAATGTGAGTATGAGTATGAGTATGAGTATGAGTATGAGTATGTGTATGAGTATGAGTATGAGTATGACTATGAGTATGAGTATGAGTATGAGTATGAGTATGAGTATGAGTATGAGTATGAGTATGAGTATGAGTATGAGTATGAGTATGAGTATGAGTATAAGTATGAGAATGAGTATGAGTGTGAGTATGAGAATGAGTATGAGTATGTGTATGAGTATGAGTTTGAGTATGAGTATGAGTATGAGTATGAGTATGAGTATGAGTATGAGTATGAGTATGAGTATGTGTATGAGTATGAGTATGAGTATGAGTATGAGGATGAGTATGAGTATGAGTATGAGTTTAAGTATGAGTCTGAGTACGAGTATGCGTATGAATATGAGTATGAGTATGAGTATGGGTATGAGTATGAGTATGAGTATGAGTATGAGTATGAGTATGAGTATGAGTATGAGTATGTGTATGAGTATGAGTATGAGTATGAGTATGAGTATAAGTATGAGAATGAGTATGTGTATGAGTATGAGTATGAGTATGAGTATGAGTATGAGTATGAGTGTGAGTGTGAGTGCGAATGTGAGTATGAGTATGAGTATGAGTATGAGTATGTGTATGAGTATGAGTATGAGTATGAGTATGAGTATGAGTATAAGTATGAGTATGAGTATGAGTATGACTATGAGTATGAGTATGAGTATAAGTATTAGTATTAGTATGAGTACGAGTATTAGTATGAGTATGAGTATGAGTATGAGTATGAGTATGAGTATGAGCATGAGCATGAGCATGAGTATGAGTATGAGTGTGAGTATGAGTATGAGTATGAGTATGAATATGAGTATGAGTATGATTATAAGTATTAGTATGAGTATGAGTACGAGTATTAGTATGAGTATGGGTATGAGTATGAGTTTAAGAATGAGTATGAGTACGAGTATGTGCATGAGTATGAGTATGTGTATGAGTATGAGTATGAGTATGAGTATGAGTATGAGTATAAGTATGAGAATGAGTATGAGTGTGAGTATGAGAATGAGTATGAGTATGTGTATGAGTATGAGTATGAGTGTGAGTATGAGTATGAGTATGAGTATGAGTATGAATATGAGTATGAGTATGAGTATAAGTATTAGTATGAGTATGAGTACGAGTATTAGTATGAGTATGAGTATGAGTATGAGTTTAAGTATGAGTATGAGTATGAGTATGTGCATGAGTATGAGTATGTGTATGAGTATGAGTATGAGTATTAGTATGAGTATAAGTATGAGAATGAGTATGAGTGTGAGTATGAGAATGAGTATGAGTATGTGTATGAGTATGAGTATGAGTATGAGTATGAGTATGAGTATGAGTATGAGTATGAGTATGAGTATGAGTATGAGTATGAGTATGAGTATGAGTATGAGTATGAGTATGAGTATGAGTATGAGTATGAGTATGAGTATGAGTATAAGTATGAGTATGAGTATGAGTATGAGTATAAGTATTAGTATGAGTATGAGTACGAGTATTAGTATGAATATGAGTATGAGTATGAGTTTAAGTATGAGTATGAGTATGAGTATGAGTATGAGTATGAGTATGAGTATGAGTATGAGGATGAGTATGAGTATAAGTATGAGTATGTGTATGAGTATGAGTATGAGTATGAGTATGACTATGAGTATGAGGATGAGTATGAGTATGAGTATGAGTATGAGTATGAGTATGAGCATGAGCATGAGCATGAGTATGAGTATGAGTATGAGTATGAGTATGAGTATGAGTATGAGTATGAGTATGAGTATGAGTATGAGTATGAGTATGAGTATAAGTATTAGTATGAGTATGAGTACGAGTATTAGTATGAGTATGAGTATGAGTATGAGTATGAGTTTAAGTATGAGTATGAGTACGAGTATGCGTATGAATATGAGTATGAGTATGAGTATGAGTATGGGTATGAGTATGAGTATGAGTATGAGTATAAGTATGAGCATGAGCATGAGTATGAGTATGAGTATGAGTATGAGTAAGAGTATGAGTATGAGTATGAGTATAAGTATGAGTATGAGTATGAGTATGAGTATGAGTATGAGTATGAGTATAAGTATTAGTATGAGTATGAGTTAGAGTATGAGTATGTGTATGAGTATGAGTATGAGTATGAGTATGAGTATGAGTATGAGTATGAGTATGACTATGAGTATGAGTATGACTATGACTATGAGAATGAGTGTGAGTATGAGTATTAGTATGAATATGAGTATGAGTATGAGTGTGAGTATGAGTATGAGTATGAGTATGAGTATGAGTATGTGTATGAGTATGAGTATGAGTATGAGTATGAGTATGAGAATGAGTATGAGTATGAGTATGAGTATGAGTATGAACATGAGCATGAGCATGAGTATGAGTATGAGTATGAGTATGAGTATGAGTATGAGTATAAGTATTAGTATGAGTATGAGTTAGAGTATGAGTATGTGTATGAGTATGAGTATGAGTATGAGTATGAGTATGAGTATGAGTATGAGTATGAGTATGAGTATGTGTATGAGTATGAGTATGAGTATGAGTATGAGGATGAGTATGAGTATGAGTATGAGTATGAGTTTAAGTATGAGTCTGAGTACGAGTATGCGTATGAATATGAGTATGAGTATGAGTATGGGTATGAGTATGAGTATGAGTATGAGTATGAGTATGAGTATGAGTATGAGTATGTGTATGAGTATGAGTATGAGTATGAGTATGAGTATGAGTATAAGTATGAGAATGAGTATGAGTGTGAGTATGAGAATGAGTATGAGTATGTGTATGAGTATGAGTATGAGTATAAGTATGAGTATGAGTATGAGTATGAGTATGAGTATGAGTATGAGTATGAGTATGAGTATGAGTATGAGTATGAGTATGAGTATGAGTATGAGTATGAGTGTGAGTATGAGTATGAGTATGAGTATGAGTATGAGAATGAGTATGAGTATGAGTATGAGTATGAGAATGAGTATGAGTATGAGTATGAGTATGAGTATGAGCATGAGCATGAGCATGAGTATGAGTTTAAGTATGAGTATGAGTATGAGTATGTGTATGAGTATAAGTATGAGTATGAGTATGAGTATGAGTATGAGTATGCGTATGACTATGAGTATGAGTATGACTATGACTATGACTATGACTATGAGTATGAGTATGAGTATGAGTATGAGTATGAGTGTGAGTATGAGTATGAGTATGAGTATGAGTATGAGTGTGAGTATGAGTATGAGTAAGAGTATGAGAATTAGTATGAGTATGAGTATGAGTATAAGTATGAGCATGAGCATGAGTATGAGTATGAGTATGAGTATGAGTATGAGTATGAGTATGAGTATAAGTATGAGTATGAGTATGAGTATGAGTATGAGTATGAGTATGAGTATGAGTATGAGTATGAGTATGAGTGTGAGTGTGAGTGCGAATGTGAGTATGAGTATGAGTATGAGTATGAGTATGAGTATGTGTATGAGTATGAGTATGAGTATGACTATGAGTATGAGCATGAGTATGAGTATGAGTATGAGTATGAGTATGAGTATGAGTATGAGTATGAGTATGAGTATGAGTATGAGTATGAGTATGAGTATAAGTATGAGAATGAGTATGAGTGTGAGTATGAGAATGAGTATGAGTATGTGTATGAGTATGAGTTTGAGTATGAGTATGAGTATGAGTATGAGTATGAGTATGAGTATGAGTATGTGTATGAGTATGAGTATGAGTATGAGTATGAGGATGAGTATGAGTATGAGTATGAGTTTAAGTATGAGTCTGAGTACGAGTATGCGTATGAATATGAGTATGAGTATGAGTATGGGTATGAGTATGAGTATGAGTATGAGTATGAGTATGAGTATGAGTATGAGTATGTGTATGAGTATGAGTATGAGTATGAGTATGAGTATAAGTATGAGAATGAGTATGTGTATGAGTATGAGTATGAGTATGAGTATGAGTATGAGTGTGAGTGTGAGTGCGAATGTGAGTATGAGTATGAGTATGAGTATGAGTATGTGTATGAGTATGAGTATGAGTATGAGTATGAGTGTGAGTGTGAGTGCGAATGTGAGTATGAGTATGAGTATGAGTATGAGTATGTGTATGAGTATGAGTATGAGTATGACTATGAGTATGAGTATGAGTATGAGTATGAGTATGAGTATGAGTATGAGTATGAGTATGAGTATGAGTATGAGTATGAGTATGAGTATGAGTATGAGTATAAGTATGAGAATGAGTATGAGTGTGAGTATGAGAATGAGTATGAGTATGTGTATGAGTATGAGTTTGAGTATGAGTATGAGTATGAGTATGAGTATGAGTATGAGTATGAGTATGTGTATGAGTATGAGTATGAGTATGAGTACGAGGATGAGTATGAGTATGAGTATGAGTATGAGTATGTGTATGAGTATGAGTATGAGTATGAGTATGAGTATGAGTATGAGGATGAGTATGTGTATGAGTATGAGTATGAGTTTAAGTATGAGTCTGAGTACGAGTATGCGTATGAATGTGAGTATGAGTATGAGTATGGGTATGAGTATGAGTATGAGTATGAGTATGAGTATGAGTATGAGTATGAGTATGTGTATGAGTATGAGTATGAGTATGAGTATGAGTATAAGTATGAGAATGAGTATGAGTGTGAGTATGAGAATGAGTATGAGTATGTGTATGAGTATGAGTATGAGTATGAGTATGAGTATGAGTATGAGTATGAGTATGAGTATGAGTATGAGTATGAGTATGAGTATGAGTATGAGTATGAGTATGAGTATGAGTATGAGTATGAGTATGAGTATGAGTGTGAGTATGAGTATGAGTATGAGTATGATTATGAGTATGAGAATGAGTATGAGTATGAGTATGAGTATGAGAATGAGTATGAGTATGAGTATGAGTATGAGTATGAGCATGAGCATGAGCATGAGTATGAGTTTAAGTATGAGTATGAGTATGAGTATGTGTATGAGTATAAGTATGAGTATGAGTATGAGTATGAGTATGAGTATGAGTATGACTATGAGTATGAGTATGACTATGACTATGACTATGACTATGACTATGAGTATGAGTATGAGTATGAGTATGAGTATGAGTGTGAGTATGAGTATGAGTATGAGTGTGAGTATGAGTATGAGTATGAGTATGAGTATGAGTATGAGAATGAGTATGAGTATGAGTATGAGTATGAGAATGAGTATGAGTATGAGTATGAGTATGAGTATGAGTATGAGTATGACTATGAGTATGAGGATGAGTATGAGTATGAGTATGAGTATGAGTATGAGTATGACTATGAGTATGAGTATGACTATGACTATGACTATGACTATGAGAATGAGTATGAGTATGAGTATGAGTATTAGTATGAATATGAGTATGAGTATGAGTGTGAGTATGAGTATGAGTATGAGTATGAGTATGAGTATGAGTATGAGTATGAGTATGAGTATGATTATGTGTATGAGTATGAGTATGAGTATGAGTATGAGTATGAGAATGAGTATGAGTATGAGTATGAGTATGAGTATGAGTATGAGCATGAGCATGAGCATGAGTATGAGTATGAGTATGAGTATGAGTATGAGTATGAGTATGAGTATGAGTATGAGTATGAGTATGAGTATCAGTATGAGTATGAGTATAAGTATTAGTATGAGTATGAGTACGAGTATTAGTATGAGTATGAGTATGAGTATGAGTATGAGTATGAGTTTAAGTATGAGTATGAGTACGAGTATGCGTATGAATATGAGTATGAGTATGAGTATGGGTATGAGTATGAGTATGAGTATGAGTATAAGTATGAGCATGAGCATGAGTATGAGTATGAGTATGAGTATGAGTAAGAGTATGAGTATGAGTATGAGTATAAGTATGAGTATGAGTATGAGTATGAGTATGAGTATAAGTATTAGTATGAGTATGAGTTAGAGTATGAGTATGTGTATGAGTATGAGTATGAGTATGAGTATGAGTATGAGTATGAGTATGAGTATGAGAATGAGTATGAGTATGAGTATGAGTATGACTATGAGTATGAGTATGACTATGACTATGACTATGAGAATGAGTGTGAGTATGAGTATTAGTATGAATATGAGTATGAGTATGAGTGTGAGTATGAGTATGAGTATGAGTATGAGTATGAGTATGTGTATGAGTATGAGTATGAGTATGAGTATGAGTATGAGAATGAGTATGAGTATGAGTATGAGTATGAGTATGAACATGAGCATGAGCATGAGTATGAGTATGAGTATGAGTATGAGTATGAGTATGAGTATGAGTATAAGTATTAGTATGAGTATGAGTTAGAGTATGAGTATGTGTATGAGTATGAGTATGAGTATAAGTATGAGAATGAGTATGAGTGTGAGTATGAGAATGAGTATGAGTATGTGTATGAGTATGAGTATGAGTATGAGTATGAGTATGAGTATGAGTATGAGTATGAGTATGAGTATGAGTATGAGTATGAGTATGAGTATGAGTATGAGTATGAGTATGAGTATGAGTATGAGTTTAAGTATGAGTATGAGTACGAGTATGCGTATGAATATGAGTATGAGTATGAGTATGGGTATGAGTATGAGTATGAGTATGAGTATGAGTATGAGTAAGAGTATGAGTATGAGTATGAGTATAAGTATGAGTATGAGTATGAGTATGAGTATGAGTATGAGTATAAGTATTAGTATGAATATGAGTATGAGTATGAGTGTGAGTATGAGTATGAGTATGAGTATGAGTATGAGTATGAGTATGAGTATGATTATGTGTATGAGTATGAGTATGAGTATGAGTATGAGTATGAGAATGAGTATGAGTATGAGTATGAGTATGAGTATGAGTATGAGCATGAGCATGAGCATGAGTATGAGTATGAGTATGAGTATGAGTATGAGTATGAGTATGAGTATGAGTATGAGTATGAGTATGAGTATAAGTATTAGTATGAGTATGAGTACGAGTATTAGTATGAGTATGAGTATGAGTATGAGTATGAGTTTAAGTATGAGTATGAGTACGAGTATGCGTATGAATATGAGTATGAGTATGAGTATGAGTATGGGTATGAGTATGAGTATGAGTATGAGTATAAGTATGAGCATGAGCATGAGTATGAGTATGAGTATGAGTATGAGTAAGAGTATGAGTATGAGTATGAGTATAAGTATGAGTATGAGTATGAGTATGAGTATGAGTATGAGTATGAGTATAAGTATTAGTATGAGTATGAGTTAGAGTATGAGTATGTGTATGAGTATGAGTATGAGTATGAGTATGAGTATGAGTATGAGTATGAGTAGGACTATGAGTATGAGTATGACTATGACTATGACTATGACTATGAGAATGAGTGTGAGTATGAGTATTAGTATGAATATGAGTATGAGTATGAGTGTGAGTATGAGTATGAGTATGAGTATGAGTATGAGTATGTGTATGAGTATGAGTATGAGTATGAGTATGAGTATGAGAATGAGTATGAGTATGAGTATGAGTATGAGTATGAACATGAGCATGAGCATGAGTATGAGTATGAGTATGAGTATGAGTATGAGTATGAGTATGAGTATAAGTATTAGTATGAGTATGAGTTAGAGTATGAGTATGTGTATGAGTATGAGTATGAGTATGAGTATGAGTATGAGTATGAGTATGAGTATGAGTATGAGTATGTGTATGAGTATGAGTATGAGAATGAGTATGAGGATGAGTATGAGTATGAGTATGAGTATGAGTTTAAGTATGAGTCTGAGTACGAGTATGCGTATGAATATGAGTATGAGTATGAGTATGGGTATGAGTATGAGTATGAGTATGAGTATGAGTATGAGTATGAGTATGAGTATGTGTATGAGTATCAGTATGAGTATGAGTATGAGTATAAGTATGAGAATGAGTATGAGTGTGAGTATGAGAATGAGTATGAGTATGTGTATGAGTATGAGTATGAGTATGAGTATGAGTATGAGTATGAGTATGAGTATGAGTATGAGTATGAGTATGAGTATGAGTATGAGTATGAGTATGAGTATGAGTATGAGTATGAGTGTGAGTATGAGTATGAGTATGAGTATGAGTATGAGAATGAGTATGAGTATGAGTATGAGTATGAGAATGAGTATGAGTATGAGTATGAGTATGAGTATGAGCATGAGCATGAGCATGAGCATGAGTATGAGTTTAAGTATGAGTATGAGTATGAGTATGTGTATGAGTATAAGTATGAGTATGAGTATGAGTATGAGTATGAGTATGCGTATGACTATGAGTATGAGTATGACTATGACTATGACTATGACTATGAGTATGAGTATGAGTATGAGTATGAGTATGAGTGTGAGTATGAGTATGAGTATGAGTATGAGTATGAGTATGAGTATGAGTATGAGTATGAGTATGAGAATGAGTATGAGTATGAGTATGAGTATAAGTATGAGCATGAGCATGAGTATGAGTATGAGTATGAGTATGAGTATGAGTATGAGTATGAGTATAAGTATGAGTATGAGTATGAGTATGAGTATGAGTATGAGTATGAGTATGAGTATGAGTATGAGTGTGAGTGTGAGTGCGAATGTGAGTATGAGTATGAGTATGAGTATGAGTATGTGTATGAGTATGAGTATGAGTATGACTATGAGTATGAGTATGAGTATGAGTATGAGTATGAGTATGAGTATGAGTATGAGTATGAGTATGAGTATGAGTATGAGTATGAGTATGAGTATGAGTATGAGTATGAGGATGAGTATGAGTATGAGTATGAGTATGAGTTTAAGTATGAGTCTGAGTACGAGTATGCGTATGAATATGAGTATGAGTATGAGTATGGGTATGAGTATGAGTATGAGTATGAGTATGAGTATGAGTATGAGTATGAGTATGAGTATGAGTATGTGTATGAGTATGAGTATGAGTATGAGTATGAGTATAAGTATGAGAATGAGTATGTGTATGAGTATGAGTATGAGTATGAGTATGAGTATGAGTGTGAGTGTGAGTGCGAATGTGAGTATGAGTATGAGTATGAGTATGAGTATGTGTATGAGTATGAGTATGTGTATGAGTATGAGTATGAGTATGAGTATGAGTATAAGTATGAGAATGAGTATGTGTATGAGTATGAGTATGAGTATGAGTATGAGTATGAGTGTGAGTGTGAGTGCGAATGTGAGTATGAGTATGAGTATGAGTATGAGTATGTGTATGAGTATGAGTATGAGTATGAGTATGAGTATGAGTATAAGTATGAGTATGAGTATGAGTATGACTATGAGTATGAGTATGAGTATAAGTATTAGTATTAGTATGAGTACGAGTATTAGTATGAGTATGAGTATGAGTATGAGTGTGAGTGTGAGTGCGAATGTGAGTATGAGTATGAGTATGAGTATGAGTATGTGTATGAGTATGAGTATGAGTATGACTATGAGTATGAGTATGAGTATGAGTATGAGTATGAGTATGAGTTTGAGTATGAGTATGAGTATGAGTATGAGTATGAGTATGAGTATGAGTATGAGTATGAGTATAAGTATGAGAATGAGTATGAGTGTGAGTATGAGAATGAGTATGAGTATGTGTATGAGTATGAGTTTGAGTATGAGTATGAGTATGAGTATGAGTATGAGTATGAGTATGAGTATGTGTATGAGTATGAGTATGAGTATGAGTATGAGGATGAGTATGAGTATGAGTATGAGTATGAGTTTAAGTATGAGTCTGAGTACGAGTATGCGTATGAATATGAGTATGAGTATGAGTATGGGTATGAGTATGAGTATGAGTATGAGTATGAGTATGAGTATGAGTATGAGTATGAGTATGTGTATGAGTATGAGTATGAGTATGAGTATGAGTATGAGTATAAGTATGAGAATGAGTATGTGTATGAGTATGAGTATGAGTATGAGTATGAGTATGAGTGTGAGTGTGAGTGCGAATGTGAGTATGAGTATGAGTATGAGTATGAGTATGTGTATGAGTATGAGTATGAGTATGAGTATGAGTATAAGTATGAGAATGAGTATGTGTATGAGTATGAGTATGAGTATGAGTATGAGTATGAGTGTGAGTGTGAGTGCGAATGTGAGTATGAGTATGAGTATGAGTATGAGTATGTGTATGAGTATGAGTATGTGTATGAGTATGAGTATGAGTATGAGTATGAGTATAAGTATGAGAATGAGTATGAGTATGAGTATGAGTATAAGTATGAGAATGAGTATGAGTGTGAGTATGAGAATGAGTATGAGTATGTGTATGAGTATGAGTTTGAGTATGAGTATGAGTATGAGTATGAGTATGAGTATGAGTATGAGTATGTGTATGAGTATGAGTATGAGTATGAGTATGTGTATGAGTATGAGTATGAGTATGAGTATGAGGATGAGTATGAGTATGAGTATGAGTATGAGTTTAAGTATGAGTCTGAGTACGAGTATGCGTATGAATATGAGTATGAGTATGAGTATGGGTATGAGTATGAGTATGAGTATGAGTATGAGTATGAGTATGAGTATGAGTATGAGGATGAGTATGAGTATGAGTATGAGTATGAGTTTAAGTATGAGTCTGAGTACGAGTATGCGTATGAATATGAGTATGAGTATGAGTATGGGTATGAGTATGAGTATGAGTATGAGTATGAGTATGAGTATGAGTATGAGTATGAGTATGAGTATGTGTATGAGTATGAGTATGAGTATGAGTATGAGTATAAGTATGAGAATGAGTATGTGTATGAGTATGAGTATGAGTATGAGTATGAGTATGAGTGTGAGTGTGAGTGCGAATGTGAGTATGAGTATGAGTATGAGTATGAGTATGTGTATGAGTATGAGTATGTGTATGAGTATGAGTATGAGTATGAGTATGAGTATAAGTATGAGAATGAGTATGTGTATGAGTATGAGTATGAGTATGAGTATGAGTATGAGTGTGAGTGTGAGTGCGAATGTGAGTATGAGTATGAGTATGAGTATGAGTATGTGTATGAGTATGAGTATGAGTATGAGTATGAGTATGAGTATAAGTATGAGTATGAGTATGAGTATGACTATGAGTATGAGTATGAGTATAAGTATTAGTATTAGTATGAGTACGAGTATTAGTATGAGTATGAGTATGAGTATGAGTGTGAGTGTGAGTGCGAATGTGAGTATGAGTATGAGTATGAGTATGAGTATGTGTATGAGTATGAGTATGAGTATGACTATGAGTATGAGTATGAGTATGAGTATGAGTATGAGTATGAGTTTGAGTATGAGTATGAGTATGAGTATGAGTATGAGTATGAGTATGAGTATGAGTATGAGTATAAGTATGAGAATGAGTATGAGTGTGAGTATGAGAATGAGTATGAGTATGTGTATGAGTATGAGTTTGAGTATGAGTATGAGTATGAGTATGAGTATGAGTATGAGTATGAGTATGTGTATGAGTATGAGTATGAGTATGAGTATGAGGATGAGTATGAGTATGAGTATGAGTATGAGTTTAAGTATGAGTCTGAGTACGAGTATGCGTATGAATATGAGTATGAGTATGAGTATGGGTATGAGTATGAGTATGAGTATGAGTATGAGTATGAGTATGAGTATGAGTATGAGTATGTGTATGAGTATGAGTATGAGTATGAGTATGAGTATGAGTATAAGTATGAGAATGAGTATGTGTATGAGTATGAGTATGAGTATGAGTATGAGTATGAGTGTGAGTGTGAGTGCGAATGTGAGTATGAGTATGAGTATGAGTATGAGTATGTGTATGAGTATGAGTATGAGTATGAGTATGAGTATGAGTATAAGTATGAGTATGAGTATGAGTATGACTATGAGTATGAGTATGAGTATAAGTATTAGTATTAGTATGAGTACGAGTATTAGTATGAGTATGAGTATGAGTATGAGTATGAGTATGAGCATGAGCATGAGCATGAGTATGAGTATGAGTGTGAGTATGAGTATGAGTATGAGTATGAATATGAGTATGAGTATGATTATAAGTATTAGTATGAGTATGAGTACGAGTATTAGTATGAGTATGGGTATGAGTATGAGTTTAAGAATGAGTATGAGTACGAGTATGTGCATGAGTATGAGTATGTGTATGAGTATGAGTATGAGTATGAGTATGAGTATGAGTATAAGTATGAGAATGAGTATGAGTGTGAGTATGAGAATGAATATGAGTATGTGTATGAGTATGAGTATGAGTATGAGTGTGAGTATGAGTATGAGTATGAGTATGAGTATGAATATGAGTATTAGTATGAGTATAAGTATTAGTATGAGTATGAGTACGAGTATTAGAATGAGTATGAGTATGAGTATGAGTTTAAGTATGAGTATGAGTATGAGTATGTGCATGAGTATGAGTATGTGTATGAGTATGAGTATGAGTATTAGTATGAGTATAAGTATGAGAATGAGTATGAGTATGTGTATGAGTATGAGTATGAGTATGAGTATGAGTATGAGTATGAGTATGAGTATGAGTATGAGTATGAGTATGAGTATGAGTATGAGTATGAGTATGAGTATGAGTATGAGTATGAGTATGAGTATGAGTATGAGTATGAGTATGAGTATGAGTATGAGTATAAGTATGAGTATGAGTATAAGTATTAGTATGAGTATGAGTACGAGTATTAGTATGAGTATGAGTATGAGTATGAGTTTAAGTATGAGTATGAGTATGAGTATGAGTATGAATATGAGTATGAGTATGAGTATGAGGATGAGTATGAGTATAAGTATGAGTATGTGTATGAGTATGAGTATGAGTATGAGTATGAGTATGAGTATGAGTTAGAGTATGAGTATGTGTATGAGTATGAGTATGAGTATGAGTATGAGTATGAGTGTAATTGCGAATGTGAGTATGAGTATGAGTATGAGTATGAGTATGAGTATGAGTATGAGTATGAGTATGAGTATGAGTATAAGTATTAGTATGAGTATGAGTACGAGTACGAGTATGCGTATGAATATGAGTATGAGTATGAGTATGAGTATGGGTATGAGTATGAGTATGAGTATGAGTATAAGTATGAGCATGAGCATGAGTATGAGTATGAGTATGAGTATGAGTAAGAGTATGAGTATGAGTATGAGTATAAGTATGAGTATGAGTATGAGTATGAGTATGAGTATGAGTATGAGTATAAGTATTAGTATGAGTATGAGTTAGAGTATGAGTATGTGTATGAGTATGAGTATGAGTATGAGTATGAGTATGAGTATGAGTATGAGTATGACTATGAGTATGAGTATGACTATGACTATGACTATGAGAATGAGTATGAGTATGAGTATTAGTATGAATATGAGTATGAGTATGAGTGTGAGTATGAGTATGAGTATGAGTATGAGTATGTGTATGAGTATGAGTATGAGTATGAGTATGAGTAAGAGTATGAGTATGAGTATGAGTATAAGTATGAGTATGAGTATGAGTATGAGTATGAGTATGAGTATGAGTATGAGTATAAGTATTAGTATGAGTATGAGTTAGAGTATGAGTATGTGTATGAGTATGAGTATGAGTATGAGTATGAGTATGAGTATGAGTATGAGTATGACTATGAGTATGAGTATGACTATGACTATGACTATGAGAATGAGTATGAGTATGAGTATTAGTATGAATATGAGTATGAGTATGAGTGTGAGTATGAGTATGAGTATGAGTATGAGTATGAGTATGTGTATGAGTATGAGTATGAGTATGAGTATGAGAATGAGTATGAGTATGAGTATGAGTATGAGTATGAGCATGAGCATGAGCATGAGTATGAGTATGAGTATGAGTATGAGTATAAGTATTAGTATGAGTATGAGTTAGAGTATGAGTATGTGTATGAGTATGAGTATGAGTATGAGTATGAGTATGAGTATGAGTATGAGTATGAGTATGAGTATGAGTATGAGTATGAGCATGAGCATGAGCATGAGTATGAGTATGAGTGTGAGTATGAGTATGAGTATGAGTATGAGTATAAGTATGAGAATGAGTATGAGTGTGAGTATGAGAATGAGTATGAGTATGTGTATGAGTATGAGTTTGAGTATGAGTATGAGTATGAGTATGAGTATGAGTATGAGTATGAGTATGAGTATGTGTATGAGTATGAGTATGAGTATGAGTATGAGTATGAGTATGAGTATGAGGATGAGTATGAGTATGAGTATGAGTTAGAGTATGAGTATGTGTATGAGTATGAGTATGAGTATGAGTATGAGTATGAGTATGAGTATGAGTATGAGTATGACTATGAGTATGAGTATGACTATGACTATGACTATGAGAATGAGTATGAGTATGAGTATTAGTATGAATATGAGTATGAGTATGAGTGTGAGTATGAGTATGAGTATGAGTATGAGTATGAGTATGTGTATGAGTATGAGTATGAGTATGAGTATGAGAATGAGTATGAGTATGAGTATGAGTATGAGTATGAGCATGAGCATGAGCATGAGTATGAGTATGTGTATGAGTATGAGTATGAGTATGACTATGAGTATGAGTATGAGTATGAGTATGAGTATGAGTATGAGTATGAGTATGAGTATGAGTATGAGTATGAGTATGAGTATGAGTATGAGTATGAGTATGAGTATGAGTATAAGTATGAGAATGAGTATGAGTGTGAGTATGAGAATGAGTATGAGTATGTGTATGAGTATGAGTTTGAGTATGAGTATGAGTATGAGTATGAGTATGAGTATGAGTATGAGTATGTGTATGAGTATGAGTATGAGTATGAGTATGAGGATGAGTATGAGTATGAGTATGAGTATGAGTTTAAGTATGAGTCTGAGTACGAGTATGCGTATGAATATGAGTATGAGTATGAGTATGGGTATGAGTATGAGTATGAGTATGAGTATGAGTATGAGTATGAGTATGAGTATGAGTATGTGTATGAGTATGAGTATGAGTATGAGTATGAGTATAAGTGTGAGAATGAGTATGTGTATGAGTATGAGTATGAGTATGAGTATGAGTATGAGTGTGAGTGTGAGTGCGAATGTGAGTATGAGTATGAGTATGAGTATGAGTATGTGTATGAGTATGAGTATGAGTATGAGTATGAGTATGAGTATAAGTATGAGTATGAGTATGAGTATGACTATGAGTATGAGTATGAGTATAAGTATTAGTATTAGTATGAGTACGAGTATTAGTATGAGTATGAGTATGAGTATGAGTATGAGTGTGAGTGTGAGTGCGAATGTGAGTATGAGTATGAGTATGAGTATGAGTATGTGTATGAGTATGAGTATGAGTATGACTATGAGTATGAGTATGAGTATGAGTATGAGTATGAGTATGAGTATGAGTATGAGTATGAGTATGAGTATGAGTATGAGTATAAGTATGAGAATGAGTATGAGTGTGAGTATGAGAATGAGTATGAGTATGTGTATGAGTATGAGTTTGAGTATGAGTATGAGTATGAGTATGAGTATGAGTATGAGTATGTGTATGAGTATGAGTATGAGTATGAGTATGAGTATGAGTATGTGTATGAGTATCAGTATGAGTATGAGTATGAGTATAAGTATGAGAATGAGTATGAGTGTGAGTATGAGAATGAGTATGAGTATGTGTATGAGTATGAGTATGAGTATGAGTATGAGTATGAGTATGAGTATGAGTATGAGTATGAGTATGAGTATGAGTATGAGTATGAGTATGAGTATGAGTATGAGTATGAGTATGAGTGTGAGTATGAGTATGAGTATGAGTATGAGTATGAGAATGAGTATGAGTATGAGTATGAGTATGAGAATGAGTATGAGTATGAGTATGAGTATGAGTATGAGTATGACTATGACTATGACTATGACTATGAGTATGAGTATGAGTATGAGTATGAGTATGAGTGTGAGTATGAGTATGAGTATGAGTATGAGTATGAGTATGAGTATGAGTATGAGTATGAGTATGAGAATGAGTATGAGTATGAGTATGAGTATAAGTATGAGCATGAGCATGAGTATGAGTATGAGTATGAGTATGAGTATGAGTATGAGTATGAGTATAAGTATGAGTATGAGTATGAGTATGAGTATGAGTATGAGTATGAGTATGAGTATGAGTATGAGTGTGAGTGTGAGTGCGAATGTGAGTATGAGTATGAGTATGAGTATGAGTATGTGTATGAGTATGAGTATGAGTATGACTATGAGTATGAGTATGAGTATGAGTATGAGTATGAGTATGAGTATGAGTATGAGTATGAGTATGAGTATGAGTATGAGTATGAGTATGAGTATGAGTATGAGTATGAGGATGAGTATGAGTATGAGTATGAGTATGAGTTTAAGTATGAGTCTGAGTACGAGTATGCGTATGAATATGAGTATGAGTATGAGTATGGGTATGAGTATGAGTATGAGTATGAGTATGAGTATGAGTATGAGTATGAGTATGAGTATGAGTATGTGTATGAGTATGAGTATGAGTATGAGTATGAGTATAAGTATGAGAATGAGTATGTGTATGAGTATGAGTATGAGTATGAGTATGAGTATGAGTGTGAGTGTGAGTGCGAATGTGAGTATGAGTATGAGTATGAGTATGAGTATGTGTATGAGTATGAGTATGAGTATGAGTATGAGTATGAGTATAAGTATGAGTATGAGTATGAGTATGACTATGAGTATGAGTATGAGTATAAGTATTAGTATTAGTATGAGTACGAGTATTAGTATGAGTATGAGTATGAGTATGAGTGTGAGTGTGAGTGCGAATGTGAGTATGAGTATGAGTATGAGTATGAGTATGTGTATGAGTATGAGTATGAGTATGACTATGAGTATGAGTATGAGTATGAGTATGAGTATGAGTATGAGTATGAGTATGAGTATGAGTATGAGTATGAGTATGAGTATGAGTATGAGTATGAGTATGAGTATAAGTATGAGAATGAGTATGAGTGTGAGTATGAGAATGAGTATGAGTATGTGTATGAGTATGAGTTTGAGTATGAGTATGAGTATGAGTATGAGTATGAGTATGAGTATGAGTATGTGTATGAGTATGAGTATGAGTATGAGTATGAGGATGAGTATGAGTATGAGTATGAGTATGAGTTTAAGTATGAGTCTGAGTACGAGTATGCGTATGAATATGAGTATGAGTATGAGTATGGGTATGAGTATGAGTATGAGTATGAGTATGAGTATGAGTATGAGTATGAGTATGAGTATGTGTATGAGTATGAGTATGAGTATGAGTATGAGTATGAGTATAAGTATGAGAATGAGTATGTGTATGAGTATGAGTATGAGTATGAGTATGAGTATGAGTGTGAGTGTGAGTGCGAATGTGAGTATGAGTATGAGTATGAGTATGAGTATGTGTATGAGTATGAGTATGAGTATGAGTATGAGTATGAGTATAAGTATGAGTATGAGTATGAGTATGACTATGAGTATGAGTATGAGTATAAGTATTAGTATTAGTATGAGTACGAGTATTAGTATGAGTATGAGTATGAGTATGAGTATGAGTATGAGCATGAGCATGAGCATGAGTATGAGTATGAGTGTGAGTATGAGTATGAGTATGAGTATGAATATGAGTATGAGTATGATTATAAGTATTAGTATGAGTATGAGTACGAGTATTAGTATGAGTATGGGTATGAGTATGAGTTTAAGAATGAGTATGAGTACGAGTATGTGCATGAGTATGAGTATGTGTATGAGTATGAGTATGAGTATGAGTATGAGTATGAGTATAAGTATGAGAATGAGTATGAGTGTGAGTATGAGAATGAATATGAGTATGTGTATGAGTATGAGTATGAGTATGAGTGTGAGTATGAGTATGAGTATGAGTATGAGTATGAATATGAGTATTAGTATGAGTATAAGTATTAGTATGAGTATGAGTACGAGTATTAGAATGAGTATGAGTATGAGTATGAGTTTAAGTATGAGTATGAGTATGAGTATGTGCATGAGTATGAGTATGTGTATGAGTATGAGTATGAGTATTAGTATGAGTATAAGTATGAGAATGAGTATGAGTATGTGTATGAGTATGAGTATGAGTATGAGTATGAGTATGAGTATGAGTATGAGTATGAGTATGAGTATGAGTATGAGTATGAGTATGAGTATGAGTATGAGTATGAGTATGAGTATGAGTATGAGTATGAGTATGAGTATGAGTATGAGTATGAGTATAAGTATGAGTATGAGTATAAGTATTAGTATGAGTATGAGTACGAGTATTAGTATGAGTATGAGTATGAGTATGAGTTTAAGTATGAGTATGAGTATGAGTATGAGTATGAATATGAGTATGAGTATGAGTATGAGGATGAGTATGAGTATAAGTATGAGTATGTGTATGAGTATGAGTATGAGTATGAGTATGAGTATGAGTATGAGTTAGAGTATGAGTATGTGTATGAGTATGAGTATGAGTATGAGTATGAGTATGAGTGTAATTGCGAATGTGAGTATGAGTATGAGTATGAGTATGAGTATGAGTATGAGTATGAGTATGAGTATGAGTATGAGTATAAGTATTAGTATGAGTATGAGTACGAGTATTAGTATGAGTATGAGTATGAGTATGAGTATGAGTTTAAGTATGAGTATGAGTACGAGTATGCGTATGAATATGAGTATGAGTATGAGTATGAGTATGGGTATGAGTATGAGTATGAGTATGAGTATAAGTATGAGCATGAGCATGAGTATGAGTATGAGTATGAGTATGAGTAAGAGTATGAGTATGAGTATGAGTATAAGTATGAGTATGAGTATGAGTATGAGTATGAGTATGAGTATGAGTATAAGTATTAGTATGAGTATGAGTTAGAGTATGAGTATGTGTATGAGTATGAGTATGAGTATGAGTATGAGTATGAGTATGAGTATGAGTATGACTATGAGTATGAGTATGACTATGACTATGACTATGAGAATGAGTATGAGTATGAGTATTAGTATGAATATGAGTATGAGTATGAGTGTGAGTATGAGTATGAGTATGAGTATGAGTATGTGTATGAGTATGAGTATGAGTATGAGTATGAGTAAGAGTATGAGTATGAGTATGAGTATAAGTATGAGTATGAGTATGAGTATGAGTATGAGTATGAGTATGAGTATAAGTATTAGTATGAGTATGAGTTAGAGTATGAGTATGTGTATGAGTATGAGTATGAGTATGAGTATGAGTATGAGTATGAGTATGAGTATGAGTATGAGTATGAGTATGAGTATGAGTTTAAGTATGAGTATGAGTACGAGTATGCGTATGAATATGAGTATGAGTATGAGTATGGGTATGAGTATGAGTATGAGTATGAGTATGAGTATGAGTAAGAGTATGAGTATGAGTATGAGTATAAGTATGAGTATGAGTATGAGTATGAGTATGAGTATGAGTATAAGTATTAGTATGAATATGAGTATGAGTATGAGTGTGAGTATGAGTATGAGTATGAGTATGAGTATGAGTATGAGTATGAGTATGATTATGTGTATGAGTATGAGTATGAGTATGAGTATGAGTATGAGAATGAGTATGAGTATGAGTATGAGTATGAGTATGAGTATGAGCATGAGCATGAGCATGAGTATGAGTATGAGTATGAGTATGAGTATGAGTATGAGTATGAGTATGAGTATGAGTATGAGTATGAGTATAAGTATTAGTATGAGTATGAGTACGAGTATTAGTATGAGTATGAGTATGAGTATGAGTATGAGTTTAAGTATGAGTAAGAGTATGAGTATGAGTATGAGTATAAGTATGAGTATGAGTATGAGTATGAGTATGAGTATGAGTATGAGTATAAGTATTAGTATGAGTATGAGTTAGAGTATGAGTATGTGTATGAGTATGAGTATGAGTATGAGTATGAGTATGAGTATGAGTATGAGTAGGACTATGAGTATGAGTATGACTATGACTATGACTATGACTATGAGAATGAGTGTGAGTATGAGTATTAGTATGAATATGAGTATGAGTATGAGTGTGAGTATGAGTATGAGTATGAGTATGAGTATGAGTATGTGTATGAGTATGAGTATGAGTATGAGTATGAGTATGAGAATGAGTATGAGTATGAGTATGAGTATGAGTATGAGCATGAGCATGAGTATGAGTATGAGTATGAGTATGAGTATGAGTATGAGTATGAGTATAAGTATTAGTATGAGTATGAGTTAGAGTATGAGTATGTGTATGAGTATGAGTATGAGTATGAGTATGAGTATGAGTATGAGTATGAGTATGAGTATGAGTATGTGTATGAGTATGAGTATGAGAATGAGTATGAGGATGAGTATGAGTATGAGTATGAGTATGAGTTTAAGTATGAGTCTGAGTACGAGTATGCGTATGAATATGAGTATGAGTATGAGTATGGGTATGAGTATGAGTATGAGTATGAGTATGAGTATGAGTATGAGTATGAGTATGTGTATGAGTATCAGTATGAGTATGAGTATGAGTATAAGTATGAGAATGAGTATGAGTGTGAGTATGAGAATGAGTATGAGTATGTGTATGAGTATGAGTATGAGTATGAGTATGAGTATGAGTATGAGTATGAGTATGAGTATGAGTATGAGTATGAGTATGAGTATGAGTATGAGTATGAGTATGAGTATGAGTATGAGTGTGAGTATGAGTATGAGTATGAGTATGAGTATGAGAATGAGTATGAGTATGAGTATGAGTATGAGAATGAGTATGAGTATGAGTATGAGTATGAGTATGAGCATGAGCATGAGCATGAGCATGAGTATGAGTTTAAGTATGAGTATGAGTATGAGTATGTGTATGAGTATAAGTATGAGTATGAGTATGAGTATGAGTATGAGTATGCGTATGACTATGAGTATGAGTATGACTATGACTATGACTATGACTATGAGTATGAGTATGAGTATGAGTATGAGTATGAGTGTGAGTATGAGTATGAGTATGAGTATGAGTATGAGTATGAGTATGAGTATGAGTATGAGTATGAGAATGAGTATGAGTATGAGTATGAGTATAAGTATGAGCATGAGCATGAGTATGAGTATGAGTATGAGTATGAGTATGAGTATGAGTATGAGTATAAGTATGAGTATGAGTATGAGTATGAGTATGAGTATGAGTATGAGTATGAGTATGAGTATGAGTGTGAGTGTGAGTGCGAATGTGAGTATGAGTATGAGTATGAGTATGAGTATGTGTATGAGTATGAGTATGAGTATGACTATGAGTATGAGTATGAGTATGAGTATGAGTATGAGTATGAGTATGAGTATGAGTATGAGTATGAGTATGAGTATGAGTATGAGTATGAGTATGAGTATGAGTATGAGGATGAGTATGAGTATGAGTATGAGTATGAGTTTAAGTATGAGTCTGAGTACGAGTATGCGTATGAATATGAGTATGAGTATGAGTATGGGTATGAGTATGAGTATGAGTATGAGTATGAGTATGAGTATGAGTATGAGTATGAGTATGAGTATGTGTATGAGTATGAGTATGAGTATGAGTATGAGTATAAGTATGAGAATGAGTATGTGTATGAGTATGAGTATGAGTATGAGTATGAGTATGAGTGTGAGTGTGAGTGCGAATGTGAGTATGAGTATGAGTATGAGTATGAGTATGAGTATGTGTATGAGTATGAGTATGAGTATGAGTATGAGTATGAGTATAAGTATGAGTATGAGTATGAGTATGACTATGAGTATGAGTATGAGTATAAGTATTAGTATTAGTATGAGTACGAGTATTAGTATGAGTATGAGTATGAGTATGAGTGTGAGTGTGAGTGCGAATGTGAGTATGAGTATGAGTATGAGTATGAGTATGTGTATGAGTATGAGTATGAGTATGACTATGAGTATGAGTATGAGTATGAGTATGAGTATGAGTATGAGTATGAGTATGAGTATGAGTATGAGTATGAGTATGAGTATGAGTATGAGTATGAGTATGAGTATAAGTATGAGAATGAGTATGAGTGTGAGTATGAGAATGAGTATGAGTATGTGTATGAGTATGAGTTTGAGTATGAGTATGAGTATGAGTATGAGTATGAGTATGAGTATGAGTATGTGTATGAGTATGAGTATGAGTATGAGTATGAGGATGAGTATGAGTATGAGTATGAGTATGAGTTTAAGTATGAGTCTGAGTACGAGTATGCGTATGAATATGAGTATGAGTATGAGTATGGGTATGAGTATGAGTATGAGTATGAGTATGAGTATGAGTATGAGTATGAGTATGAGTATGAGTATGTGTATGAGTATGAGTATGAGTATGAGTATGAGTATGAGTATAAGTATGAGAATGAGTATGTGTATGAGTATGAGTATGAGTATGAGTATGAGTATGAGTGTGAGTGTGAGTGCGAATGTGAGTATGAGTATGAGTATGAGTATGAGTATGTGTATGAGTATGAGTATGAGTATGAGTATGAGTATGAGTATAAGTATGAGTATGAGTATGAGTATGACTATGAGTATGAGTATGAGTATAAGTATTAGTATTAGTATGAGTACGAGTATTAGTATGAGTATGAGTATGAGTATGAGTATGAGTATGAGCATGAGCATGAGCATGAGTATGAGTATGAGTGTGAGTATGAGTATGAGTATGAGTATGAATATGAGTATGAGTATGATTATAAGTATTAGTATGAGTATGAGTACGAGTATTAGTATGAGTATGGGTATGAGTATGAGTTTAAGAATGAGTATGAGTACGAGTATGTGCATGAGTATGAGTATGTGTATGAGTATGAGTATGAGTATGAGTATGAGTATGAGTATAAGTATGAGAATGAGTATGAGTGTGAGTATGAGAATGAATATGAGTATGTGTATGAGTATGAGTATGAGTATGAGTGTGAGTATGAGTATGAGTATGAGTATGAGTATGAATATGAGTATTAGTATGAGTATAAGTATTAGTATGAGTATGAGTACGAGTATTAGAATGAGTATGAGTATGAGTATGAGTTTAAGTATGAGTATGAGTATGAGTATGTGCATGAGTATGAGTATGTGTATGAGTATGAGTATGAGTATTAGTATGAGTATAAGTATGAGAATGAGTATGAGTATGTGTATGAGTATGAGTATGAGTATGAGTATGAGTATGAGTATGAGTATGAGTATGAGTATGAGTATGAGTATGAGTATGAGTATGAGTATGAGTATGAGTATGAGTATGAGTATGAGTATGAGTATGAGTATGAGTATGAGTATGAGTATGAGTATGAGTATGAGTATAAGTATGAGTATGAGTATAAGTATTAGTATGAGTATGAGTACGAGTATTAGTATGAGTATGAGTATGAGTATGAGTTTAAGTATGAGTATGAGTATGAGTATGAGTATGAATATGAGTATGAGTATGAGTATGAGGATGAGTATGAGTATAAGTATGAGTATGTGTATGAGTATGAGTATGAGTATGAGTATGAGTATGAGTATGAGTTAGAGTATGAGTATGTGTATGAGTATGAGTATGAGTATGAGTATGAGTATGAGTGTAATTGCGAATGTGAGTATGAGTATGAGTATGAGTATGAGTATGAGTATGAGTATGAGTATGAGTATGAGTATGAGTATAAGTATTAGTATGAGTATGAGTACGAGTATTAGTATGAGTATGAGTATGAGTATGAGTATGAGTATGAGTTTAAGTATGAGTATGAGTACGAGTATGCGTATGAATATGAGTATGAGTATGAGTATGAGTATGGGTATGAGTATGAGTATGAGTATGAGTATAAGTATGAGCATGAGCATGAGTATGAGTATGAGTATGAGTATGAGTAAGAGTATGAGTATGAGTATGAGTATAAGTATGAGTATGAGTATGAGTATGAGTATGAGTATGAGTATGAGTATAAGTATTAGTATGAGTATGAGTTAGAGTATGAGTATGTGTATGAGTATGAGTATGAGTATGAGTATGAGTATGAGTATGAGTATGAGTATGACTATGAGTATGAGTATGACTATGACTATGACTATGAGAATGAGTATGAGTATGAGTATTAGTATGAATATGAGTATGAGTATGAGTGTGAGTATGAGTATGAGTATGAGTATGAGTATGTGTATGAGTATGAGTATGAGTATGAGTATGAGTAAGAGTATGAGTATGAGTATGAGTATAAGTATGAGTATGAGTATGAGTATGAGTATGAGTATGAGTATGAGTATAAGTATTAGTATGAGTATGAGTTAGAGTATGAGTATGTGTATGAGTATGAGTATGAGTATGAGTATGAGTATGAGTATGAGTATGAGTATGACTATGAGTATGAGTATGACTATGACTATGACTATGAGAATGAGTATGAGTATGAGTATTAGTATGAATATGAGTATGAGTATGAGTGTGAGTATGAGTATGAGTATGAGTATGAGTATGAGTATGTGTATGAGTATGAGTATGAGTATGAGTATGAGAATGAGTATGAGTATGAGTATGAGTATGAGTATGAGCATGAGCATGAGCATGAGTATGAGTATGAGTATGAGTATGAGTATAAGTATTAGTATGAGTATGAGTTAGAGTATGAGTATGTGTATGAGTATGAGTATGAGTATGAGTATGAGTATGAGTATGAGTATGAGTATGAGTATGAGTATGAGTATGAGTATGAGCATGAGCATGAGCATGAGTATGAGTATGAGTGTGAGTATGAGTATGAGTATGAGTATGAGTATAAGTATGAGAATGAGTATGAGTGTGAGTATGAGAATGAGTATGAGTATGTGTATGAGTATGAGTTTGAGTATGAGTATGAGTATGAGTATGAGTATGAGTATGAGTATGAGTATGAGTATGTGTATGAGTATGAGTATGAGTATGAGTATGAGTATGAGTATGAGTATGAGGATGAGTATGAGTATGAGTATGAGTTAGAGTATGAGTATGTGTATGAGTATGAGTATGAGTATGAGTATGAGTATGAGTATGAGTATGACTATGAGTATGAGTATGACTATGACTATGACTATGAGAATGAGTATGAGTATGAGTATTAGTATGAATATGAGTATGAGTATGAGTGTGAGTATGAGTATGAGTATGAGTATGAGTATGAGTATGTGTATGAGTATGAGTATGAGTATGAGTATGAGAATGAGTATGAGTATGAGTATGAGTATGAGTATGAGCATGAGCATGAGCATGAGTATGAGTATGTGTATGAGTATGAGTATGAGTATGACTATGAGTATGAGTATGAGTATGAGTATGAGTATGAGTATGAGTATGAGTATGAGTATGAGTATGAGTATGAGTATGAGTATGAGTATGAGTATGAGTATGAGTATGAGTATAAGTATGAGAATGAGTATGAGTGTGAGTATGAGAATGAGTATGAGTATGTGTATGAGTATGAGTTTGAGTATGAGTATGAGTATGAGTATGAGTATGAGTATGAGTATGAGTATGTGTATGAGTATGAGTATGAGTATGAGTATGAGGATGAGTATGAGTATGAGTATGAGTATGAGTTTAAGTATGAGTCTGAGTACGAGTATGCGTATGAATATGAGTATGAGTATGAGTATGGGTATGAGTATGAGTATGAGTATGAGTATGAGTATGAGTATGAGTATGAGTATGAGTATGTGTATGAGTATGAGTATGAGTATGAGTATGAGTATAAGTGTGAGAATGAGTATGTGTATGAGTATGAGTATGAGTATGAGTATGAGTATGAGTGTGAGTGTGAGTGCGAATGTGAGTATGAGTATGAGTATGAGTATGAGTATGTGTATGAGTATGAGTATGAGTATGAGTATGAGTATGAGTATAAGTATGAGTATGAGTATGAGTATGACTATGAGTATGAGTATGAGTATAAGTATTAGTATTAGTATGAGTACGAGTATTAGTATGAGTATGAGTATGAGTATGAGTATGAGTGTGAGTGTGAGTGCGAATGTGAGTATGAGTATGAGTATGAGTATGAGTATGTGTATGAGTATGAGTATGAGTATGACTATGAGTATGAGTATGAGTATGAGTATGAGTATGAGTATGAGTATGAGTATGAGTATGAGTATGAGTATGAGTATGAGTATGAGTATGAGTATAAGTATGAGAATGAGTATGAGTGTGAGTATGAGAATGAGTATGAGTATGTGTATGAGTATGAGTTTGAGTATGAGTATGAGTATGAGTATGAGTATGAGTATGAGTATGTGTATGAGTATGAGTATGAGTATGAGTATGAGTATGAGTATGTGTATGAGTATCAGTATGAGTATGAGTATGAGTATAAGTATGAGAATGAGTATGAGTGTGAGTATGAGAATGAGTATGAGTATGTGTATGAGTATGAGTATGAGTATGAGTATGAGTATGAGTATGAGTATGAGTATGAGTATGAGTATGAGTATGAGTATGAGTATGAGTATGAGTATGAGTATGAGTATGAGTATGAGTGTGAGTATGAGTATGAGTATGAGTATGAGTATGAGAATGAGTATGAGTATGAGTATGAGTATGAGAATGAGTATGAGTATGAGTATGAGTATGAGTATGAGTATGACTATGACTATGACTATGACTATGAGTATGAGTATGAGTATGAGTATGAGTATGAGTGTGAGTATGAGTATGAGTATGAGTATGAGTATGAGTATGAGTATGAGTATGAGTATGAGTATGAGAATGAGTATGAGTATGAGTATGAGTATAAGTATGAGCATGAGCATGAGTATGAGTATGAGTATGAGTATGAGTATGAGTATGAGTATGAGTATAAGTATGAGTATGAGTATGAGTATGAGTATGAGTATGAGTATGAGTATGAGTATGAGTATGAGTGTGAGTGTGAGTGCGAATGTGAGTATGAGTATGAGTATGAGTATGAGTATGTGTATGAGTATGAGTATGAGTATGACTATGAGTATGAGTATGAGTATGAGTATGAGTATGAGTATGAGTATGAGTATGAGTATGAGTATGAGTATGAGTATGAGTATGAGTATGAGTATGAGTATGAGTATGAGGATGAGTATGAGTATGAGTATGAGTATGAGTTTAAGTATGAGTCTGAGTACGAGTATGCGTATGAATATGAGTATGAGTATGAGTATGGGTATGAGTATGAGTATGAGTATGAGTATGAGTATGAGTATGAGTATGAGTATGAGTATGAGTATGTGTATGAGTATGAGTATGAGTATGAGTATGAGTATAAGTATGAGAATGAGTATGTGTATGAGTATGAGTATGAGTATGAGTATGAGTATGAGTGTGAGTGTGAGTGCGAATGTGAGTATGAGTATGAGTATGAGTATGAGAATGAGTATGAGTATGAGTATGAGTATGAGAATGAGTATGAGTATGAGTATGAGTATGAGTATGAGTATGACTATGACTATGACTATGACTATGAGTATGAGTATGAGTATGACTATGAGTATGAGTATGAGTATAAGTATTAGTATTAGTATGAGTACGAGTATTAGTATGAGTATGAGTATGAGTATGAGTGTGAGTGTGAGTGCGAATGTGAGTATGAGTATGAGTATGAGTATGAGTATGTGTATGAGTATGAGTATGAGTATGACTATGAGTATGAGTATGAGTATGAGTATGAGTATGAGTATGAGTATGAGTATGAGTATGAGTATGAGTATGAGTATGAGTATGAGTATGAGTATGAGTATGAGTATAAGTATGAGAATGAGTATGAGTGTGAGTATGAGAATGAGTATGAGTATGTGTATGAGTATGAGTTTGAGTATGAGTATGAGTATGAGTATGAGTATGAGTATGAGTATGAGTATGAGTATGTGTATGAGTATGAGTATGAGTATGAGTATGAGGATGAGTATGAGTATGAGTATGAGTATGAGTTTAAGTATGAGTCTGAGTACGAGTATGCGTATGAATATGAGTATGAGTATGAGTATGGGTATGAGTATGAGTATGAGTATGAGTATGAGTATGAGTATGAGTATGAGTATGAGTATGTGTATGAGTATGAGTATGAGTATGAGTATGAGTATGAGTATAAGTATGAGAATGAGTATGTGTATGAGTATGAGTATGAGTATGAGTATGAGTATGAGTGTGAGTGTGAGTGCGAATGTGAGTATGAGTATGAGTATGAGTATGAGTATGTGTATGAGTATGAGTATGAGTATGAGTATGAGTATGAGTATAAGTATGAGTATGAGTATGAGTATGACTATGAGTATGAGTATGAGTATAAGTATTAGTATTAGTATGAGTACGAGTATTAGTATGAGTATGAGTATGAGTATGAGTATGAGTATGAGCATGAGCATGAGCATGAGTATGAGTATGAGTGTGAGTATGAGTATGAGTATGAGTATGAATATGAGTATGAGTATGATTATAAGTATTAGTATGAGTATGAGTACGAGTATTAGTATGAGTATGGGTATGAGTATGAGTTTAAGAATGAGTATGAGTACGAGTATGTGCATGAGTATGAGTATGTGTATGAGTATGAGTATGAGTATGAGTATGAGTATGAGTATAAGTATGAGAATGAGTATGAGTGTGAGTATGAGAATGAATATGAGTATGTGTATGAGTATGAGTATGAGTATGAGTGTGAGTATGAGTATGAGTATGAGTATGAGTATGAATATGAGTATTAGTATGAGTATAAGTATTAGTATGAGTATGAGTACGAGTATTAGAATGAGTATGAGTATGAGTATGAGTTTAAGTATGAGTATGAGTATGAGTATGTGCATGAGTATGAGTATGTGTATGAGTATGAGTATGAGTATTAGTATGAGTATAAGTATGAGAATGAGTATGAGTATGTGTATGAGTATGAGTATGAGTATGAGTATGAGTATGAGTATGAGTATGAGTATGAGTATGAGTATGAGTATGAGTATGAGTATGAGTATGAGTATGAGTATGAGTATGAGTATGAGTATGAGTATGAGTATGAGTATGAGTATGAGTATGAGTATAAGTATGAGTATGAGTATAAGTATTAGTATGAGTATGAGTACGAGTATTAGTATGAGTATGAGTATGAGTATGAGTTTAAGTATGAGTATGAGTATGAGTATGAGTATGAATATGAGTATGAGTATGAGTATGAGGATGAGTATGAGTATAAGTATGAGTATGTGTATGAGTATGAGTATGAGTATGAGTATGAGTATGAGTATGAGTTAGAGTATGAGTATGTGTATGAGTATGAGTATGAGTATGAGTATGAGTATGAGTGTAATTGCGAATGTGAGTATGAGTATGAGTATGAGTATGAGTATGAGTATGAGTATGAGTATGAGTATGAGTATGAGTATAAGTATTAGTATGAGTATGAGTACGAGTATTAGTATGAGTATGAGTATGAGTATGAGTTTAAGTATGAGTATGAGTACGAGTATGCGTATGAATATGAGTATGAGTATGAGTATGAGTATGGGTATGAGTATGAGTATGAGTATGAGTATAAGTATGAGCATGAGCATGAGTATGAGTATGAGTATGAGTATGAGTAAGAGTATGAGTATGAGTATGAGTATAAGTATGAGTATGAGTATGAGTATGAGTATGAGTATGAGTATGAGTATAAGTATTAGTATGAGTATGAGTTAGAGTATGAGTATGTGTATGAGTATGAGTATGAGTATGAGTATGAGTATGAGTATGAGTATGAGTATGACTATGAGTATGAGTATGACTATGACTATGACTATGAGAATGAGTATGAGTATGAGTATTAGTATGAATATGAGTATGAGTATGAGTGTGAGTATGAGTATGAGTATGAGTATGAGTATGTGTATGAGTATGAGTATGAGTATGAGTATGAGTAAGAGTATGAGTATGAGTATGAGTATAAGTATGAGTATGAGTATGAGTATGAGTATGAGTATGAGTATGAGTATAAGTATTAGTATGAGTATGAGTTAGAGTATGAGTATGTGTATGAGTATGAGTATGAGTATGAGTATGAGTATGAGTATGAGTATGAGTATGAGTATGACTATGAGTATGAGTATGACTATGACTATGACTATGAGAATGAGTATGAGTATGAGTATTAGTATGAATATGAGTATGAGTATGAGTGTGAGTATGAGTATGAGTATGAGTATGAGTATGAGTATGAGTATGAGTATGAGTATGAGTATGAGTATGAGTATGAGTATGAGTATGAGTATGAGTATGAGTATAAGTATGAGTATGAGTATGAGTATGAGTATAAGTATTAGTATGAGTATGAGTACGAGTATTAGTATGAGTATGAGTATGAGTATGAGTTTAAGTATGAGTATGAGTATGAGTATGAGTATGAGTATGAGTATGAGTATGAGTATGAGTATGAGGATGAGTATGAGTATAAGTATGAGTATGTGTATGAGTATGAGTATGAGTATGAGTATGAGTATGAGTATGAGTTAGAGTATGAGTATGTGTATGAGTATGAGTATGAGTATAAGTATGAGAATGAGTATGAGTGTGAGTATGAGAATGAGTATGAGTATGTGTATGAGTATGAGTATGAGTATGATTATGAGTATGAGTATGAGTATGAGTATGAGTATGAGTATGAGTATGAGTATGAGTGTGAGTGTGAGTGCGAATGTGAGTATGAGTATGAGTATGAGTATGAGTATGAGTATGTGTATGAGTATGAGTATGAGTATGACTATGAGTATGAGTATGAGTATGAGTATGAGTATGAGTATGAGTATGAGTATGAGTATGAGTATGAGTATGAGTATGAGTATGAGTATGAGTATGAGTATAAGTATGAGAATGAGTATGAGTGTGAGTATGAGAATGAGTATGAGTATGTGTATGAGTATGAGTTTGAGTATGAGTATGAGTATGAGTATGAGTATGAGTATGAGTATGAGTATGAGTATGTGTATGAGTATGAGTATGAGTATGAGTATGAGGATGAGTATGAGTATGAGTATGAGTTTAAGTATGAGTCTGAGTACGAGTATGCGTATGAATATGAGTATGAGTATGAGTATGGGTATGAGTATGAGTATGAGTATGAGTATGAGTATGAGTATGAGTATGAGTATGAGTATGTGTATGAGTATGAGTATGAGTATGAGTATGAGTATAAGTATGAGAATGAGTATGTGTATGAGTATGAGTATGAGTATGAGTATGAGTATGAGTATGAGTGTGAGTGTGAGTGCGAATGTGAGTATGAGTATGAGTATGAGTATGAGTATGTGTATGAGTATGAGTATGAGTATGAGTATGAGTATGAGTATAAGTATGAGTATGAGTATGAGTATGACTATGAGTATGAGTATGAGTATAAGTATTAGTATTAGTATGAGTACGAGTATTAGTATGAGTATGAGTATGAGTATGAGTATGAGTATGAGCATGAGCATGAGCATGAGTATGAGTATGAGTGTGAGTATGAGTATGAGTATGAGTATGAATATGAGTATGAGTATGATTATAAGTATTAGTATGAGTATGAGTACGAGTATTAGTATGAGTATGGGTATGAGTATGAGTTTAAGAATGAGTATGAGTACGAGTATGTGCATGAGTATGAGTATGTGTATGAGTATGAGTATGAGTATGAGTATGAGTATGAGTATAAGTATGAGAATGAGTATGAGTGTGAGTATGAGAATGAGTATGAGTATGTGTATGAGTATGAGTATGAGTGTGAGTATGAGTATGAGTATGAGTATGAGTATGAATATGAGTATGAGTATGAGTATAAGTATTAGTATGAGTATGAGTACGAGTATTAGTATGAGTATGAGTATGAGTATGAGTTTAAGTATGAGTATGAGTATGAGTATGTGCATGAGTATGAGTATGTGTATGAGTATGAGTATGAGTATTAGTATGAGTATAAGTATGAGAATGAGTATGAGTGTGAGTATGAGAATGAGTATGAGTATGTGTATGAGTATGAGTATGAGTATGAGTATGAGTATGAGTATGAGTATGAGTATGAGTATGAGTATGAGTATGAGTATGAGTATGAGTATGAGTATGAGTATGAGTATGAGTATGAGTATGAGTATGAGTATGAGTATGAGTATAAGTATGAGTATGAGTATGAGTATGAGTATAAGTATTAGTATGAGTATGAGTACGAGTATTAGTATGAATATGAGTATGAGTATGAGTTTAAGTATGAGTATGAGTATGAGTATGAGTATGAGTATGAGTATGAGTATGAGTATGAGGATGAGTATGAGTATAAGTATGAGTATGTGTATGAGTATGAGTATGAGTATGAGTATGACTATGAGTATGAGGATGAGTATGAGTATGAGTATGAGTATGAGTATGAGTATGAGCATGAGCATGAGCATGAGTATGAGTATGAGTATGAGTATGAGTATGAGTATGAGTATGAGTATGAGTATGAGTATGAGTATGAGTATGAGTATGAGTATGAGTATAAGTATTAGTATGAGTATGAGTACGAGTATTAGTATGAGTATGAGTATGAGTATGAGTATGAGTTTAAGTATGAGTATGAGTACGAGTATGCGTATGAATATGAGTATGAGTATGAGTATGAGTATGGGTATGAGTATGAGTATGAGTATGAGTATAAGTATGAGCATGAGCATGAGTATGAGTATGAGTATGAGTATGAGTAAGAGTATGAGTATGAGTATGAGTATAAGTATGAGTATGAGTATGAGTATGAGTATGAGTATGAGTATGAGTATAAGTATTAGTATGAGTATGAGTTAGAGTATGAGTATGTGTATGAGTATGAGTATGAGTATGAGTATGAGTATGAGTATGAGTATGAGTATGACTATGAGTATGAGTATGACTATGACTATGAGAATGAGTGTGAGTATGAGTATTAGTATGAATATGAGTATGAGTATGAGTGTGAGTATGAGTATGAGTATGAGTATGAGTATGAGTATGTGTATGAGTATGAGTATGAGTATGAGTATGAGTATGAGAATGAGTATGAGTATGAGTATGAGTATGAGTATGAACATGAGCATGAGCATGAGCATGAGTATGAGTATGAGTATGAGTATGAGTATGAGTATGAGTATAAGTATTAGTATGAGTATGAGTTAGAGTATGAGTATGTGTATGAGTATGAGTATGAGTATGAGTATGAGTATGAGTATGAGTATGAGTATGAGTATGAGTATGTGTATGAGTATGAGTATGAGTATGAGTATGAGGATGAGTATGAGTATGAGTATGAGTATGAGTTTAAGTATGAGTCTGAGTACGAGTATGCGTATGAATATGAGTATGAGTATGAGTATGGGTATGAGTATGAGTATGAGTATGAGTATGAGTATGAGTATGAGTATGAGTATGTGTATGAGTATGAGTATGAGTATGAGTATGAGTATGAGTATAAGTATGAGAATGAGTATGAGTGTGAGTATGAGAATGAGTATGAGTATGTGTATGAGTATGAGTATGAGTATAAGTATGAGTATGAGTATGAGTATGAGTATGAGTATGAGTATGAGTATGAGTATGAGTATGAGTATGAGTATGAGTATGAGTATGAGTATGAGTATGAGTATGAGTGTGAGTATGAGTATGAGTATGAGTATGAGTATGAGAATGAGTATGAGTATGAGTATGAGTATGAGAATGAGTATGAGTATGAGTATGAGTATGAGTATGAGCATGAGCATGAGCATGAGTATGAGTTTAAGTATGAGTATGAGTATGAGTATGTGTATGAGTATAAGTATGAGTATGAGTATGAGTATGAGTATGAGTATGCGTATGACTATGAGTATGAGTATGACTATGACTATGACTATGACTATGAGTATGAGTATGAGTATGAGTATGAGTATGAGTGTGAGTATGAGTATGAGTATGAGTATGAGTATGAGTGTGAGTATGAGTATGAGTAAGAGTATGAGAATTAGTATGAGTATGAGTATGAGTATAAGTATGAGCATGAGCATGAGTATGAGTATGAGTATGAGTATGAGTATGAGTATGAGTATGAGTATAAGTATGAGTATGAGTATGAGTATGAGTATGAGTATGAGTATGAGTATGAGTATGAGTATGAGTATGAGTATGAGTGTGAGTGTGAGTGCGAATGTGAGTATGAGTATGAGTATGAGTATGAGTATGAGTATGTGTATGAGTATGAGTATGAGTATGACTATGAGTATGAGCATGAGTATGAGTATGAGTATGAGTATGAGTATGAGTATGAGTATGAGTATGAGTATGAGTATGAGTATGAGTATGAGTATGAGTATAAGTATGAGAATGAGTATGAGTGTGAGTATGAGAATGAGTATGAGTATGTGTATGAGTATGAGTTTGAGTATGAGTATGAGTATGAGTATGAGTATGAGTATGAGTATGAGTATGTGTATGAGTATGAGTATGAGTATGAGTATGAGGATGAGTATGAGTATGAGTATGAGTTTAAGTATGAGTCTGAGTACGAGTATGCGTATGAATATGAGTATGAGTATGAGTATGGGTAAGAGTATGAGTATGAGTATGAGTATGAGTATGAGTATGAGTATGAGTATGTGTATGAGTATGAGTATGAGTATGAGTATGAGTATAAGTATGAGAATGAGTATGTGTATGAGTATGAGTATGAGTATGAGTATGAGTATGAGTGTGAGTGTGAGTGCGAATGTGAGTATGAGTATGAGTATGAGTATGAGTATGTGTATGAGTATGAGTATGAGTATGAGTATGAGTGTGAGTGTGAGTGCGAATGTGAGTATGAGTATGAGTATGAGTATGAGTATGTGTATGAGTATGAGTATGAGTATGACTATGAGTATGAGTATGAGTATGAGTATGAGTATGAGTATGAGTATGAGTATGAGTATGAGTATGAGTATGAGTATGAGTATGAGTATGAGTATGAGTATGAGTATAAGTATGAGAATGAGTATGAGTGTGAGTATGAGAATGAGTATGAGTATGTGTATGAGTATGAGTTTGAGTATGAGTATGAGTATGAGTATGAGTATGAGTATGAGTATGAGTATGTGTATGAGTATGAGTATGAGTATGAGTACGAGGATGAGTATGAGTATGAGTATGAGTATGAGTATGTGTATGAGTATGAGTATGAGTATGAGTATGAGTATGAGTATGAGGATGAGTATGTGTATGAGTATGAGTATGAGTTTAAGTATGAGTCTGAGTACGAGTATGCGTATGAATGTGAGTATGAGTATGAGTATGGGTATGAGTATGAGTATGAGTATGAGTATGAGTATGAGTATGAGTATGAGTATGAGTATGAGTATGTGTATGAGTATGAGTATGAGTATGAGTATGAGTATAAGTATGAGAATGAGTATGAGTGTGAGTATGAGAATGAGTATGAGTATGTGTATGAGTATGAGTATGAGTATGAGTATGAGTATGAGTATGAGTATGAGTATGAGTATGAGTATGAGTATGAGTATGAGTATGAGTATGAGTATGAGTATGAGTATGAGTATGAGTATGAGTATGAGTATGAGTGTGAGTATGAGTATGAGTATGAGTATGATTATGAGTATGAGAATGAGTATGAGTATGAGTATGAGTATGAGAATGAGTATGAGTATGAGTATGAGTATGAGTATGAGTATGAGCATGAGCATGAGCATGAGTATGAGTTTAAGTATGAGTATGAGTATGAGTATGTGTATGAGTATAAGTATGAGTATGAGTATGAGTATGAGTATGAGTATGAGTATGACTATGAGTATGAGTATGACTATGACTATGACTATGACTATGAGTATGAGTATGAGTATGAGTATGAGTATGAGTGTGAGTATGAGTATGAGTATGAGTGTGAGTATGAGTATGAGTATGAGTATGAGTATGAGTATGAGAATGAGTATGAGTATGAGTATGAGTATGAGAATGAGTATGAGTATGAGTATGAGTATGAGTATGAGTATGAGTATGACTATGAGTATGAGGATGAGTATGAGTATGAGTATGAGTATGAGTATGAGTATGACTATGAGTATGAGTATGACTATGACTATGACTATGACTATGAGAATGAGTATGAGTATGAGTATGAGTATTAGTATGAATATGAGTATGAGTATGAGTGTGAGTATGAGTATGAGTATGAGTATGAGTATGAGTATGAGTATGAGTATGAGTATGAGTATGATTATGTGTATGAGTATGAGTATGAGTATGAGTATGAGTATGAGAATGAGTATGAGTATGAGTATGAGTATGAGTATGAGTATGAGCATGAGCATGAGCATGAGTATGAGTATGAGTATGAGTATGAGTATGAGTATGAGTATGAGTATGAGTATGAGTATGAGTATGAGTATCAGTATGAGTATGAGTATAAGTATTAGTATGAGTATGAGTACGAGTATTAGTATGAGTATGAGTATGAGTATGAGTATGAGTATGAGTTTAAGTATGAGTATGAGTACGAGTATGCGTATGAATATGAGTATGAGTATGAGTATGGGTATGAGTATGAGTATGAGTATGAGTATAAGTATGAGCATGAGCATGAGTATGAGTATGAGTATGAGTATGAGTAAGAGTATGAGTATGAGTATGAGTATAAGTATGAGTATGAGTATGAGTATGAGTATGAGTATAAGTATTAGTATGAGTATGAGTTAGAGTATGAGTATGTGTATGAGTATGAGTATGAGTATGAGTATGAGTATGAGTATGAGTATGAGTATGAGAATGAGTATGAGTATGAGTATGAGTATGACTATGAGTATGAGTATGACTATGACTATGACTATGAGAATGAGTGTGAGTATGAGTATTAGTATGAATATGAGTATGAGTATGAGTGTGAGTATGAGTATGAGTATGAGTATGAGTATGAGTATGTGTATGAGTATGAGTATGAGTATGAGTATGAGTATGAGAATGAGTATGAGTATGAGTATGAGTATGAGTATGAACATGAGCATGAGCATGAGTATGAGTATGAGTATGAGTATGAGTATGAGTATGAGTATGAGTATAAGTATTAGTATGAGTATGAGTTAGAGTATGAGTATGTGTATGAGTATGAGTATGAGTATAAGTATGAGAATGAGTATGAGTGTGAGTATGAGAATGAGTATGAGTATGTGTATGAGTATGAGTATGAGTATGAGTATGAGTATGAGTATGAGTATGAGTATGAGTATGAGTATGAGTATGAGTATGAGTATGAGTATGAGTATGAGTATGAGTATGAGTATGAGTTTAAGTATGAGTATGAGTACGAGTATGCGTATGAATATGAGTATGAGTATGAGTATGGGTATGAGTATGAGTATGAGTATGAGTATGAGTATGAGTAAGAGTATGAGTATGAGTATGAGTATAAGTATGAGTATGAGTATGAGTATGAGTATGAGTATGAGTATAAGTATTAGTATGAATATGAGTATGAGTATGAGTGTGAGTATGAGTATGAGTATGAGTATGAGTATGAGTATGAGTATGAGTATGATTATGTGTATGAGTATGAGTATGAGTATGAGTATGAGTATGAGAATGAGTATGAGTATGAGTATGAGTATGAGTATGAGTATGAGCATGAGCATGAGCATGAGTATGAGTATGAGTATGAGTATGAGTATGAGTATGAGTATGAGTATGAGTATGAGTATGAGTATGAGTATAAGTATTAGTATGAGTATGAGTACGAGTATTAGTATGAGTATGAGTATGAGTATGAGTATGAGTTTAAGTATGAGTATGAGTACGAGTATGCGTATGAATATGAGTATGAGTATGAGTATGAGTATGGGTATGAGTATGAGTATGAGTATGAGTATAAGTATGAGCATGAGCATGAGTATGAGTATGAGTATGAGTATGAGTAAGAGTATGAGTATGAGTATGAGTATAAGTATGAGTATGAGTATGAGTATGAGTATGAGTATGAGTATGAGTATAAGTATTAGTATGAGTATGAGTTAGAGTATGAGTATGTGTATGAGTATGAGTATGAGTATGAGTATGAGTATGAGTATGAGTATGAGTAGGACTATGAGTATGAGTATGACTATGACTATGACTATGACTATGAGAATGAGTGTGAGTATGAGTATTAGTATGAATATGAGTATGAGTATGAGTGTGAGTATGAGTATGAGTATGAGTATGAGTATGAGTATGTGTATGAGTATGAGTATGAGTATGAGTATGAGTTTAAGTATGAGTATGAGTATGAGTATGTGCATGAGTATGAGTATGTGTATGAGTATGAGTATGAGTATTAGTATGAGTATAAGTATGAGAATGAGTATAAGTATGAGAATGAGTATGTGTATGAGTATGAGTATGAGTATGAGTATGAGTATGAGTGTGAGTGTGAGTGCGAATGTGAGTATGAATATGAGTATGTGTATGAGTATGAGTATGAGTATGTGTATGAGTATGAGTATGAGTATGAGTATGAGTATAAGTATGAGAATGAGTATGTGTATGAGTATGAGTATGAGTATGAGTATGAGTATGAGTGTGAGTGTGAGTGCGAATGTGAGTATGAGTATGAGTATGAGTATGAGTATGTGTATGAGTATGAGTATGAGTATGAGTATGAGTATGAGTATAAGTATGAGTATGAGTATGAGTATGACTATGAGTATGAGTACGAGTATTAGTATGTGTATGAGTATGAGTATGAGTATGAGTATGAGTATGAGTATGAGTTAGAGTATGAGTATGTGTATGAGTATGAGTATGAGTATGAGTATGAGTATGAGTGTAATTGCGAATGTGAGTATGAGTATGAGTATGAGTATGAGTATGAGTATGAGTATGAGTATGAGTATGAGTATGAGTATAAGTATTAGTATGAGTATGAGTACGAGTATTAGTATGAGTATGAGTATGAGTATGAGTATGAGTTTAAGTATGAGTATGAGTACGAGTATGCGTATGAATATGAGTATGAGTATGAGTATGAGTATGGGTATGAGTATGAGTATGAGTATGAGTATAAGTATGAGCATGAGCATGAGTATGAGTATGAGTATGAGTATGAGTAAGAGTATGAGTATGAGTATGAGTATAAGTATGAGTATGAGTATGAGTATGAGTATGAGTATGAGTATGAGTATAAGTATTAGTATGAGTATGAGTTAGAGTATGAGTATGTGTATGAGTATGAGTATGAGTATGAGTATGAGTATGAGTATGAGTATGAGTATGACTATGAGTATGAGTATGACTATGACTATGATTATGAGAATGAGTATGAGTATGAGTATTAGTATGAATATGAGTATGAGTATGAGTGTGAGTATGAGTATGAGTATGAGTATGAGTATGTGTATGAGTATGAGTATGAGTATGAGTATGAGTAAGAGTATGAGTATGAGTATGAGTATAAGTATGAGTATGAGTATGAGTATGAGTATGAGTATGAGTATGAGTATAAGTATTAGTATGAGTATGAGTTAGAGTATGAGTATGTGTATGAGTATGAGTATGAGTATGAGTATGAGTATGAGTATGAGTATGAGTATGACTATGAGTATGAGTATGACTATGACTATGACTATGAGAATGAGTATGAGTATGAGTATTAGTATGAATATGAGTATGAGTATGAGTGTGAGTATGAGTATGAGTATGAGTATGAGTATGAGTATGTGTATGAGTATGAGTATGAGTATGAGTATGAGAATGAGTATGAGTATGAGTATGAGTATGAGTATGAGCATGAGCATGAGCATGAGTATGAGTATGAGTATGAGTATGAGTATAAGTATTAGTATGAGTATGAGTTAGAGTATGAGTATGTGTATGAGTATGAGTATGAGTATGAGTATGAGTATGAGTATGAGTATGAGTATGAGTATGAGTATGAGTATGAGTATGAGCATGAGCATGAGCATGAGTATGAGTATGAGTGTGAGTATGAGTATGAGTATGAGTATGAGTATAAGTATGAGAATGAGTATGAGTGTGAGTATGAGAATGAGTATGAGTATGTGTATGAGTATGAGTTTGAGTATGAGTATGAGTATGAGTATGAGTATGAGTATGAGTATGAGTATGAGTATGTGTATGAGTATGAGTATGAGTATGAGTATGAGTATGAGTATGAGTATGAGGATGAGTATGAGTATGAGTATGAGTTAGAGTATGAGTATGTGTATGAGTATGAGTATGAGTATGAGTATGAGTATGAGTATGAGTATGAGTATGAGTATGACTATGAGTATGAGTATGACTATGACTATGACTATGAGAATGAGTATGAGTATGAGTATTAGTATGAATATGAGTATGAGTATGAGTGTGAGTATGAGTATGAGTATGAGTATGAGTATGAGTATGTGTATGAGTATGAGTATGAGTATGAGTATGAGAATGAGTATGAGTATGAGTATGAGTATGAGTATGAGCATGAGCATGAGCATGAGTATGAGTATGTGTATGAGTATGAGTATGAGTATGACTATGAGTATGAGTATGAGTATGAGTATGAGTATGAGTATGAGTATGAGTATGAGTATGAGTATGAGTATGAGTATGAGTATGAGTATGAGTATGAGTATGAGTATGAGTATAAGTATGAGAATGAGTATGAGTGTGAGTATGAGAATGAGTATGAGTATGTGTATGAGTATGAGTTTGAGTATGAGTATGAGTATGAGTATGAGTATGAGTATGAGTATGAGTATGTGTATGAGTATGAGTATGAGTATGAGTATGAGGATGAGTATGAGTATGAGTATGAGTATGAGTTTAAGTATGAGTCTGAGTACGAGTATGCGTATGAATATGAGTATGAGTATGAGTATGGGTATGAGTATGAGTATGAGTATGAGTATGAGTATGAGTATGAGTATGAGTATGAGTATGTGTATGAGTATGAGTATGAGTATGAGTATGAGTATAAGTGTGAGAATGAGTATGTGTATGAGTATGAGTATGAGTATGAGTATGAGTATGAGTGTGAGTGTGAGTGCGAATGTGAGTATGAGTATGAGTATGAGTATGAGTATGTGTATGAGTATGAGTATGAGTATGAGTATGAGTATGAGTATAAGTATGAGTATGAGTATGAGTATGACTATGAGTATGAGTATGAGTATAAGTATTAGTATTAGTATGAGTACGAGTATTAGTATGAGTATGAGTATGAGTATGAGTATGAGTGTGAGTGTGAGTGCGAATGTGAGTATGAGTATGAGTATGAGTATGAGTATGTGTATGAGTATGAGTATGAGTATGACTATGAGTATGAGTATGAGTATGAGTATGAGTATGAGTATGAGTATGAGTATGAGTATGAGTATGAGTATGAGTATGAGTATGAGTATGAGTATAAGTATGAGAATGAGTATGAGTGTGAGTATGAGAATGAGTATGAGTATGTGTATGAGTATGAGTTTGAGTATGAGTATGAGTATGAGTATGAGTATGAGTATGAGTATGTGTATGAGTATGAGTATGAGTATGAGTATGAGGATGAGTATGAGTATGAGTATGAGTATGAGTTTAAGTATGAGTCTGAGTACGAGTATGCGTATGAATATGAGTATGAGTATGAGTATGGGTATGAGTATGAGTATGAGTATGAGTATGAGTATGAGTATGAGTATGAGTATGAGTATGAGTATGTGTATGAGTATGAGTATGAGTATGAGTATGAGTATGAGTATAAGTATGAGAATGAGTATGTGTATGAGTATGAGTATGAGTATGAGTATGAGTATGAGTGTGAGTGTGAGTGCGAATGTGAGTATGAGTATGAGTATGAGTATGAGTATGTGTATGAGTATGAGTATGAGTATGAGTATGAGTATGAGTATAAGTATGAGTATGAGTATGAGTATGACTATGAGTATGAGTATGAGTATAAGTATTAGTATTAGTATGAGTACGAGTATTAGTATGAGTATGAGTATGAGTATGAGTATGAGTATGAGCATGAGCATGAGCATGAGTATGAGTATGAGTGTGAGTATGAGTATGAGTATGAGTATGAATATGAGTATGAGTATGATTATAAGTATTAGTATGAGTATGAGTACGAGTATTAGTATGAGTATGGGTATGAGTATGAGTTTAAGAATGAGTATGAGTACGAGTATGTGCATGAGTATGAGTATGTGTATGAGTATGAGTATGAGTATGAGTATGAGTATGAGTATAAGTATGAGAATGAGTATGTGTGTGAGTATGAGAATGAGTATGAGTATGTGTATGAGTATGAGTATGAGTATGAGTGTGAGTATGAGTATGAGTATGAGTATGAGTATGAATATGAGTATTAGTATGAGTATAAGTATTAGTATGAGTATGAGTACGAGTATTAGTATGAGTATGAGTATGAGTATGAGTTTAAGTATGAGTATGAGTATGAGTATGTGCATGAGTATGAGTATGTGTATGAGTATGAGTATGAGTATTAGTATGAGTATAAGTATGAGAATGAGTATGAGTATGTGTATGAGTATGAGTATGAGTATGAGTATGAGTATGAGTATGAGTATGAGTATGAGTATGAGTATGAGTATGAGTATGAGTATGAGTATGAGTATGAGTATGAGTATGAGTATGAGTATGAGTATGAGTATGAGTATGAGTATGAGTATGAGTATGAGTATGAGTATGAGTATGAGTATAAGTATGAGTATGAGTATAAGTATTAGTATGAGTATGAGTACGAGTATTAGTATGAGTATGAGTATGAGTATGAGTTTAAGTATGAGTATGAGTATGAGTATGAGTATGAATATGAGTATGAGTATGAGTATGAGGATGAGTATGAGTATAAGTATGAGTATGTGTATGAGTATGAGTATGAGTATGAGTATGAGTATGAGTATGAGTTAGAGTATGAGTATGTGTATGAGTATGAGTATGAGTATGAGTATGAGTATGAGTGTGAGTGCGAATGTGAGTATGAGTATGAGTATGAGTATGAGTATGAGTATGTGTATGAGTATGAGTATGAGTATGAGTATGACTATGAGTATGAGGATGAGTATGAGTATGAGTATGAGTATGAGTATGAGTATGACTATGAGTATGAGTATGACTATGACTATGACTATGACTATGAGAATGAGTATGAGTATGAGTATGAGTATTAGTACGAATATGAGTATGAGTATGAGTGTGAGTATGAGTATGAGTATGAGTATGAGTATGAGTATGAGTATGAGTATGAGTATGATTATGTGTATGAGTATGAGTATGAGTATGAGTATGAGTATGAGAATGAGTATGAGTATGAGTATGAGTATGAGTATGAGTATGAGCATGAGCATGAGCATGAGTATGAGTATGAGTATGAGTATGAGTATGAGTATGAGTATGAGTATGAGTATGAGTATGAGTATGAGTATGAGTATGAGTATAAGTATTAGTATGAGTATGAGTACGAGTATTAGTATGAGTATGAGTATGAGTATGAGTATGAGTTTAAGTATGAGTATGAGTACGAGTATGCGTATGAATATGAGTATGAGTATGAGTATGAGTATGGGTATGAGTATGAGTATGAGTATGAGTATAAGTATGAGCATGAGCATGAGTATGAGTATGAGTATGAGTATGAGTAAGAGTATGAGTATGAGTATGAGTATAAGTATGAGTATGAGTATGAGTATGAGTATGAGTATGAGTATGAGTATAAGTATTAGTATGAGTATGAGTTAGAGTATGAGTATGTGTATGAGTATGAGTATGAGTATGAGTATGAGTATGAGTATGAGTATGAGTATGACTATGAGTATGAGTATGACTATGACTATGACTATGAGAATGAGTATGAGTATGAGTATTAGTATGAATATGAGTATGAGTATGAGTGTGAGTATGAGTATGAGTATGAGTATGAGTATGTGTATGAGTATGAGTATGAGTATGAGTATGAGTAAGAGTATGAGTATGAGTATGAGTATAAGTATGAGTATGAGTATGAGTATGAGTATGAGTATGAGTATGAGTATAAGTATTAGTATGAGTATGAGTTAGAGTATGAGTATGTGTATGAGTATGAGTATGAGTATGAGTATGAGTATGAGTATGAGTATGAGTATGACTATGAGTATGAGTATGACTATGACTATGACTATGAGAATGAGTATGAGTATGAGTATTAGTATGAATATGAGTATGAGTATGAGTGTGAGTATGAGTATGAGTATGAGTATGAGTATGAGTATGTGTATGAGTATGAGTATGAGTATGAGTATGAGAATGAGTATGAGTATGAGTATGAGTATGAGTATGAGCATGAGCATGAGCATGAGTATGAGTATGAGTATGAGTATGAGTATGAGTATAAGTATTAGTATGAGTATGAGTTAGAGTATGAGTATGTGTATGAGTATGAGTATGAGTATGAGTATGAGTATGAGTATGAGTATGAGTATGAGTATGAGTATGAGTATGAGTATGAGTATGAGCATGAGCATGAGCATGAGTATGAGTATGAGTGTGAGTATGAGTATGAGTATGAGTATGAGTATAAGTATGAGAATGAGTATGAGTGTGAGTATGAGAATGAGTATGAGTATGTGTATGAGTATGAGTTTGAGTATGAGTATGAGTATGAGTATGAGTATGAGTATGAGTATGAGTATGAGTATGAGTATGTGTATGAGTATGAGTATGAGTATGAGTATGAGTATGAGTATGAGGATGAGTATGAGTATGAGTATGAGTTAGAGTATGAGTATGTGTATGAGTATGAGTATGAGTATGAGTATGAGTATGAGTATGAGTATGAGTATGACTATGAGTATGAGTATGACTATGACTATGACTATGAGAATGAGTATGAGTATGAGTATTAGTATGAATATGAGTATGAGTATGAGTGTGAGTATGAGTATGAGTATGAGTATGAGTATGAGTATGTGTATGAGTATGAGTATGAGTATGAGTATGAGAATGAGTATGAGTATGAGTATGAGTATGAGTATGAGTATGAGCATGAGCATGAGCATGAGTATGAGTATGAGTATGAGTATGAGTATGAGTATAAGTATTAGTATGAGTATGAGTTAGAGTATGAGTATGTGTATGAGTATGAGTATGAGTATGAGTATGAGTATGAGTATGAGTATGAGTATGAGTATGAGTATGAGTATGAGTATGAGTATGAGTATGAGTATGAGCATGAGCATGAGCATGAGTATGAGTATGAGTGTGAGTATGAGTATGAGTATGAGTATGAGTATAAGTATGAGAATGAGTATGAGTGTGAGTATGAGAATGAGTATGAGTATGAGTATGAGTATGAGTATGAGTATGAGTATGTGTATGAGTATGAGTATGAGTATGAGTATGAGTATGAGCATGAGCATGAGTATGAGTATGAGTATGAGTATGAGCATGAGCATGAGCATGAGTATGAGTATGAGTGTGAGTATGAGTATGAGTATGAGTATGAGTACAAGTATGAGAATGAGTATGAGTGTGAGTATGAGAATGAGTATGAGTATGTGTATGAGTATGAGTTTGAGTATGAGTATGAGTATGAGTATGAGTATGAGTATGAGTATGAGTATGTGTATGAGTATGAGTATGAGTATGAGTATGAGTATGAGTATGAGTATGAGGATGAGTATGAGTATGAGTATGAGTTAGAGTATGAGTATGTGTATGAGTATGAGTATGAGTATGAGTATGAGTATGAGTATGAGTATGAGTATGAGTATGACTATGAGTATGAGTATGACTATGACTATGACTATGACTATGAGAATGAGTATGAGTATGAGTATTAGTATGAATATGAGTATGAGTATGAGTGTGAGTATGAGTATGAGTATGAGTATGAGTATGAGTATGTGTATGAGTATGAGTATGAGTATGAGTATGAGAATGAGTATGAGTATGAGTATGAGTATGAGTATGAGCATGAGCATGAGCATGAGTATGAGTATGTGTATGAGTATGAGTATGAGTATGACTATGAGTATGAGTATGAGTATGAGTATGAGTATGAGTATGAGTATGAGTATGAGTATGAGTATGAGTATGAGTATGAGTATGAGTATGAGTATGAGTATAAGTATGAGAATGAGTATGAGTGTGAGTATGAGAATGAGTATGAGTATGTGTATGAGTATGAGTTTGAGTATGAGTATGAGTATGAGTATGAGTATGAGTATGAGTATGAGTATGTGTATGAGTATGAGTATGAGTATGAGTATGAGGATGAGTATGAGTATGAGTATGAGTATGAGTTTAAGTATGAGTCTGAGTACGAGTATGCGTATGAATATGAGTATGAGTATGAGTATGGGTATGAGTATGAGTATGAGTATGAGTATGAGTATGAGTATGAGTATGAGTATGAGTATGTGTATGAGTATGAGTATGAGTATGAGTATGAGTATAAGTGTGAGAATGAGTATGTGTATGAGTATGAGTATGAGTATGAGTATGAGTATGAGTGTGAGTGTGAGTGCGAATGTGAGTATGAGTATGAGTATGAGTATGAGTATGTGTATGAGTATGAGTATGAGTATGAGTATGAGTATGAGTATAAGTATGAGTATGAGTATGAGTATGACTATGAGTATGAGTATGAGTATAAGTATTAGTATTAGTATGAGTACGAGTATTAGTATGAGTATGAGTATGAGTATGAGTATGAGTGTGAGTGTGAGTGCGAATGTGAGTATGAGTATGAGTATGAGTATGAGTATGTGTATGAGTATGAGTATGAGTATGACTATGAGTATGAGTATGAGTATGAGTATGAGTATGAGTATGAGTATGAGTATGAGTATGAGTATGAGTATGAGTATGAGTATGAGTATGAGTATGAGTATGAGTATGAGTATGAGTATGAGTATAAGTATGAGAATGAGTATGAGTGTGAGTATGAGAATGAGTATGAGTATGTGTATGAGTATGAGTTTGAGTATGAGTATGAGTATGAGTATGAGTATGAGTATGAGTATGAGTATGTGTATGAGTATGGGTATGAGTATGAGTATGAGGATGAGTATGAGTATGAGTATGAGTATGAGTTTAAGTATGAGTCTGAGTACGAGTATGCGTATGAATATGAGTATGAGTATGAGTATGTGTATGAGTATGAGTATGAGTATGAGTATGAGTATGAGTATGAGTATGAGTATGAGTATGAGTATGAGTATGTGTATGAGTATGAGTATGAGTATGAGTATGAGTATGAGTATAAGTATGAGAATGAGTATGTGTATGAGTATGAGTATGAGTATGAGTATGAGTATGAGTGTGAGTGTGAGTGCGAATGTGAGTATGAGTATGAGTATGAGTATGAGTATGTGTATGAGTATGAGTATGAGTATGAGTATGAGTATGAGTATAAGTATGAGTATGAGTATGAGTATGAGTATGACTATGAGTATGAGTATGAGTATAAGTATTAGTATTAGTATGAGTACGAGTATTAGTATGAGTATAAGTATGAGTATGAGTATGAGTATGACTATGAGTATGAGTATGAGTATAAGTATTAGTATTAGTATGAGTACGAGTATTAGTATGAATATGAGTATGAGTATGATTATAAGTATTAGTATGAGTATGAGTACGAGTATTAGTATGAGTATGGGTATGAGTATGAGTTTAAGAATGAGTATGAGTACGAGTATGTGCATGAGTATGAGTATGTGTATGAGTATGAGTATGAGTATGAGTATGAGTATGAGTATAAGTATGAGAATGAGTATGAGTGTGAGTATGAGAATGAGTATGAGTATGTGTATGAGTATGAGTATGAGTATGAGTGTGAGTATGAGTATGAGTATGAGTATGAGTATGAATATGAGTATTAGTATGAGTATAAGTATTAGTATGAGTATGAGTACGAGTATTAGTATGAGTATGAGTATGAGTATGAGTTTAAGTATGAGTATGAGTATGAGTATGTGCATGAGTATGAGTATGTGTATGAGTATGAGTATGAGTATTAGTATGAGTATAAGTATGAGAATGAGTATGAGTATGTGTATGAGTATGAGTATGAGTATGAGTATGAGTATGAGTATGAGTATGAGTATGAGTATGAGTATGAGTATGAGTATGAGTATGAGTATGAGTATGAGTATGAGTATGAGTATGAGTATGAGTATGAGTATGAGTATGAGTATGAGTATGAGTATGAGTATAAGTATGAGTATGAGTATAAGTATTAGTATGAGTATGAGTACGAGTATTAGTATGAGTATGAGTATGAGTATGAGTTTAAGTATGAGTATGAGTATGAGTATGAGTATGAATATGAGTATGAGTATGAGTATGAGGATGAGTATGAGTATAAGTATGAGTATGTGTATGAGTATGAGTATGAGTATGAGTATGAGTATGAGTATGAGTATGAGTTAGAGTATGAGTATGTGTATGAGTATGAGTATGAGTATGAGTATGAGTATGAGTATGAGTATGAGTGTGAGTGCGAATGTGAGTATGAGTATGAGTATGAGTATGAGTATGAGTATGTGTATTAGTACGAATATGAGTATGAGTATGAGTGTGAGTATGAGTATGAGTATGAGTATGAGTATGAGTATGAGTATGAGTATGAGTATGAGTATGAGTATGATTATGTGTATGAGTATGAGTATGAGTATGAGTATGAGTATGAGAATGAGTATGAGTATGAGTATGAGTATGAGTATGAGTATGAGCATGAGCATGAGCATGAGCATGAGTATGAGTATGAGTATGAGTATGAGTATGAGTATGAGTATGAGTATGAGTATGAGTATGAGTATGAGTATGAGTATGAGTATAAGTATTAGTATGAGTATGAGTACGAGTATTAGTATGAGTATGAGTATGAGTATGAGTATGAGTTTAAGTATGAGTATGAGTACGAGTATGCGTATGAATATGAGTATGAGTATGAGTATGAGTATGGGTATGAGTATGAGTATGAGTATGAGTATAAGTATGAGCATGAGCATGAGTATGAGTATGAGTATGAGTATGAGCAAGAGTAAGAGTATGAGTATGAGTATGAGTATAAGTATGAGTATGAGTATGAGTATGAGTATGAGTATGAGTATGAGTATAAGTATTAGTATGAGTATGAGTTAGAGTATGAGTATGTGTATGAGTATGAGTATGAGTATGAGTATGAGTATGAGTATGAGTATGAGTATGACTATGAGTATGAGTATGACTATGACTATGACTATGAGAATGAGTATGAGTATGAGTATTAGTATGAATATGAGTATGAGTATGAGTGTGAGTATGAGTATGAGTATGAGTATGAGTATGTGTATGAGTATGAGTATGAGTATGAGTATGAGTAAGAGTATGAGTATGAGTATGAGTATAAGTATGAGTATGAGTATGAGTATGAGTATGAGTATGAGTATAAGTATTAGTATGAGTATGAGTTAGAGTATGAGTATGTGTATGAGTATGAGTATGAGTATGAGTATGAGTATGAGTATGAGTATGAGTATGACTATGAGTATGAGTATGACTATGACTATGACTATGAGAATGAGTATGAGTATGAGTATTAGTATGAATATGAGTATGAGTATGAGTGTGAGTATGAGTATGAGTATGAGTATGAGTATGAGTATGTGTATGAGTATGAGTATGAGTATGAGTATGAGAATGAGTATGAGTATGAGTATGAGTATGAGTATGAGCATGAGCATGAGCATGAGTATGAGTTAGAGTATGAGTATGTGTATGAGTATAAGTATTAGTATGAGTATGAGTATGAGTATGAGTATGAGTATGTGTATGAGTATGAGTATGAGTATGAGTATGAGTATGAGTATGAGTATGAGGATGAGTATGAGTATGAGTATGAGTTAGAGTATGAGTATGTGTATGAGTATGAGTATGAGTATGAGTATGAGTATGAGTATGAGTATGAGTATGACTATGAGTATGAGTATGACTATGACTATGACTATGAGAATGAGTATGAGTATGAGTATTAGTATGAATATGAGTATGAGTATGAGTGTGAGTATGAGTATGAGTATGAGTATGAGTATGAGTATGTGTATGAGTATGAGTATGAGTATGAGTATGAGAATGAGTATGAGTATGAGTATGAGTATGAGTATGAGCATGAGCATGAGCATGAGTATGAGTATGAGTATGAGTATGAGTATGAGTATGAGCATGAGCATGAGCATGAGTATGAGTATGAGTGTGAGTATGAGTATGAGTATGAGTATGAGTATAAGTATGAGAATGAGTATGAGTGTGAGTATGAGAATGAGTATGAGTATGAGTATGAGTATGAGTATGAGTATGAGTATGTGTATGAGTATGAGTATGAGTATGAGTATGAGTATGAGTATAAGTATGAGAATGAGTATGAGTGTGAGTATGAGAATGAGTATGAGTATGTGTATGAGTATGAGTATGAGTTAGAGTATGAGTATGTGTATGAGTATGAGTATGAGTATGAGTATGAGTATGAGTATGAGTATGAGTATGACTATGAGTATGAGTATGACTATGACTATGACTATGAGAATGAGTATGAGTATGAGTATTAGTATGAATATGAGTATGAGTATGAGTGTGAGTATGAGTATGAGTATGAGTATGAGTATGAGTATGTGTATGAGTATGAGTATGAGTATGAGTATGAGAATGAGTATGAGTATGAGTATGAGTATGAGTATGAGCATGAGCATGAGCATGAGTATGAGTATGAGTATGAGTATGAGTATGAGTATAAGTATTAGTATGAGTATGAGTTAGAGTATGAGTATGTGTATGAGTATGAGTATGAGTATGAGTATGAGTATGAGTATGAGTATGAGTATGAGTATGAGTATGAGTATGAGCATGAGCATGAGCATGAGTATGAGTATGAGTGTGAGTATGAGTATGAGTATGAGTATGAGTATAAGTATGAGAATGAGTATGAGTGTGAGTATGAGAATGAGTATGAGTATGAGTATGAGTATGAGTATGAGTATGAGTATGTGTATGAGTATGAGTATGAGTATGAGTATGAGTATGAGTATAAGTATGAGAATGAGTATGAGTGTGAGTATGAGAATGAGTATGAGTATGTGTATCAGTATGAGTATGAGTATGAGTATGAGTATGAGTATGAGTATGAGTATGAGTATGAGTATGAGTATGAGTATGAGTATGAGTATGAGTATGAGTACGAGTATTAGTATGAGTATGAGTATGAGTATGAGTTTAAGTATGAGTATGAGTATGAGTATGAGTATGAGTATGAGTATGAGTATGAGTATGAGGATGAGTATGAGTATAAGTATGAGTATGTGTATGAGTATGAGTATGAGTATGAGTATGAGTATGAGTATGAGTATGAGTTAGAGTATGAGTATGTGTATGAGTATGAGTATGAGTATGAGTATGAGTATGAGTGTGAGTGCGAATGTGAGTATGAGTATGAGTATGAGTATGAGTATGAGTATGTGTATGAGTATGAGTATGAGTATGAGTATGACTATGAGTATGAGGATGAGTATGAGTATGAGTATGAGTATGAGTATGAGTATGACTATGAGTATGAGTATGACTATGACTATGACTATGACTATGAGAATGAGTATGAGTATGAGTATGAGTATTAGTATGAATATGAGTATGAGTATGAGTATGAGTATGAGTATGAGTATGAGTATGAGTATGAGTATGAGTATGAGTATGAGTATGAGTATGATTATGTGTATGAGTATGAGTATGAGTATGAGTATGAGTATGAGAATGAGTATGAGTATGAGTATGAGTATGAGTATGAGTATGAGCATGAGCATGAGCATGAGTATGAGTATGAGTATGAGTATGAGTATGAGTATGAGTATGAGTATGAGTATGAGTATGAGTATGAGTATGAGTATGAGTATGAGTATGAGTATGAGTATGAGTATTAGTATGAGTATGAGTACGAGTATTAGTATGAGTATGAGTATGAGTATGAGTATGAGTATGAGTATGAGTTTAAGTATGAGTATGAGTAGGAGTATGCGTATGAATATGAGTATGAGTATGAGTATGAGTATGGGTATGAGTATGAGTATGAGTATGAGTATGAGTATGAGTATGAGTATGAGTATGAGGATGAGTATGAGTATGAGTATGAGTTAGAGTATGAGTATGTGTATGAGTATGAGTATGAGTATGAGTATGAGTATGAGTATGAGTATGAGTATGACTATGAGTATGAGTATGACTATGACTATGACTATGAGAATGAGTATGAGTATGAGTATTAGTATGAATATGAGTATGAGTATGAGTGTGAGTATGAGTATGAGTATGAGTATGAGTATGAGTATGTGTATGAGTATGAGTATGAGTATGAGTATGAGAATGAGTATGAGTATGAGTATGAGTATGAGTATGAGTATGAGCATGAGCATGAGCATGAGTATGAGTATGAGTATGAGTATGAGTATGAGTATAAGTATTAGTATGAGTATGAGTTAGAGTATGAGTATGTGTATGAGTATGAGTATGAGTATGAGTATGAGTATGAGTATGAGTATGAGTATGAGTATGAGTATGAGTATGAGTATGAGTATGAGTATGAGTATGAGCATGAGCATGAGCATGAGTATGAGTATGAGTGTGAGTATGAGTATGAGTATGAGTATGAGTATAAGTATGAGAATGAGTATGAGTGTGAGTATGAGAATGAGTATGAGTATGAGTATGAGTATGAGTATGAGTATGAGTATGTGTATGAGTATGAGTATGAGTATGAGTATGAGTATGAGCATGAGCATGAGTATGAGTATGAGTATGAGTATGAGCATGAGCATGAGCATGAGTATGAGTATGAGTGTGAGTATGAGTATGAGTATGAGTATGAGTACAAGTATGAGAATGAGTATGAGTGTGAGTATGAGAATGAGTATGAGTATGTGTATGAGTATGAGTTTGAGTATGAGTATGAGTATGAGTATGAGTATGAGTATGAGTATGAGTATGTGTATGAGTATGAGTATGAGTATGAGTATGAGTATGAGTATGAGTATGAGGATGAGTATGAGTATGAGTATGAGTTAGAGTATGAGTATGTGTATGAGTATGAGTATGAGTATGAGTATGAGTATGAGTATGAGTATGAGTATGAGTATGACTATGAGTATGAGTATGACTATGACTATGACTATGACTATGAGAATGAGTATGAGTATGAGTATTAGTATGAATATGAGTATGAGTATGAGTGTGAGTATGAGTATGAGTATGAGTATGAGTATGAGTATGTGTATGAGTATGAGTATGAGTATGAGTATGAGAATGAGTATGAGTATGAGTATGAGTATGAGTATGAGCATGAGCATGAGCATGAGTATGAGTATGTGTATGAGTATGAGTATGAGTATGACTATGAGTATGAGTATGAGTATGAGTATGAGTATGAGTATGAGTATGAGTATGAGTATGAGTATGAGTATGAGTATGAGTATGAGTATGAGTATGAGTATAAGTATGAGAATGAGTATGAGTGTGAGTATGAGAATGAGTATGAGTATGTGTATGAGTATGAGTTTGAGTATGAGTATGAGTATGAGTATGAGTATGAGTATGAGTATGAGTATGTGTATGAGTATGAGTATGAGTATGAGTATGAGGATGAGTATGAGTATGAGTATGAGTATGAGTTTAAGTATGAGTCTGAGTACGAGTATGCGTATGAATATGAGTATGAGTATGAGTATGGGTATGAGTATGAGTATGAGTATGAGTATGAGTATGAGTATGAGTATGAGTATGAGTATGTGTATGAGTATGAGTATGAGTATGAGTATAAGTGTGAGAATGAGTATGTGTATGAGTATGAGTATGAGTATGAGTATGAGTATGAGTGTGAGTGTGAGTGCGAATGTGAGTATGAGTATGAGTATGAGTATGAGTATGTGTATGAGTATGAGTATGAGTATGAGTATGAGTATGAGTATAAGTATGAGTATGAGTATGAGTATGACTATGAGTATGAGTATGAGTATAAGTATTAGTATTAGTATGAGTACGAGTATTAGTATGAGTATGAGTATGAGTATGAGTATGAGTGTGAGTGTGAGTGCGAATGTGAGTATGAGTATGAGTATGAGTATGAGTATGTGTATGAGTATGAGTATGAGTATGACTATGAGTATGAGTATGAGTATGAGTATGAGTATGAGTATGAGTATGAGTATGAGTATGAGTATGAGTATGAGTATGAGTATGAGTATGAGTATGAGTATGAGTATGAGTATGAGTATGAGTATAAGTATGAGAATGAGTATGAGTGTGAGTATGAGAATGAGTATGAGTATGTGTATGAGTATGAGTTTGAGTATGAGTATGAGTATGAGTATGAGTATGAGTATGAGTATGAGTATGTGTATGAGTATGAGTATGAGTATGAGTATGAGGATGAGTATGAGTATGAGTATGAGTATGAGTTTAAGTATGAGTCTGAGTACGAGTATGCGTATGAATATGAGTATGAGTATGAGTATGTGTATGAGTATGAGTATGAGTATGAGTATGAGTATGAGTATGAGTATGAGTATGAGTATGAGTATGTGTATGAGTATGAGTATGAGTATGAGTATGAGTATGAGTATAAGTATGAGAATGAGTATGTGTATGAGTATGAGTATGAGTATGAGTATGAGTATGAGTGTGAGTGTGAGTGCGAATGTGAGTATGAGTATGAGTATGAGTATGAGTATGTGTATGAGTATGAGTATGAGTATGAGTATGAGTATGAGTATAAGTATGAGTATGAGTATGAGTATGACTATGAGTATGAGTATGAGTATAAGTATTAGTATTAGTATGAGTATGAGTATGAGTATGAGTATGAGTATGAGCATGAGCATGAGCATGAGTATGAGTATGAGTGTGAGTATGAGTATGAGTATGAGTATGAATATGAGTATGAGTATGATTATAAGTATTAGTATGAGTATGAGTACGAGTATTAGTATGAGTATGGGTATGAGTATGAGTTTAAGAATGAGTATGAGTACGAGTATGTGCATGAGTATGAGTATGTGTATGAGTATGAGTATGAGTATGAGTATGAGTATGAGTATAAGTATGAGAATGAGTATGAGTGTGAGTATGAGAATGAGTATGAGTATGTGTATGAGTATGAGTATGAGTATGAGTGTGAGTATGAGTATGAGTATGAGCATGAGCATGAGCATGAGTATGAGTATGAGTGTGAGTATGAGTATGAGTATGAGTATGAATATGAGTATGAGTATGATTATAAGTATTAGTATGAGTATGAGTACGAGTATTAGTATGAGTATGGGTATGAGTATGAGTTTAAGAATGAGTATGAGTACGAGTATGTGCATGAGTATGAGTATGTGTATGAGTATGAGTATGAGTATGAGTATGAGTATGAGTATAAGTATGAGAATGAGTATGAGTGTGAGTATGAGAATGAGTATGAGTATGTGTATGAGTATGAGTATGAGTATGAGTGTGAGTATGAGTATGAGTATGAGTATGAGTATGAATATGAGTATTAGTATGAGTATAAGTATTAGTATGAGTATGAGTACGAGTATTAGTATGAGTATGAGTATGAGTATGAGTTTAAGTATGAGTATGAGTATGAGTATGTGCATGAGTATGAGTATGTGTATGAGTATGAGTATGAGTATTAGTATGAGTATAAGTATGAGAATGAGTATGAGTATGTGTATGAGTATGAGTATGAGTATGAGTATGAGTATGAGTATGAGTATGAGTATGAGTATGAGTATGAGTATGAGTATGAGTATGAGTATGAGTATGAGTATGAGTATGAGTATGAGTATGAGTATGAGTATGAGTATGAGTATGAGTATGAGTATAAGTATGAGTATGAGTATAAGTATTAGTATGAGTATGAGTACGAGTATTAGTATGAGTATGAGTATGAGTATGAGTTTAAGTATGAGTATGAGTATGAGTATGAGTATGAATATGAGTATGAGTATGAGTATGAGGATGAGTATGAGTATAAGTATGAGTATGTGTATGAGTATGAGTATGAGTATGAGTATGAGTATGAGTATGAGTATGAGTTAGAGTATGAGTATGTGTATGAGTATGAGTATGAGTATGAGTATGAGTATGAGTATGAGTATGAGTGTGAGTGCGAATGTGAGTATGAGTATGAGTATGAGTATGAGTATGAGTATGTGTATGAGTATGAGTATGAGTATGAGTATGACTATGAGTATGAGGATGAGTATGAGTATGAGTATGAGTATGAGTATGAGTATGACTATGAGTATGAGTATGACTATGACTATGACTATGACTATGAGAATGAGTATGAGTATGAGTATGAGTATTAGTACGAATATGAGTATGAGTATGAGTGTGAGTATGAGTATGAGTATGAGTATGAGTATGAGTATGAGTATGAGTATGAGTATGAGTATGAGTATGAGTATGATTATGTGTATGAGTATGAGTATGAGTATGAGTATGAGTATGAGAATGAGTATGAGTATGAGTATGAGTATGAGTATGAGTATGAGCATGAGCATGAGCATGAGTATGAGTATGAGTATGAGTATGAGTATGAGTATGAGTATGAGTATGAGTATGAGTATGAGTATGAGTATGAGTATGAGTATGAGTATAAGTATTAGTATGAGTATGAGTACGAGTATTAGTATGAGTATGAGTATGAGTATGAGTATGAGTTTAAGTATGAGTATGAGTACGAGTATGCGTATGAATATGAGTATGAGTATGAGTATGAGTATGGGTATGAGTATGAGTATGAGTATGAGTATAAGTATGAGCATGAGCATGAGTATGAGTATGAGTATGAGTATGAGTAAGAGTAAGAGTATGAGTATGAGTATGAGTATAAGTATGAGTATGAGTATGAGTATGAGTATGAGTATGAGTATGAGTATAAGTATTAGTATGAGTATGAGTTAGAGTATGAGTATGTGTATGAGTATGAGTATGAGTATGAGTATGAGTATGAGTATGAGTATGAGTATGACTATGAGTATGAGTATGACTATGACTATGACTATGAGAATGAGTATGAGTATGAGTATTAGTATGAATATGAGTATGAGTATGAGTGTGAGTATGAGTATGAGTATGAGTATGAGTATGTGTATGAGTATGAGTATGAGTATGAGTATGAGTAAGAGTATGAGTATGAGTATGAGTATAAGTATGAGTATGAGTATGAGTATGAGTATGAGTATGAGTATGAGTATAAGTATTAGTATGAGTCAGAGTTAGAGTATGAGTATGTGTATGAGTATGAGTATGAGTATGAGTATGAGTATGAGTATGAGTATGAGTATGACTATGAGTATGAGTATGACTATGACTATGACTATGAGAATGAGTATGAGTATGAGTATTAGTATGAATATGAGTATGAGTATGAGTGTGAGTATGAGTATGAGTATGAGTATGAGTATGAGTATGTGTATGAGTATGAGTATGAGTATGAGTATGAGAATGAGTATGAGTATGAGTATGAGTATGAGTATGAGCATGAGCATGAGCATGAGTATGAGTTAGAGTATGAGTATGTGTATGAGTATAAGTATTAGTATGAGTATGAGTATGAGTATGAGTATGAGTATGAGTATGAGTATGAGTATGAGTATGAGCATGAGCATGAGCATGAGTATGAGTATGAGTGTGAGTATGAGTATGAGTATGAGTATGAGTATAAGTATGAGAATGAGTATGAGTGTGAGTATGAGAATGAGTATGAGTATGTGTATGAGTATGAGTTTGAGTATGAGTATGAGTATGAGTATGAGTATGAGTATGAGTATGAGTATGTGTATGAGTATGAGTATGAGTATGAGTATGAGTATGAGTATGAGTATGAGGATGAGTATGAGTATGAGTATGAGTTAGAGTATGAGTATGTGTATGAGTATGAGTATGAGTATGAGTATGAGTATGAGTATGAGTATGAGTATGACTATGAGTATGAGTATGACTATGACTATGACTATGAGAATGAGTATGAGTATGAGTATTAGTATGAATATGAGTATGAGTATGAGTGTGAGTATGAGTATGAGTATGAGTATGAGTATGAGTATGTGTATGAGTATGAGTATGAGTATGAGTATGAGTATGAGAATGAGTATGAGTATGAGTATGAGTATGAGTATGAGCATGAGCATGAGCATGAGTATGAGTATGAGTATGAGTATGAGTATGAGTATAAGTATTAGTATGAGTATGAGTTAGAGTATGAGTATGTGTATGAGTATGAGTATGAGTATGAGTATGAGTATGAGTATGAGTATGAGTATGAGTATGAGTATGAGTATGAGCATGAGCATGAGCATGAGTATGAGTATGAGTGTGAGTATGAGTATGAGTATGAGTATGAGTATAAGTATGAGAATGAGTATGAGTGTGAGTATGAGAATGAGTATGAGTATGAGTATGAGTATGAGTATGAGTATGAGTATGTGTATGAGTATGAGTATGAGTATGAGTATGAGTATGAGTATAAGTATGAGAATGAGTATGAGTGTGAGTATGAGAATGAGTATGAGTATGTGTATGAGTATGAGTATGAGTATGAGTATGAGTATGAGTATGAGTATGAGTATGAGTATGAGTATGAGTATGAGTATGAGTATGAGTATGAGTATGAGTATGAGTATGAGTACGAGTATTAGTATGAGTATGAGTATGAGTATGAGTTTAAGTATGAGTATGAGTATGAGTATGAGTATGAGTATGAGTATGAGTATGAGTATGAGGATGAGTATGAGTATAAGTATGAGTATGTGTATGAGTATGAGTATGAGTATGAGTATGAGTATGAGTATGAGTATGAGTTAGAGTATGAGTATGTGTATGAGTATGAGTATGAGTATGAGTATGAGTATGAGTGTGAGTGCGAATGTGAGTATGAGTATGAGTATGAGTATGAGTATGAGTATGTGTATGAGTATGAGTATGAGTATGAGTATGACTATGAGTATGAGGATGAGTATGAGTATGAGTATGAGTATGAGTATGAGTATGACTATGAGTATGAGTATGACTATGACTATGACTATGACTATGAGAATGAGTATGAGTATGAGTATGAGTATTAGTATGAGTATGAGTATGAGTATGAGTATGAGTATGAGCATGAGCATGAGCATGAGTATGAGTATGAGTATGAGTATGAGTATGAGTATAAGTATTAGTATGAGTATGAGTTAGAGTATGAGTATGTGTATGAGTATGAGTATGAGTATGAGTATGAGTATGAGTATGAGTATGAGTATGAGTATGAGTATGAGTATGAGTATGAGTATGAGTATGAGTATGAGCATGAGCATGAGCATGAGTATGAGTATGAGTGTGAGTATGAGTATGAGTATGAGTATGAGTATAAGTATGAGAATGAGTATGAGTGTGAGTATGAGAATGAGTATGAGTATGAGTATGAGTATGAGTATGAGTATGAGTATGTGTATGAGTATGAGTATGAGTATGAGTATGAGTATGAGCATGAGCATGAGTATGAGTATGAGTATGAGTATGAGCATGAGCATGAGCATGAGTATGAGTATGAGTGTGAGTATGAGTATGAGTATGAGTATGAGTACAAGTATGAGAATGAGTATGAGTGTGAGTATGAGAATGAGTATGAGTATGTGTATGAGTATGAGTTTGAGTATGAGTATGAGTATGAGTATGAGTATGAGTATGAGTATGAGTATGTGTATGAGTATGAGTATGAGTATGAGTATGAGTATGAGTATGAGTATGAGTATGAGTATGAGTATGAGTATGAGTATGAGTATGAGTATGAGTATGAGCATGAGCATGAGCATGAGTATGAGTATGAGTGTGAGTATGAGTATGAGTATGAGTATGAGTATAAGTATGAGAATGAGTATGAGTGTGAGTATGAGAATGAGTATGAGTATGAGTATGAGTATGAGTATGAGTATGAGTATGTGTATGAGTATGAGTATGAGTATGAGTATGAGTATGAGCATGAGCATGAGTATGAGTATGAGTATGAGTATGAGCATGAGCATGAGCATGAGTATGAGTATGAGTGTGAGTATGAGTATGAGTATGAGTATGAGTACAAGTATGAGAATGAGTATGAGTGTGAGTATGAGAATGAGTATGAGTATGTGTATGAGTATGAGTTTGAGTATGAGTATGAGTATGAGTATGAGTATGAGTATGAGTATGAGTATGTGTATGAGTATGAGTATGAGTATGAGTATGAGTATGAGTATGAGTATGAGGATGAGTATGAGTATGAGTATGAGTTAGAGTATGAGTATGTGTATGAGTATGAGTATGAGTATGAGTATGAGTATGAGTATGAGTATGAGTATGAGTATGACTATGAGTATGAGTATGACTATGACTATGACTATGACTATGAGAATGAGTATGAGTATGAGTATTAGTATGAATATGAGTATGAGTATGAGTGTGAGTATGAGTATGAGTATGAGTATGAGTATGAGTATGTGTATGAGTATGAGTATGAGTATGAGTATGAGAATGAGTATGAGTATGAGTATGAGTATGAGTATGAGCATGAGCATGAGCATGAGTATGAGTATGTGTATGAGTATGAGTATGAGTATGACTATGAGTATGAGTATGAGTATGAGTATGAGTATGAGTATGAGTATGAGTATGAGTATGAGTATGAGTATGAGTATGAGTATGAGTATGAGTATGAGTATAAGTATGAGAATGAGTATGAGTGTGAGTATGAGAATGAGTATGAGTATGTGTATGAGTATGAGTTTGAGTATGAGTATGAGTATGAGTATGAGTATGAGTATGAGTATGAGTATGTGTATGAGTATGAGTATGAGTATGAGTATGAGGATGAGTATGAGTATGAGTATGAGTATGAGTTTAAGTATGAGTCTGAGTACGAGTATGCGTATGAATATGAGTATGAGTATGAGTATGGGTATGAGTATGAGTATGAGTATGAGTATGAGTATGAGTATGAGTATGAGTATGAGTATGTGTATGAGTATGAGTATGAGTATGAGTATGAGTATAAGTGTGAGAATGAGTATGTGTATGAGTATGAGTATGAGTATGAGTATGAGTATGAGTGTGAGTGTGAGTGCGAATGTGAGTATGAGTATGAGTATGAGTATGAGTATGTGTATGAGTATGAGTATGAGTATGAGTATGAGTATGAGTATAAGTATGAGTATGAGTATGAGTATGACTATGAGTATGAGTATGAGTATAAGTATTAGTATTAGTATGAGTACGAGTATTAGTATGAGTATGAGTATGAGTATGAGTATGAGTGTGAGTGTGAGTGCGAATGTGAGTATGAGTATGAGTATGAGTATGAGTATGTGTATGAGTATGAGTATGAGTATGACTATGAGTATGAGTATGAGTATGAGTATGAGTATGAGTATGAGTATGAGTATGAGTATGAGTATGAGTATGAGTATGAGTATGAGTATGAGTATGAGTATGAGTATGAGTATGAGTATGAGTATAAGTATGAGAATGAGTATGAGTGTGAGTATGAGAATGAGTATGAGTATGTGTATGAGTATGAGTTTGAGTATGAGTATGAGTATGAGTATGAGTATGAGTATGAGTATGAGTATGTGTATGAGTATGAGTATGAGTATGAGTATGAGGATGAGTATGAGTATGAGTATGAGTATGAGTTTAAGTATGAGTCTGAGTACGAGTATGCGTATGAATATGAGTATGAGTATGAGTATGTGTATGAGTATGAGTATGAGTATGAGTATGAGTATGAGTATGAGTATGAGTATGAGTATGAGTATGTGTATGAGTATGAGTATGAGTATGAGTATGAGTATGAGTATAAGTATGAGAATGAGTATGTGTATGAGTATGAGTATGAGTATGAGTATGAGTATGAGTGTGAGTGTGAGTGCGAATGTGAGTATGAGTATGAGTATGAGTATGAGTATGTGTATGAGTATGAGTATGAGTATGAGTATGAGTATGAGTATAAGTATGAGTATGAGTATGAGTATGACTATGAGTATGAGTATGAGTATAAGTATTAGTATTAGTATGAGTACGAGTATTAGTATGAGTATGAGTATGAGTATGAGTATGAGTATGAGCATGAGCATGAGCATGAGTATGAGTATGAGTGTGAGTATGAGTATGAGTATGAGTATGAATATGAGTATGAGTATGATTATAAGTATTAGTATGAGTATGAGTACGAGTATTAGTATGAGTATGGGTATGAGTATGAGTTTAAGAATGAGTATGAGTACGAGTATGTGCATGAGTATGAGTATGTGTATGAGTATGAGTATGAGTATGAGTATGAGTATGAGTATAAGTATGAGAATGAGTATGAGTGTGAGTATGAGAATGAGTATGAGTATGTGTATGAGTATGAGTATGAGTATGAGTGTGAGTATGAGTATGAGTATGAGTATGAGTATGAATATGAGTATTAGTATGAGTATAAGTATTAGTATGAGTATGAGTACGAGTATTAGTATGAGTATGAGTATGAGTATGAGTTTAAGTATGAGTATGAGTATGAGTATGTGCATGAGTATGAGTATGTGTATGAGTATGAGTATGAGTATTAGTATGAGTATAAGTATGAGAATGAGTATGAGTATGTGTATGAGTATGAGTATGAGTATGAGTATGAGTATGAGTATGAGTATGAGTATGAGTATGAGTATGAGTATGAGTATGAGTATGAGTATGAGTATGAGTATGAGTATGAGTATGAGTATGAGTATGAGTATGAGTATGAGTATGAGTATGAGTATGAGTATAAGTATGAGTATGAGTATAAGTATTAGTATGAGTATGAGTACGAGTATTAGTATGAGTATGAGTATGAGTATGAGTTTAAGTATGAGTATGAGTATGAGTATGAGTATGAATATGAGTATGAGTATGAGTATGAGGATGAGTATGAGTATAAGTATGAGTATGTGTATGAGTATGAGTATGAGTATGAGTATGAGTATGAGTATGAGTATGAGTTAGAGTATGAGTATGTGTATGAGTATGAGTATGAGTATGAGTATGAGTATGAGTATGAGTATGAGTGTGAGTGCGAATGTGAGTATGAGTATGAGTATGAGTATGAGTATGAGTATGTGTATGAGTATGAGTATGAGTATGAGTATGACTATGAGTATGAGGATGAGTATGAGTATGAGTATGAGTATGAGTATGAGTATGACTATGAGTATGAGTATGACTATGACTATGACTATGACTATGAGAATGAGTATGAGTATGAGTATGAGTATTAGTACGAATATGAGTATGAGTATGAGTGTGAGTATGAGTATGAGTATGAGTATGAGTATGAGTATGAGTATGAGTATGAGTATGAGTATGATTATGTGTATGAGTATGAGTATGAGTATGAGTATGAGTATGAGAATGAGTATGAGTATGAGTATGAGTATGAGTATGAGTATGAGCATGAGCATGAGCATGAGTATGAGTATGAGTATGAGTATGAGTATGAGTATGAGTATGAGTATGAGTATGAGTATGAGTATGAGTATGAGTATGAGTATGAGTATAAGTATTAGTATGAGTATGAGTACGAGTATTAGTATGAGTATGAGTATGAGTATGAGTATGAGTTTAAGTATGAGTATGAGTACGAGTATGCGTATGAATATGAGTATGAGTATGAGTATGAGTATGGGTATGAGTATGAGTATGAGTATGAGTATAAGTATGAGCATGAGCATGAGTATGAGTATGAGTATGAGTATGAGTAAGAGTAAGAGTATGAGTATGAGTATGAGTATAAGTATGAGTATGAGTATGAGTATGAGTATGAGTATGAGTATGAGTATAAGTATTAGTATGAGTATGAGTTAGAGTATGAGTATGTGTATGAGTATGAGTATGAGTATGAGTATGAGTATGAGTATGAGTATGAGTATGACTATGAGTATGAGTATGACTATGACTATGACTATGAGAATGAGTATGAGTATGAGTATTAGTATGAATATGAGTATGAGTATGAGTGTGAGTATGAGTATGAGTATGAGTATGAGTATGAGTATGTGTATGAGTATGAGTATGAGTATGAGTATGAGTAAGAGTATGAGTATGAGTATGAGTATAAGTATGAGTATGAGTATGAGTATGAGTATGAGTATGAGTATAAGTATTAGTATGAGTATGAGTTAGAGTATGAGTATGTGTATGAGTATGAGTATGAGTATGAGTATGAGTATGAGTATGAGTATGAGTATGACTATGAGTATGAGTATGACTATGACTATGACTATGAGAATGAGTATGAGTATGAGTATTAGTATGAATATGAGTATGAGTATGAGTGTGAGTATGAGTATGAGTATGAGTATGAGTATGAGTATGTGTATGAGTATGAGTATGAGTATGAGTATGAGAATGAGTATGAGTATGAGTATGAGTATGAGTATGAGCATGAGCATGAGCATGAGTATGAGTATGAGTATGAGTATGAGTATGAGTATAAGTATTAGTATGAGTATGAGTTAGAGTATGAGTATGTGTATGAGTATGAGTATGAGTATGAGTATGAGTATGAGTATGAGTATGAGTATGAGTATGAGTATGAGTATGAGTATGAGCATGAGCATGAGCATGAGTATGAGTATGAGTGTGAGTATGAGTATGAGTATGAGTATGAGTATAAGTATGAGAATGAGTATGAGTGTGAGTATGAGAATGAGTATGAGTATGTGTATGAGTATGAGTTTGAGTATGAGTATGAGTATGAGTATGAGTATGAGTATGAGTATGAGTATGAGTATGTGTATGAGTATGAGTATGAGTATGAGTATGAGTATGAGTATGAGTATGAGGATGAGTATGAGTATGAGTATGAGTTAGAGTATGAGTATGTGTATGAGTATGAGTATGAGTATGAGTATGAGTATGAGTATGAGTATGAGTATGACTATGAGTATGAGTATGACTATGACTATGACTATGAGAATGAGTATGAGTATGAGTATTAGTATGAATATGAGTATGAGTATGAGTGTGAGTATGAGTATGAGTATGAGTATGAGTATGAGTATGTGTATGAGTATGAGTATGAGTATGAGTATGAGAATGAGTATGAGTATGAGTATGAGTATGAGTATGAGCATGAGCATGAGCATGAGTATGAGTATGAGTATGAGTATGAGTATGAGTATAAGTATTAGTATGAGTATGAGTTAGAGTATGAGTATGTGTATGAGTATGAGTATGAGTATGAGTATGAGTATGAGTATGAGTATGAGTATGAGTATGAGTATGAGTATGAGTATGAGCATGAGCATGAGCATGAGTATGAGTATGAGTGTGAGTATGAGTATGAGTATGAGTATGAGTATAAGTATGAGAATGAGTATGAGTGTGAGTATGAGAATGAGTATGAGTATGAGTATGAGTATGAGTATGAGTATGAGTATGTGTATGAGTATGAGTATGAGTATGAGTATGAGTATGAGTATAAGTATGAGAATGAGTATGAGTGTGAGTATGAGAATGAGTATGAGTATGTGTATGAGTATGAGTATGAGTATGAGTATGAGTATGAGTATGAGTATGAGTATGAGTATGAGTATGAGTATGAGTATGAGTATGAGTATGAGTATGAGTACGAGTATTAGTATGAGTATGAGTATGAGTATGAGTTTAAGTATGAGTATGAGTATGAGTATGAGTATGAGTATGAGTATGAGTATGAGTATGAGGATGAGTATGAGTATAAGTATGAGTATGTGTATGAGTATGAGTATGAGTATGAGTATGAGTATGAGTATGAGTATGAGTTAGAGTATGAGTATGTGTATGAGTATGAGTATGAGTATGAGTATGAGTATGAGTGTGAGTGCGAATGTGAGTATGAGTATGAGTATGAGTATGAGTATGAGTATGTGTATGAGTATGAGTATGAGTATGAGTATGACTATGAGTATGAGGATGAGTATGAGTATGAGTATGAGTATGAGTATGAGTATGACTATGAGTATGAGTATGACTATGACTATGACTATGACTATGAGAATGAGTATGAGTATGAGTATGAGTATTAGTATGAATATGAGTATGAGTATGAGTGTGAGTATGAGTATGAGTATGAGTATGAGTATGAGTATGAGTATGAGTATGAGTATGAGTATGATTATGTGTATGAGTATGAGTATGAGTATGAGTATGAGTATGAGAATGAGTATGAGTATGAGTATGAGTATGAGTATGAGTATGAGCATGAGCATGAGCATGAGTATGAGTATGAGTATGAGTATGAGTATGAGTATGAGTATGAGTATGAGTATGAGTATGAGTATGAGTATGAGTATGAGTATGAGTATAAGTATTAGTATGAGTATGAGTACGAGTATTAGTATGAGTATGAGTATGAGTATGAGTATGAGTTTAAGTATGAGTATGAGTACGAGTATGCGTATGAATATGAGTATGAGTATGAGTATGAGTATGGGTATGAGTATGAGTATGAGTATGAGTATAAGTATGAGCATGAGCATGAGTATGAGTATGAGTATGAGTATGAGTAAGAGTAAGAGTATGAGTATGAGTATGAGTATAAGTATGAGTATGAGTATGAGTATGAGTATGAGTATGAGTATGAGTATAAGTATTAGTATGAGTATGAGTTAGAGTATGAGTATGTGTATGAGTATGAGTATGAGTATGAGTATGAGTATGAGTATGAGTATGAGTATGACTATGAGTATGAGTATGACTATGACTATGACTATGAGAATGAGTATGAGTATGAGTATTAGTATGAATATGAGTATGAGTATGAGTGTGAGTATGAGTATGAGTATGAGTATGAGTATGAGTATGTGTATGAGTATGAGTATGAGTATGAGTATGAGTAAGAGTATGAGTATGAGTATGAGTATAAGTATGAGTATGAGTATGAGTATGAGTATGAGTATGAGTATAAGTATTAGTATGAGTATGAGTTAGAGTATGAGTATGTGTATGAGTATGAGTATGAGTATGAGTATGAGTATGAGTATGAGTATGAGTATGAGTATGACTATGAGTATGAGTATGACTATGACTATGACTATGAGAATGAGTATGAGTATGAGTATTAGTATGAATATGAGTATGAGTATGAGTGTGAGTATGAGTATGAGTATGAGTATGAGTATGAGTATGTGTATGAGTATGAGTATGAGTATGAGTATGAGAATGAGTATGAGTATGAGTATGAGTATGAGTATGAGCATGAGCATGAGCATGAGTATGAGTATGAGTATGAGTATGAGTATGAGTATAAGTATTAGTATGAGTATGAGTTAGAGTATGAGTATGTGTATGAGTATGAGTATGAGTATGAGTATGAGTATGAGTATGAGTATGAGTATGAGTATGAGTATGAGTATGAGTATGAGCATGAGCATGAGCATGAGTATGAGTATGAGTGTGAGTATGAGTATGAGTATGAGTATGAGTATAAGTATGAGAATGAGTATGAGTGTGAGTATGAGAATGAGTATGAGTATGTGTATGAGTATGAGTTTGAGTATGAGTATGAGTATGAGTATGAGTATGAGTATGAGTATGAGTATGAGTATGTGTATGAGTATGAGTATGAGTATGAGTATGAGTATGAGTATGAGTATGAGGATGAGTATGAGTATGAGTATGAGTTAGAGTATGAGTATGTGTATGAGTATGAGTATGAGTATGAGTATGAGTATGAGTATGAGTATGAGTATGACTATGAGTATGAGTATGACTATGACTATGACTATGAGAATGAGTATGAGTATGAGTATTAGTATGAATATGAGTATGAGTATGAGTGTGAGTATGAGTATGAGTATGAGTATGAGTATGAGTATGTGTATGAGTATGAGTATGAGTATGAGTATGAGAATGAGTATGAGTATGAGTATGAGTATGAGTATGAGCATGAGCATGAGCATGAGTATGAGTATGAGTATGAGTATGAGTATGAGTATAAGTATTAGTATGAGTATGAGTTAGAGTATGAGTATGTGTATGAGTATGAGTATGAGTATGAGTATGAGTATGAGTATGAGTATGAGTATGAGTATGAGTATGAGTATGAGTATGAGCATGAGCATGAGCATGAGTATGAGTATGAGTGTGAGTATGAGTATGAGTATGAGTATGAGTATAAGTATGAGAATGAGTATGAGTGTGAGTATGAGAATGAGTATGAGTATGAGTATGAGTATGAGTATGAGTATGAGTATGTGTATGAGTATGAGTATGAGTATGAGTATGAGTATGAGTATAAGTATGAGAATGAGTATGAGTGTGAGTATGAGAATGAGTATGAGTATGTGTATGAGTATGAGTATGAGTATGAGTATGAGTATGAGTATGAGTATGAGTATGAGTATGAGTATGAGTATGAGTATGAGTATGAGTATGAGTATGAGTACGAGTATTAGTATGAGTATGAGTATGAGTATGAGTTTAAGTATGAGTATGAGTATGAGTATGAGTATGAGTATGAGTATGAGTATGAGTATGAGGATGAGTATGAGTATAAGTATGAGTATGTGTATGAGTATGAGTATGAGTATGAGTATGAGTATGAGTATGAGTATGAGTTAGAGTATGAGTATGTGTATGAGTATGAGTATGAGTATGAGTATGAGTATGAGTGTGAGTGCGAATGTGAGTATGAGTATGAGTATGAGTATGAGTATGAGTATGTGTATGAGTATGAGTATGAGTATGAGTATGACTATGAGTATGAGGATGAGTATGAGTATGAGTATGAGTATGAGTATGAGTATGACTATGAGTATGAGTATGACTATGACTATGACTATGACTATGAGAATGAGTATGAGTATGAGTATGAGTATTAGTATGAATATGAGTATGAGTATGAGTGTGAGTATGAGTATGAGTATGAGTATGAGTATGAGTATGAGTATGAGTATGAGTATGAGTATGATTATGTGTATGAGTATGAGTATGAGTATGAGTATGAGTATGAGAATGAGTATGAGTATGAGTATGAGTATGAGTATGAGTATGAGCATGAGCATGAGCATGAGTATGAGTATGAGTATGAGTATGAGTATGAGTATGAGTATGAGTATGAGTATGAGTATGAGTATGAGTATGAGTATGAGTATGAGTATGAGTATGAGTATGAGTATTAGTATGAGTATGAGTACGAGTATTAGTATGAGTATGAGTATGAGTATGAGTATGAGTATGAGTATGAGTTTAAGTATGAGTATGAGTAGGAGTATGCGTATGAATATGAGTATGAGTATGAGTATGAGTATGGGTATGAGTATGAGTATGAGTATGAGTATAAGTATGAGCATGAGCATGAGTATGAGTATGAGTATGAGTATGAGTAAGAGTATGAGTATGAGTATGAGTATAAGTATGAGTATGAGTATGAGTATGAGTATGAGTATGAGTATAAGTATTAGTATGAGTATGAGTTACAGTATGAGTATGTGTATGAGTATGAGTATGAGTATGAGTATGAGTATGAGTATGAGTATGAGTATGAGTATGAGTATGACTATGACTATGACTATGAGAATGAGTATGAGTATGAGTATTAGTATGAATATGAGTATGAGTATGAGTGTGAGTATGAGTATGAGTATGAGTATGAGTATGAGTATGAGTATGTGTATGAGTATGAGTATGAGTATGAGTATGAGTAAGAGTATGAGTATGAGTATGAGTATAAGTATGAGTATGAGTATGAGTATGAGTATGAGTATGAGTATGAGTATGAGTATAAGTATTAGTATGAGTATGAGTTAGAGTATGAGTATGTGTATGAGTATGAGTATGAGTATGAGTATGAGTATGAGTATGAGTATGAGTATGACTATGAGTATGAGTATGACTATGACTATGACTATGAGAATGAGTATGAGTATGAGTATTAGTATGAATATGAGTATGAGTATGAGTGTGAGTATGAGTATGAGTATGAGTATGAGTATGAGTATGTGTATGAGTATGAGTATGAGTATGAGTATGAGAATGAGTATGAGTATGAGTATGAGTATGAGTATGAGCATGAGCATGAGCATGAGTATGAGTATGAGTATGAGTATGAGTATGAGTATAAGTATTAGTATGAGTATGAGTTAGAGTATGAGTATGTGTATGAGTATGAGTATGAGTATGAGTATGAGTATGAGTATGAGTATGAGTATGAGTATGAGTATGAGTATGAGCATGAGCATGAGCATGAGTATGAGTATGAGTGTGAGTATGAGTATGAGTGTGAGTATGAGTATAAGTATGAGAATGAGTATGAGTGTGAGTATGAGAATGAGTATGAGTATGTGTATGAGTATGAGTTTGAGTATGAGTATGAGTATGAGTATGAGTATGAGTATGAGTATGAGTATGAGTATGAGTATGAGTATGTGTATGAGTATGAGTATGAGTATGAGTATGAGTATGAGTATGAGTATGAGGATGAGTATGAGTATGAGTATGAGTATGAGTTTAAGTATGAGTCTGAGTACGAGTATGCGTATGAATATGAGTATGAGTATGAGTATGGGTATGAGTATGAGTATGAGTATGAGTATGAGTATGAGTATGAGTATGAGTATGAGTATGTGTATGAGTATGAGTATGAGTATGAGTATGAGTATAAGTATGAGAATGAGTATGAGTGTGAGTATGAGAAGGAGTATGAGTATGTGTATGAGTATGAGTATGAGTATGAGTATGAGTATGAGTATGAGTATGAGTATGAGTATGAGTATGAGTATGAGTATGAGTATGAGTATGAGTATGAGTATGAGTATGAGTATGAGTATGAGTATGAGTATGAGTGTGAGTGTGAGTATGAGTATGAGTATGAGTATGCGTATGAGTATGAGAATGAGTATGAGTATGAGTATGAGAATGAGTATGAGTATGAGTATGAGTATGAGTATGAGCATGAGCATGAGCATGAGTATGAGTTTAAGTATGAGTATGAGTATGAGTATGTGTATGAGTATAAGTATGAGTATGAGTATGAGTATGAGTATGAGTATGAGTATGACTATGAGTATGAGTATGACTATGACTATGACTATGACTATGAGTATGAGTATGAGTATGAGTATGAGTATGAGTATGAGTGTGAGTATGAGTATGAGTATGAGTATGAGTATGAGTATGAGTATGAGTATGAGAATGAGTATGAGTATGAGTATGAGTATAAGTATGAGCATGAGCATGAGTATGAGTATGAGTATGAGTATGAGTATGAGTATGAGTATCAGTATAAGTATGAGTATGAGTATGAGTATGAGTATGAGTATGAGTATGAGTATGAGTATGAGTATGAGTATGAGTGTGAGTGTGAGTGCGAATGTGAGTATGAGTATGAGTATGAGTATGAGTATGAGTATGTGTATGAGTATGAGTATGAGTATGACTATGAGTATGAGTATGAGTATGAGTATGAGTATGAGTATGACCATGAGTATGAGTATGACTATGACTATGACTATGACTATGAGTATGAGTATGAGTATGAGTATGAGTATGAGTATGAGTATGAGTATGAGTATGAGTATGACTATGAGTATGAGTATGACTATGACTATGACTATGACTATGAGTATGAGTATGAGTATGACTATGAGTATGAGTATGACTATGACTATGACTATGACTATGAGTATGAGTATGAGTATGAGTATGAGTATGAGTATGAGTATGAGTATAAGTATGAGTATGAGTATGAGTATGAGTATGAGTATGAGTATAAGTATGAGTATGAGTATGAGTATGAGTATAAGTATTAGTATGAGTATGAGTACGAGTATTAGTATGAGTATGAGTATGAGTATGAGTTTAAGTATGAGTATGAGTATGAGTATGAGTATGAGTATGAGTATGAGTATGAGTATGAGTATGAGTATGAGTATGAGTATGAGTATGTGTATGAGTATGAGTATGAGTATGAGTATGAGTATGAGTATGAGGATGAGTATGAGTATGAGTATGAGTATGAGTTTAAGTATGAGTCTGAGTACGAGTATGCGTATGAATATGAGTATGAGTATGAGTATGGGTATGAGTATGAGTATGAGTATGAGTATGAGTATGAGTATGAGTATGAGAATGAGTATGTGTATGAGTATGAGTATGAGTATGAGTATGAGTATAAGTATGAGAATGAGTATGAGTATGAGTATGTGTATGAGTATGAGTATGAGTATGAGTATGAGTATGAGTATGAGTATGAGTATGAGTATGAGTATGAGTATGAGTATGAGTATGAGTATGAGTATGAGTATGAGTATGAGTATAAGTATGAGTATGAGTATGAGTATGAGTATAAGTATTAGTATGAGTATGAGTACGAGTATTAGTATGAGTATGAGTATGAGTATGAGTTTAAGTATGAGTATGAGTATGAGTATGAGTATGAGTATGAGTATGAGTATGAGTATGAGTATGAGTATGAGGATGAGTATGAGTATAAGTATGAGTATGTGTATGAGTATGAGTATGAGTATGAGTATGAGTATGAGTATGAGTATGAGTTAGAGTATGAGTATGTGTATGAGTATGAGTATGAGTATGAGTATGAGTATGAGTGTGAGTGCGAATGTGAGTATGAGTATGAGTATGAGTATGAGTATGAGTATGAGTATGAGTATGAGTATGACTATGAGTATGAGTATGACTATGACTATGACTATGACTATGAGAATGAGTATGAGTATGAGTATTAGTATGAATATGAGTATGAGTATGAGTGTGAGTATGAGTATGAGTATGAGTATGAGTATGAGTATGAGTATGAGTATGAGTATGAGTATGAGTATGAGCATGAGCATGAGCATGAGTATGAGTATGAGTATGAGTATGAGTATGAGTATGAGTATGAGTATGAGTATGAGTATGAGTATGAGTGTGAGTATGAGTATGAGTATGAGTATGAGTATGAGTATGTGTATGAGTATGAGTATGAGTATGAGTATGAGAATGAGTATGAGTATGAGTATGAGTATGAGTATGAGCATGAGCATGAGCATGAGTATGAGTATGAGTATGAGTATGAGTATGAGTATAAGTATTAGTATGAGTATGAGTTAGAGTATGAGTATGTGTATGAGTATGAGTATGAGTATGAGTATGAGTATGAGTATGAGTATGAGTATGAGTATGAGTATGAGTATGAGTATGAGTATGAGTATGAGTATGAGTATAAATATGAGTATGAGTATGAGTATGAGTATAAGTATTAGTATGAGTATGAGTACGAGTATTAGTATGAGTATAAGTATGAGTATGAGTTTAAGTATGAGTATGAGTATGAGTATGAGTATGAGTATGAGTATGAGTATGAGTATGAGTATGAGGATGAGTATGAGTATAAGTATGAGTATGTGTATGAGTATGAGTATGAGTATGAGTATGAGTATGAGTATGGGTATGAGTATGAGTTAGAGTATGAGTATGTGTATGAGTATGAGTATGAGTATGAGTATGAGTATGAGTGTGAGTGCGAATGTGAGTATGAGTATGAGTATGAGTATGAGTATGAGTATGTGTATGAGTATGAGTATGAGTATGAGTATGACTATGAGTATGAGGATGAGTATGAGTATGAGTATGAGTATGAGTATGAGTATGAGTATGACTATGAGTATGAGTATGACTATGACTATGACTATGACTATGAGAATGAGTATGAGTATGAGTATTAGTATGAATATGAGTATGAGTATGAGTGTGAGTATGAGTATGAGTATGAGTATGAGTATGAGTATGAGTATGAGTATGATTATGTGTATGAGTATGAGTATGAGTATGAGTATGAGAATGAGTATGAGTATGAGTATGAGTATGAGTATGAGTATGAGCATGAGCATGAGCATGAGTATGAGTATGAGTATGAGTATGAGTATGAGTATGAGTATGAGTATGAGTATGAGTATGAGTATGAGTATGAGTGTGAGTATGAGTATGAGTATGAGTATGAGTATGAGTATGTGTATGAGTATGAGTATGAGTATGAGTATGAGAATGAGTATGAGTATGAGTATGAGTATGAGTATGAGCATGAGCATGAGCATGAGTATGAGTATGAGTATGAGTATGAGTATGAGTATAAGTATTAGTATGAGTATGAGTTAGAGTATGAGTATGTGTATGAGTATGAGTATGAGTATGAGTATGAGTATGAGTATGAGTATGAGTATGAGAATGAGTATGAGTATGAGTATGAGTATGAGTATGAGTATGAGTATGAGCATGAGCATGAGCATGAGTATGAGTATGAGTATGAGTATGAGTATGAGTATGAGTATGAGTATGAGTATGAGTATGAGTATGAGTGTGAGTATGAGTATGAGTATGAGTATGAGTATGAGTATGTGTATGAGTATGAGTATGAGTATGAGTATGAGAATGAGTATGAGTATGAGTATGAGTATGAGTATGAGCATGAGCATGAGCATGAGTATGAGTATGAGTATGAGTATGAGTATGAGTATAAGTATTAGTATGAGTATGAGTTAGAGTATGATTATGTGTATGAGTATGAGTATGAGTATGAGTATGAGTATGAGTATGAGTATGAGTATGAGTATGAGTATGAGTATGAGTATGAGTATGAGTATAAATATGAGTATGAGTATGAGTATGAGTATAAGTATTAGTATGAGTATGAGTACGAGTATTAGTATGAGTATAAGTATGAGTATGAGTTTAAGTATGAGTATGAGTATGAGTATGAGTATGAGTATGAGTATGAGTATGAGTATGAGTATGAGTATGAGGATGAGTATGAGTATAAGTATGAGTATGTGTATGAGTATGAGTATGAGTATGAGTATGAGTATGAGTATGGGTATGAGTATGAGTTAGAGTATGAGTATGTGTATGAGTATGAGTATGAGTATGAGTATGAGTATGAGTGTGAGTGCGAATGTGAGTATGAGTATGAGTATGAGTATGAGTATGAGTATGTGTATGAGTATGAGTATGAGTATGAGTATGACTATGAGTATGAGGATGAGTATGAGTATGAGTATGAGTATGAGTATGAGTATGAGTATGACTATGAGTATGAGTATGACTATGACTATGACTATGACTATGAGAATGAGTATGAGTATGAGTATTAGTATGAATATGAGTATGAGTATGAGTGTGAGTATGAGTATGAGTATGAGTATGAGTATGAGTATGAGTATGAGTATGATTATGTGTATGAGTATGAGTATGAGTATGAGTATGAGAATGAGTATGAGTATGAGTATGAGTATGAGTATGAGTATGAGCATGAGCATGAGCATGAGTATGAGTATGAGTATGAGTATGAGTATGAGTATGAGTATGAGTATGAGTATGAGTATGAGTATGAGTGTGAGTATGAGTATGAGTATGAGTATGAGTATGAGTATGTGTATGAGTATGAGTATGAGTATGAGTATGAGAATGAGTATGAGTATGAGTATGAGTATGAGTATGAGCATGAGCATGAGCATGAGTATGAGTATGAGTATGAGTATGAGTATGAGTATGAGTATAAGTATTAGTATGAGTATGAGTTAGAGTATGAGTATGTGTATGAGTATGAGTATGAGTATGAGTATGAGTATGAGTATGAGTATGAGTATGAGTATGAGTATGAGTATGAGTATGAGCATGAGCATGAGCATGAGTATGAGTATGAGTGTGAGTATGAGTATGAGTATGAGTATGAGTATAAGTATGAGAATGAGTATGAGTGTGAGTATGAGAATGAGTATGAGTATGTGTATGAGTATGAGTTTGAGTATGAGTATGAGTATGAGTATGAGTATGAGTATGAGTATGAGTATGAGTATGAGTATGAGTATGTGTATGAGTATGAGTATGAGTATGAGTATGAGTATGAGTATGAGCATGAGCATGAGCATGAGTATGAGTATGAGTGTGAGTATGAGTATGAGTATGAGTATGAGTATAAGTATGAGAATGAGTATGAGTGTGAGTATGAGAATGAGTATGAGTATGTGTATGAGTATGAGTTTGAGTATGAGTATGAGTATGAGTATGAGTATGAGTATGAGTATGAGTATGAGTATGAGTATGAGTATGTGTATGAGTATGAGTATGAGTATGAGTATGAGTATGAGTATGAGTATGAGGATGAGTATGAGTATGAGTATGAGTATGAGTTTAAGTATGAGTCTGAGTACGAGTATGCGTATGAATATGAGTATGAGTATGAGTATGGGTATGAGTATGAGTATGAGTATGAGTATGAGTATGAGTATGAGTATGAGTATGTGTATGAGTATGAGTATGAGTATGAGTATGAGTATAAGTATGAGAATGAGTATGAGTGTGAGTATGAGAATGAGTATGAGTATGTGTATGAGTATGAGTATGAGTATGAGTATGAGTATGAGTATGAGTATGAGTATGAGTATGAGTATGAGTATGAGTATGAGTATGAGTATGAGTATGAGTATGAGTATGAGTATGAGTATGAGTATGAGTATAAGTATTAGTATGAGTATGAGTACGAGTATTAGTATGAGTATGAGTATGAGTATGAGTATGAGTTTAAGTATGAGTATGAGTACGAGTATGCGTATGAATATGAGTATGAGTATGAGTATGAGTATGGGTATGAGTATGAGTATGAGTATGAGTATAAGTATGAGCATGAGCATGAGTATGAGTATGAGTATGAGTATGAGTAAGAGTATGAGTATGAGTATGAGTATAAGTATGAGTATGAGTATGAGTATGAGTATGAGTATGAGTATAAGTATTAGTATGAGTATGAGTTAGAGTATGAGTATGTGTATGAGTATGAGTATGAGTATGAGTATGAGTATGAGTATGAGTATGAGTATGACTATGAGTATGAGTATGACTATGACTATGACTATGAGAATGAGTATGAGTATGAGTATTAGTATGAATATGAGTATGAGTATGAGTGTGAGTATGAGTATGAGTATGAGTATGAGTATGAGTATGAGTATGTGTATGAGTATGAGTATGAGTAAGAGTATGAGTATGAGTATGAGTATAAGTATGAGTATGAGTATGAGTATGAGTATGAGTATGAGTATGAGTATAAGTATTAGTATGAGTATGAGTTAGAGTATGAGTATGTGTATGAGTATGAGTATGAGTATGAGTATGAGTATGAGTATGAGTATGAGTATGACTATGAGTATGAGTATGACTATGACTATGACTATGAGAATGAGTATGAGTATGAGTATTAGTATGAATATGAGTATGAGTATGAGTGTGAGTATGAGTATGAGTATGAGTATGAGTATGAGTATGTGTATGAGTATGAGTATGAGTATGAGTATGAGTATGTGTATGAGTATGAGTATGAGTATGAGTATGAGTATGAGTATGAGGATGAGTATGAGTATAAGTATGAGTATGTGTATGAGTATGAGTATGAGTATGAGTATGAGTATGAGTATGAGTATGAGTATGAGTTAGAGTATGAGTATGTGTATGAGTATGAGTATGAGTATGAGTATGAGTATGAGTGTGAGTGCGAATGTGAGTATGAGTATGAGTATGAGTATGAGTATGTGTATGAGTATGAGTATGAGTATGAGTATGACTATGAGTATGAGGATGAGTATGAGTATGAGTATGAGTATGAGTATGAGTATGAGTATGAGTATGACTATGAGTATGAGTATGACTATGACTATGACTATGACTATGAGAATGAGTATGAGTATGAGTATTAGTATGAATATGAGTATGAGTATGAGTGTGAGTATGAGTATGAGTATGAGTATGAGTATGAGTGTGAGTATGAGTATGATTATGTGTATGAGTATGAGTATGAGTATGAGTATGAGAATGAGTATGAGTATGAGTATGAGTATGAGTATGAGTATGAGCATGAGCATGAGCATGAGTATGAGTATGAGTATGAGTATGAGTATGAGTATGAGTATGAGTATGAGTATGAGTATGAGTGTGAGTATGAGTATGAGTATGAGTATGAGTATGAGTATGTGTATGAGTATGAGTATGAGTATGAGTATGAGAATGAGTATGAGTATGAGTATGAGTATGAGTATGAGCATGAGCATGAGCATGAGTATGAGTATGAGTATGAGTATGAGTATGAGTATAAGTATTAGTATGAGTATGAGTTAGAGTATGAGTATGTGTATGAGTATGAGTATGAGTATGAGTATGAGTATGAGTATGAGTATGAGTATGAGTATGAGTATGAGTATGAGTACGAGTATGAGCATGAGCATGAGCATGAGTATGAGTATGAGTGTGAGTATGAGTATGAGTATGAGTATGAGTATAAGTATGAGAATGAGTATGAGTGTGAGTATGAGAATGAGTATGAGTATGTGTATGAGTATGAGTTTGAGTATGAGTATGAGTATGAGTATGAGTATGAGTATGAGTATGAGTATGAGTATGAGTATGAGTATGTGTATGAGTATGAGTATGAGTATGAGTATGAGTATGAGTATGAGTATGAGGATGAGTATGAGTATGAGTATGAGTATGAGTTTAAGTATGAGTCTGAGTACGAGTATGCGTATGAATATGAGTATGAGTATGAGTATGGGTATGAGTATGAGTATGAGTATGAGTATGAGTATGAGTATGAGTATGAGTATGAGTATGTGTATGAGTATGAGTATGAGTATGAGTATGAGTATAAGTATGAGAATGAGTATGAGTGTGAGTATGAGAATGAGTATGAGTATGTGTATGAGTATGAGTATGAGTATGAGTATGAGTATGAGTATGAGTATGAGTATGAGTATGAGTATGAGTATGAGTATGAGTATGAGTATGAGTATGAGTATGAGTATGAGTATGAGTGTGAGTATGAGTATGAGTATGAGTATGAGTATGAGTATGAGAATGAGTATGAGTATGAGTATGAGAATGAGTATGAGTATGAGTATGAGTATGAGTATGAGCATGAGCATGAGCATGAGTATGAGTTTAAGTATGAGTATGAGTATGAGTATGTGTATGAGTATAAGTATGAGTATGAGTATGAGTATGAGTATGAGTATGACTATGAGTATGAGTATGACTATGACTATGACTATGACTATGAGTATGAGTATGAGTATGAGTATGAGTATGAGTATGAGTATGAGTATGAGTGTGAGTATGAGTATGAGTATGAGTATGAGTATGAGTATGAGTATGAGAATGAGTATGAGTATGAGTATGAGTATAAGTATGAGCATGAGCATGAGTATGAGTATGAGTATGAGTATGAGTATGAGTATGAGTATGAGTATAAGTATGAGTATGAGTATGAGTATGAGTATGAGTATGAGTATGAGTATGAGTATGAGTATGTGTATGAGTATGAGTATGAGTATGAGTATGAGTATGAGAATGAGTATGAGTATGAGTATGAGTATGAGTATGAGTATGAGCATGAGCATGAGCATGAGTATGAGTATGAGTATGAGTATGAGTATGAGTATGAGTATGAGTATGAGTATGAGTATGAGTATGAGTATGAGTATGAGTATGAGTATGAGTATAAGTATTAGTATGAGTATGAGTACGAGTATTAGTATGAGTATGAGTATGAGTATGAGTATGAGTTTAAGTATGAGTATGAGTACGAGTATGCGTATGAATATGAGTATGAGTATGAGTATGAGTATGGGTATGAGTATGAGTATGAGTATGAGTATAAGTATGAGCATGAGCATGAGTATGAGTATGAGTATGAGTATGAGTAAGAGTATGAGTATGAGTATGAGTATAAGTATGAGTATGAGTATGAGTATGAGTATGAGTATGAGTATAAGTATTAGTATGAGTATGAGTTAGAGTATGAGTATGTGTATGAGTATGAGTATGAGTATGAGTATGAGTATGAGTATGAGTATGAGTATGACTATGAGTATGAGTATGACTATGACTATGACTATGAGAATGAGTATGAGTATGAGTATTAGTATGAATATGAGTATGAGTATGAGTGTGAGTATGAGTATGAGTATGAGTATGAGTATGAGTATGTGTATGAGTTTGAGTATGAGTATGAGTATGAGTAAGAGTATGAGTATGAGTATGAGTATAAGTATGAGTATGAGTATGAGTATGAGTATGAGTATGAGTATGAGTATAAGTATTAGTATGAGTATGAGTTAGAGTATGAGTATGTGTATGAGTATGAGTATGAGTATGAGTATGAGTATGAGTATGAGTATGAGTATGAGTATGACTATGAGTATGAGTATGACTATGACTATGACTATGAGAATGAGTATGAGTATGAGTATTAGTATGAATATGAGTATGAGTATGAGTGTGAGTATGAGTATGAGTATGAGTATGAGTATGAGTATGTGTATGAGTATGAGTATGAGTATGAGTATGAGTATGAGAATGAGTATGAGTATGAGTATGAGTATGAGTATGAGCATGAGCATGAGCATGAGTATGAGTATGAGTATGAGTATGAGTATGAGTATAAGTATTAGTATGAGTATGAGTTAGAGTATGAGTATGTGTATGAGTATGAGTATGAGTATGAGTATGAGTATGAGTATGAGTATGAGTATGAGTATGAGTATGAGTATGAGTATGAGCATGAGCATGAGCATGAGTATGAGTATGAGTGTGAGTATGAGTATGAGTATGAGTATGAGTATAAGTATGAGAATGAGTATGAGTGTGAGTATGAGAATGAGTATGAGTATGTGTATGAGTATGAGTTTGAGTATGAGTATGAGTATGAGTATGAGTATGAGTATGAGTATGAGTATGAGTATGAGTATGAGTATGTGTATGAGTATGAGTATGAGTATGAGTATGAGTATGAGTATGAGTATGAGGATGAGTATGAGTATGAGTATGAGTATGAGTTTAAGTATGAGTCTGAGTACGAGTATGCGTATGAATATGAGTATGAGTATGAGTATGGGTATGAGTATGAGTATGAGTATGAGTATGAGTATGAGTATGAGTATGAGTATGAGTATGAGTATGAGTATGAGTATGAGTATGTGTATGAGTATGAGTATGAGTATGAGTATGAGTATGAGTATGAGTATGAGGATGAGTATGAGTATGAGTATGAGTATGAGTTTAAGTATGAGTCTGAGTACGAGTATGCGTATGAATATGAGTATGAGTATGAGTATGGGTATGAGTATGAGTATGAGTATGAGTATGAGTATGAGTATGAGTATGAGTATGTGTATGAGTATGAGTATGAGTATGAGTATGAGTATAAGTATGAGAATGAGTATGAGTGTGAGTATGAGAATGAGTATGAGTATGTGTATGAGTATGAGTATGAGTATGAGTATGAGTATGAGTATGAGTATGAGTATGAGTATGAGTATGAGTATGAGTATGAGTATGAGTATGAGTATGAGTATGAGTATGAGTATGACTTTGAGTATGAGTATGACTATGACTATGACTATGACTATGAGTATGAGTATGAGTATGAGTATGAGTATGAGTATGAGTGTGAGTATGAGTATGAGTATGAGTATGAGTATGAGTATGAGTATGAGTATGAGAATGAGTATGAGTATGAGTATGAGTATAAGTATGAGCATGAGCATGAGTATGAGTATGAGTATGAGTATGAGTATGAGTATGAGTATGAGTATAAGTATGAGTATGAGTATGAGTATGAGTATGAGTATGAGTATGAGTATGAGTATGAGTATGAGTGTGAGTGTGAGTGCGAATGTGAGTATGAGTATGAGTATGAGTATGAGTATGTGTATGAGTATGAGTATGAGTATGACTATGAGTATGAGTATGAGTATGAGTATGAGTATGAGTATGACTATGAGTATGAGTATGACTATGACTATGACTATGACTATGAGTATGAGTATGAGTATGAGTATGAGTATGAGTATGAGTGTGAGTATGAGTATGAGTATGAGTATGAGTATGAGTATGAGTATGAGTATGAGTATGAGTATGAGAATGAGTATGAGTATGAGTATGAGTATAAGTATGAGCATGAGCATGAGTATGAGTATGAGTATGAGTATGAGTATGAGTATGAGTATGAGTATGAGTATGAGTATGAGTATGTGTATGAGTATGAGTATGAGTATGAGTATGAGTATGAGGATGAGTATGAATATGAGTATGAGTATGAGTTTAAGTATGAGTCTGAGTACGAGTATGCGTATGAATATGAGTATGAGTATGAGTATGGGTATGAGTATGAGTATGAGTATGAGTATGAGTATGAGTATGAGTATGAGTATGAGTATGTGTATGAGTATGAGTATGAGTATGAGTATGAGTATAAGTATGAGAATGAGTATGTGTATGAGTATGAGTATGAGTATGAGTATGAGTATGAGTGTGAGTGTGAGTGCGAATGTGAGTATGAGTATGAGTATGAGTATGAGTATGTGTATGAGTATGAGTATGAGTATGAGTATGAGTATGAATATAAGTATGAGTATGAGTATGAGTATGACTATGAGTATGAGTATGAGTATAAGTATTAGTATTAGTATGAGTACGAGTATTAGTATGAGTATGAGTATGAGTATGAGTATGAGTATGAGCATGAGCATGAGCATGAGTATGAGTATGAGTATGAGTATGAGTGTGAGTATGAGTATGAGTATGAGTATAAGTATGAGAATGAGTATGAGTGTGAGTATGAGAATGAGTATGAGTATGTGTATGAGTATGAGTTTGAGTATGAGTATGAGTATGAGTATGAGTATGAGTATGAGTATGAGTATGAGTATGAGTATGTGTATGAGTATGAGTATGTGTATGAGTATGAGTATGAGTATGAGTATGAGTATGAGTATGAGTATGAGTATGAGTATGAGTATGAGTATGAGTATGAGTATGAGTATGAGTATGAGTATGAGTATGAGTATGAGTATGAGTATGAGTATAAGTATGAGTATGAGTATGAGTATGAGTATAAGTATTAGTATGAGTATGAGTACGAGTATTAGTATGAGTATGAGTATGAGTATGAGTTTAAGTATGAGTATGAGTATGAGTATGAGTATGAGTATGAGTATGAGTATGAGTATGAGTATGAGGATGAGTATGAGTATAAGTATGAGTATGTGTATGAGTATGAGTATGAGTATGAGTATGAGTATGAGTATGAGTATGAGTTAGAGTATGAGTATGTGTATGAGTATGAGTATGAGTATGAGTATGAGTATGAGTGTGAGTGCGAATGTGAGTATGAGTATGAGTATGAGTATGAGTATGTGTATGAGTATGAGTATGAGTATGAGTATGACTATGAGTATGAGGATGAGTATGAGTATGAGTATGAGTATGAGTATGAGTATGAGTATGACTATGAGTATGAGTATGACTATGACTATGACTATGACTATGAGAATGAGTATGAGTATGAGTATTAGTATGAATATGAGTATGAGTATGAGTGTGAGTATGAGTATGAGTATGAGTATGAGTATGAGTATGAGTATGATTATGTGTATGAGTATGAGTATGAGTATGAGTATGAGAATGAGTATGAGTATGAGTATGAGTATGAGTATGAGTATGAGTATGAGCATGAGCATGAGCATGAGTATGAGTATGAGTATGAGTATGAGTATGAGTATGAGTATGAGTATGAGTATGAGTATGAGTATGAGTGTGAGTATGAGTATGAGTATGAGTATGAGTATGAGTACGTGTATGAGTATGAGTATGAGTATGAGTATGAGAATGAGTATGAGTATGAGTATGAGTATGAGTATGAGCATGAGCATGAGCATGAGTATGAGTATGAGTATGAGTATGAGTATGAGTATAAGTATTAGTATGAGTATGAGTTAGAGTATGAGTATGTGTATGAGTATGAGTATGAGTATGAGTATGAGTATGAGTATGAGTATGAGTATGAGTATGAGTATGAGTATGAGTATGGGTATGAGTATGAGTATGAGTATAAGTATGAGTATGAGTATGAGTATGAGTATAAGTATTAGTATGAGTATGAGTACGAGTATTAGTATGAGTATGAGTATGAGTATGAGTTTAAGTATGAGTATGAGTATGAGTATGAGTATGAGTATGAGTATGAGTATGAGTATGAGTATGAGTATGAGTATAAGTATGAGCATGAGCATGAGTATGAGTATGAGTATGAGTATGAGTATGAGTATGAGTATGAGTATGAGTATGAGTATGTGTATGAGTATGAGTATGAGTATGAGTATGAGTATGAGGATGAGTATGAATATGAGTATGAGTATGAGTTTAAGTATGAGTCTGAGTACGAGTATGCGTATGAATATGAGTATGAGTATGAGTATGGGTATGAGTATGAGTATGAGTATGAGTATGAGTATGAGTATGAGTATGAGTATGAGTATGTGTATGAGTATGAGTATGAGTATGAGTATGAGTATAAGTATGAGAATGAGTATGTGTATGAGTATGAGTATGAGTATGAGTATGAGTATGAGTGTGAGTGTGAGTGCGAATGTGAGTATGAGTATGAGTATGAGTATGAGTATGTGTATGAGTATGAGTATGAGTATGAGTATGAGTATGAATATAAGTATGAGTATGAGTATGAGTATGACTATGAGTATGAGTATGAGTATAAGTATTAGTATTAGTATGAGTACGAGTATTAGTATGAGTATGAGTATGAGTATGAGTATGAGTATGAGCATGAGCATGAGCATGAGTATGAGTATGAGTGTGAGTATGAGTATGAGTATGAGTATGAATATGAGTATGAGTATGATTATAAGTATTAGTATGAGTATGAGTACGAGTATTAGTATGAGTATGAGTATGAGTATGAGTTTAAGAATGAGTATGAGTACGAGTATGTGCATGAGTATGAGTATGTGTATGAGTATGAGTATGAGTATGAGTATGAGTATGAGTATAAGTATGAGAATGAGTATGAGTGTGAGTATGAGAATGAGTATGAGTATGTGTATGAGTATGAGTATGAGTATGAGTGTGAGTATGAGTATGAGTATGAGTATGAGTATGAATATGAGTATGAGTATGAGTATAAGTATTAGTATGAGTATGAGTACGAGTATTAGTATGAGTATGAGTATGAGTATGAGTTTAAGTATGAGTATGAGTATGAGTATGTGCATGAGTATGAGTATGTGTATGAGTATGAGTATGAGTATTAGTATGAGTATAAGTATGAGAATGAGTATGAGTGTGAGTATGAGAATGAGTATGAGTATGTGTATGAGTATGAGTATGAGTATGAGTATGAGTATGAGTATGAGTATGAGTATGAGTATGAGTATAAGTATGAGTATGAGTATGAGTATGAGTATGAGTATGAGTGTGAGTATGAGTATGAGTATGAGTATGAGTATGAGTATGTGTATGAGTATGAGTATGAGTATGAGTATGAGAATGAGTATGAGTATGAGTATGAGTATGAGTATGAGCATGAGCATGAGCATGAGTATGAGTATGAGTATGAGTATGAGTATGAGTATAAGTATTAGTATGAGTATGAGTTAGAGTATGAGTATGTGTATGAGTATGAGTATGAGTATGAGTATGAGTATGAGTATGAGTATGAGTATGAGTATGAGTATGAGTATGAGTATGAGCATGAGCATGAGCATGAGTATGAGTATGAGTGTGAGTATGAGTATGAGTATGAGTATGAGTATAAGTATGAGAATGAGTATGAGTGTGAGTATGAGAATGAGTATGAGTATGTGTATGAGTATGAGTTTGAGTATGAGTATGAGTATGAGTATGAGTATGAGTATGAGTATGAGTATGAGTATGAGTATGTGTATGAGTATGAGTATGTGTATGAGTATGAGTATGAGTATGAGTATGAGTATGAGTATGAGTATGAGTATGAGTATGAGTATGAGTATGAGTATGAGTATGAGTATGAGTATGAGTATGAGTATGAGTATGAGTATGAGTATGAGTATAAGTATGAGTATGAGTATGAGTATGAGTATAAGTATTAGTATGAGTATGAGTACGAGTATTAGTATGAGTATGAGTATGAGTATGAGTTTAAGTATGAGTATGAGTATGAGTATGAGTATGAGTATGAGTATGAGTATGAGTATGAGTATGAGGATGAGTATGAGTATAAGTATGAGTATGTGTATGAGTATGAGTATGAGTATGAGTATGAGTATGAGTATGAGTATGAGTTAGAGTATGAGTATGTGTATGAGTATGAGTATGAGTATGAGTATGAGTATGAGTGTGAGTGCGAATGTGAGTATGAGTATGAGTATGAGTATGAGTATGTGTATGAGTATGAGTATGAGTATGAGTATGACTATGAGTATGAGGATGAGTATGAGTATGAGTATGAGTATGAGTATGAGTATGAGTATGACTATGAGTATGAGTATGACTATGACTATGACTATGACTATGAGAATGAGTATGAGTATGAGTATTAGTATGAATATGAGTATGAGTATGAGTGTGAGTATGAGTATGAGTATGAGTATGAGTATGAGTATGAGTATGATTATGTGTATGAGTATGAGTATGAGTATGAGTATGAGAATGAGTATGAGTATGAGTATGAGTATGAGTATGAGTATGAGTATGAGCATGAGCATGAGCATGAGTATGAGTATGAGTATGAGTATGAGTATGAGTATGAGTATGAGTATGAGTATGAGTATGAGTGTGAGTATGAGTATGAGTATGAGTATGAGTATGAGTACGTGTATGAGTATGAGTATGAGTATGAGTATGAGAATGAGTATGAGTATGAGTATGAGTATGAGTATGAGCATGAGCATGAGCATGAGTATGAGTATGAGTATGAGTATGAGTATGAGTATAAGTATTAGTATGAGTATGAGTTAGAGTATGAGTATGTGTATGAGTATGAGTATGAGTATGAGTATGAGTATGAGTATGAGTATGAGTATGAGTATGAGTATGAGTATGGGTATGAGTATGAGTATGAGTATAAGTATGAGTATGAGTATGAGTATGAGTATAAGTATTAGTATGAGTATGAGTACGAGTATTAGTATGAGTATGAGTATGAGTATGAGTTTAAGTATGAGTATGAGTATGAGTATGAGTATGAGTATGAGTATGAGTATGAGTATGAGTATGAGGATGAGTATGAGTATAAGTATGAGTATGTGTATGAGTATGAGTATGAGTATGAGTATGAGTATGAGTATGAGTATGAGTTAGAGTATGAGTATGTGTATGAGTATGAGTATGAGTATGAGTATGAGTATGAGTGTGAGTGCGAATGTGAGTATGAGTATGAGTATGAGTATGAGTATGTGTATGAGTATGAGTATGAGTATGAGTATGACTATGAGTATTAGGATGAGTATGAGTATGAGTATGAGTATGAGTATGAGTATGAGTATGACTATGAGTATGAGTATGACTATGACTATGACTATGACTATGAGAATGAGTATGAGTATGAGTATTAGTATGAATATGAGTATGAGTATGAGTGTGAGTATGAGTATGAGTATGAGTATGAGTATGAGTATGAGTATGAGTATGATTATGTGTATGAGTATGAGTATGAGTATGAGTATGAGAATGAGTATGAGTATGAGTATGAGTATGAGTATGAGTATGAGCATGAGCATGAGCATGAGTATGAGTATGAGTATGAGTATGAGTATGAGTATGAGTATGAGTATGAGTATGAGTATGAGTATGAGTGTGAGTATGAGTATGAGTATGAGTATGAGTATGAGTATGAGTATGAGTATGAGTATGAGTATGAGTATAAGTATTAGTATGAGTATGAGTTAGAGTATGAGTATGTGTATGAGTATGAGTATGAGTATGAGTATGAGTATGAGTATGAGTATGAGTATGAGTATGAGTATGAGTATGAGTATGAGCATGAGCATGAGCATGAGTATGAGTATGAGTGTGAGTATGAGTATGAGTATGAGTATGAGTATAAGTATGAGAATGAGTATGAGTGTGAGTATGAGAATGAGTATGAGTATGTGTATGAGTATGAGTTTGAGTATGAGTATGAGTATGAGTATGAGTATGAGTATGAGTATGAGTATGAGTATGAGTATGTGTATGAGTATGAGTATGAGTATGAGTATGAGTATGAGTATGAGTATGAGGATGAGTATGAGTATGAGTATGAGTATGTGTTTAAGTATGAGTCTGAGTACGAGTATGCGTATGAATATGAGTATGAGTATGAGTATGGGTATGAGTATGAGTATGAGTATGAGTATGAGTATGAGTATGAGTATGTGTATGAGTATGAGTATGAGTATGAGTATGAGTATAAGTATGAGAATGAGTATGAGTGTGAGTATGAGAATGAGTATGAGTATGTGTATGAGTATGAGTATGAGTATGAGTATGAGTATGAGTATGAGTATGAGTATGAGTATGAGTATGAGTATGAGTATGAGTATGAGTATGAGTATGAGTATGAGTATGAGTATGAGTATGAGTATGAGTGTGAGTATGAGTATGAGTATGAGTATGAGTATGAGTATGAGAATGAGTATGAGTATGAGTATGAGAATGAGTATGAGTATGAGTATGAGTATGAGTATGAGCATGAGCATGAGCATGAGTATGAGTTTAAGTATGAGTATGAGTATGAGTATGTGTATGAGTATAAGTATGAGTATGAGTATGAGTATGAGTATGAGTATGAGTATGACTATGAGTATGAGTATGACTATGACTATGACTATGACTATGAGTATGAGTATGAGTATGAGTATGAGTATGAGTATGAGTATGAGTGTGAGTATGAGTATGAGTATGAGTATGAGTATGAGTATGAGTATGAGAATGAGTATGAGTATGAGTATGAGTATAAGTATGAGCATGAGCATGAGTATGAGTATGAGTATGAGTATGAGTATGAGTATGAGTATGAGTATAAGTATGAGTATGAGTATGAGTATGAGTATGAGTATGAGTATGAGTATGAGTATGAGTATGAGTATGAGTATGAGTATGAGTATAAGTATGAGTATGAGTATGAGTATGAGTATAAGTATTAGTATGAGTATGAGTACGAGTATTAGTATGAGTATGAGTATGAGTATGAGTTTAAGTATGAGTATGAGTATGAGTATGAGTATGAGTATGAGTATGAGTATGAGTATGAGGATGAGTATGAGTATAAGTATGAGTATGTGTATGAGTATGAGTATGAGTATGAGTATGAGTATGAGTATGAGTATGAGTTAGAGTATGAGTATGTGTATGAGTATGAGTATGAGTATGAGTATGAGTATGAGTGTGAGTGCGAATGTGAGTATGAGTATGAGTATGAGTATGAGTATGTGTATGAGTATGAGTATGAGTATGAGTATGACTATGAGTATGAGGATGAGTATGAGTATGAGTATGAGTATGAGTATGAGTATGAGTATGACTATGAGTATGAGTATGACTATGACTATGACTATGACTATGAGAATGAGTATGAGTATGAGTATTAGTATGAATATGAGTATGAGTATGAGTGTGAGTATGAGTATGAGTATGAGTATGAGTATGAGTATGAGTATGAGTATGATTATGTGTATGAGTATGAGTATGAGTATGAGTATGAGAATGAGTATGAGTATGAGTATGAGTATGAGTATGAGTATGAGCATGAGCATGAGCATGAGTATGAGTATGAGTATGAGTATGAGTATGAGTATGAGTATGAGTATGAGTATGAGTATGAGTATGAGTATGAGTGTGAGTATGAGTATGAGTATGAGTATGAGTATGAGTATGTGTATGAGTATGAGTATGAGTATGAGTATGAGAATGAGTATGAGTATGAGTATGAGTATGAGTATGAGCATGAGCATGAGCATGAGTATGAGTATGAGTATGAGTATGAGTATGAGTATAAGTATTAGTATGAGTATGAGTTAGAGTATGAGTATGTGTATGAGTATGAGTATGAGTATGAGTATGAGTATGAGTATGAGTATGAGTATGAGTATGAGTATGAGTATGAGTATGAGCATGAGCATGAGCATGAGTATGAGTATGAGTGTGAGTATGAGTATGAGTATGAGTATGAGTATAAGTATGAGAATGAGTATGAGTGTGAGTATGAGAATGAGTATGAGTATGTGTATGAGTATGAGTTTGAGTATGAGTATGAGTATGAGTATGAGTATGAGTATGAGTATGAGTATGAGTATGTGTATGAGTATGAGTATGAGTATGAGTATGAGTATGAGTATGAGGATGAGTATGAGTATGAGTATGAGTATGAGTTTAAGTATGAGTCTGAGTACGAGTATGCGTATGAATATGAGTATGAGTATGAGTATGGGTATGAGTATGAGTATGAGTATGAGTATGAGTATGAGTATGAGTATGTGTATGAGTATGAGTATGAGTATGAGTATGAGTATAAGTATGAGAATGAGTATGAGTGTGAGTATGAGAATGAGTATGAGTATGAGTATGTGTATGAGTATGAGTATGAGTATGAGTATGAGTATGAGTATGAGTATGAGTATGAGTATGAGTATGAGTATGAGTATGAGTATGAGTATGAGTATGAGTATGAGTATGAGTATGAGTATGAGTATGAGTATGAGTGTGAGTATGAGTATGAGTATGAGTATGAGTATGAGTATGAGAATGAGTATGAGTATGAGTATGAGAATGAGTATGAGTATGAGTATGAGTATGAGTATGAGCATGAGCATGAGCATGAGTATGAGTTTAAGTATGAGTATGAGTATGAGTATGAGTATGAGTATGAGTATAAGTATGAGAATGAGTATGAGTATGAGTGTGAGTATGAGAATGAGTATGAGTATGTGTATGAGTATGAGTTTGAGTATGAGTATGAGTATGAGTATGAGTATGAGTATGAGTATGAGTATGAGTATGTGTATGAGTATGAGTATGAGTATGAGTATGAGTATGAGTATGAGTATGAGGATGAGTATGAGTATGAGTATGAGTATGAGTTTAAGTATGAGTCTGAGTACGAGTATGCGTATGAATATGAGTATGAGTATGAGTATGGGTATGAGTATGAGTATGAGTATGAGTATGAGTATGAGTATGAGTATGTGTATGAGTATGAGTATGAGTATGAGTATGAGTATAAGTATGAGAATGAGTATGAGTGTGAGTATGAGAATGAGTATGAGTATGTGTATGAGTATGAGTATGAGTATGAGTATGAGTATGAGTATGAGTATGAGAATGAGTATGAGTATGAGTATGAGAATGAGTATGAGTATGAGTATGAGTATGAGTATGAGCATGAGCATGAGCATGAGTATGAGTATGAGTATGAGTATGAGTATGAGTATGAGTATGAGTATGAGTGTGAGTATGAGTATGAGTATGAGTATGAGTATGAGTATGAGTATGAGAATGAGTATGAGTATGAGTATGAGTATAAGTATGAGCATGAGCATGAGTATGAGTATGAGTATGAGTATGAGTATGAGTATGAGTATGAGTATGAGTATAAGTATGAGTATGAGTATGAGTATGAGTATGAGTATGAGTATGAGTATGAGTATGAGTATGAGTATGAGTATGAGTGTGAGTGTGAGTGCGAATGTGAGTATGAGTATGAGTATGAGTATGAGTATGAGTATGTGTATGAGTATGAGTATGAGTATGACTATGAGTATGAGTATGAGTATGAGTATGAGTATGAGTATGAGTATGAGTATGAGTATGAGTATGAGTATGAGTATGAGTATGAGTATGTGTATGAGTATGAGTATGAGTATAAGTATGAGAATGAGTATGAGTGTGAGTATGAGAATGAGTATGAGTATGAGTATGAGTATGAGTATGAGTATGTGTATGAGTATGAGTATGAGTATGAGTATGAGTATGAGGATGAGTATGAATATGAGTATGAGTATGAGTTTAAGTATGAGTCTGAGTACGAGTATGCGTATGAATATGAGTATGAGTATGAGTATGGGTATGAGTATGAGTATGAGTATGAGTATGAGTATGAGTATGAGTATGAGTATGAGTATGAGTATGTGTATGAGTATGAGTATGAGTATGAGTATGAGTATAAGTATGAGAATGAGTATGTGTATGAGTATGAGTATGAGTATGAGTATGAGTGTGAGTGTGAGTGCGAATGTGAGTATGAGTATGAGTATGAGTATGAGTATGAGTATGTGTATGAGTATGAGTATGAGTATGAGTATGAGTATGAATATAAGTATGAGTATGAGTATGAGTATGACTATGAGTATGAGTATGAGTATAAGTATTAGTATTAGTATGAGTACGAGTATTAGTATGAGTATGAGTATGAGTATGAGTATGAGTATGAGCATGAGCATGAGCATGAGTATGAGTATGAGTGTGAGTATGAGTATGAGTATGAGTATGAATATGAGTATGAGTATGATTATAAGTATTAGTATGAGTATGAGTACGAGTATTAGTATGAGTATGAGTATGAGTATGAGATTAAGAATGAGTATGAGTACGAGTATGTGCATGAGTATGAGTATGTGTATGAGTATGAGTATGAGTATGAGTATGAGTATGAGTATAAGTATGAGAATGAGTATGAGTGTGAGTATGAGAATGAGTATGAGTATGTGTATGAGTATGAGTATGAGTATGAGTGTGAGTATGAGTATGAGTATGAGTATGAGTATGAATATGAGTATGAGTATGAGTATAAGTATTAGTATGAGTATGAGTACGAGTATTAGTATGAGTATGAGTATGAGTATGAGTTTAAGTATGAGTATGAGTATGAGTATGTGCATGAGTATGAGTATGTGTATGAGTATGAGTATGAGTATTAGTATGAGTATAAGTATGAGAATGAGTATGAGTGTGAGTATGAGAATGAGTATGAGTATGTGTATGAGTATGAGTATAAGTATGAGTATGAGTATGAGTATGAGTATGAGTTTAAGTATGAGTATGAGTATGAGTATGAGTATGAGTATGAGTATGAGTATGAGTATGAGGATGAGTATGAGTATAAGTATGAGTATGTGTATGAGTATGAGTATGAGTGTGAGTGCGAATGTGAGTATGAGTATGAGTATGAGTATGAGTATGTGTATGAGTATGAGTATGAGTATGAGTATGACTATGAGTATGAGGATGAGTATGAGTATGAGTATGAGTATGAGTATGAGTATGAGTATGACTATGAGTATGAGTATGACTATGACTATGACTATGACTATGAGAATGAGTATGAGTATGAGTATTAGTATGAATATGAGTATGAGTATGAGTGTGAGTATGAGTATGAGTATGAGTATGAGTATGAGTATGAGTATGAGTATGATTATGTGTATGAGTATGAGTATGAGTATGAGTATGAGTATGAGAATGAGTATGAGTATGAGTATGAGTATGAGTATGAGTATGAGCATGAGAATGAGTATGAGTATGAGTATGAGTATGAGTATGAGTATGAGCATGAGCATGAGCATGAGTATGAGTATGAGTATGAGTATGAGTATGAGTATGAGTATGAGTATGAGTATGAGTATGAGTATGAGTATGAGTATGAGTATAAGTATTAGTATGAGTATGAGTACGAGTATGTGTATGAGTATGAGTATGAGTATGAGTATGAGTATGAGGATGAGTATGAATATGAGTATGAGTATGAGTTTAAGTATGAGTCTGAGTACGAGTATGCGTATGAATATGAGTATGAGTATGAGTATGGGTATGAGTATGAGTATGAGTATGAGTATGAGTATGAGTATGAGTATGAGTATGAGTATGAGTATGTGTATGAGTATGAGTATGAGTATGAGTATGAGTATAAGTATGAGAATGAGTATGTGTATGAGTATGAGTATGAGTATGAGTATGAGTGTGAGTGTGAGTGCGAATGTGAGTATGAGTATGAGTATGAGTATGAGTATGAGTATGTGTATGAGTATGAGTATGAGTATGAGTATGAGTATGAATATAAGTATGAGTATGAGTATGAGTATGACTATGAGTATGAGTATGAGTATAAGTATTAGTATTAGTATGAGTACGAGTATTAGTATGAGTATGAGTATGAGTATGAGTATGAGTATGAGCATGAGCATGAGCATGAGTATGAGTATGAGTGTGAGTATGAGTATGAGTATGAGTATGAATATGAGTATGAGTATGATTATAAGTATTAGTATGAGTATGAGTACGAGTATTAGTATGAGTATGAGTATGAGTATGAGTTTAAGAATGAGTATGAGTACGAGTATGTGCATGAGTATGAGTATGTGTATGAGTATGAGTATGAGTATGAGTATGAGTATGAGTATAAGTATGAGAATGAGTATGAGTGTGAGTATGAGAATGAGTATGAGTATGTGTATGAGTATGAGTATGAGTATGAGTGTGAGTATGAGTATGAGTATGAGTATGAGTATGAATATGAGTATGAGTATGAGTATAAGTATTAGTATGAGTATGAGTACGAGTATTAGTATGAGTATGAGTATGAGTATGAGTTTAAGTATGAGTATGAGTATGAGTATGTGCATGAGTATGAGTATGTGTATGAGTATGAGTATGAGTATTAGTATGAGTATAAGTATGAGAATGAGTATGAGTGTGAGTATGAGAATGAGTATGAGTATGTGTATGAGTATGAGTATAAGTATGAGTATGAGTATGAGTATGAGTATGAGTTTAAGTATGAGTATGAGTATGAGTATGAGTATGAGTATGAGTATGAGTATGAGTATGAGGATGAGTATGAGTATAAGTATGAGTATGTGTATGAGTATGAGTATGAGTGTGAGTGCGAATGTGAGTATGAGTATGAGTATGAGTATGTGTATGAGTATGAGTATGAGTATGAGTATGACTATGAGTATGAGGATGAGTATGAGTATGAGTATGAGTATGAGTATGAGTATGAGTATGACTATGAGTATGAGTATGACTATGACTATGACTATGACTATGAGAATGAGTATGAGTATGAGTATTAGTATGAATATGAGTATGAGTATGAGTGTGAGTATGAGTATGAGTATGAGTATGAGTATGAGTATGAGTATGAGTATGATTATGTGTATGAGTATGAGTATGAGTATGAGTATGAGAATGAGTATGAGTATGAGTATGAGTATGAGTATGAGTATGAGCATGAGAATGAGTATGAGTATGAGTATGAGTATGAGTATGAGTATGAGCATGAGCATGAGCATGAGTATGAGTATGAGTATGAGTATGAGTATGAGTATGAGTATGAGTATGAGTATGAGTATGAGTATGAGTATGAGTATGAGTATAAGTATTAGTATGAGTATGAGTACGAGTATTAGTATGAGTATGAGTATGAGTATGAGTATGAGTATGAGTTTAAGTATGAGTATGAGTACGAGTATGCGTATGAATATGAGTATGAGTATGAGTATGAGTATGGGTATGAGTATGAGTATGAGTATGAGTATGAGTATAAGTATGAGCATGAGCATGAGTATGAGTATGAGTATGAGTATGAGTAAGAGTATGAGTATGAGTATGAGTATAAGTATGAGTATGAGTATGAGTATGAGTATGAGTATGAGTATGAGTATGAGTATGAGTATGAGTATGAGTATAAGTATGAGAATGAGTATGAGTGTGAGTATGAGAATGAGTATGAGTATGTGTATGAGTATGAGTATGAGTATGAGTGTGAGTATGAGTATGAGTATGAGTATGAGTATGAATATGAGTATGAGTATGAGTATAAGTATTAGTATGAGTATGAGTACGAGTATTAGTATGAGTATGAGTATGAGTTTAAGTATGAGTATGAGTATGAGTATGTGCATGAGTATGAGTATGTTTATGAGTATGAGTATGAGTATTAGTATGAGTATAAGTATGAGAATGAGTATGAGTGTGAGTATGAGAATGAGTATGAGTATGTGTATGAGTATGAGTATGAGTATGAGTATGAGTATGAGTATGAGTATGAGTATGAGTATAAGTATGAGAATGAGTATGAGTGTGAGTATGAGAATGAGTATGAGTATGTGTATGAGTATGAGTATGAGTATGAGTGTGAGTATGAGTATGAGTATGAGTATGAGTATGAATATGAGTATGAGTATGAGTATAAGTATTAGTATGAGTATGAGTACGAGTATTAGTATGAGTATGAGTATGAGTATGAGTTTAAGTATGAGTATGAGTATGAGTATGTGCATGAGTATGAGTATGTTTATGAGTATGAGTATGAGTATTAGTATGAGTATAAGTATGAGAATGAGTATGAGTGTGAGTATGAGAATGAGTATGAGTATGTGTATGAGTATGAGTATGAGTATGAGTATGAGTATGAGTATGAGTATGAGTATGAGTATGAGTATGAGTATGAGTATGAGTATGAGTATGAGTATGAGTATGAGTATGAGTATGAGTATGAGTATGAGTATGAGTATGAGTATGAGTATGAGTATGAGTATGAGTATGAGTATGAGTATGAGTATGAGTATGAGTATGAGTATAAGTATGAGTATGAGTATGAGTATGAGTATAAGTATTAGTATGAGTATGAGTACGAGTATTAGTATGAGTATGAGTATGAGTATGAGTTTAAGTATGAGTATGAGTATGAGTATGAGTATGAGTATGAGTATGAGTATGAGTATGAGTATGAGGATGAGTATGAGTATAAGTATGAGTATGTGTATGAGTATGAGTATGAGTATGAGTATGAGTATGAGTATGAGTATGAGTATGAGTATGAGTATGAGTATGAGTATGAGTATGAGTATGAGTATGAGTATAAGTATGAGTATGAGTATGAGTATGAGTATAAGTATTAGTATGAGTATGAGTACGAGTATTAGTATGAGTATGAGTATGAGTACGAGTATTAGTATGAGTATGAGTATGAGTATGAGTATGAGTATGAGCATGAGCATGAGCATGAGTATGAGTATGAGTGTGAGTATGAGTATGAGTATGAGTATGAATATGAGTATGAGTATGATTATAAGTATTAGTATGAGTATGAGTACGAGTATTAGTATGAGTATGAGTATGAGTATGAGTTTAAGAATGAGTATGAGTACGAGTATGTGCATGAGTATGAGTATGTGTATGAGTATGAGTATGAGTATGAGTATGAGTATGAGTATAAGTATGAGAATGAGTATGAGTGTGAGTATGAGAATGAGTATGAGTATGTGTATGAGTATGAGTATGAGTATGAGTGTGAGTATGAGTATGAGTATGAGTATGAGTATGAATATGAGTATGAGTATGAGTATAAGTATTAGTATGAGTATGAGTACGAGTATTAGTATGAGTATGAGTATGAGTATGATTTTAAGTATGAGTATGAGTATGAGTATGTGCATGAGTATGAGTATGTGTATGAGTATGAGTATGAGTATTAGTATGAGTATAAGTATGAGAATGAGTATGAGTGTGAGTATGAGAATGAGTATGAGTATGAGTATGAGTATGAGTATGAGTATGAGTATGAGTATGAGTATGAGTATAAGTATTAGTATGAGTATGAGTACGAGTATTAGTATGAGTATGAGTATGAGTATGAGTATGAGTTTAAGTATGAGTATGAGTACGAGTATGCGTATGAATATGAGTATGAGTATGAGTATGAGTATGAGTATGGGTATGAGTATGAGTATGAGTATGAGTATGAGTATGAGTATAAGTATGAGCATGAGCATGAGTATGAGTATAAGTATGAGTATGAGTAAGAGTATGAGTATGAGTATGAGTATAAGTATGAGTATGAGTATGAGTATGAGTATGAGTATGAGTATAAGTATTAGTATGAGTATGAGTTAGAGTATGAGTATGTGTATGAGTATGAGTATGAGTATGAGTATGAGTATGAGTATGAGTATGACTATGAGTATGAGTATGACTATGACTATGACTATGAGAATGAGTATGAGTATGAGTATTAGTATGAATATGAGTATGAGTATGAGTGTGAGTATGAGTATGAGTATGAGTATGAGTATGAGTATGTGTATGAGTATGAGTATGAGTATGAGTATGAGTTAGAGTATGAGTATGTGTATGAGTATGAGTATGAGTATGAGTATGAGTATGAGTATGAGTATGAGTATGAGTATGAGTATGAGTATGAGTATGAGCATGAGCATGAGCATGAGTATGAGTATGAGTGTGAGTATGAGTATGAGTATGAGTATGAGTATGAGTATAAGTATGAGAATGAGTATGAGTGTGAGTATGAGAATGAGTATGAGTATGTGTATGAGTATGAGTTTGAGTATGAGTATGAGTATGAGTATGAGTATGAGTATGAGTATGAGTATGAGTATGAGTATGAGTATGAGTATAAGTATGAGAATGAGTATGAGTGTGAGTATGAGAATGAGTATGAGTATGTGTATGAGTATGAGTATGAGTATGAGTGTGAGTATGAGTATGAGTATGAGTATGAGTATGAATATGAGTATGAGTATGAGTATAAGTATTAGTATGAGTATGAGTACGAGTATTAGTATGAGTATGAGTATGAGTATGAGTTTAAGTATGAGTATGAGTATGAGTATGTGCATGAGTATGAGTATGTGTATGAGTATGAGTATGAGTATTAGTATGAGTATAAGTATGAGAATGAGTATGAGTGTGAGTATGAGAATGAGTATGAGTATGTGTATGAGTATGAGTGTGAGTATGAGAATGAGTATGAGTATGTGTATGAGTATGAGTATGAGTATGAGTATGAGTATGAGTATGAGTATGAGTATGAGTATGAGTATGAGTATGAGTATGAGTATGAGTATGAGTATGAGTATGAGTATGAGTATGAGTATGAGTATGAGTATGAGTATGAGTATGAGTATGAGTATGAGTATGAGTATGAGTATGAGTATGAGTATGAGTATGAGTATAAGTATGAGTATGAGTATGAGTATGAGTATAAGTATTAGTATGAGTATGAGTACGAGTATTAGTATGAGTATGAGTATGAGTTTAAGTATGAGTATGAGTATGAGTATGAGTATGAGTATGAGTATGAGTATGAGTATGAGGATGAGTATGAGTATAAGTATGAGTATGTGTATGAGTATGAGTATGAGTATGAGTATGAGTATGAGTATGAGTTAGAGTATGAGTATGTGTATGAGTATGAGTATGAGTATGAGTATGAGTGTGAGTGCGAATGTGAGTATGAGTATGAGTATGAGTATGAGTATGTGTATGAGTATGAGTATGAGTATGAGTATGACTATGAGTATGAGGATGAGTATGAGTATGAGTATGAGTATGAGTATGAGTATGAGTATGAGTATGAGTATGAGTATGAGTATAAGTATTAGTATGAGTATGAGTACGAGTATTAGTATGAGTATGAGTATGAGTATGAGTATGAGTTTAAGTATGAGTATGAGTACGAGTATGCGTATGAATATGAGTATGAGTATGAGTATGAGTATGAGTATGAGTATGAGTATGAGTATAAGTATGAGAATGAGTATGAGTGTGAGTATGAGAATGAGTATGAGTATGTGTATGAGTATGAGTTTGAGTATGAGTATGAGTATGAGTATGAGTATGAGTATGAGTATGAGTATGAGTATGAGTATGTGTATGAGTATGAGTATGAGTATGAGTATGAGTATGAGTATGAGTATGAGTATGAGTATGAGTATGAGTATGAGTATGAGTTTAAGTATGAGTCTGAGTACGAGTATGCGTATGAATATGAGTATGAGTACGAGTATGGGTATGAGTATGAGTATGAGAATGAGTATGAGTATGAGTATGAGTATGAGTATGAGTGTGAGTATGAGTATGAGTATGAGTATGAGTATGAGTATGAGGATGAGTATGAGTATGAGTATGAGAATGAGTATGAGTATGAGTATGAGTATGAGCATGAGCATGAGCATGAGTATGAGTTTAAGTATGAGTATGAGTATGAGTATGTGTATGAGTATAAGTATGAGTATGAGTATGAGTATGAGTATGAGTATGAGTATGACTATGAGTATGAGTATGACTATGACTATGACTATGACTATGAGTATGAGTATGAGTATGAGTATGAGTATGAGTATGAGTGTGAGTATGAGTATGAGTATGAGTATGAGTATGAGTATGAGTATGAGTATGAATATGAGTATGAGTATGAGAATGAGTATGAGTATGAGTATGAGTATAAGTATGAGCATGAGCATGAGTATGAGTATGAGTATGAGTATGAGTATGAGTATGAGTATGAGTATAAGTATGAGTATGAGTATGAGTATGAGTATGAGTATGAGTATGAGTATGAGTGTGAGTGTGAGTGCGAATGTGAGTATGAGTATGAGTATGAGTATGAGTATGAGTATGAGTATGAGTATGAGTATGAGTATGTGTATGAGTATGAGTATGAGTATGACTATGAGTATGAGTATGAGTATGAGTATGAGTATGAGTATGAGTATGAGTATGAGTATGAGGATGAGTATGAGTATGAGTATGAGTATGAGTTTAAGTATGAGTCTGAGTACGAGTATGCGTATGAATATGAGTATGAGTATGAGTATGGGTATGAGTATGAGTATGAGTATGAGTATGAGTATGAGTATGAGTATGTGTATGAGTATGAGTATGAGTATGAGTATGAGTATAAGTATGAGAATGAGTATGAGTGTGAGTATGAGAATGAGTATGAGTATGTGTATGAGTATGAGTATGAGTATGAGTATGAGTATGAGTATGAGTATGAGTATGAGTATGAGTATGAGTATGAGTATGAGTATGAGTATGAGTATGAGTATGAGTATGAGTATGAGTATGAGTATGAGTATGAGTGTGAGTATGAGTATGAGTATGAGTATGAGTATGAGTATGAGAATGAGTATGAGTATGAGTATGAGAATGAGTATGAGTATGAGTATGAGTATGAGTATGAGCATGAGCATGAGCATGAGTATGAGTTTAAGTATGAGTATGAGTATGAGTATGAGTATGAGTATGAGTATAAGTATGAGAATGAGTATGAGTGTGAGTATGAGAATGAGTATGAGTATGAGTATGAGTATAAGTATGAGTATGAGTATGAGTATGAGTATAAGTATTAGTATGAGTATGAGTACGAGTATTAGTATGAGTATGAGTATGAGTATGAGTTTAAGTATGAGTATGAGTATGAGTATGAGTATGAGTATGAGTATGAGTATGAGTATGAGTATGAGGATGAGTATGAGTATAAGTATGAGTATGTGTATGAGTATGAGTATGAGTATGAGTATGAGTATGAGTATGAGTATGAGTATGAGTATGAGTATGAGTATGAGTATGAGTATGAGTATGAGTATGAGTATAAGTATGAGTATGAGTATGAGTATGAGTATAAGTATTAGTATGAGTATGAGTACGAGTATTAGTATGAGTATGAGTATGAGTACGAGTATTAGTATGAGTATGAGTATGAGTATGAGTATGAGTATGAGCATGAGCATGAGCATGAGTATGAGTATGAGTGTGAGTATGAGTATGAGTATGAGTATGAATATGAGTATGAGTATGATTATAAGTATTAGTATGAGTATGAGTACGAGTATTAGTATGAGTATGAGTATGAGTATGAGTTTAAGAATGAGTATGAGTACGAGTATGTGCATGAGTATGAGTATGTGTATGAGTATGAGTATGAGTATGAGTATGAGTATGAGTATAAGTATGAGAATGAGTATGAGTGTGAGTATGAGAATGAGTATGAGTATGTGTATGAGTATGAGTATGAGTATGAGTGTGAGTATGAGTATGAGTATGAGTATGAGTATGAATATGAGTATGAGTATGAGTATAAGTATTAGTATGAGTATGAGTACGAGTATTAGTATGAGTATGAGTATGAGTATGATTTTAAGTATGAGTATGAGTATGAGTATGTGCATGAGTATGAGTATGTGTATGAGTATGAGTATGAGTATTAGTATGAGTATAAGTATGAGAATGAGTATGAGTGTGAGTATGAGAATGAGTATGAGTATGAGTATGAGTATGAGTATGAGTATGAGTATGAGTATGAGTATGAGTATAAGTATTAGTATGAGTATGAGTACGAGTATTAGTATGAGTATGAGTATGAGTATGAGTATGAGTTTAAGTATGAGTATGAGTACGAGTATGCGTATGAATATGAGTATGAGTATGAGTATGAGTATGAGTATGGGTATGAGTATGAGTATGAGTATGAGTATGAGTATGAGTATGAGTATGAGTATGAGTATGAATATAAGTATGAGTATGAGTATGAGTATGACTATGAGTATGAGTATGAGTATAAGTATTAGTATTAGTATGAGTACGAGTATTAGTATGAGTATGAGTATGAGTATGAGTATGAGTATGAGCATGAGCATGAGCATGAGTATGAGTATGAGTGTGAGTATGAGTATGAGTATGAGTATGAATATGAGTATGAGTATGATTATAAGTATTAGTATGAGTATGAGTACGAGTATTAGTATGAGTATGAGTATGAGTATGAGTTTAAGAATGAGTATGAGTACGAGTATGTGCATGAGTATGAGTATGTGTATGAGTATGAGTATGAGTATGAGTATGAGTATGAGTATGAGTATAAGTATGAGAATGAGTATGAGTGTGAGTATGAGAATGAGTATGAGTATGTGTATGAGTATGAGTATGAGTATGAGTGTGAGTATGAGTATGAGTATGAGTATGAGTATGAATATGAGTATGAGTATGAGTATAAGTATTAGTATGAGTATGAGTACGAGTATTAGTATGAGTATGAGTATGAGTATGAGTTTAAGTATGAGTATGAGTATGAGTATGTGCATGAGTATGAGTATGTGTATGAGTATGAGTATGAGTATTAGTATGAGTATAAGTATGAGAATGAGTATGAGTGTGAGTATGAGAATGAGTATGAGTATGTGTATGAGTATGAGTATAAGTATGAGTATGAGTATGAGTATGAGTATGAGTTTAAGTATGAGTATGAGTATGAGTATGAGTATGAGTATGAGTATGAGTATGAGTATGAGGATGAGTATGAGTATAAGTATGAGTATGTGTATGAGTATGAGTATGAGTGTGAGTGCGAATGTGAGTATGAGTATGAGTATGAGTATGTGTATGAGTATGAGTATGAGTATGAGTATGACTATGAGTATGAGGATGAGTATGAGTATGAGTATGAGTATGAGTATGAGTATGAGTATGACTATGAGTATGAGTATGACTATGACTATGACTATGACTATGAGAATGAGTATGAGTATGAGTATTAGTATGAATATGAGTATGAGTATGAGTGTGAGTATGAGTATGAGTATGAGTATGAGTATGAGTATGAGTATGAGTATGATTATGTGTATGAGTATGAGTATGAGTATGAGTATGAGAATGAGTATGAGTATGAGTATGAGTATGAGTATGAGTATGAGCATGAGAATGAGTATGAGTATGAGTATGAGTATGAGTATGAGTATGAGCATGAGCATGAGCATGAGTATGAGTATGAGTATGAGTATGAGTATGAGTATGAGTATGAGTATGAGTATGAGTATGAGTATGAGTATGAGTATGAGTATAAGTATTAGTATGAGTATGAGTACGAGTATTAGTATGAGTATGAGTATGAGTATGAGTATGAGTATGAGTTTAAGTATGAGTATGAGTACGAGTATGCGTATGAATATGAGTATGAGTATGAGTATGAGTATGGGTATGAGTATGAGTATGAGTATGAGTATGAGTATAAGTATGAGCATGAGCATGAGTATGAGTATGAGTATGAGTATGAGTAAGAGTATGAGTATGAGTATGAGTATAAGTATGAGTATGAGTATGAGTATGAGTATGAGTATGAGTATGAGTATGAGTATGAGTATGAGTATGAGTATAAGTATGAGAATGAGTATGAGTGTGAGTATGAGAATGAGTATGAGTATGTGTATGAGTATGAGTATGAGTATGAGTGTGAGTATGAGTATGAGTATGAGTATGAGTATGAATATGAGTATGAGTATGAGTATAAGTATTAGTATGAGTATGAGTACGAGTATTAGTATGAGTATGAGTATGAGTTTAAGTATGAGTATGAGTATGAGTATGTGCATGAGTATGAGTATGTTTATGAGTATGAGTATGAGTATTAGTATGAGTATAAGTATGAGAATGAGTATGAGTGTGAGTATGAGAATGAGTATGAGTATGTGTATGAGTATGAGTATGAGTATGAGTATGAGTATGAGTATGAGTATGAGTATGAGTATAAGTATGAGAATGAGTATGAGTGTGAGTATGAGAATGAGTATGAGTATGTGTATGAGTATGAGTATGAGTATGAGTGTGAGTATGAGTATGAGTATGAGTATGAGTATGAATATGAGTATGAGTATGAGTATAAGTATTAGTATGAGTATGAGTACGAGTATTAGTATGAGTATGAGTATGAGTATGAGTTTAAGTATGAGTATGAGTATGAGTATGTGCATGAGTATGAGTATGTTTATGAGTATGAGTATGAGTATTAGTATGAGTATAAGTATGAGAATGAGTATGAGTGTGAGTATGAGAATGAGTATGAGTATGTGTATGAGTATGAGTATGAGTATGAGTATGAGTATGAGTATGAGTATGAGTATGAGTATGAGTATGAGTATGAGTATGAGTATGAGTATGAGTATGAGTATGAGTATGAGTATGAGTATGAGTATGAGTATGAGTATGAGTATGAGTATGAGTATGAGTATGAGTATGAGTATGAGTATGAGTATGAGTATGAGTATGAGTATAAGTATGAGTATGAGTATGAGTATGAGTATAAGTATTAGTATGAGTATGAGTACGAGTATTAGTATGAGTATGAGTATGAGTATGAGTTTAAGTATGAGTATGAGTATGAGTATGAGTATGAGTATGAGTATGAGTATGAGTATGAGTATGAGGATGAGTATGAGTATAAGTATGAGTATGTGTATGAGTATGAGTATGAGTATGAGTATGAGTATGAGTATGAGTATGAGTATGAGTATGAGTATGAGTATGAGTATGAGTATGAGTATGAGTATGAGTATAAGTATGAGTATGAGTATGAGTATGAGTATAAGTATTAGTATGAGTATGAGTACGAGTATTAGTATGAGTATGAGTATGAGTACGAGTATTAGTATGAGTATGAGTATGAGTATGAGTATGAGTATGAGCATGAGCATGAGCATGAGTATGAGTATGAGTGTGAGTATGAGTATGAGTATGAGTATGAATATGAGTATGAGTATGATTATAAGTATTAGTATGAGTATGAGTACGAGTATTAGTATGAGTATGAGTATGAGTATGAGTTTAAGAATGAGTATGAGTACGAGTATGTGCATGAGTATGAGTATGTGTATGAGTATGAGTATGAGTATGAGTATGAGTATGAGTATAAGTATGAGAATGAGTATGAGTGTGAGTATGAGAATGAGTATGAGTATGTGTATGAGTATGAGTATGAGTATGAGTGTGAGTATGAGTATGAGTATGAGTATGAGTATGAATATGAGTATGAGTATGAGTATAAGTATTAGTATGAGTATGAGTACGAGTATTAGTATGAGTATGAGTATGAGTATGATTTTAAGTATGAGTATGAGTATGAGTATGTGCATGAGTATGAGTATGTGTATGAGTATGAGTATGAGTATTAGTATGAGTATAAGTATGAGAATGAGTATGAGTGTGAGTATGAGAATGAGTATGAGTATGAGTATGAGTATGAGTATGAGTATGAGTATGAGTATGAGTATGAGTATAAGTATTAGTATGAGTATGAGTACGAGTATTAGTATGAGTATGAGTATGAGTATGAGTATGAGTTTAAGTATGAGTATGAGTACGAGTATGCGTATGAATATGAGTATGAGTATGAGTATGAGTATGAGTATGGGTATGAGTATGAGTATGAGTATGAGTATGAGTATGAGTATAAGTATGAGCATGAGCATGAGTATGAGTATGAGTATGAGTATGAGTAAGAGTATGAGTATGAGTATGAGTATAAGTATGAGTATGAGTATGAGTATGAGTATGAGTATGAGTATAAGTATTAGTATGAGTATGAGTTAGAGTATGAGTATGTGTATGAGTATGAGTATGAGTATGAGTATGAGTATGAGTATGAGTATGACTATGAGTATGAGTATGACTATGACTATGACTATGAGAATGAGTATGAGTATGAGTATTAGTATGAATATGAGTATGAGTATGAGTGTGAGTATGAGTATGAGTATGAGTATGAGTATGAGTATGTGTATGAGTATGAGTATGAGTATGAGTATGAGTTAGAGTATGAGTATGTGTATGAGTATGAGTATGAGTATGAGTATGAGTATGAGTATGAGTATGAGTATGAGTATGAGTATGAGTATGAGTATGAGCATGAGCATGAGCATGAGTATGAGTATGAGTGTGAGTATGAGTATGAGTATGAGTATGAGTATGAGTATAAGTATGAGAATGAGTATGAGTGTGAGTATGAGAATGAGTATGAGTATGTGTATGAGTATGAGTTTGAGTATGAGTATGAGTATGAGTATGAGTATGAGTATGAGTATGAGTATGAGTATGAGTATGAGTATGAGTATAAGTATGAGAATGAGTATGAGTGTGAGTATGAGAATGAGTATGAGTATGTGTATGAGTATGAGTATGAGTATGAGTGTGAGTATGAGTATGAGTATGAGTATGAGTATGAATATGAGTATGAGTATGAGTATAAGTATTAGTATGAGTATGAGTACGAGTATTAGTATGAGTATGAGTATGAGTATGAGTTTAAGTATGAGTATGAGTATGAGTATGTGCATGAGTATGAGTATGTGTATGAGTATGAGTATGAGTATTAGTATGAGTATAAGTATGAGAATGAGTATGAGTGTGAGTATGAGAATGAGTATGAGTATGTGTATGAGTATGAGTGTGAGTATGAGAATGAGTATGAGTATGTGTATGAGTATGAGTATGAGTATGAGTATGAGTATGAGTATGAGTATGAGTATGAGTATGAGTATGAGTATGAGTATGAGTATGAGTATGAGTATGAGTATGAGTATGAGTATGAGTATGAGTATGAGTATGAGTATGAGTATGAGTATGAGTATGAGTATGAGTATGAGTATGAGTATAAGTATGAGTATGAGTATGAGTATGAGTATAAGTATTAGTATGAGTATGAGTACGAGTATTAGTATGAGTATGAGTATGAGTTTAAGTATGAGTATGAGTATGAGTATGAGTATGAGTATGAGTATGAGTATGAGTATGAGGATGAGTATGAGTATAAGTATGAGTATGTGTATGAGTATGAGTATGAGTATGAGTATGAGTATGAGTATGAGTTAGAGTATGAGTATGTGTATGAGTATGAGTATGAGTATGAGTATGAGTGTGAGTGCGAATGTGAGTATGAGTATGAGTATGAGTATGAGTATGTGTATGAGTATGAGTATGAGTATGACTATGAGTATGAGGATGAGTATGAGTATGAGTATGAGTATGAGTATGAGTATGAGTATGAGTATGAGTATGAGTATGAGTATAAGTATTAGTATGAGTATGAGTACGAGTATTAGTATGAGTATGAGTATGAGTATGAGTATGAGTTTAAGTATGAGTATGAGTACGAGTATGCGTATGAATATGAGTATGAGTATGAGTATGAGTATGAGTATGAGTATGAGTATGAGTATAAGTATGAGAATGAGTATGAGTGTGAGTATGAGAATGAGTATGAGTATGTGTATGAGTATGAGTTTGAGTATGAGTATGAGTATGAGTATGAGTATGAGTATGAGTATGAGTATGAGTATGAGTATGTGTATGAGTATGAGTATGAGTATGAGTATGAGTATGAGTATGAGTATGAGTATGAGTATGAGTATGAGTATGAGTATGAGTTTAAGTATGAGTCTGAGTACGAGTATGCGTATGAATATGAGTATGAGTACGAGTATGGGTATGAGTATGAGTATGAGAATGAGTATGAGTATGAGTATGAGTATGAGTATGAGTGTGAGTATGAGTATGAGTATGAGTATGAGTATGAGTATGAGAATGAGTATGAGTATGAGTATGAGAATGAGTATGAGTATGAGTATGAGTATGAGCATGAGCATGAGCATGAGTATGAGTTTAAGTATGAGTATGAGTATGAGTATGTGTATGAGTATAAGTATGAGTATGAGTATGAGTATGAGTATGAGTATGAGTATGACTATGAGTATGAGTATGACTATGACTATGACTATGACTATGAGTATGAGTATGAGTATGAGTATGAGTATGAGTATGAGTGTGAGTATGAGTATGAGTATGAGTATGAGTATGAGTATGAGTATGAGTATGAATATGAGTATGAGTATGAGAATGAGTATGAGTATGAGTATGAGTATAAGTATGAGCATGAGCATGAGTATGAGTATGAGTATGAGTATGAGTATGAGTATGAGTATGAGTATAAGTATGAGTATGAGTATGAGTATGAGTATGAGTATGAGTATGAGTATGAGTGTGAGTGTGAGTGCGAATGTGAGTATGAGTATGAGTATGAGTATGAGTATGAGTATGAGTATGAGTATGAGTATGTGTATGAGTATGAGTATGAGTATGACTATGAGTATGAGTATGAGTATGAGTATGAGTATGAGTATGAGTATGAGTATGAGTATGAGGATGAGTATGAGTATGAGTATGAGTATGAGTTTAAGTATGAGTCTGAGTACGAGTATGCGTATGAATATGAGTATGAGTATGAGTATGGGTATGAGTATGAGTATGAGTATGAGTATGAGTATGAGTATGAGTATGTGTATGAGTATGAGTATGAGTATGAGTATGAGTATAAGTATGAGAATGAGTATGAGTGTGAGTATGAGAATGAGTATGAGTATGTGTATGAGTATGAGTATGAGTATGAGTATGAGTATGAGTATGAGTATGAGTATGAGTATGAGTATGAGTATGAGTATGAGTATGAGTATGAGTATGAGTATGAGTATGAGTATGAGTATGAGTATGAGTATGAGTGTGAGTATGAGTATGAGTATGAGTATGAGTATGAGTATGAGAATGAGTATGAGTATGAGTATGAGAATGAGTATGAGTATGAGTATGAGTATGAGTATGAGCATGAGCATGAGCATGAGTATGAGTTTAAGTATGAGTATGAGTATGAGTATGAGTATGAGTATGAGTATAAGTATGAGAATGAGTATGAGTGTGAGTATGAGAATGAGTATGAGTATGAGTATGAGTATAAGTATGAGTATGAGTATGAGTATGAGTATAAGTATTAGTATGAGTATGAGTACGAGTATTAGTATGAGTATGAGTATGAGTATGAGTTTAAGTATGAGTATGAGTATGAGTATGAGTATGAGTATGAGTATGAGTATGAGTATGAGTATGAGGATGAGTATGAGTATAAGTATGAGTATGTGTATGAGTATGAGTATGAGTATGAGTATGAGTATGAGTATGAGTATGAGTATGAGTATGAGTATGAGTATGAGTATGAGTATGAGTATGAGTATGAGTATAAGTATGAGTATGAGTATGAGTATGAGTATAAGTATTAGTATGAGTATGAGTACGAGTATTAGTATGAGTATGAGTATGAGTACGAGTATTAGTATGAGTATGAGTATGAGTATGAGTATGAGTATGAGCATGAGCATGAGCATGAGTATGAGTATGAGTGTGAGTATGAGTATGAGTATGAGTATGAATATGAGTATGAGTATGATTATAAGTATTAGTATGAGTATGAGTACGAGTATTAGTATGAGTATGAGTATGAGTATGAGTTTAAGAATGAGTATGAGTACGAGTATGTGCATGAGTATGAGTATGTGTATGAGTATGAGTATGAGTATGAGTATGAGTATGAGTATAAGTATGAGAATGAGTATGAGTGTGAGTATGAGAATGAGTATGAGTATGTGTATGAGTATGAGTATGAGTATGAGTGTGAGTATGAGTATGAGTATGAGTATGAGTATGAATATGAGTATGAGTATGAGTATAAGTATTAGTATGAGTATGAGTACGAGTATTAGTATGAGTATGAGTATGAGTATGATTTTAAGTATGAGTATGAGTATGAGTATGTGCATGAGTATGAGTATGTGTATGAGTATGAGTATGAGTATTAGTATGAGTATAAGTATGAGAATGAGTATGAGTGTGAGTATGAGAATGAGTATGAGTATGAGTATGAGTATGAGTATGAGTATGAGTATGAGTATGAGTATGAGTATAAGTATTAGTATGAGTATGAGTACGAGTATTAGTATGAGTATGAGTATGAGTATGAGTATGAGTTTAAGTATGAGTATGAGTACGAGTATGCGTATGAATATGAGTATGAGTATGAGTATGAGTATGAGTATGGGTATGAGTATGAGTATGAGTATGAGTATGAGTATGAGTATAAGTATGAGCATGAGCATGAGTATGAGTATGAGTATGAGTATGAGTAAGAGTATGAGTATGAGTATGAGTATAAGTATGAGTATGAGTATGAGTATGAGTATGAGTATGAGTATAAGTATTAGTATGAGTATGAGTTAGAGTATGAGTATGTGTATGAGTATGAGTATGAGTATGAGTATGAGTATGAGTATGAGTATGACTATGAGTATGAGTATGACTATGACTATGACTATGAGAATGAGTATGAGTATGAGTATTAGTATGAATATGAGTATGAGTATGAGTGTGAGTATGAGTATGAGTATGAGTATGAGTATGAGTATGTGTATGAGTATGAGTATGAGTATGAGTATGAGTTAGAGTATGAGTATGTGTATGAGTATGAGTATGAGTATGAGTATGAGTATGAGTATGAGTATGAGTATGAGTATGAGTATGAGTATGAGTATGAGCATGAGCATGAGCATGAGTATGAGTATGAGTGTGAGTATGAGTATGAGTATGAGTATGAGTATGAGTATAAGTATGAGAATGAGTATGAGTGTGAGTATGAGAATGAGTATGAGTATGTGTATGAGTATGAGTTTGAGTATGAGTATGAGTATGAGTATGAGTATGAGTATGAGTATGAGTATGAGTATGAGTATGAGTATGAGTATAAGTATGAGAATGAGTATGAGTGTGAGTATGAGAATGAGTATGAGTATGTGTATGAGTATGAGTATGAGTATGAGTGTGAGTATGAGTATGAGTATGAGTATGAGTATGAATATGAGTATGAGTATGAGTATAAGTATTAGTATGAGTATGAGTACGAGTATTAGTATGAGTATGAGTATGAGTATGAGTTTAAGTATGAGTATGAGTATGAGTATGTGCATGAGTATGAGTATGTGTATGAGTATGAGTATGAGTATTAGTATGAGTATAAGTATGAGAATGAGTATGAGTGTGAGTATGAGAATGAGTATGAGTATGTGTATGAGTATGAGTGTGAGTATGAGAATGAGTATGAGTATGTGTATGAGTATGAGTATGAGTATGAGTATGAGTATGAGTATGAGTATGAGTATGAGTATGAGTATGAGTATGAGTATGAGTATGAGTATGAGTATGAGTATGAGTATGAGTATGAGTATGAGTATGAGTATGAGTATGAGTATGAGTATGAGTATGAGTATGAGTATGAGTATGAGTATGAGTATGAGTATAAGTATGAGTATGAGTATGAGTATGAGTATAAGTATTAGTATGAGTATGAGTACGAGTATTAGTATGAGTATGAGTATGAGTTTAAGTATGAGTATGAGTATGAGTATGAGTATGAGTATGAGTATGAGTATGAGTATGAGGATGAGTATGAGTATAAGTATGAGTATGTGTATGAGTATGAGTATGAGTATGAGTATGAGTATGAGTATGAGTTAGAGTATGAGTATGTGTATGAGTATGAGTATGAGTATGAGTATGAGTGTGAGTGCGAATGTGAGTATGAGTATGAGTATGAGTATGAGTATGTGTATGAGTATGAGTATGAGTATGAGTATGACTATGAGTATGAGGATGAGTATGAGTATGAGTATGAGTATGAGTATGAGTATGAGTATGAGTATGAGTATGAGTATGAGTATAAGTATTAGTATGAGTATGAGTACGAGTATTAGTATGAGTATGAGTATGAGTATGAGTATGAGTTTAAGTATGAGTATGAGTACGAGTATGCGTATGAATATGAGTATGAGTATGAGTATGAGTATGAGTATGAGTATGAGTATGAGTATAAGTATGAGAATGAGTATGAGTGTGAGTATGAGAATGAGTATGAGTATGTGTATGAGTATGAGTTTGAGTATGAGTATGAGTATGAGTATGAGTATGAGTATGAGTATGAGTATGAGTATGAGTATGTGTATGAGTATGAGTATGAGTATGAGTATGAGTATGAGTATGAGTATGAGTATGAGTATGAGTATGAGTATGAGTATGAGTTTAAGTATGAGTCTGAGTACGAGTATGCGTATGAATATGAGTATGAGTACGAGTATGGGTATGAGTATGAGTATGAGAATGAGTATGAGTATGAGTATGAGTATGAGTATGAGTGTGAGTATGAGTATGAGTATGAGTATGAGTATGAGTATGAGAATGAGTATGAGTATGAGTATGAGAATGAGTATGAGTATGAGTATGAGTATGAGCATGAGCATGAGCATGAGTATGAGTTTAAGTATGAGTATGAGTATGAGTATGTGTATGAGTATAAGTATGAGTATGAGTATGAGTATGAGTATGAGTATGAGTATGACTATGAGTATGAGTATGACTATGACTATGACTATGACTATGAGTATGAGTATGAGTATGAGTATGAGTATGAGTATGAGTGTGAGTATGAGTATGAGTATGAGTATGAGTATGAGTATGAGTATGAGTATGAATATGAGTATGAGTATGAGAATGAGTATGAGTATGAGTATGAGTATAAGTATGAGCATGAGCATGAGTATGAGTATGAGTATGAGTATGAGTATGAGTATGAGTATGAGTATAAGTATGAGTATGAGTATGAGTATGAGTATGAGTATGAGTATGAGTATGAGTGTGAGTGTGAGTGCGAATGTGAGTATGAGTATGAGTATGAGTATGAGTATGAGTATGAGTATGAGTATGAGTATGTGTATGAGTATGAGTATGAGTATGACTATGAGTATGAGTATGAGTATGAGTATGAGTATGAGTATGAGTATGAGTATGAGTATGAGGATGAGTATGAGTATGAGTATGAGTATGAGTTTAAGTATGAGTCTGAGTACGAGTATGCGTATGAATATGAGTATGAGTATGAGTATGGGTATGAGTATGAGTATGAGTATGAGTATGAGTATGAGTATGAGTATGTGTATGAGTATGAGTATGAGTATGAGTATGAGTATAAGTATGAGAATGAGTATGAGTGTGAGTATGAGAATGAGTATGAGTATGTGTATGAGTATGAGTATGAGTATGAGTATGAGTATGAGTATGAGTATGAGTATGAGTATGAGTATGAGTATGAGTATGAGTATGAGTATGAGTATGAGTATGAGTATGAGTATGAGTATGAGTATGAGTATGAGTGTGAGTATGAGTATGAGTATGAGTATGAGTATGAGTATGAGAATGAGTATGAGTATGAGTATGAGAATGAGTATGAGTATGAGTATGAGTATGAGTATGAGCATGAGCATGAGCATGAGTATGAGTTTAAGTATGAGTATGAGTATGAGTATGAGTATGAGTATGAGTATAAGTATGAGAATGAGTATGAGTGTGAGTATGAGAATGAGTATGAGTATGTGTATGAGTATGAGTTTGAGTATGAGTATGAGTATGAGTATGAGTATGAGTATGAGTATGAGTATGAGTATGTGTATGAGTATGAGTATGAGTATGAGTATGAGTATGAGTATGAGTATGAGGATGAGTATGAGTATGAGTATGAGTATGAGTTTAAGTATGAGTCTGAGTACGAGTATGCGTATGAATATGAGTATGAGTATGAGTATGGGTATGAGTATGAGTATGAGTATGAGTATGAGTATGAGTATGAGTATGTGTATGAGTATGAGTATGAGTATGAGTATGAGTATAAGTATGAGAATGAGTATGAGTGTGAGTATGAGAATGAGTATGAGTATGTGTATGAGTATGAGTATGAGTATGAGTATGAGTATGAGTATGAGTATGAGAATGAGTATGAGTATGAGTATGAGAATGAGTATGAGTATGAGTATGAGTATGAGTATGAGCATGAGCATGAGCATGAGTATGAGTATGAGTATGAGTATGAGTATGAGTATGAGTATGAGTATGAGTGTGAGTATGAGTATGAGTATGAGTATGAGTATGAGTATGAGTATGAGAATGAGTATGAGTATGAGTATGAGTATAAGTATGAGCATGAGCATGAGTATGAGTATGAGTATGAGTATGAGTATGAGTATGAGTATGAGTATAAGTATGAGTATGAGTATGAGTATGAGTATGAGTATGAGTATGAGTATGAGTATGAGTATGAGTATGAGTATGAGTGTGAGTGTGAGTGCGAATGTGAGTATGAGTATGAGTATGAGTATGAGTATGAGTATGTGTATGAGTATGAGTATGACTATGACTATGAGTATGAGTATGAGTATGAGTATGAGTATGAGTATGAGTATGAGTATGAGTATGAGTATGAGTATGAGTATGAGTATGTGTATGAGTATGAGTATGAGTATAAGTATGAGAATGAGTATGAGTGTGAGTATGAGAATGAGTATGAGTATGAGTATGAGTATGAGTATGAGTATGTGTATGAGTATGAGTATGAGTATGAGTATGAGTATGAGGATGAGTATGAATATGAGTATGAGTATGAGTTTAAGTATGAGTCTGAGTACGAGTATGCGTATGAATATGAGTATGAGTATGAGTATGGGTATGAGTATGAGTATGAGTATGAGTATGAGTATGAGTATGAGTATGAGTATGAGTATGAGTATGTGTATGAGTATGAGTATGAGTATGAGTATGAGTATAAGTATGAGAATGAGTATGTGTATGAGTATGAGTATGAGTATGAGTATGAGTGTGAGTGTGAGTGCGAATGTGAGTATGAGTATGAGTATGAGTATGAGTATGAGTATGTGTATGAGTATGAGTATGAGTATGAGTATGAGTATGAATATAAGTATGAGTATGAGTATGAGTATGAGTATGAGTATAAGTATGAGCATGAGCATGAGTATGAGTATGAGTATGAGTATGAGTAAGAGTATGAGTATGAGTATGAGTATAAGTATGAGTATGAGTATGAGTATGAGTATGAGTATGAGTATGAGTATGAGTATGAGTATGAGTATGAGTATAAGTATGAGAATGAGTATGAGTGTGAGTATGAGAATGAGTATGAGTATGTGTATGAGTATGAGTATGAGTATGAGTGTGAGTATGAGTATGAGTATGAGTATGAGTATGAATATGAGTATGAGTATGAGTATAAGTATTAGTATGAGTATGAGTACGAGTATTAGTATGAGTATGAGTATGAGTTTAAGTATGAGTATGAGTATGAGTATGTGCATGAGTATGAGTATGTTTATGAGTATGAGTATGAGTATTAGTATGAGTATAAGTATGAGAATGAGTATGAGTGTGAGTATGAGAATGAGTATGAGTATGTGTATGAGTATGAGTATGAGTATGAGTATGAGTATGAGTATGAGTATGAGTATGAGTATAAGTATGAGAATGAGTATGAGTGTGAGTATGAGAATGAGTATGAGTATGTGTATGAGTATGAGTATGAGTATGAGTGTGAGTATGAGTATGAGTATGAGTATGAGTATGAATATGAGTATGAGTATGAGTATAAGTATTAGTATGAGTATGAGTACGAGTATTAGTATGAGTATGAGTATGAGTATGAGTTTAAGTATGAGTATGAGTATGAGTATGTGCATGAGTATGAGTATGTTTATGAGTATGAGTATGAGTATTAGTATGAGTACAAGTATGAGAATGAGTATGAGTGTGAGTATGAGAATGAGTATGAGTATGTGTATGAGTATGAGTATGAGTATGAGTATGAGTATGAGTATGAGTATGAGTATGAGTATGAGTATGAGTATGAGTATGAGTATGAGTATGAGTATGAGTATGAGTATGAGTATGAGTATGAGTATGAGTATGAGTATGAGTATGAGTATGAGTATGAGTATGAGTATGAGTATGAGTATGAGTATGAGTATGAGTATGAGTATAAGTATGAGTATGAGTATGAGTATGAGTATAAGTATTAGTATGAGTATGAGTACGAGTATTAGTATGAGTATGAGTATGAGTATGAGTTTAAGTATGAGTATGAGTATGAGTATGAGTATGAGTATGAGTATGAGTATGAGTATGAGTATGAGGATGAGTATGAGTATAAGTATGAGTATGTGTATGAGTATGAGTATGAGTATGAGTATGAGTATGAGTATGAGTATGAGTATGAGTATGAGTATGAGTATGAGTATGAGTATGAGTATGAGTATGAGTATAAGTATGAGTATGAGTATGAGTATGAGTATAAGTATTAGTATGAGTATGAGTACGAGTATTAGTATGAGTATGAGTATGAGTACGAGTATTAGTATGAGTATGAGTATGAGTATGAGTATGAGTATGAGCATGAGCATGAGCATGAGTATGAGTATGAGTGTGAGTATGAGTATGAGTATGAGTATGAATATGAGTATGAGTATGATTATAAGTATTAGTATGAGTATGAGTACGAGTATTAGTATGAGTATGAGTATGAGTATGAGTTTAAGAATGAGTATGAGTACGAGTATGTGCATGAGTATGAGTATGTGTATGAGTATGAGTATGAGTATGAGTATGAGTATGAGTATAAGTATGAGAATGAGTATGAGTGTGAGTATGAGAATGAGTATGAGTATGTGTATGAGTATGAGTATGAGTATGAGTGTGAGTATGAGTATGAGTATGAGTATGAGTATGAATATGAGTATGAGTATGAGTATAAGTATTAGTATGAGTATGAGTACGAGTATTAGTATGAGTATGAGTATGAGTATGATTTTAAGTATGAGTATGAGTATGAGTATGTGCATGAGTATGAGTATGTGTATGAGTATGAGTATGAGTATTAGTATGAGTATAAGTATGAGAATGAGTATGAGTGTGAGTATGAGAATGAGTATGAGTATGAGTATGAGTATGGGTATGAGTATGAGTATGAGTATGAGTATGAGTATAAGTATTAGTATGAGTATGAGTACGAGTATTAGTATGAGTATGAGTATGAGTATGAGTATGAGTTTAAGTATGAGTATGAGTACGAGTATGCGTATGAATATGAGTATGAGTATGAGTATGAGTATGAGTATGGGTATGAGTATGAGTATGAGTATGAGTATGAGTATAAGTATGAGCATGAGCATGAGTATGAGTATGAGTATGAGTATGAGTAAGAGTATGAGTATGAGTATGAGTATAAGTATGAGTATGAGTATGAGTATTAGTATGAGTATGAGTATAAGTATTAGTATGAGTATGAGTTAGAGTATGAGTATGTGTATGAGTATGAGTATGAGTATGAGTATGAGTATGAGTATGAGTATGACTATGAGTATGAGTATGACTATGACTATGACTATGAGAATGAGTATGAGTATGAGTATTAGTATGAATATGAGTATGAGTATGAGTGTGAGTATGAGTATGAGTATGAGTATGAGTATGAGTATGTGTATGAGTATGAGTATGAGTATGAGTATGAGTTAGAGTATGAGTATGTGTATGAGTATGAGTATGAGTATGAGTATGAGTATGAGTATGAGTATGAGTATGAGTATGAGTATGAGTATGAGTATGAGCATGAGCATGAGCATGAGTATGAGTATGAGTGTGAGTATGAGTATGAGTATGAGTATGAGTATGAGTATAAGTATGAGAATGAGTATGAGTGTGAGTATGAGAATGAGTATGAGTATGTGTATGAGTATGAGTTTGAGTATGAGTATGAGTATTAGTATGAGTATGAGTATGAGTATGAGTATGAGTATGAGTATGAGTATGAGTATAAGTATGAGAATGAGTATGAGTGTGAGTATGAGAATGAGTATGAGTATGTGTATGAGTATGAGTATGAGTATGAGTGTGAGTATGAGTATGAGTATGAGTATGAGTATGAATATGAGTATGAGTATGAGTATAAGTATTAGTATGAGTATGAGTACGAGTATTAGTATGAGTATGAGTATGAGTATGAGTTTAAGTATGAGTATGAGTATGAGTATGTGCATGAGTATGAGTATGTGTATGAGTATGAGTATGAGTATTAGTATGAGTATAAGTATGAGAATGAGTATGAGTGTGAGTATGAGAATGAGTATGAGTATGTGTATGAGTATGAGTGTGAGTATGAGAATGAGTATGAGTATGTGTATGAGTATGAGTATGAGTATGAGTATGAGTATGAGTATGAGTATGAGTATGAGTATGAGTATGAGTATGAGTATGAGTATGAGTATGAGTATGAGTATGAGTATGAGTATGAGTATGAGTATGAGTATGAGTATGAGTATGAGTATGAGTATGAGTATGAGTATGAGTATGAGTATGAGTATGAGTATAAGTATGAGTATGAGTATGAGTATGAGTATAAGTATTAGTATGAGTATGAGTACGAGTATTAGTATGAGTATGAGTATGAGTTTAAGTATGAGTATGAGTATGAGTATGAGTATGAGTATGAGTATGAGTATGAGTATGAGGATGAGTATGAGTATAAGTATGAGTATGTGTATGAGTATGAGTATGAGTATGAGTATGAGTATGAGTATGAGTTAGAGTATGAGTATGTGTATGAGTATGAGTATGAGTATGAGTATGAGTGTGAGTGCGAATGTGAGTATGAGTATGAGTATGAGTATGAGTATGTGTATGAGTATGAGTATGAGTATGAGTATGACTATGAGTATGAGGATGAGTATGAGTATGAGTATGAGTATGAGTATGAGTATGAGTATGAGTATGAGTATGAGTATGAGTATAAGTATTAGTATGAGTATGAGTACAAGTATTAGTATGAGTATGAGTATGAGTATGAGTATGAGTTTAAGTATGAGTATGAGTACGAGTATGCGTATGAATATGAGTATGAGTATGAGTATGAGTATGAGTATGAGTATGAGTATGAGTATAAGTATGAGAATGAGTATGAGTGTGAGTATGAGAATGAGTATGAGTATGTGTATGAGTATGAGTTTGAGTATGAGTATGAGTATGAGTATGAGTATGAGTATGAGTATGAGTATGAGTATGTGTATGAGTATGAGTATGAGTATGAGTATGAGTATGAGTATGAGTATGAGTATGAGTATGAGTATGAGTATGAGTTTAAGTATGAGTCTGAGTACGAGTATGCGTATGAATATGAGTATGAGTACGAGTATGGGTATGAGTATGAGTATGAGAATGAGTATGAGTATGAGTATGAGTATGAGTATGAGTGTGAGTATGAGTATGAGTATGAGTATGAGTATGAGTATGAGAATGAGTATGAGTATGAGTATGAGAATGAGTATGAGTATGAGTATGAGTATGAGCATGAGCATGAGCATGAGTATGAGTTTAAGTATGAGTATGAGTATGAGTATGTGTATGAGTATAAGTATGAGTATGAGTATGAGTATGAGTATGAGTATGAGTATGACTATGAGTATGAGTATGACTATGACTATGACTATGACTATGAGTATGAGTATGAGTATGAGTATGAGTATGAGTATGAGTGTGAGTATGAGTATGAGTATGAGTATGAGTATGAGTATGAGTATGAGTATGAGTATGAGTATGAGTATGAGAATGAGTATGAGTATGAGTATGAGTATAAGTATGAGCATGAGCATGAGTATGAGTATGAGTATGAGTATGAGTATGAGTATGAGTATGAGTATAAGTATGAGTATGAGTATGAGTATGAGTATGAGTATGAGTATGAGTATGAGTGTGAGTGTGAGTGCGAATGTGAGTATGAGTATGAGTATGAGTATGAGTATGAGTATGAGTATGAGTATGAGTATGTGTATGAGTATGAGTATGAGTATGACTATGAGTATGAGTATGAGTATGAGTATGAGTATGAGTATGAGTATGAGTATGAGTATGAGTATGAGTATGAGTATGAGTATGAGTATGACTATGAGAATGAGTATGACTATGACTATGACTATGAGAATGAGTATGAGTATGAGTATGAGTATGAGTGTGAGTATGAGTATGAGTATGAGTATGAGTATGAGTATGAGTATGAGTATGAGTATGAGTATGAGTATAAGTATTAGTATGAGTATGAGTACGAGTATTAGTATGAGTATGAGTATGAGTATGAGTATGAGTTTAAGTATGAGTATGAGTACGAGTATGCGTATGAATATGAGTATGAGTATGAGTATGAGTATGAGTATGAGTATGAGTATGAGTATAAGTATGAGAATGAGTATGAGTGTGAGTATGAGAATGAGTATGAGTATGAGTATGAGTATGAGTATGAGTATGAGTATGAGTATAAGTATTAGTATGAGTATGAGTACGAGTATTAGTATGAGTATGAGTATGAGTATGAGTTTAAGTATGAGTATGAGTACGAGTATGCGTATGAATATGAGTATGAGTATGAGTATGAGTATGAGTATGAGTATGAGTATGAGTATAAGTATGAGAATGAGTATGAGTGTGAGTATGAGAATGAGTATGAGTATGTGTATGAGTATGAGTTTGAGTATGAGTATGAGTATGAGTATGAGTATGAGTATGAGTATGAGTATGAGTATGTGTATGAGTATGAGTATGAGTATGAGTATGAGTATGAGTATGAGTATGAGTATGAGTATGAGTATGAGTTTAAGTATGAGTCTGAGTACGAGTATGCGTATGAATATGAGTATGAGTACGAGTATGGGTATGAGTATGAGTATGAGAATGAGTATGAGTATGAGTATGAGTATGAGTATGAGTGTGAGTATGAGTATGAGTATGAGTATGAGTATGAGTATGAGAATGAGTATGAGTATGAGTATGAGAATGAGTATGAGTATGAGTATGAGTATGAGCATGAGCATGAGCATGAGTATGAGTTTAAGTATGAGTATGAGTATGAGTATGTGTATGAGTATAAGTATGAGTATGAGTATGAGTATGAGTATGAGTATGAGTATGACTATGAGTATGAGTATGACTATGACTATGACTATGACTATGAGTATGAGTATGAGTATGAGTATGAGTATGAGTATGAGTGTGAGTATGAGTATGAGTATGAGTATGAGTATGAGTATGAGTATGAGTATGAGTATGAGTATGAGTATGAGAATGAGTATGAGTATGAGTATGAGTATGAGTATGAGTATGAGTATGAGTATGACTATGAGAATGAGTATGACTATGACTATGACTATGAGAATGAGTATGAGTATGAGTATGAGTATGAGTGTGAGTATGAGTATGAGTATGAGTATGAGTATGAGTATGAGTATGAGTATGAGTATGAGTATGAGTATAAGTATTAGTATGAGTATGAGTACGAGTATTAGTATGAGTATGAGTATGAGTATGAGTATGAGTTTAAGTATGAGTATGAGTACGAGTATGCGTATGAATATGAGTATGAGTATGAGTATGAGTATGAGTATGAGTATGAGTATGAGTATAAGTATGAGAATGAGTATGAGTGTGAGTATGAGAATGAGTATGAGTATGAGTATGAGTATGAGTATGAGTATGAGTATGAGTATAAGTATTAGTATGAGTATGAGTACGAGTATTAGTATGAGTATGAGTATGAGTATGAGTTTAAGTATGAGTATGAGTACGAGTATGCGTATGAATATGAGTATGAGTATGAGTATGAGTATGAGTATGAGTATGAGTATGAGTATAAGTATGAGAATGAGTATGAGTGTGAGTATGAGAATGAGTATGAGTATGTGTATGAGTATGAGTTTGAGTATGAGTATGAGTATGAGTATGAGTATGAGTATGAGTATGAGTATGAGTATGTGTATGAGTATGAGTATGAGTATGAGTATGAGTATGAGTATGAGTATGAGTATGAGTATGAGTATGAGTTTAAGTATGAGTCTGAGTACGAGTATGCGTATGAATATGAGTATGAGTACGAGTATGGGTATGAGTATGAGTATGAGAATGAGTATGAGTATGAGTATGAGTATGAGTATGAGTGTGAGTATGAGTATGAGTATGAGTATGAGTATGAGTATGACTATGAGTATGAGTATGACTATGACTATGACTATGACTATGAGTATGAGTATGAGTATGAGTATGAGTATGAGTATGAGTGTGAGTATGAGTATGAGTATGAGTATGAGTATGAGTATGAGTATGAGTATGAGTATGAGTATGAGTATGAGTATGAGTATGAGTATGAGTATGAGTATGAGTATGAGTATGAGTATGAGTATAAGTATGAGTATGAGTATGAGTATGAGTATAAGTATTAGTATGAGTATGAGTACGAGTATTAGTATGAGTATGAGTATGAGTATGAGTTTAAGTATGAGTATGAGTATGAGTATGAGTATGAGTATGAGTATGAGTATGAGTATGAGTATGAGGATGAGTATGAGTATAAGTATGAGTATGTGTATGAGTATGAGTATGAGTATGAGTATGAGTATGAGTATGAGTATGAGTATGAGTATGAGTATGAGTATGAGTATGAGTATGAGTATGAGTATGAGTATGAGTATAAGTATGAGTATGAGTATGAGTATGAGTATGAGTATAAGTATTAGTATGAGTATGAGTACGAGTATTAGTATGAGTATGAGTATGAGTACGAGTATTAGTATGAGTATGAGTATGAGTATGAGTATGAGTATGAGCATGAGCATGAGCATGAGTATGAGTATGAGTGTGAGTATGAGTATGAGTATGAGTATGAATATGAGTATGAGTATGATTATAAGTATTAGTATGAGTATGAGTACGAGTATTAGTATGAGTATGAGTATGAGTATGAGTTTAAGAATGAGTATGAGTACGAGTATGTGCATGAGTATGAGTATGTGTATGAGTATGAGTATGAGTATGAGTATGAGTATGAGTATAAGTATGAGAATGAGTATGAGTGTGAGTATGAGAATGAGTATGAGTATGTGTATGAGTATGAGTATGAGTATGAGTGTGAGTATGAGTATGAGTATGAGTATGAGTATGAATATGAGTATGAGTATGAGTATAAGTATTAGTATGAGTATGAGTACGAGTATTAGTATGAGTATGAGTATGAGTATGATTTTAAGTATGAGTATGAGTATGAGTATGTGCATGAGTATGAGTATGTGTATGAGTATGAGTATGAGTATTAGTATGAGTATAAGTATGAGAATGAGTATGAGTGTGAGTATGAGAATGAGTATGAGTATGAGTATGAGTATGAGTATGAGTATGAGTATGAGTATGAGTATGAGTATAAGTATTAGTATGAGTATGAGTACGAGTATTAGTATGAGTATGAGTATGAGTATGAGTATGAGTTTAAGTATGAGTATGAGTACGAGTATGCGTATGAATATGAGTATGAGTATGAGTATGAGTATGAGTATGGGTATGAGTATGAGTATGAGTATGAGTATGAGTATAAGTATGAGCATGAGCATGAGTATGAGTATGAGTATGAGTATGAGTAAGAGTATGAGTATGAGTATGAGTATAAGTATGAGTATGAGTATGAGTATGAGTATGAGTATGAGTATAAGTATTAGTATGAGTATGAGTTAGAGTATGAGTATGTGTATGAGTATGAGTATGAGTATGAGTATGAGTATGAGTATGAGTATGACTATGAGTATGAGTATGACTATGACTATGACTATGAGAATGAGTATGAGTATGAGTATTAGTATGAATATGAGTATGAGTATGAGTGTGAGTATGAGTATGAGTATGAGTATGAGTATGAGTATGTGTATGAGTATGAGTATGAGTATGAGTATGAGTTAGAGTATGAGTATGTGTATGAGTATGAGTATGAGTATGAGTATGAGTATGAGTATGAGTATGAGTATGAGTATGAGTATGAGTATGAGTATGAGCATGAGCATGAGCATGAGTATGAGTATGAGTGTGAGTATGAGTATGAGTATGAGTATGAGTATGAGTATAAGTATGAGAATGAGTATGAGTGTGAGTATGAGAATGAGTATGAGTATGTGTATGAGTATGAGTTTGAGTATGAGTATGAGTATGAGTATGAGTATGAGTATGAGTATGAGTATGAGTATGAGTATGAGTATGAGTATAAGTATGAGAATGAGTATGAGTGTGAGTATGAGAATGAGTATGAGTATGTGTATGAGTATGAGTATGAGTATGAGTGTGAGTATGAGTATGAGTATGAGTATGAGTATGAATATGAGTATGAGTATGAGTATAAGTATTAGTATGAGTATGAGTACGAGTATTAGTATGAGTATGAGTATGAGTATGAGTTTAAGTATGAGTATGAGTATGAGTATGTGCATGAGTATGAGTATGTGTATGAGTATGAGTATGAGTATTAGTATGAGTATAAGTATGAGAATGAGTATGAGTGTGAGTATGAGAATGAGTATGAGTATGTGTATGAGTATGAGTGTGAGTATGAGAATGAGTATGAGTATGTGTATGAGTATGAGTATGAGTATGAGTATGAGTATGAGTATGAGTATGAGTATGAGTATGAGTATGAGTATGAGTATGAGTATGAGTATGAGTATGAGTATGAGTATGAGTATGAGTATGAGTATGAGTATGAGTATGAGTATGAGTATGAGTATGAGTATGAGTATGAGTATGAGTATGAGTATGAGTATAAGTATGAGTATGAGTATGAGTATGAGTATAAGTATTAGTATGAGTATGAGTACGAGTATTAGTATGAGTATGAGTATGAGTTTAAGTATGAGTATGAGTATGAGTATGAGTATGAGTATGAGTATGAGTATGAGTATGAGGATGAGTATGAGTATAAGTATGAGTATGTGTATGAGTATGAGTATGAGTATGAGTATGAGTATGAGTATGAGTTAGAGTATGAGTATGTGTATGAGTATGAGTATGAGTATGAGTATGAGTGTGAGTGCGAATGTGAGTATGAGTATGAGTATGAGTATGAGTATGTGTATGAGTATGAGTATGAGTATGAGTATGACTATGAGTATGAGGATGAGTATGAGTATGAGTATGAGTATGAGTATGTGTATGAGTATGAGTATGAGTATGAGTATGAGTATAAGTATTAGTATGAGTATGAGTACAAGTATTAGTATGAGTATGAGTATGAGTATGAGTATGAGTTTAAGTATGAGTATGAGTACGAGTATGCGTATGAATATGAGTATGAGTATGAGTATGAGTATGAGTATGAGTATGAGTATGAGTATAAGTATGAGAATGAGTATGAGTGTGAGTATGAGAATGAGTATGAGTATGTGTATGAGTATGAGTTTGAGTATGAGTATGAGTATGAGTATGAGTATGAGTATGAGTATGAGTATGAGTATGTGTATGAGTATGAGTATGAGTATGAGTATGAGTATGAGTATGAGTATGAGTATGAGTATGAGTATGAGTATGAGTTTAAGTATGAGTCTGAGTACGAGTATGCGTATGAATATGAGTATGAGTACGAGTATGGGTATGAGTATGAGTATGAGAATGAGTATGAGTATGAGTATGAGTATGAGTATGAGTGTGAGTATGAGTATGAGTATGAGTATGAGTATGAGTATGAGAATGAGTATGAGTATGAGTATGAGAATGAGTATGAGTATGAGTATGAGTATGAGCATGAGCATGAGCATGAGTATGAGTTTAAGTATGAGTATGAGTATGAGTATGTGTATGAGTATAAGTATGAGTATGAGTATGAGTATGAGTATGAGTATGAGTATGACTATGAGTATGAGTATGACTATGACTATGACTATGACTATGAGTATGAGTATGAGTATGAGTATGAGTATGAGTATGAGTGTGAGTATGAGTATGAGTATGAGTATGAGTATGAGTATGAGTATGAGTATGAGTATGAGTATGAGAATGAGTATGAGTATGAGTATGAGTATAAGTATGAGCATGAGCATGAGTATGAGTATGAGTATGAGTATGAGTATGAGTATGAGTATGAGTATAAGTATGAGTATGAGTATGAGTATGAGTATGAGTATGAGTATGAGTATGAGTGTGAGTGTGAGTGCGAATGTGAGTATGAGTATGAGTATGAGTATGAGTATGAGTATGAGTATGAGTATGAGTATGTGTATGAGTATGAGTATGAGTATGACTATGAGTATGAGTATGAGTATGAGTATGAGTATGAGTATGAGTATGAGTATGAGTATGAGTATGAGTATGAGTATGAGTATGAGTATGAGTATGACTATGAGAATGAGTATGACTATGACTATGACTATGAGAATGAGTATGAGTATGAGTATGAGTATGAGTGTGAGTATGAGTATGAGTATGAGTATGAGTATGAGTATGAGTATGAGTATGAGTATGAGTATGAGTATAAGTATTAGTATGAGTATGAGTACGAGTATTAGTATGAGTATGAGTATGAGTATGAGTATGAGTTTAAGTATGAGTATGAGTACGAGTATGCGTATGAATATGAGTATGAGTATGAGTATGAGTATGAGTATGAGTATGAGTATGAGTATAAGTATGAGAATGAGTATGAGTGTGAGTATGAGAATGAGTATGAGTATGAGTATGAGTATGAGTATGAGTATGAGTATGAGTATAAGTATTAGTATGAGTATGAGTACGAGTATTAGTATGAGTATGAGTATGAGTATGAGTATGAGTTTAAGTATGAGTATGAGTACGAGTATGCGTATGAATATGAGTATGAGTATGAGTATGAGTATGAGTATGAGTATGAGTATGAGTATAAGTATGAGAATGAGTATGAGTGTGAGTATGAGAATGAGTATGAGTATGTGTATGAGTATGAGTTTGAGTATGAGTATGAGTATGAGTATGAGTATGAGTATGAGTATGAGTATGAGTATGTGTATGAGTATGAGTATGAGTATGAGTATGAGTATGAGTATGAGTATGAGTATGAGTATGAGTATGAGTTTAAGTATGAGTCTGAGTACGAGTATGCGTATGAATATGAGTATGAGTACGAGTATGGGTATGAGTATGAGTATGAGAATGAGTATGAGTATGAGTATGAGTATGAGTATGAGTGTGAGTATGAGTATGAGTATGAGTATGAGTATGAGTATGAGAATGAGTATGAGTATGAGTATGAGAATGAGTATGAGTATGAGTATGAGTATGAGCATGAGCATGAGCATGAGTATGAGTTTAAGTATGAGTATGAGTATGAGTATGTGTATGAGTATAAGTATGAGTATGAGTATGAGTATGAGTATGAGTATGAGTATGACTATGAGTATGAGTATGACTATGACTATGACTATGACTATGAGTATGAGTATGAGTATGAGTATGAGTATGAGTATGAGTGTGAGTATGAGTATGAGTATGAGTATGAGTATGAGTATGAGTATGAGTATGAGTATGAGTATGAGTATGAGTATGAGTATGAGTATGAGTATGAGTATAAGTATGAGCATGAGCATGAGTATGAGTATGAGTATGAGTATGAGTATGAGTATGAGTATGAGTATAAGTATGAGTATGAGTATGAGTATGAGTATGAGTATGAGTATGAGTATGAGTGTGAGTGTGAGTGCGAATGTGAGTATGAGTATGAGTATGAGTATGAGTATGAGTATGAGTATGAGTATGAGTATGTGTATGAGTATGAGTATGAGTATGACTATGAGTATGAGTATGAGTATGAGTATGAGTATGAGTATGAGTATGAGTATGAGTATGAGTATGAGTATGAGTATGAGTATGAGTATGAGTATGACTATGAGAATGAGTATGACTATGACTATGACTATGAGAATGAGTATGAGTATGAGTATGAGTATGAGTGTGAGTATGAGTATGAGTATGAGTATGAGTATGAGTATGAGTATGAGTATGAGTATGAGTATGAGAATGAGTATGAGTATGAGTATGAGTATGAGTATGAGTATGAGCATGAGCATGAACATGAGTATGAGTATGAGTGTGAGTATGAGTATGAGTATGAGTATGAATATGAGTATGAGTATGAGTATGAGTATGAGTATGAGTATGAGTATGAGTATGAGTATGAGGATAAGTATTAGTATGAGTATGAGTACGAGTATTAGTATGAGTATGAGTATGAGTTTAAGTATGAGTATGAGTACGAGTATGCGTATGAATATGAGTATGAGAATGAGTATGAGTATGAGTATGAGTATGAGTATGAGTATGAGTATGAGTATGAGTATGAGTATGAGTATGAGTACGAGTACGAGTACGAGTATGCGTATGAGTTTGAGTATGTGTATGAGTATGAGTATGAGTATGAGTATGAGTATGAGTATGAGTATGAGTATGAGTTTAAGTATGAGTATGAGTTTAAGTATGAGTATGAGTATGAGTATGCGTATGAGTATGAGTATGAGTATGAGCATGAGCATGAGCATGAGCGTGAGCGTGAGAATAAGCATGAGTATGAGTTTAAGTATGAGTATGAGTACGAGTATGCGTATGAATATGAGTATGAGTATGAGTATGAGTATGGGTATGAGTATGAGTATGAGTATGAGTATAAGTATGAGCTTGAGCATGAGTATGAGTATGAGTATGAGTATGAGTATGAGTATGAGTATGAGTATGAGTATGAGTATGAGTATGGGTATGAGTATAAGTATGAGTATGAGTATGAGTATGAGTATGAGTATGAGTATAAGTATTAGTATGAGTATGAGTACGAGTATTAGTATGAGTATGAGTATGAGTATGAGTTTAAGTATGAGTATGAGTATGAGTATGTGCATGTGTATGAGTATGTGTATGAGTATGAGTATGAGTATGAGTATGAGTATGAGTATGAGTATGAGTATAAGTATGAGAATGAGTATGAGTGTGAGTATGAGAATGAGTATGAGTATGTGTATGAGTATGAGTCTGAGTATGAGTATGAGTATGAGCTTGAGCATGAGTATGAGTATGAGTATGAGTATGAGTATGAGTATGAGTATGAGTATGAGTATGAGCATGAGTATGAGTATGAGTATAAGTATGAGTATGAGTATGAGTATGAGTATGAGTATGAGTATAAGTATTAGTATGAGTATGAGTACGAGTATTAGTATGACTATGACTATGAGAATGAGTATGAGTATGAGTATTAGTATGAATATGAGTATGAGTATGAGTGTGAGTATGAGTATGAGTATGAGTATGAGTATGAGTATGTGTATGAGTATGAGTATGAGTATGAGTATGAGTTAGAGTATGAGTATGTGTATGAGTATGAGTATGAGTATGAGTATGAGTATGAGTATGAGTATGAGTATGAGTATGAGTATGAGTATGAGTATGAGCATGAGTATGAGTATGAGTATGAGTATGAGTATGAGTATGAGTATGAGTATGAGTATGAGTATGAGTATGAGTATGAGTATGAGTATAAGTATTAGTATGAGTATGAGTACGAGTATTAGTATGAGTATGAGTATGAGTATGAGTATGAGTTTAAGTATGAGTATGAGTACGAGTATGCGTATGAATATGAGTATGAGTATGAGTATGAGTATGGGTATGAGTATGAGTATGAGTATGAGTATAAGTATGAGCATGAGCATGAGTATGAGTATGAGTATGAGTATGAGTAAGAGTAAGAGTATGAGTATGAGTATGAGTATAAGTATGAGTATGAGTATGAGTATGAGTATGAGTATGAGTATGAGTATAAGTATTAGTATGAGTATGAGTTAGAGTATGAGTATGTGTATGAGTATGAGTATGAGTATGAGTATGAGTATGAGTATGAGTATGAGTATGACTATGAGTATGAGTATGACTATGACTATGACTATGAGAATGAGTATGAGTATGAGTATTAGTATGAATATGAGTATGAGTATGAGTGTGAGTATGAGTATGAGTATGAGTATGAGTATGTGTATGAGTATGAGTATGAGTATGAGTATGAGTAAGAGTATGAGTATGAGTATGAGTATAAGTATGAGTATGAGTATGAGTATGAGTATGAGTATGAGTATAAGTATTAGTATGAGTATGAGTTAGAGTATGAGTATGTGTATGAGTATGAGTATGAGTATGAGTATGAGTATGAGTATGAGTATGAGTATGAGTATGACTATGAGTATGAGTATGACTATGACTATGACTATGAGAATGAGTATGAGTATGAGTATTAGTATGAATATGAGTATGAGTATGAGTGTGAGTATGAGTATGAGTATGAGTATGAGTATGAGTATGTGTATGAGTATGAGTATGAGTATGAGTATGAGAATGAGTATGAGTATGAGTATGAGTATGAGTATGAGCATGAGCATGAGCATGAGTATGAGTATGAGTATGAGTATGAGTATGAGTATAAGTATTAGTATGAGTATGAGTTAGAGTATGAGTATGTGTATGAGTATGAGTATGAGTATGAGTATGAGTATGAGTATGAGTATGAGTATGAGTATGAGTATGAGTATGAGTATGAGCATGAGCATGAGCATGAGTATGAGTATGAGTGTGAGTATGAGTATGAGTATGAGTATGAGTATAAGTATGAGAATGAGTATGAGTGTGAGTATGAGAATGAGTATGAGTATGTGTATGAGTATGAGTTTGAGTATGAGTATGAGTATGAGTATGAGTATGAGTATGAGTATGAGTATGAGTATGTGTATGAGTATGAGTATGAGTATGAGTATGAGTATGAGTATGAGTATGAGGATGAGTATGAGTATGAGTATGAGTTAGAGTATGAGTATGTGTATGAGTATGAGTATGAGTATGAGTATGAGTATGAGTATGAGTATGAGTATGACTATGAGTATGAGTATGACTATGACTATGACTATGAGAATGAGTATGAGTATGAGTATTAGTATGAATATGAGTATGAGTATGAGTGTGAGTATGAGTATGAGTATGAGTATGAGTATGAGTATGTGTATGAGTATGAGTATGAGTATGAGTATGAGAATGAGTATGAGTATGAGTATGAGTATGAGTATGAGCATGAGCATGAGCATGAGTATGAGTATGAGTATGAGTATGAGTATGAGTATAAGTATTAGTATGAGTATGAGTTAGAGTATGAGTATGTGTATGAGTATGAGTATGAGTATGAGTATGAGTATGAGTATGAGTATGAGTATGAGTATGAGTATGAGTATGAGTATGAGCATGAGCATGAGCATGAGTATGAGTATGAGTGTGAGTATGAGTATGAGTATGAGTATGAGTATAAGTATGAGAATGAGTATGAGTGTGAGTATGAGAATGAGTATGAGTATGAGTATGAGTATGAGTATGAGTATGAGTATGTGTATGAGTATGAGTATGAGTATGAGTATGAGTATGAGTATAAGTATGAGAATGAGTATGAGTGTGAGTATGAGAATGAGTATGAGTATGTGTATGAGTATGAGTATGAGTATGAGTATGAGTATGAGTATGAGTATGAGTATGAGTATGAGTATGAGTATGAGTATGAGTATGAGTATGAGTACGAGTATTAGTATGAGTATGAGTATGAGTTTAAGTATGAGTATGAGTATGATTATGAGTATGAGTATGAGTATGAGTATGAGTATGAGGATGAGTATGAGTATAAGTATGAGTATGTGTATGAGTATGAGTATGAGTATGAGTATGAGTATGAGTATGAGTATGAGTTAGAGTATGAGTATGTGTATGAGTATGAGTATGAGTATGAGTATGAGTATGAGTGTGAGTGCGAATGTGAGTATGAGTATGAGTATGAGTATGAGTATGAGTATGTGTATGAGTATGAGTATGAGTATGAGTATGACTATGAGTATGAGGATGAGTATGAGTATGAGTATGAGTATGAGTATGAGTATGACTATGAGTATGAGTATGACTATGACTATGACTATGACTATGAGAATGAGTATGAGTATGAGTATGAGTATTAGTATGAATATGAGTATGAGTATGAGTGTGAGTATGAGTATGAGTATGAGTATGAGTATGAGTATGAGTATGAGTATGAGTATGAGTATGATTATGTGTATGAGTATGAGTATGAGTATGAGTATGAGTATGAGAATGAGTATGAGTATGAGTATGAGTATGAGTATGAGTATGAGCATGAGCATGAGCATGAGTATGAGTATGAGTATGAGTATGAGTATGAGTATGAGTATGAGTATGAGTATGAGTATGAGTATGAGTATGAGTATGAGTATGAGTATGAGTATGAGTATTAGTATGAGTATGAGTACGAGTATTAGTATGAGTATGAGTATGAGTATGAGTATGAGTATGAGTATGAGTTTAAGTATGAGTATGAGTAGGAGTATGCGTATGAATATGAGTATGAGTATGAGTATGAGTATGGGTATGAGTATGAGTATGAGTATGAGTATAAGTATGAGCATGAGCATGAGTATGAGTATGAGTATGAGTATGAGTAAGAGTATGAGTATGAGTATGAGTATAAGTATGAGTATGAGTATGAGTATGAGTATGAGTATGAGTATAAGTATTAGTATGAGTATGAGTTACAGTATGAGTATGTGTATGAGTATGAGTATGAGTATGAGTATGAGTATGAGTATGAGTATGAGTATGAGTATGAGTATGACTATGACTATGACTATGAGAATGAGTATGAGTATGAGTATTAGTATGAATATGAGTATGAGTATGAGTGTGAGTATGAGTATGAGTATGAGTATGAGTATGAGTATGAGTATGAGTATGTGTATGAGTATGAGTATGAGTATGAGTATGAGTAAGAGTATGAGTATGAGTATGGGTATAAGTATGAGTATGAGTATGAGTATGAGTATGAGTATGAGTATGAGTATGAGTATAAGTATTAGTATGAGTATGAGTTAGAGTATGAGTATGTGTATGAGTATGAGTATGAGTATGAGTATGAGTATGAGTATGAGTATGAGTATGACTATGAGTATGAGTATGACTATGACTATGACTATGAGAATGAGTATGAGTATGAGTATTAGTATGAATATGAGTATGAGTATGAGTGTGAGTATGAGTATGAGTATGAGTATGAGTATGAGTATGTGTATGAGTATGAGTATGAGTATGAGTATGAGAATGAGTATGAGTATGAGTATGAGTATGAGTATGAGCATGAGCATGAGCATGAGTATGAGTATGAGTATGAGTATGAGTATGAGTATAAGTATTAGTATGAGTATGAGTTAGAGTATGAGTATGTGTATGAGTATGAGTATGAGTATGAGTATGAGTATGAGTATGAGTATGAGTATGAGTATGAGTATGAGTATGAGTATGAGCATGAGCATGAGCATGAGTATGAGTATGAGTGTGAGTATGAGTATGAGTGTGAGTATGAGTATAAGTATGAGAATGAGTATGAGTGTGAGTATGAGAATGAGTATGAGTATGTGTATGAGTATGAGTTTGAGTATGAGTATGAGTATGAGTATGAGTATGAGTATGAGTATGAGTATGAGTATGAGTATGAGTATGTGTATGAGTATGAGTATGAGTATGAGTATGAGTATGAGTATGAGTATGAGGATGAGTATGAGTATGAGTATGAGTATGAGTTTAAGTATGAGTCTGAGTACGAGTATGCGTATGAATATGAGTATGAGTATGAGTATGGGTATGAGTATGAGTATGAGTATGAGTATGAGTATGAGTATGAGTATGAGTATGAGTATGATTATGTGTATGAGTATGAGTATGAGTATGAGTATGAGTATGAGAATGAGTATGAGTATGAGTATGAGTATGAGTATGAGTATGAGCATGAGCATGAGCATGAGTATGAGTATGAGTATGAGTATGAGTATGAGTATGAGTATGAGTATGAGTATGAGTATGAGTATGAGTATGAGTATGAGTATGAGTATGAGTATGAGTATTAGTATGAGTATGAGTACGAGTATTAGTATGAGTATGAGTATGAGTATGAGTATGAGTATGAGTATGAGTTTAAGTATGAGTATGAGTAGGAGTATGCGTATGAATATGAGTATGAGTATGAGTATGAGTATGGGTATGAGTATGAGTATGAGTATGAGTATAAGTATGAGCATGAGCATGAGTATGAGTATGAGTATGAGTATGAGTAAGAGTATGAGTATGAGTATGAGTATAAGTATGAGTATGAGTATGAGTATGAGTATGAGTATGAGTATAAGTATTAGTATGAGTATGAGTTACAGTATGAGTATGTGTATGAGTATGAGTATGAGTATGAGTATGAGTATGAGTATGAGTATGAGTATGAGTATGAGTATGAGTATGACTATGACTATGACTATGAGAATGAGTATGAGTATGAGTATTAGTATGAATATGAGTATGAGTATGAGTGTGAGTATGAGTATGAGTATGAGTATGAGTATGAGTATGAGTATGTGTATGAGTATGAGTATGAGTATGAGTATGAGTAAGAGTATGAGTATGAGTATGAGTATAAGTATGAGTATGAGTATGAGTATGAGTATGAGTATGAGTATGAGTATGAGTATAAGTATTAGTATGAGTATGAGTTAGAGTATGAGTATGTGTATGAGTATGAGTATGAGTATGAGTATGAGTATGAGTATGAGTATGAGTATGACTATGAGTATGAGTATGACTATGACTATGACTATGAGAATGAGTATGAGTATGAGTATTAGTATGAATATGAGTATGAGTATGAGTGTGAGTATGAGTATGAGTATGAGTATGAGTATGAGTATGTGTATGAGTATGAGTATGAGTATGAGTATGAGAATGAGTATGAGTATGAGTATGAGTATGAGTATGAGCATGAGCATGAGCATGAGTATGAGTATGAGTATGAGTATGAGTATGAGTATAAGTATTAGTATGAGTATGAGTTAGAGTATGAGTATGTGTATGAGTATGAGTATGAGTATGAGTATGAGTATGAGTATGAGTATGAGTATGAGTATGAGTATGAGTATGAGTATGAGCATGAGCATGAGCATGAGTATGAGTATGAGTGTGAGTATGAGTATGAGTGTGAGTATGAGTATAAGTATGAGAATGAGTATGAGTGTGAGTATGAGAATGAGTATGAGTATGTGTATGAGTATGAGTTTGAGTATGAGTATGAGTATGAGTATGAGTATGAGTATGAGTATGAGTATGAGTATGAGTATGAGTATGTGTATGAGTATGAGTATGAGTATGAGTATGAGTATGAGTATGAGTATGAGGATGAGTATGAGTATGAGTATGAGTATGAGTTTAAGTATGAGTCTGAGTACGAGTATGCGTATGAATATGAGTATGAGTATGAGTATGGGTATGAGTATGAGTATGAGTATGAGTATGAGTATGAGTATGAGTATGAGTATGAGTATGTGTATGAGTATGAGTATGAGTATGAGTATGAGTATAAGTATGAGAATGAGTATGAGTGTGAGTATGAGAAGGAGTATGAGTATGTGTATGAGTATGAGTATGAGTATGAGTATGAGTATGAGTATGAGTATGAGTATGAGTATGAGTATGAGTATGAGTATGAGTATGAGTATGAGTATGAGTATGAGTATGAGTATGAGTATGAGTATGAGTATGAGTATGAGTGTGAGTGTGAGTATGAGTATGAGTATGAGTATGAGTATGAGTATGAGAATGAGTATGAGTATGAGTATGAGAATGAGTATGAGTATGAGTATGAGTATGAGTATGAGCATGAGCATGAGCATGAGTATGAGTTTAAGTATGAGTATGAGTATGAGTATGTGTATGAGTATAAGTATGAGTATGAGTATGAGTATGAGTATGAGTATGAGTATGACTATGAGTATGAGTATGACTATGACTATGACTATGACTATGAGTATGAGTATGAGTATGAGTATGAGTATGAGTGTGAGTATGAGTATGAGTATGAGTATGAGTATGAGTATGAGTATGAGTATGAGAATGAGTATGAGTATGAGTATGAGTATAAGTATGAGCATGAGCATGAGTATGAGTATGAGTATGAGTATGAGTATGAGTATGAGTATGAGTATCAGTATAAGTATGAGTATGAGTATGAGTATGAGTATGAGTATGAGTATGAGTATGAGTATGAGTATGAGTGTGAGTGTGAGTGCGAATGTGAGTATGAGTATGAGTATGAGTATGAGTATGAGTATGTGTATGAGTATGAGTATGAGTATGACTATGAGTATGAGTATGAGTATGAGTATGAGTATGACCATGAGTATGAGTATGACTATGACTATGACTATGACTATGAGTATGAGTATGAGTATGAGTATGAGTATGAGTATGAGTATGAGTATGAGTATGAGTATGACTATGAGTATGAGTATGACTATGACTATGACTATGACTATGAGTATGAGTATGAGTATGACTATGAGTATGAGTATGACTATGACTATGACTATGACTATGAGTATGAGTATGAGTATGAGTATGAGTATGAGTATGAGTATGAGTATAAGTATGAGTATGAGTATGAGTATGAGTATGAGTATGAGTATAAGTATGAGTATGAGTATGAGTATGAGTATAAGTATTAGTATGAGTATGAGTACGAGTATTAGTATGAGTATGAGTATGAGTATGAGTTTAAGTATGAGTATGAGTATGAGTATGAGTATGAGTATGAGTATGAGTATGAGTATGAGTATGAGTAAGAGTATGAGTATGAGTATGAGTATGAGTATGTGTATGAGTATGAGTATGAGTATGAGTATGAGTATGAGTATGAGGATGAGTATGAGTATGAGTATGAGTATGAGTTTAAGTATGAGTCTGAGTACGAGTATGCGTATGAATATGAGTATGAGTATGAGTATGGGTATGAGTATGAGTATGAGTATGAGTATGAGTATGAGTATGAGTATGAGAATGAGTATGTGTATGAGTATGAGTATGAGTATGAGTATGAGTATAAGTATGAGTATAAGTATGAGTATGAGTATGAGTATGAGTATGAGTATGAGTATGAGTTTAAGTATGAGTATGAGTACGAGTATGCGTATGAATATGAGTATGAGTATGAGTATGAGTATAAGTATTAGTATGAGTATGAGTTACAGTATGAGTATGTGTATGAGTATGAGTATGAGTATGAGTATGAGTATGAGTATGAGTATGAGTATGAGTATGAGTATGACTATGACTATGACTATGAGAATGAGTATGAGTATGAGTATTAGTATGAATATGAGTATGAGTATGAGTGTGAGTATGAGTATGAGTATGAGAATGAGTATGAGTATGAGTATGTGTATGAGTATGAGTATGAGTATGAGTATGAGTAAGAGTATGAGTATGAGTATGAGTATAAGTATGAGTATGAGTATGAGTATGAGTATGAGTATGAGTATGAGTATGAGTATAAGTATTAGTATGAGTATGAGTTAGAGTATGAGTATGTGTATGAGTATGAGTATGAGTATGAGTATGAGTATGAGTATGAGTATGAGTATGACTATGAGTATGAGTATGACTATGACTATGACTATGAGAATGAGTATGAGTATGAGTATTAGTATGAATATGAGTATGAGTATGAGTGTGAGTATGAGTATGAGTATGAGTATGAGTATGAGTATGTGTATGAGTATGAGTATGAGTATGAGTATGAGAATGAGTATGAGTATGAGTATGAGTATGAGTATGAGCATGAGCATGAGCATGAGTATGAGTATGAGTATGAGTATGAGTATGAGTATAAGTATTAGTATGAGTATGAGTTAGAGTATGAGTATGTGTATGAGTATGAGTATGAGTATGAGTATGAGTATGAGTATGATTATGAGTATGAGTATGAGTATGAGTATGAGTATGAGTATGAGCATGAGCATGAGCATGAGTATGAGTATGAGTGTGAGTATGAGTATGAGTGTGAGTATGAGTATAAGTATGAGAATGAGTATGAGTGTGAGTATGAGAATGAGTATGAGTATGTGTATGAGTATGAGTTTGAGTATGAGTATGAGTATGAGTATGAGTATGAGTATGAGTATGAGTATGAGTATGAGTATGAGTATGTGTATGAGTATGAGTATGAGTATGAGTATGAGTATGAGTATGAGTATGAGGATGAGTATGAGTATGAGTATGAGTATGAGTTTAAGTATGAGTCTGAGTACGAGTATGCGTATGAATATGAGTATGAGTATGAGTATGGGTATGAGTATGAGTATGAGTATGAGTATGAGTATGAGTATGAGTATGAGTATGAGTATGTGTATGAGTATGAGTATGAGTATGAGTATGAGTATAAGTATGAGAATGAGTATGAGTGTGAGTATGAGAAGGAGTATGAGTATGTGTATGAGTATGAGTATGAGTATGAGTATGAGTATGAGTATGAGTATGAGTATGAGTATGAGTATGAGTATGAGTATGAGTATGAGTATGAGTATGAGTATGAGTATGAGTATGAGTATGAGTATGAGTATGAGTGTGAGTGTGAGTATGAGTATGAGTATGAGTATGAGTATGAGTATGAGAATGAGTATGAGTATGAGTATGAGAATGAGTATGAGTATGAGTATGAGTATGAGTATGAGCATGAGCATGAGCATGAGTATGAGTTTAAGTATGAGTATGAGTATGAGTATGTGTATGAGTATAAGTATGAGTATGAGTATGAGTATGAGTATGAGTATGAGTATGACTATGAGTATGAGTATGACTATGACTATGACTATGACTATGAGTATGAGTATGAGTATGAGTATGAGTATGAGTGTGAGTATGAGTATGAGTATGAGTATGAGTATGAGTATGAGTATGAGGATGAGTATGAGTATGAGTATGAGTATGAGTTTAAGTATGAGTCTGAGTACGAGTATGCGTATGAATATGAGTATGAGTATGAGTATGGGTATGAGTATGAGTATGAGTATGAGTATGAGTATGAGTATGAGTATGAGAATGAGTATGTGTATGAGTATGAGTATGAGTATGAGTATGAGTATAAGTATGAGAATGAGTATGAGTATGAGTATGAGTATGAGTATGAGTATGAGTATGAGTTTAAGTATGAGTATGAGTACGAGTATGCGTATGAATATGAGTATGAGTATGAGTATGAGTATGGGTATGAGTATGAGTATGAGTATGAGTATGAGTATAAGTATGAGCATGAGTATGTGTATGAGTATGAGTATGAGTATGAGTATGAGTATGAGTATGAGTATGAGTATGAGTATGACTATGAGTATGAGTATGACTATGACTATGACTATGAGAATGAGTATGAGTATGAGTATTAGTATGAATATGAGTATGAGTATGAGTGTGAGTATGAGTATGAGTATGAGTATGAGTATGAGTATGTGTATGAGTATGAGTATGAGTATGAGTATGAGAATGAGTATGAGTATGAGTATGAGTATGAGTATGAGCATGAGCATGAGCATGAGTATGAGTATGAGTATGAGTATGAGTATGAGTATAAGTATTAGTATGAGTATGAGTTAGAGTATGAGTATGTGTATGAGTATGAGTATGAGTATGAGTATGAGTATGAGTATGAGTATGAGTATGAGTATGAGTATGAGTATGAGTATGAGTATGAGCATGAGCATGAGCATGAGTATGAGTATGAGTGTGAGTATGAGTATGAGTGTGAGTATGAGTATAAGTATGAGAATGAGTATGAGTGTGAGTATGAGAATGAGTATGAGTATGTGTATGAGTATGAGTTTGAGTATGAGTATGAGTATGAGTATGAGTATGAGTATGAGTATGAGTATGAGTATGAGTATGAGTATGAGTATGAGTATGTGTATGAGTATGAGTATGAGTATGAGTATGAGTATGAGTATGAGTATGAGGATGAGTATGAGTATGAGTATGAGTATGAGTTTAAGTATGAGTCTGAGTACGAGTATGCGTATGAATATGAGTATGAGTATGAGTATGGGTATGAGTATGAGTATGAGTATGAGTATGAGTATGAGTATGAGTATGAGTATGAGTATGTGTATGAGTATGAGTATGAGTATGAGTATGAGTATAAGTATGAGAATGAGTATGAGTGTGAGTATGAGAAGGAGTATGAGTATGTGTATGAGTATGAGTATGAGTATGAGTATGAGTATGAGTATGAGTATGAGTATGAGTATGAGTATGAGTATGAGTATGAGTATGAGTATGAGTATGAGTATGAGTATGAGTATGAGTATGAGTATGAGTATGAGTATGAGTGTGAGTGTGAGTATGAGTATGAGTATGAGTATGAGTATGAGTATGAGAATGAGTATGAGTATGAGTATGAGAATGAGTATGAGTATGAGTATGAGTATGAGTATGAGCATGAGCATGAGCATGAGTATGAGTTTAAGTATGAGTATGAGTATGAGTATGTGTATGAGTATAAGTATGAGTATGAGTATGAGTATGAGTATGAGTATGAGTATGACTATGAGTATGAGTATGACTATGACTATGACTATGACTATGAGTATGAGTATGAGTATGAGTATGAGTATGAGTGTGAGTATGAGTATGAGTATGAGTATGAGTATGAGTATGAGTATGAGGATGAGTATGAGTATGAGTATGAGTATGAGTTTAAGTATGAGTCTGAGTACGAGTATGCGTATGAATATGAGTATGAGTATGAGTATGGGTATGAGTATGAGTATGAGTATGAGTATGAGTATGAGTATGAGTATGAGAATGAGTATGTGTATGAGTATGAGTATGAGTATGAGTATGAGTATAAGTATGAGAATGAGTATGAGTATGAGTATGAGTATGAGTATGAGTATGAGTATGAGTTTAAGTATGAGTATGAGTACGAGTATGCGTATGAATATGAGTATGAGTATGAGTATGAGTATGGGTATGAGTATGAGTATGAGTATGAGTATGAGTATAAGTATGAGCATGAGCATGAGTATGAGTATGAGTATGAGTATGAGTAAGAGTATGAGTATGAGTATGAGTATAAGTATGAGTATGAGTATGAGTATGAGTATGAGTATGAGTATGAGTATGAGTATGAGTATGAGTATGAGTATGAGTATGAGTATGGGTATGAGTATGAGTATGAGTATGAGTATAAGTATGAGCATGAGCATGAGTATGAGTATGAGTATGAGTATGAGTAAGAGTATGAGTATGAGTATGAGTATAAGTATGAGTATGAGTATGAGTATGAGTATGAGTATGAGTATAAGTATTAGTATGAGTATGAGTTACAGTATGAGTATGTGTATGAGTATGAGTATGAGTATGAGTATGAGTATGAGTATGAGTATGAGTATGAGTATGAGTATGACTATGACTATGACTATGAGAATGAGTATGAGTATGAGTATTAGTATGAATATGAGTATGAGTATGAGTGTGAGTATGAGTATGAGTATGAGTATGAGTATGAGTATGAGTATGTGTATGAGTATGAGTATGAGTATGAGTATGAGTAAGAGTATGAGTATGAGTATGAGTATAAGTATGAGTATGAGTATGAGTATGAGTATGAGTATGAGTATGAGTATGAGTATAAGTATTAGTATGAGTATGAGTTAGAGTATGAGTATGTGTATGAGTATGAGTATGAGTATGAGTATGAGTATGAGTATGAGTATGAGTATGAGTATGACTATGAGTATGAGTATGACTATGACTATGACTATGAGAATGAGTATGAGTATGAGTATTAGTATGAATATGAGTATGAGTATGAGTGTGAGTATGAGTATGAGTATGAGTATGAGTATGAGTATGAGTATGAGTATGAGTATGTGTATGAGTATGAGTATGAGTATGAGTATGAGTATGAGTATGAGTATGAGGATGAGTATGAGTATGAGTATGAGTTAGAGTATGAGTATGTGTATGAGTATGAGTATGAGTATGAGTATGAGTATGAGTATGAGTATGAGTATGACTATGAGTATGAGTATGACTATGACTATGACTATGAGAATGAGTATGAGTATGAGTATTAGTATGAATATGAGTATGAGTATGAGTGTGAGTATGAGTATGAGTATGAGTATGAGTATGAGTATGTGTATGAGTATGAGTATGAGTATGAGTATGAGAATGAGTATGAGTATGAGTATGAGTATGAGTATGAGCATGAGCATGAGCATGAGTATGAGTATGAGTATGAGTATGAGTATGAGTATAAGTATTAGTATGAGTATGAGTTAGAGTATGAGTATGTGTATGAGTATGAGTATGAGTATGAGTATGAGTATGAGTATGAGTATGAGTATGAGTATGAGTATGAGTATGAGTATGAGCATGAGCATGAGCATGAGTATGAGTATGAGTGTGAGTATGAGTATGAGTATGAGTATGAGTATAAGTATGAGAATGAGTATGAGTGTGAGTATGAGAATGAGTATGAGTATGAGTATGAGTATGAGTATGAGTATGAGTATGTGTATGAGTATGAGTATGAGTATGAGTATGAGTATGAGTATAAGTATGAGAATGAGTATGAGTGTGAGTATGAGAATGAGTATGAGTATGTGTATGAGTATGAGTATGAGTATGAGTATGAGTATGAGTATGAGTATGAGTATGAGTATGAGTATGAGTATGAGTATGAGTATGAGTATGAGTATGAGTACGAGTATTAGTATGAGTATGAGTATGAGTATGAGTTTAAGTATGAGTATGAGTATGAGTATGAGTATGAGTATGAGTATGAGTATGAGTATGAGGATGAGTATGAGTATAAGTATGAGTATGTGTATGAGTATGAGTATGAGTATGAGTATGAGTATGAGTATGAGTATGAGTTAGAGTATGAGTATGTGTATGAGTATGAGTATGAGTATGAGTATGAGTATGAGTGTGAGTGCGAATGTGAGTATGAGTATGAGTATGAGTATGAGTATGAGTATGTGTATGAGTATGAGTATGAGTATGAGTATGACTATGAGTATGAGGATGAGTATGAGTATGAGTATGAGTATGAGTATGAGTATGACTATGAGTATGAGTATGACTATGACTATGACTATGACTATGAGAATGAGTATGAGTATGAGTATGAGTATTAGTATGAATATGAGTATGAGTATGAGTGTGAGTATGAGTATGAGTATGAGTATGAGTATGAGTATGAGTATGAGTATGAGTATGAGTATGATTATGTGTATGAGTATGAGTATGAGTATGAGTATGAGTATGAGAATGAGTATGAGTATGAGTATGAGTATGAGTATGAGTATGAGCATGAGCATGAGCATGAGTATGAGTATGAGTATGAGTATGAGTATGAGTATGAGTATGAGTATGAGTATGAGTATGAGTATGAGTATGAGTATGAGTATGAGTATGAGTATGAGTATTAGTATGAGTATGAGTACGAGTATTAGTATGAGTATGAGTATGAGTATGAGTATGAGTATGAGTATGAGTTTAAGTATGAGTATGAGTAGGAGTATGCGTATGAATATGAGTATGAGTATGAGTATGAGTATGGGTATGAGTATGAGTATGAGTATGAGTATAAGTATGAGCATGAGCATGAGTATGAGTATGAGTATGAGTATGAGTAAGAGTATGAGTATGAGTATGAGTATAAGTATGAGTATGAGTATGAGTATGAGTATGAGTATGAGTATGAGTATAAGTATTAGTATGAGTATGAGTTACAGTATGAGTATGTGTATGAGTATGAGTATGAGTATGAGTATGAGTATGAGTATGAGTATGAGTATGACTATGACTATGACTATGAGAATGAGTATGAGTATGAGTATTAGTATGAATATGAGTATGAGTATGAGTGTGAGTATGAGTATGAGTATGAGTATGAGTATGAGTATGAGTATGAGTATGTGTATGAGTATGAGTATGAGTATGAGTATGAGTAAGAGTATGAGTATGAGTATGAGTATAAGTATGAGTATGAGTATGAGTATGAGTATGAGTATGAGTATGAGTATGAGTATAAGTATTAGTATGAGTATGAGTTAGAGTATGAGTATGTGTATGAGTATGAGTATGAGTATGAGTATGAGTATGAGTATGAGTATGAGTATGACTATGAGTATGAGTATGACTATGACTATGACTATGAGAATGAGTATGAGTATGAGTATTAGTATGAATATGAGTATGAGTATGAGTGTGAGTATGAGTATGAGTATGAGTATGAGTATGAGTATGTGTATGAGTATGAGTATGAGTATGAGTATGAGAATGAGTATGAGTATGAGTATGAGTATGAGTATGAGCATGAGCATGAGCATGAGTATGAGTATGAGTATGAGTATGAGTATGAGTATAAGTATTAGTATGAGTATGAGTTAGAGTATGAGTATGTGTATGAGTATGAGTATGAGTATGAGTATGAGTATGAGTATGAGTATGAGTATGAGTATGAGTATGAGTATGAGTATGAGCATGAGCATGAGCATGAGTATGAGTATGAGTGTGAGTATGAGTATGAGTGTGAGTATGAGTATAAGTATGAGAATGAGTATGAGTGTGAGTATGAGAATGAGTATGAGTATGTGTATGAGTATGAGTTTGAGTATGAGTATGAGTATGAGTATGAGTATGAGTATGAGTATGAGTATGAGTATGAGTATGAGTATGTGTATGAGTATGAGTATGAGTATGAGTATGAGTATGAGTATGAGTATGAGGATGAGTATGAGTATGAGTATGAGTATGAGTTTAAGTATGAGTCTGAGTACGAGTATGCGTATGAATATGAGTATGAGTATGAGTATGGGTATGAGTATGAGTATGAGTATGAGTATGAGTATGAGTATGAGTATGAGTATGAGTATGATTATGTGTATGAGTATGAGTATGAGTATGAGTATGAGTATGAGAATGAGTATGAGTATGAGTATGAGTATGAGTATGAGTATGAGCATGAGCATGAGCATGAGTATGAGTATGAGTATGAGTATGAGTATGAGTATGAGTATGAGTATGAGTATGAGTATGAGTATGAGTATGAGTATGAGTATGAGTATGAGTATGAGTATGAGTATTAGTATGAGTATGAGTACGAGTATTAGTATGAGTATGAGTATGAGTATGAGTATGAGTATGAGTATGAGTTTAAGTATGAGTATGAGTAGGAGTATGCGTATGAATATGAGTATGAGTATGAGTATGAGTATGGGTATGAGTATGAGTATGAGTATGAGTATAAGTATGAGCATGAGCATGAGTATGAGTATGAGTATGAGTATGAGTAAGAGTATGAGTATGAGTATGAGTATAAGTATGAGTATGAGTATGAGTATGAGTATGAGTATGAGTATAAGTATTAGTATGAGTATGAGTTACAGTATGAGTATGTGTATGAGTATGAGTATGAGTATGAGTATGAGTATGAGTATGAGTATGAGTATGAGTATGAGTATGACTATGACTATGACTATGAGAATGAGTATGAGTATGAGTATTAGTATGAATATGAGTATGAGTATGAGTGTGAGTATGAGTATGAGTATGAGTATGAGTATGAGTATGAGTATGTGTATGAGTATGAGTATGAGTATGAGTATGAGTAAGAGTATGAGTATGAGTATGAGTATAAGTATGAGTATGAGTATGAGTATGAGTATGAGTATGAGTATGAGTATGAGTATAAGTATTAGTATGAGTATGAGTTAGAGTATGAGTATGTGTATGAGTATGAGTATGAGTATGAGTATGAGTATGAGTATGAGTATGAGTATGACTATGAGTATGAGTATGACTATGACTATGACTATGAGAATGAGTATGAGTATGAGTATTAGTATGAATATGAGTATGAGTATGACTATGACTATGACTATGACTATGAGTATGAGTATGAGTATGAGTATGAGTATGAGTGTGAGTATGAGTATGAGTATGAGTATGAGTATGAGTATGTGTATGAGTATGAGTATGAGTATGAGTATGAGAATGAGTATGAGTATGAGTATGAGTATGAGTATGAGCATGAGCATGAGCATGAGTATGAGTATGAGTATGAGTATGAGTATGAGTATAAGTATTAGTATGAGTATGAGTTAGAGTATGAGTATGTGTATGAGTATGAGTATGAGTATGAGTATGAGTATGAGTATGAGTATGAGTATGAGTATGAGTATGAGTATGAGTATGAGCATGAGCATGAGCATGAGTATGAGTATGAGTGTGAGTATGAGTATGAGTGTGAGTATGAGTATAAGTATGAGAATGAGTATGAGTGTGAGTATGAGAATGAGTATGAGTATGTGTATGAGTATGAGTTTGAGTATGAGTATGAGTATGAGTATGAGTATGAGTATGAGTATGAGTATGAGTATGAGTATGAGTATGTGTATGAGTATGAGTATGAGTATGAGTATGAGTATGAGTATGAGTATGAGGATGAGTATGAGTATGAGTATGAGTATGAGTTTAAGTATGAGTCTGAGTACGAGTATGCGTATGAATATGAGTATGAGTATGAGTATGGGTATGAGTATGAGTATGAGTATGAGTATGAGTATGAGTATGAGTATGAGTATGAGTATGTGTATGAGTATGAGTATGAGTATGAGTATGAGTATAAGTATGAGAATGAGTATGAGTGTGAGTATGAGAAGGAGTATGAGTATGTGTATGAGTATGAGTATGAGTATGAGTATGAGTATGAGTATGAGTATGAGTATGAGTATGAGTATGAGTATGAGTATGAGTATGAGTATGAGTATGAGTATGAGTATGAGTATGAGTATGAGTATGAGTATGAGTATGAGTATGAGTGTGAGTGTGAGTATGAGTATGAGTATGAGTATGAGTATGAGTATGAGAATGAGTATGAGTATGAGTATGAGAATGAGTATGAGTATGAGTATGAGTATGAGTATGAGCATGAGCATGAGCATGAGTATGAGTTTAAGTATGAGTATGAGTATGAGTATGTGTATGAGTATAAGTATGAGTATGAGTATGAGTATGAGTATGAGTATGAGTATGACTATGAGTATGAGTATGACTATGACTATGACTATGACTATGAGTATGAGTATGAGTATGAGTATGAGTATGAGTGTGAGTATGAGTATGAGTATGAGTATGAGTATGAGTATGAGTATGAGTATGAGAATGAGTATGAGTATGAGTATGAGTATAAGTATGAGCATGAGCATGAGTATGAGTATGAGTATGAGTATGAGTATGAGTATGAGTATGAGTATCAGTATAAGTATGAGTATGAGTATGAGTATGAGTATGAGTATGAGTATGAGTATGAGTATGAGTATGAGTGTGAGTGTGAGTGCGAATGTGAGTATGAGTATGAGTATGAGTATGAGTATGAGTATGTGTATGAGTATGAGTATGAGTATGACTATGAGTATGAGTATGAGTATGAGTATGAGTATGACCATGAGTATGAGTATGACTATGACTATGACTATGACTATGAGTATGAGTATGAGTATGAGTATGAGTATGAGTATGAGTATGAGTATGAGTATGAGTATGACTATGAGTATGAGTATGACTATGACTATGACTATGACTATGAGTATGAGTATGAGTATGACTATGAGTGTGAGTATGACTATGACTATGACTATGACTATGAGTATGAGTATGAGTATGAGTATGAGTATGAGTATGAGTATGAGTATAAGTATGAGTATGAGTATGAGTATGAGTATGAGTATGAGTATAAGTATGAGTATGAGTATGAGTATGAGTATAAGTATTAGTATGAGTATGAGTACGAGTATTAGTATGAGTATGAGTATGAGTATGAGTTTAAGTATGAGTATGAGTATGAGTATGAGTATGAGTATGAGTATGAGTATGAGTATGAGTAAGAGTATGAGTATGAGTATGAGTATGAGTATGTGTATGAGTATGAGTATGAGTATGAGTATGAGTATGAGTATGAGGATGAGTATGAGTATGAGTATGAGTATGAGTTTAAGTATGAGTCTGAGTACGAGTATGCGTATGAATATGAGTATGAGTATGAGTATGGGTATGAGTATGAGTATGAGTATGAGTATGAGTATGAGTATGAGTATGAGAATGAGTATGTGTATGAGTATGAGTATGAGTATGAGTATGAGTATAAGTATGAGAATGAGTATGAGTATGAGTATGAGTATGAGTATGAGTATGAGTATGAGTTTAAGTATGAGTATGAGTACGAGTATGCGTATGAATATGAGTATGAGTATGAGTATGAGTATGGGTATGAGTATGAGTATGAGTATGAGTATGAGTATAAGTATGAGCATGAGCATGAGTATGAGTATGAGTATGAGTATGAGTAAGAGTATGAGTATGAGTATGAGTATAAGTATGAGTATGAGTATGAGTATGAGTATGAGTATGAGTATGAGTATGAGTATGAGTATGAGTATGAGTATGAGTATGAGTATGGGTATGAGTATGAGTATGAGTATGAGTATAAGTATGAGCATGAGCATGAGTATGAGTATGAGTATGAGTATGAGTAAGAGTATGAGTATGAGTATGAGTATAAGTATGAGTATGAGTATGAGTATGAGTATGAGTATGAGTATAAGTATTAGTATGAGTATGAGTTACAGTATGAGTATGTGTATGAGTATGAGTATGAGTATGAGTATGAGTATGAGTATGAGTATGAGTATGAGTATGAGTATGACTATGACTATGACTATGAGAATGAGTATGAGTATGAGTATTAGTATGAATATGAGTATGAGTATGAGTGTGAGTATGAGTATGAGTATGAGTATGAGTATGAGTATGAGTATGTGTATGAGTATGAGTATGAGTATGAGTATGAGTAAGAGTATGAGTATGAGTATGAGTATAAGTATGAGTATGAGTATGAGTATGAGTATGAGTATGAGTATGAGTATGAGTATAAGTATTAGTATGAGTATGAGTTAGAGTATGAGTATGTGTATGAGTATGAGTATGAGTATGAGTATGAGTATGAGTATGAGTATGAGTATGACTATGAGTATGAGTATGACTATGACTATGACTATGAGAATGAGTATGAGTATGAGTATTAGTATGAATATGAGTATGAGTATGAGTGTGAGTATGAGTATGAGTATGAGTATGAGTATGAGTATGTGTATGAGTATGAGTATGAGTATGAGTATGAGAATGAGTATGAGTATGAGTATGAGTATGAGTATGAGCATGAGCATGAGCATGAGTATGAGTATGAGTATGAGTATGAGTATGAGTATAAGTATTAGTATGAGTATGAGTTAGAGTATGAGTATGTGTATGAGTATGAGTATGAGTATGAGTATGAGTATGAGTATGAGTATGAGTATGAGTATGAGTATGAGTATGAGTATGAGTATGAGCATGAGCATGAGCATGAGTATGAGTATGAGTGTGAGTATGAGTATGAGTGTGAGTATGAGTATAAGTATGAGAATGAGTATGAGTGTGAGTATGAGAATGAGTATGAGTATGTGTATGAGTATGAGTTTGAGTATGAGTATGAGTATGAGTATGAGTATGAGTATGAGTATGAGTATGAGTATGAGTATGAGTATGTGTATGAGTATGAGTATGAGTATGAGTATGAGTATGAGTATGAGTATGAGGATGAGTATGAGTATGAGTATGAGTATGAGTTTAAGTATGAGTCTGAGTACGAGTATGCGTATGAATATGAGTATGAGTATGAGTATGGGTATGAGTATGAGTATGAGTATGAGTATGAGTATGAGTATGAGTATGAGTATGAGTATGTGTATGAGTATGAGTATGAGTATGAGTATGAGTATAAGTATGAGAATGAGTATGAGTGTGAGTATGAGAAGGAGTATGAGTATGTGTATGAGTATGAGTATGAGTATGAGTATGAGTATGAGTATGAGTATGAGTATGAGTATGAGTATGAGTATGAGTATGAGTATGAGTATGAGTATGAGTATGAGTATGAGTATGAGTATGAGTATGAGTATGAGTGTGAGTGTGAGTATGAGTATGAGTATGAGTATGAGTATGAGTATGAGAATGAGTATGAGTATGAGTATGAGAATGAGTATGAGTATGAGTATGAGTATGAGTATGAGCATGAGCATGAGCATGAGTATGAGTTTAAGTATGAGTATGAGTATGAGTATGTGTATGAGTATAAGTATGAGTATGAGTATGAGTATGAGTATGAGTATGAGTATGACTATGAGTATGAGTATGACTATGACTATGACTATGACTATGAGTATGAGTATGAGTATGAGTATGAGTATGAGTGTGAGTATGAGTATGAGTATGAGTATGAGTATGAGTATGAGTATGAGGATGAGTATGAGTATGAGTATGAGTATGAGTTTAAGTATGAGTCTGAGTACGAGTATGCGTATGAATATGAGTATGAGTATGAGTATGGGTATGAGTATGAGTATGAGTATGAGTATGAGTATGAGTATGAGTATGAGAATGAGTATGTGTATGAGTATGAGTATGAGTATGAGTATGAGTATAAGTATGAGAATGAGTATGAGTATGAGTATGAGTATGAGTATGAGTATGAGTATGAGTTTAAGTATGAGTATGAGTACGAGTATGCGTATGAATATGAGTATGAGTATGAGTATGAGTATGGGTATGAGTATGAGTATGAGTATGAGTATGAGTATAAGTATGAGCATGAGTATGTGTATGAGTATGAGTATGAGTATGAGTATGAGTATGAGTATGAGTATGAGTATGACTATGAGTATGAGTATGACTATGACTATGACTATGAGAATGAGTATGAGTATGAGTATTAGTATGAATATGAGTATGAGTATGAGTGTGAGTATGAGTATGAGTATGAGTATGAGTATGAGTATGTGTATGAGTATGAGTATGAGTATGAGTATGAGAATGAGTATGAGTATGAGTATGAGTATGAGTATGAGCATGAGCATGAGCATGAGTATGAGTATGAGTATGAGTATGAGTATGAGTATAAGTATTAGTATGAGTATGAGTTAGAGTATGAGTATGTGTATGAGTATGAGTATGAGTATGAGTATGAGTATGAGTATGAGTATGAGTATGAGTATGAGTATGAGTATGAGTATGAGTATGAGCATGAGCATGAGCATGAGTATGAGTATGAGTGTGAGTATGAGTATGAGTGTGAGTATGAGTATAAGTATGAGAATGAGTATGAGTGTGAGTATGAGAATGAGTATGAGTATGTGTATGAGTATGAGTTTGAGTATGAGTATGAGTATGAGTATGAGTATGAGTATGAGTATGAGTATGAGTATGAGTATGAGTATGTGTATGAGTATGAGTATGAGTATGAGTATGAGTATGAGTATGAGTATGAGGATGAGTATGAGTATGAGTATGAGTATGAGTTTAAGTATGAGTCTGAGTACGAGTATGCGTATGAATATGAGTATGAGTATGAGTATGGGTATGAGTATGAGTATGAGTATGAGTATGAGTATGAGTATGAGTATGAGTATGAGTATGTGTATGAGTATGAGTATGAGTATGAGTATGAGTATAAGTATGAGAATGAGTATGAGTGTGAGTATGAGAAGGAGTATGAGTATGTGTATGAGTATGAGTATGAGTATGAGTATGAGTATGAGTATGAGTATGAGTATGAGTATGAGTATGAGTATGAGTATGAGTATGAGTATGAGTATGAGTATGAGTATGAGTATGAGTATGAGTATGAGTGTGAGTGTGAGTATGAGTATGAGTATGAGTATGAGTATGAGTATGAGAATGAGTATGAGTATGAGTATGAGAATGAGTATGAGTATGAGTATGAGTATGAGTATGAGCATGAGCATGAGCATGAGTATGAGTTTAAGTATGAGTATGAGTATGAGTATGTGTATGAGTATAAGTATGAGTATGAGTATGAGTATGAGTATGAGTATGAGTATGACTATGAGTATGAGTATGACTATGACTATGACTATGACTATGAGTATGAGTATGAGTATGAGTATGAGTATGAGTGTGAGTATGAGTATGAGTATGAGTATGAGTATGAGTATGAGTATGAGGATGAGTATGAGTATGAGTATGAGTATGAGTTTAAGTATGAGTCTGAGTACGAGTATGCGTATGAATATGAGTATGAGTATGAGTATGGGTATGAGTATGAGTATGAGTATGAGTATGAGTATGAGTATGAGTATGAGAATGAGTATGTGTATGAGTATGAGTATGAGTATGAGTATGAGTATAAGTATGAGAATGAGTATGAGTATGAGTATGAGTATGAGTATGAGTATGAGTTTAAGTATGAGTATGAGTACGAGTATGCGTATGAATATGAGTATGAGTATGAGTATGAGTATGGGTATGAGTATGAGTATGAGTATGAGTATGAGTATAAGTATGAGCATGAGCATGAGTATGAGTATGAGTATGAGTATGAGTAAGAGTATGAGTATGAGTATGAGTATAAGTATGAGTATGAGTATGAGTATGAGTATGAGTATGAGTATGAGTATGAGTATGAGTATGAGTATGAGTATGAGTATGAGTATGGGTATGAGTATGAGTATGAGTATGAGTATAAGTATGAGCATGAGCATGAGTATGAGTATGAGTATGAGTATGAGTAAGAGTATGAGTATGAGTATGAGTATAAGTATGAGTATGAGTATGAGTATGAGTATGAGTATGAGTATAAGTATTAGTATGAGTATGAGTTACAGTATGAGTATGTGTATGAGTATGAGTATGAGTATGAGTATGAGTATGAGTATGAGTATGAGTATGAGTATGAGTATGACTATGACTATGACTATGAGAATGAGTATGAGTATGAGTATTAGTATGAATATGAGTATGAGTATGAGTGTGAGTATGAGTATGAGTATGAGTATGAGTATGAGTATGAGTATGTGTATGAGTATGAGTATGAGTATGAGTATGAGTAAGAGTATGAGTATGAGTATGAGTATAAGTATGAGTATGAGTATGAGTATGAGTATGAGTATGAGTATGAGTATGAGTATAAGTATTAGTATGAGTATGAGTTAGAGTATGAGTATGTGTATGAGTATGAGTATGAGTATGAGTATGAGTATGAGTATGAGTATGAGTATGACTATGAGTATGAGTATGACTATGACTATGACTATGAGAATGAGTATGAGTATGAGTATTAGTATGAATATGAGTATGAGTATGAGTGTGAGTATGAGTATGAGTATGAGTATGAGTATGAGTATGTGTATGAGTATGAGTATGAGTATGAGTATGAGAATGAGTATGAGTATGAGTATGAGTATGAGTATGAGCATGAGCATGAGCATGAGTATGAGTATGAGTATGAGTATGAGTATGAGTATAAGTATTAGTATGAGTATGAGTTAGAGTATGAGTATGTGTATGAGTATGAGTATGAGTATGAGTATGAGTATGAGTATGAGTATGAGTATGAGTATGAGTATGAGTATGAGTATGAGTATGAGCATGAGCATGAGCATGAGTATGAGTATGAGTGTGAGTATGAGTATGAGTGTGAGTATGAGTATAAGTATGAGAATGAGTATGAGTGTGAGTATGAGAATGAGTATGAGTATGTGTATGAGTATGAGTTTGAGTATGAGTATGAGTATGAGTATGAGTATGAGTATGAGTATGAGTATGAGTATGAGTATGAGTATGTGTATGAGTATGAGTATGAGTATGAGTATGAGTATGAGTATGAGTATGAGGATGAGTATGAGTATGAGTATGAGTATGAGTTTATGTATGAGTCTGAGTACGAGTATGCGTATGAATATGAGTATGAGTATGAGTATGGGTATGAGTATGAGTATGAGTATGAGTATGAGTATGAGTATGAGTATGAGTATGAGTATGTGTATGAGTATGAGTATGAGTATGAGTATGAGTATAAGTATGAGAATGAGTATGAGTGTGAGTATGAGAAGGAGTATGAGTATGTGTATGAGTATGAGTATGAGTATGAGTATGAGTATGAGTATGAGTATGAGTATGAGTATGAGTATGAGTATGAGTATGAGTATGAGTATGAGTATGAGTATGAGTATGAGTATGAGTATGAGTATGAGTATGAGTGTGAGTGTGAGTATGAGTATGAGTATGAGTATGAGTATGAGTATGAGAATGAGTATGAGTATGAGTATGAGAATGAGTATGAGTATGAGTATGAGTATGAGTATGAGCATGAGCATGAGCATGAGTATGAGTTTAAGTATGAGTATGAGTATGAGTATGTGTATGAGTATAAGTATGAGTATGAGTATGAGTATGAGTATGAGTATGAGTATGACTATGAGTATGAGTATGACTATGACTATGACTATGACTATGAGTATGAGTATGAGTATGAGTATGAGTATGAGTGTGAGTATGAGTATGAGTATGAGTATGAGTATGAGTATGAGTATGAGTATGAGAATGAGTATGAGTATGAGTATGAGTATAAGTATGAGCATGAGCATGAGTATGAGTATGAGTATGAGTATGAGTATGAGTATGAGTATCAGTATAAGTATGAGTATGAGTATGAGTATGAGTATGAGTATGAGTATGAGTATGAGTATGAGTATGAGTATGAGTGTGAGTGTGAGTGCGAATGTGAGTATGAGTATGAGTATGAGTATGAGTATGAGTATGTGTATGAGTATGAGTATGAGTATGACTATGAGTATGAGTATGAGTATGAGTATGAGTATGAGTATGACCATGAGTATGAGTATGACTATGACTATGACTATGACTATGAGTATGAGTATGAGTATCAGTATGAGTATGAGTATGAGTATGAGTATGAGTATGACTATGAGTATGAGTATGACTATGACTATGACTATGACTATGAGTATGAGTATGAGTATGACTATGAGTATGAGTATGACTATGACTATGACTATGACTATGAGTATGAGTATGAGTATGAGTATGAGTATGAGTATGAGTATGAGTATAAGTATGAGTATGAGTATGAGTATGAGTATGAGTATGAGTATAAGTATGAGTATGAGTATGAGTATGAGTATAAGTATTAGTATGAGTATGAGTACGAGTATTAGTATGAGTATGAGTATGAGTATGAGTTTAAGTATGAGTATGAGTATGAGTATGAGTATGAGTATGAGTATGAGTATGAGTATGAGTATGAGTATGAGTATGAGTATGAGTATGAGTATGTGTATGAGTATGAGTATGAGTATGAGTATGAGTATGAGTATGAGTATGAGTATGAGTATGAGTATGAGCATGAGAATGAGTATGAGTATGAGTATGAGTATGAGTATGAGTATGAGCATGAGCATGAGCATGAGTATGAGTATGAGTATGAGTATGAGTATGAGTATGAGTATGAGTATGAGTATGAGTATGAGTATGAGTATGAGTATGAGTATGAGTATGAGTATAAGTATTAGTATGAGTATGAGTACGAGTATTAGTATGAGTATGAGTATGAGTATGAGTATGAGTATGAGTTTAAGTATGAGTATGAGTACGAGTATGCGTATGAATATGAGTATGAGTATGAGTATGAGTATGGGTATGAGTATGAGTATGAGTATGAGTATGAGTATAAGTATGAGCATGAGCATGAGTATGAGTATGAGTATGAGTATGAGTAAGAGTATGAGTATGAGTATGAGTATAAGTATGAGTATGAGTATGAGTATGAGTATGAATATGAGTATGAGTATGAGTATAAGTATTAGTATGAGTATGAGTACGAGTATTAGTATGAGTATGAGTATGAGTTTAAGTATGAGTATGAGTATGAGTATGTGTATGAGTATGAGTATGAGTATGACTATGAGTATGAGTATGAGTATGAGTATGAGTATGAGTATGACCATGAGTATGAGTATGACTATGACTATGACTATGACTATGAGTATGAGTATGAGTATCAGTATGAGTATGAGTATGAGTATGAGTATGAGTATGACTATGAGTATGAGTATGACTATGACTATGACTATGACTATGAGTATGAGTATGAGTATGACTATGAGTATGAGTATGACTATGACTATGACTATGACTATGAGTATGAGTATGAGTATGAGTATGAGTATGAGTATGAGTATGAGTATAAGTATGAGTATGAGTATGAGTATGAGTATGAGTATGAGTATAAGTATGAGTATGAGTATGAGTATGAGTATAAGTATTAGTATGAGTATGAGTACGAGTATTAGTATGAGTATGAGTATGAGTATGAGTTTAAGTATGAGTATGAGTATGAGTATGAGTATGAGTATGAGTATGAGTATGAGTATGAGTATGAGTATGAGTATGAGTATGAGTATGAGTATGTGTATGAGTATGAGTATGAGTATGAGTATGAGTATGAGTATGAGTATGAGTATGAGTATGAGTATGAGCATGAGAATGAGTATGAGTATGAGTATGAGTATGAGTATGAGTATGAGCATGAGCATGAGCATGAGTATGAGTATGAGTATGAGTATGAGTATGAGTATGAGTATGAGTATGAGTATGAGTATGAGTATGAGTATGAGTATGAGTATGAGTATAAGTATTAGTATGAGTATGAGTACGAGTATTAGTATGAGTATGAGTATGAGTATGAGTATGAGTATGAGTTTAAGTATGAGTATGAGTACGAGTATGCGTATGAATATGAGTATGAGTATGAGTATGAGTATGGGTATGAGTATGAGTATGAGTATGAGTATGAGTATAAGTATGAGCATGAGCATGAGTATGAGTATGAGTATGAGTATGAGTAAGAGTATGAGTATGAGTATGAGTATAAGTATGAGTATGAGTATGAGTATGAGTATGAATATGAGTATGAGTATGAGTATAAGTATTAGTATGAGTATGAGTACGAGTATTAGTATGAGTATGAGTATGAGTTTAAGTATGAGTATGAGTATGAGTATGTGCATGAGTATGAGTATGTTTATGAGTATGAGTATGAGTATTAGTATGAGTATAAGTATGAGAATGAGTATGAGTGTGAGTATGAGAATGAGTATGAGTATGTGTATGAGTATGAGTATGAGTATGAGTATGAGTATGAGTATGAGTATGAGTATGAGTATAAGTATGAGAATGAGTATGAGTGTGAGTATGAGAATGAGTATGAGTATGTGTATGAGTATGAGTATGAGTATGAGTGTGAGTATGAGTATGAGTATGAGTATGAGTATGAATATGAGTATGAGTATGAGTATAAGTATTAGTATGAGTATGAGTACGAGTATTAGTATGAGTATGAGTATGAGTATGAGTTTAAGTATGAGTATGAGTATGAGTATGTGCATGAGTATGAGTATGTTTATGAGTATGAGTATGAGTATTAGTATGAGTATAAGTATGAGAATGAGTATGAGTGTGAGTATGAGAATGAGTATGAGTATGTGTATGAGTATGAGTATGAGTATGAGTATGAGTATGAGTATGAGTATGAGTATGAGTATGAGTATGAGTATGAGTATGAGTATGAGTATGAGTATGAGTATGAGTATGAGTATGAGTATGAGTATGAGTATGAGTATGAGTATGAGTATGAGTATGAGTATGAGTATGAGTATGAGTATGAGTATGAGTATGAGTATAAGTATGAGTATGAGTATGAGTATGAGTATAAGTATTAGTATGAGTATGAGTACGAGTATTAGTATGAGTATGAGTATGAGTATGAGTTTAAGTATGAGTATGAGTATGAGTATGAGTATGAGTATGAGTATGAGTATGAGTATGAGTATGAGGATGAGTATGAGTATAAGTATGAGTATGTGTATGAGTATGAGTATGAGTATGAGTATGAGTATGAGTATGAGTATGAGTATGAGTATGAGTATGAGTATGAGTATGAGTATGAGTATGAGTATGAGTATAAGTATGAGTATGAGTATGAGTATGAGTATGAGTATAAGTATTAGTATGAGTATGAGTACGAGTATTAGTATGAGTATGAGTATGAGTACGAGTATTAGTATGAGTATGAGTATGAGTATGAGTATGAGTATGAGCATGAGCATGAGCATGAGTATGAGTATGAGTGTGAGTATGAGTATGAGTATGAGTATGAATATGAGTATGAGTATGATTATAAGTATTAGTATGAGTATGAGTACGAGTATTAGTATGAGTATGAGTATGAGTATGAGTTTAAGAATGAGTATGAGTACGAGTATGTGCATGAGTATGAGTATGTGTATGAGTATGAGTATGAGTATGAGTATGAGTATGAGTATAAGTATGAGAATGAGTATGAGTGTGAGTATGAGAATGAGTATGAGTATGTGTATGAGTATGAGTATGAGTATGAGTGTGAGTATGAGTATGAGTATGAGTATGAGTATGAATATGAGTATGAGTATGAGTATAAGTATTAGTATGAGTATGAGTACGAGTATTAGTATGAGTATGAGTATGAGTATGATTTTAAGTATGAGTATGAGTATGAGTATGTGCATGAGTATGAGTATGTGTATGAGTATGAGTATGAGTATTAGTATGAGTATAAGTATGAGAATGAGTATGAGTGTGAGTATGAGAATGAGTATGAGTATGAGTATGAGTATGAGTATGAGTATGAGTATGAGTATGAGTATGAGTATAAGTATTAGTATGAGTATGAGTACGAGTATTAGTATGAGTATGAGTATGAGTATGAGTATGAGTTTAAGTATGAGTATGAGTACGAGCATGCGTATGAATATGAGTATGAGTATGAGTATGAGTATGAGTATGGGTATGAGTATGAGTATGAGTATGAGTATGAGTATAAGTATGAGCATGAGCATGAGTATGAGTATGAGTATGAGTATGAGTAAGAGTATGAGTATGAGTATGAGTATAAGTATGAGTATGAGTATGAGTATGAGTATGAGTATGAGTATAAGTATTAGTATGAGTATGAGTTAGAGTATGAGTATGTGTATGAGTATGAGTATGAGTATGAGTATGAGTATGAGTATGAGTATGACTATGAGTATGAGTATGACTATGACTATGACTATGAGAATGAGTATGAGTATGAGTATTAGTATGAATATGAGTATGAGTATGAGTGTGAGTATGAGTATGAGTATGAGTATGAGTATGAGTATGTGTATGAGTATGAGTATGAGTATGAGTATGAGTTAGAGTATGAGTATGTGTATGAGTATGAGTATGAGTATGAGTATGAGTATGAGTATGAGTATGAGTATGAATATGAGTATGAGTATGAGTATGAGCATGAGCATGAGCATGAGTATGAGTATGAGTGTGAGTATGAGTATGAGTATGAGTATGAGTATGAGTATAAGTATGAGAATGAGTATGAGTGTGAGTATGAGAATGAGTATGAGTATGTGTATGAGTATGAGTTTGAGTATGAGTATGAGTATGAGTATGAGTATGAGTATGAGTATGAGTATGAGTATGAGTATGAGTATGAGTATGAGTATAAGTATGAGAATGAGTATGAGTGTGAGTATGAGAATGAGTATGAGTATGTGTATGAGTATGAGTATGAGTATGAGTGTGAGTATGAGTATGAGTATGAGTATGAGTATGAATATGAGTATGAGTATGAGTATAAGTATTAGTATGAGTATGAGTACGAGTATTAGTATGAGTATGAGTATGAGTATGAGTTTAAGTATGAGTATGAGTATGAGTATGTGCATGAGTATGAGTATGTGTATGAGTATGAGTATGAGTATTAGTATGAGTATAAGTATGAGAATGAGTATGAGTGTGAGTATGAGAATGAGTATGAGTATGTGTATGAGTATGAGTGTGAGTATGAGAATGAGTATGAGTATGTGTATGAGTATGAGTATGAGTATGAGTATGAGTATGAGTATGAGTATGAGTATGAGTATGAGTATGAGTATGAGTATGAGTATGAGTATGAGTATGAGTATGAGTATGAGTATGAGTATGAGTATGAGTATGAGTATGAGTATGAGTATGAGTATGAGTATGAGTATGAGTATGAGTATGAGTATAAGTATGAGTATGAGTATGAGTATGAGTATAAGTATTAGTATGAGTATGAGTACGAGTATTAGTATGAGTATGAGTATGAGTTTAAGTATGAGTATGAGTATGAGTATGAGTATGAGTATGAGTATGAGTATGTGTATGAGTATGAGTATGAGTATGAGTATGAGTATGAGTATGAGTATGAGTATGAGTATGAGTATGAGTATGAGTATGAGTATGAGTATGAGTATGAGTATGAGTATGAGTATGAGTATGAGTATGAGTATGAGTATGAGTATGAGTATGAGTATGAGTATGAGTATGAGTATGAGTATGAGTATGAGTATAAGTATGAGTATGAGTATGAGTATGAGTATAAGTATTAGTATGAGTATGAGTACGAGTATTAGTATGAGTATGAGTATGAGTATGAGTTTAAGTATGAGTATGAGTATGAGTATGAGTATGAGTATGAGTATGAGTATGAGTATGAGTATGAGGATGAGTATGAGTATAAGTATGAGTATGTGTATGAGTATGAGTATGAGTATGAGTATGAGTATGAGTATGAGTATGAGTATGAGTATGAGTATGAGTATGAGTATGAGTATGAGTATGAGTATGAGTATAAGTATGAGTATGAGTATGAGTATGAGTATGAGTATAAGTATTAGTATGAGTATGAGTACGAGTATTAGTATGAGTATGAGTATGAGTACGAGTATTAGTATGAGTATGAGTATGAGTATGAGTATGAGTATGAGCATGAGCATGAGCATGAGTATGAGTATGAGTGTGAGTATGAGTATGAGTATGAGTATGAATATGAGTATGAGTATGATTATAAGTATTAGTATGAGTATGAGTACGAGTATTAGTATGAGTATGAGTATGAGTATGAGTTTAAGAATGAGTATGAGTACGAGTATGTGCATGAGTATGAGTATGTGTATGAGTATGAGTATGAGTATGAGTATGAGTATGAGTATAAGTATGAGAATGAGTATGAGTGTGAGTATGAGAATGAGTATGAGTATGTGTATGAGTATGAGTATGAGTATGAGTGTGAGTATGAGTATGAGTATGAGTATGAGTATGAATATGAGTATGAGTATGAGTATAAGTATTAGTATGAGTATGAGTACGAGTATTAGTATGAGTATGAGTATGAGTATGATTTTAAGTATGAGTATGAGTATGAGTATGTGCATGAGTATGAGTATGTGTATGAGTATGAGTATGAGTATTAGTATGAGTATAAGTATGAGAATGAGTATGAGTGTGAGTATGAGAATGAGTATGAGTATGAGTATGAGTATGAGTATGAGTATGAGTATGAGTATGAGTATGAGTATAAGTATTAGTATGAGTATGAGTACGAGTATTAGTATGAGTATGAGTATGAGTATGAGTATGAGTTTAAGTATGAGTATGAGTACGAGCATGCGTATGAATATGAGTATGAGTATGAGTATGAGTATGAGTATGGGTATGAGTATGAGTATGAGTATGAGTATGAGTATAAGTATGAGCATGAGCATGAGTATGAGTATGAGTATGAGTATGAGTAAGAGTATGAGTATGAGTATGAGTATAAGTATGAGTATGAGTATGAGTATGAGTATGAGTATGAGTATAAGTATTAGTATGAGTATGAGTTAGAGTATGAGTATGTGTATGAGTATGAGTATGAGTATGAGTATGAGTATGAGTATGAGTATGACTATGAGTATGAGTATGACTATGACTATGACTATGAGAATGAGTATGAGTATGAGTATTAGTATGAATATGAGTATGAGTATGAGTGTGAGTATGAGTATGAGTATGAGTATGAGTATGAGTATGTGTATGAGTATGAGTATGAGTATGAGTATGAGTTAGAGTATGAGTATGTGTATGAGTATGAGTATGAGTATGAGTATGAGTATGAGTATGAGTATGAGTATGAATATGAGTATGAGTATGAGTATGAGCATGAGCATGAGCATGAGTATGAGTATGAGTGTGAGTATGAGTATGAGTATGAGTATGAGTATGAGTATAAGTATGAGAATGAGTATGAGTGTGAGTATGAGAATGAGTATGAGTATGTGTATGAGTATGAGTTTGAGTATGAGTATGAGTATGAGTATGAGTATGAGTATGAGTATGAGTATGAGTATGAGTATGAGTATGAGTATGAGTATAAGTATGAGAATGAGTATGAGTGTGAGTATGAGAATGAGTATGAGTATGTGTATGAGTATGAGTATGAGTATGAGTGTGAGTATGAGTATGAGTATGAGTATGAGTATGAATATGAGTATGAGTATGAGTATAAGTATTAGTATGAGTATGAGTACGAGTATTAGTATGAGTATGAGTATGAGTATGAGTTTAAGTATGAGTATGAGTATGAGTATGTGCATGAGTATGAGTATGTGTATGAGTATGAGTATGAGTATTAGTATGAGTATAAGTATGAGAATGAGTATGAGTGTGAGTATGAGAATGAGTATGAGTATGTGTATGAGTATGAGTGTGAGTATGAGAATGAGTATGAGTATGTGTATGAGTATGAGTATGAGTATGAGTATGAGTATGAGTATGAGTATGAGTATGAGTATGAGTATGAGTATGAGTATGAGTATGAGTATGAGTATGAGTATGAGTATGAGTATGAGTATGAGTATGAGTATGAGTATGAGTATGAGTATGAGTATGAGTATGAGTATGAGTATGAGTATGAGTATGAGTATAAGTATGAGTATGAGTATGAGTATGAGTATAAGTATTAGTATGAGTATGAGTACGAGTATTAGTATGAGTATGAGTATGAGTTTAAGTATGAGTATGAGTATGAGTATGAGTATGAGTATGAGTATGAGTATGAGTATGAGGATGAGTATGAGTATAAGTATGAGTATGTGTATGAGTATGAGTATGAGTATGAGTATGAGTATGAGTATGAGTTAGAGTATGAGTATGTGTATGAGTATGAGTATGAGTATGAGTATGAGTGTGAGTGCGAATGTGAGTATGAGTATGAGTATGAGTATGAGTATGTGTATGAGTATGAGTATGAGTATGAGTATGACTATGAGTATGAGGATGAGTATGAGTATGAGTATGAGTATGAGTATGAGTATGAGTATGAGTATGAGTATGAGTATGAGTATAAGTATTAGTATGAGTATGAGTACGAGTATTAGTATGAGTATGAGTATGAGTATGAGTATGAGTTTAAGTATGAGTATGAGTACGAGTATGCGTATGAATATGAGTATGAGTATGAGTATGAGTATGAGTATGAGTATGAGTATGAGTATAAGTATGAGAATGAGTATGAGTGTGAGTATGAGAATGAGTATGAGTATGTGTATGAGTATGAGTTTGAGTATGAGTATGAGTATGAGTATGAGTATGAGTATGAGTATGAGTATGAGTATGTGTATGAGTATGAGTATGAGTATGAGTATGAGTATGAGTATGAGTATGAGTATGAGTATGAGTATGAGTATGAGTTTAAGTATGAGTCTGAGTACGAGTATGCGTATGAATATGAGTATGAGTACGAGTATGGGTATGAGTATGAGTATGAGAATGAGTATGAGTATGAGTATGAGTATGAGTATGAGTGTGAGTATGAGTATGAGTATGAGTATGAGTATGAGTATGAGAATGAGTATGAGTATGAGTATGAGAATGAGTATGAGTATGAGTATGAGTATGAGCATGAGCATGAGCATGAGTATGAGTTTAAGTATGAGTATGAGTATGAGTATGTGTATGAGTATAAGTATGAGTATGAGTATGAGTATGAGTATGAGTATGAGTATGACTATGAGTATGAGTATGACTATGACTATGACTATGACTATGAGTATGAGTATGAGTATGAGTATGAGTATGAGTATGAGTGTGAGTATGAGTATGAGTATGAGTATGAGTATGAGTATGAGTATGAGTATGAGTATGAGTATGAGTATGAGAATGAGTATGAGTATGAGTATGAGTATAAGTATGAGCATGAGCATGAGTATGAGTATGAGTATGAGTATGAGTATGAGTATGAGTATGAGTATAAGTATGAGTATGAGTATGAGTATGAGTATGAGTATGAGTATGAGTATGAGTGTGAGTGTGAGTGCGAATGTGAGTATGAGTATGAGTATGAGTATGAGTATGAGTATGAGTATGAGTATGTGTATGAGTATGAGTATGAGTATGACTATGAGTATGAGTATGAGTATGAGTATGAGTATGAGTATGAGTATGAGTATGAGTATGAGTATGAGTATGAGTATGAGTATGAGTATGAGTATGACTATGAGAATGAGTATGAGTATGAGTATAAGTATTAGTATGAGTATGAGTACGAGTATTAGTATGAGTATGAGTATGAGTATGAGTATGAGTATGAGTTTAAGTATGAGTATGAGTACGAGTATGCGTATGAATATGAGTATGAGTATGAGTATGAGTATGGGTATGAGTATGAGTATGAGTATGAGTATGAGTATAAGTATGAACATGAGCATGAGTATGAGTATGAGTATGAGTATGAGTAAGAGTATGAGTATGAGTATGAGTATAAGTATGAGTATGAGTATGAGTATGAGTATGAATATGAGTATGAGTATGAGTATAAGTATTAGTATGAGTATGAGTACGAGTATTAGTATGAGTATGAGTATGAGTTTAAGTATGAGTATGAGTATGAGTATGTGCATGAGTATGAGTATGTTTATGAGTATGAGTATGAGTATTAGTATGAGTATAAGTATGAGAATGAGTATGAGTGTGAGTATGAGAATGAGTATGAGTATGTGTATGAGTATGAGTATGAGTATGAGTATGAGTATGAGTATGAGTATGAGTATGAGTATAAGTATGAGAATGAGTATGAGTGTGAGTATGAGAATGAGTATGAGTATGTGTATGAGTATGAGTATGAGTATGAGTGTGAGTATGAGTATGAGTATGAGTATGAGTATGAATATGAGTATGAGTATGAGTATAAGTATTAGTATGAGTATGAGTACGAGTATTAGTATGAGTATGAGTATGAGTATGAGTTTAAGTATGAGTATGAGTATGAGTATGTGCATGAGTATGAGTATGTTTATGAGTATGAGTATGAGTATTAGTATGAGTATAAGTATGAGAATGAGTATGAGTGTGAGTATGAGAATGAGTATGAGTATGTGTATGAGTATGAGTATGAGTATGAGTATGAGTATGAGTATGAGTATGAGTATGAGTATGAGTATGAGTATGAGTATGAGTATGAGTATGAGTATGAGTATGAGTATGAGTATGAGTATGAGTATGAGTATGAGTATGAGTATGAGTATGAGTATGAGTATGAGTATGAGTATGAGTATGAGTATGAGTATAAGTATGAGTATGAGTATGAGTATGAGTATAAGTATTAGTATGAGTATGAGTACGAGTATTAGTATGAGTATGAGTATGAGTATGAGTTTAAGTATGAGTATGAGTATGAGTATGAGTATGAGTATGAGTATGAGTATGAGTATGAGTATGAGGATGAGTATGAGTATAAGTATGAGTATGTGTATGAGTATGAGTATGAGTATGAGTATGAGTATGAGTATGAGTATGAGTATGAGTATGAGTATGAGTATGAGTATGAGTATGAGTATGAGTATGAGTATAAGTATGAGTATGAGTATGAGTATGAGTATAAGTATTAGTATGAGTATGAGTACGAGTATTAGTATGAGTATGAGTATGAGTACGAGTATTAGTATGAGTATGAGTATGAGTATGAGTATGAGTATGAGCATGAGCATGAGCATGAGTATGAGTATGAGTGTGAGTATGAGTATGAGTATGAGTATGAATATGAGTATGAGTATGATTATAAGTATTAGTATGAGTATGAGTACGAGTATTAGTATGAGTATGAGTATGAGTATGAGTTTAAGAATGAGTATGAGTACGAGTATGTGCATGAGTATGAGTATGTGTATGAGTATGAGTATGAGTATGAGTATGAGTATGAGTATAAGTATGAGAATGAGTATGAGTGTGAGTATGAGAATGAGTATGAGTATGTGTATGAGTATGAGTATGAGTATGAGTGTGAGTATGAGTATGAGTATGAGTATGAGTATGAATATGAGTATGAGTATGAGTATAAGTATTAGTATGAGTATGAGTACGAGTATTAGTATGAGTATGAGTATGAGTATGATTTTAAGTATGAGTATGAGTATGAGTATGTGCATGAGTATGAGTATGTGTATGAGTATGAGTATGAGTATTAGTATGAGTATAAGTATGAGAATGAGTATGAGTGTGAGTATGAGAATGAGTATGAGTATGAGTATGAGTATGAGTATGAGTATGAGTATGAGTATGAGTATGAGTATAAGTATTAGTATGAGTATGAGTACGAGTATTAGTATGAGTATGAGTATGAGTATGAGTATGAGTTTAAGTATGAGTATGAGTACGAGCATGCGTATGAATATGAGTATGAGTATGAGTATGAGTATGAGTATGGGTATGAGTATGAGTATGAGTATGAGTATGAGTATAAGTATGAGCATGAGCATGAGTATGAGTATGAGTATGAGTATGAGTAAGAGTATGAGTATGAGTATGAGTATAAGTATGAGTATGAGTATGAGTATGAGTATGAGTATGAGTATAAGTATTAGTATGAGTATGAGTTAGAGTATGAGTATGTGTATGAGTATGAGTATGAGTATGAGTATGAGTATGAGTATGAGTATGACTATGAGTATGAGTATGACTATGACTATGACTATGAGAATGAGTATGAGTATGAGTATTAGTATGAATATGAGTATGAGTATGAGTGTGAGTATGAGTATGAGTATGAGTATGAGTATGAGTATGTGTATGAGTATGAGTATGAGTATGAGTATGAGTTAGAGTATGAGTATGTGTATGAGTATGAGTATGAGTATGAGTATGAGTATGAGTATGAGTATGAGTATGAGTATGAGTATGAGTATGAGTATGAGCATGAGCATGAGCATGAGTATGAGTATGAGTGTGAGTATGAGTATGAGTATGAGTATGAGTATGAGTATAAGTATGAGAATGAGTATGAGTGTGAGTATGAGAATGAGTATGAGTATGTGTATGAGTATGAGTTTGAGTATGAGTATGAGTATGAGTATGAGTATGAGTATGAGTATGAGTATGAGTATGAGTATGAGTATGAGTATAAGTATGAGAATGAGTATGAGTGTGAGTATGAGAATGAGTATGAGTATGTGTATGAGTATGAGTATGAGTATGAGTGTGAGTATGAGTATGAGTATGAGTATGAGTATGAATATGAGTATGAGTATGAGTATAAGTATTAGTATGAGTATGAGTACGAGTATTAGTATGAGTATGAGTATGAGTATGAGTTTAAGTATGAGTATGAGTATGAGTATGTGCATGAGTATGAGTATGTGTATGAGTATGAGTATGAGTATTAGTATGAGTATAAGTATGAGAATGAGTATGAGTGTGAGTATGAGAATGAGTATGAGTATGTGTATGAGTATGAGTGTGAGTATGAGAATGAGTATGAGTATGTGTATGAGTATGAGTATGAGTATGAGTATGAGTATGAGTATGAGTATGAGTATGAGTATGAGTATGAGTATGAGTATGAGTATGAGTATGAGTATGAGTATGAGTATGAGTATGAGTATGAGTATGAGTATGAGTATGAGTATGAGTATGAGTATGAGTATGAGTATGAGTATGAGTATGAGTATGAGTATAAGTATGAGTATGAGTATGAGTATGAGTATAAGTATTAGTATGAGTATGAGTACGAGTATTAGTATGAGTATGAGTATGAGTTTAAGTATGAGTATGAGTATGAGTATGAGTATGAGTATGAGTATGAGTATGAGTATGAGGATGAGTATGAGTATAAGTATGAGTATGTGTATGAGTATGAGTATGAGTATGAGTATGAGTATGAGTATGAGTTAGAGTATGAGTATGTGTATGAGTATGAGTATGAGTATGAGTATGAGTGTGAGTGCGAATGTGAGTATGAGTATGAGTATGAGTATGAGTATGTGTATGAGTATGAGTATGAGTATGAGTATGACTATGAGTATGAGGATGAGTATGAGTATGAGTATGAGTATGAGTATGAGTATGAGTATGAGTATGAGTATGAGTATGAGTATAAGTATTAGTATGAGTATGAGTACGAGTATTAGTATGAGTATGAGTATGAGTATGAGTATGAGTTTAAGTATGAGTATGAGTACGAGTATGCGTATGAATATGAGTATGAGTATGAGTATGAGTATGAGTATGAGTATGAGTATGAGTATAAGTATGAGAATGAGTATGAGTGTGAGTATGAGAATGAGTATGAGTATGTGTATGAGTATGAGTTTGAGTATGAGTATGAGTATGAGTATGAGTATGAGTATGAGTATGAGTATGAGTATGTGTATGAGTATGAGTATGAGTATGAGTATGAGTATGAGTATGAGTATGAGTATGAGTATGAGTATGAGTATGAGTTTAAGTATGAGTCTGAGTACGAGTATGCGTATGAATATGAGTATGAGTACGAGTATGGGTATGAGTATGAGTATGAGAATGAGTATGAGTATGAGTATGAGTATGAGTATGAGTGTGAGTATGAGTATGAGTATGAGTATGAGTATGAGTATGAGAATGAGTATGAGTATGAGTATGAGAATGAGTATGAGTATGAGTATGAGTATGAGCATGAGCATGAGCATGAGTATGAGTTTAAGTATGAGTATGAGTATGAGTATGTGTATGAGTATAAGTATGAGTATGAGTATGAGTATGAGTATGAGTATGAGTATGACTATGAGTATGAGTATGACTATGACTATGACTATGACTATGAGTATGAGTATGAGTATGAGTATGAGTATGAGTATGAGTGTGAGTATGAGTATGAGTATGAGTATGAGTATGAGTATGAGTATGAGTATGAGTATGAGTATGAGTATGAGAATGAGTATGAGTATGAGTATGAGTATAAGTATGAGCATGAGCATGAGTATGAGTATGAGTATGAGTATGAGTATGAGTATGAGTATGAGTATAAGTATGAGTATGAGTATGAGTATGAGTATGAGTATGAGTATGAGTATGAGTGTGAGTGTGAGTGCGAATGTGAGTATGAGTATGAGTATGAGTATGAGTATGAGTATGAGTATGAGTATGTGTATGAGTATGAGTATGAGTATGACTATGAGTATGAGTATGAGTATGAGTATGAGTATGAGTATGAGTATGAGTATGAGTATGAGTATGAGTATGAGTATGAGTATGAGTATGAGTATGACTATGAGAATGAGTATGACTATGACTATGACTATGAGAATGAGTATGAGTATGAGTATGAGTATGAGTGTGAGTATGAGTATGAGTATGAGTATGAGTATGAGTATGAGTATGAGTATGAGTATGAGAATGAGTATGAGTATGAGTATGAGTATGAGTATGAGTATGAGCATGAGCATGAACATGAGTATGAGTATGAGTGTGAGTATGAGTATGAGTATGAGTATGAATATGAGTATGAGTATGAGTATGAGTATGAGTATGAGTATGAGTATGAGTATGAGTATGAGGATAAGTATTAGTATGAGTATGAGTACGAGTATTAGTATGAGTATGAGTATGAGTTTAAGTATGAGTATGAGTACGAGTATGCGTATGAATATGAGTATGAGTATGAGTATGAGTATGAGTATGAGTATGAGTATGAGTATGAGTATGAGTATGAGTATGAGTATGAGTATGAGTACGAGTACGAGTACGAGTATGCGTATGAGTTTGAGTATGTGTATGAGTATGAGTATGAGTATGAGTATGAGTATGAGTATGAGTATGAGTATGAGTTTAAGTATGAGTATGAGTTTAAGTATGAGTATGAGTATGAGTATGCGTATGAGTATGAGTATGAGTATGAGCATGAGCATGAGCATGAGCGTGAGCGTGAGAATAAGCATGAGTATGAGTTTAAGTATGAGTATGAGTACGAGTATGCGTATGAATATGAGTATGAGTATGAGTATGAGTATGGGTATGAGTATGAGTATGAGTATGAGTATAAGTATGAGCTTGAGCATGAGTATGAGTATGAGTATGAGTATGAGTATGAGTATGAGTATGAGTATGAGTATGAGTATGAGTATGGGTATGAGTATAAGTATGAGTATGAGTATGAGTATGAGTATGAGTATGAGTATAAGTATTAGTATGAGTATGAGTACGAGTATTAGTATGAGTATGAGTATGAGTATGAGTTTAAGTATGAGTATGAGTATGAGTATGTGCATGTGTATGAGTATGTGTATGAGTATGAGTATGAGTATGAGTATGAGTATGAGTATGAGTATGAGTATAAGTATGAGAATGAGTATGAGTGTGAGTATGAGAATGAGTATGAGTATGTGTATGAGTATGAGTCTGAGTATGAGTATGAGTATGAGCTTGAGCATGAGTATGAGTATGAGTATGAGTATGAGTATGAGTATGAGTATGAGTATGAGTATGAGCATGAGTATGAGTATGAGTATAAGTATGAGTATGAGTATGAGTATGAGTATGAGTATGAGTATAAGTATTAGTATGAGTATGAGTACGAGTATTAGTATGACTATGACTATGAGAATGAGTATGAGTATGAGTATTAGTATGAATATGAGTATGAGTATGAGTGTGAGTATGAGTATGAGTATGAGTATGAGTATGAGTATGTGTATGAGTATGAGTATGAGTATGAGTATGAGTTAGAGTATGAGTATGTGTATGAGTATGAGTATGAGTATGAGTATGAGTATGAGTATGAGTATGAGTATGAGTATGAGTATGAGTATGAGTATGAGCATGAGTATGAGTATGAGTATGAGTATGAGTATGAGTATGAGTATGAGTATGAGTATGAGTATGAGTATGAGTATGAGTATGAGTATAAGTATTAGTATGAGTATGAGTACGAGTATTAGTATGAGTATGAGTATGAGTATGAGTATGAGTTTAAGTATGAGTATGAGTACGAGTATGCGTATGAATATGAGTATGAGTATGAGTATGAGTATGGGTATGAGTATGAGTATGAGTATGAGTATAAGTATGAGCATGAGCATGAGTATGAGTATGAGTATGAGTATGAGTAAGAGTAAGAGTATGAGTATGAGTATGAGTATAAGTATGAGTATGAGTATGAGTATGAGTATGAGTATGAGTATGAGTATAAGTATTAGTATGAGTATGAGTTAGAGTATGAGTATGTGTATGAGTATGAGTATGAGTATGAGTATGAGTATGAGTATGAGTATGTGTATGACTATGAGTATGAGTATGACTATGACTATGACTATGAGAATGAGTATGAGTATGAGTATTAGTATGAATATGAGTATGAGTATGAGTGTGAGTATGAGTATGAGTATGAGTATGAGTATGTGTATGAGTATGAGTATGAGTATGAGTATGAGTAAGAGTATGAGTATGAGTATGAGTATAAGTATGAGTATGAGTATGAGTATGAGTATGAGTATGAGTATAAGTATTAGTATGAGTATGAGTTAGAGTATGAGTATGTGTATGAGTATGAGTATGAGTATGAGTATGAGTATGAGTATGAGTATGAGTATGAGTATGACTATGAGTATGAGTATGACTATGACTATGACTATGAGAATGAGTATGAGTATGAGTATTAGTATGAATATGAGTATGAGTATGAGTGTGAGTATGAGTATGAGTATGAGTATGAGTATGAGTATGAGTATGTGTATGAGTATGAGTATGAGTATGAGTATGAGAATGAGTATGAGTATGAGTATGAGTATGAGTATGAGCATGAGCATGAGCATGAGTATGAGTATGAGTATGAGTATGAGTATGAGTATAAGTATTAGTATGAGTATGAGTTAGAGTATGAGTATGTGTATGAGTATGAGTATGAGTATGAGTATGAGTATGAGTATGAGTATGAGTATGAGTATGAGTATGAGTATGAGTATGAGCATGAGCATGAGCATGAGTATGAGTATGAGTGTGAGTATGAGTATGAGTATGAGTATGAGTATAAGTATGAGAATGAGTATGAGTGTGAGTATGAGAATGAGTATGAGTATGTGTATGAGTATGAGTTTGAGTATGAGTATGAGTATGAGTATGAGTATGAGTATGAGTATGAGTATGAGTATGTGTATGAGTATGAGTATGAGTATGAGTATGAGTATGAGTATGAGGATGAGTATGAGTATGAGTATGAGTTAGAGTATGAGTATGTGTATGAGTATGAGTATGAGTATGAGTATGAGTATGAGTATGAGTATGAGTATGACTATGAGTATGAGTATGACTATGACTATGACTATGAGAATGAGTATGAGTATGAGTATTAGTATGAATATGAGTATGAGTATGAGTGTGAGTATGAGTATGAGTATGAGTATGAGTATGTGTATGAGTATGAGTATGAGTATGAGTATGAGAATGAGTATGAGTATGAGTATGAGTATGAGTATGAGCATGAGCATGAGCATGAGTATGAGTATGAGTATGAGTATGAGTATGAGTATAAGTATTAGTATGAGTATGAGTTAGAGTATGAGTATGTGTATGAGTATGAGTATGAGTATGAGTATGAGTATGAGTATGAGTATGAGTATGAGTATGAGTATGAGTATGAGTATGAGCATGAGCATGAGCATGAGTATGAGTATGAGTGTGAGTATGAGTATGAGTATGAGTATGAGTATAAGTATGAGAATGAGTATGAGTGTGAGTATGAGAATGAGTATGAGTATGAGTATGAGTATGAGTATGAGTATGAGTATGTGTATGAGTATGAGTATGAGTATGAGTATGAGTATGAGTATAAGTATGAGAATGAGTATGAGTGTGAGTATGAGAATGAGTATGAGTATGTGTATGAGTATGAGTATGAGTATGAGTATGAGTATGAGTATGAGTATGAGTATGAGTATGAGTATGAGTATGAGTATGAGTATGAGTATGAGTATGAGTACGAGTATTAGTATGAGTATGAGTATGAGTATGAGTTTAAGTATGAGTATGAGTATGAGTATGAGTATGAGTATGAGTATGAGTATGAGTATGAGGATGAGTATGAGTATAAGTATGAGTATGTGTATGAGTATGAGTATGAGTATGAGTATGAGTATGAGTATGAGTATGAGTTAGAGTATGAGTATGTGTATGAGTATGAGTATGAGTATGAGTATGAGTATGAGTGTGAGTGCGAATGTGAGTATGAGTATGAGTATGAGTATGAGTATGAGTATGTGTATGAGTATGAGTATGAGTATGAGTATGACTATGAGTATGAGGATGAGTATGAGTATGAGTATGAGTATGAGTATGAGTATGACTATGAGTATGAGTATGACTATGACTATGACTATGACTATGAGAATGAGTATGAGTATGAGTATGAGTATTAGTATGAATATGAGTATGAGTATGAGTGTGAGTATGAGTATGAGTATGAGTATGAGTATGAGTATGAGTATGAGTATGAGTATGAGTATGATTATGTGTATGAGTATGAGTATGAGTATGAGTATGAGTATGAGAATGAGTATGAGTATGAGTATGAGTATGAGTATGAGTATGAGCATGAGCATGAGCATGAGTATGAGTATGAGTATGAGTATGAGTATGAGTATGAGTATGAGTATGAGTATGAGTATGAGTATGAGTATGAGTATGAGTATGAGTATGAGTATGAGTATGAGTATTAGTATGAGTATGAGTACGAGTATTAGTATGAGTATGAGTATGAGTATGAGTATGAGTATGAGTATGAGTTTAAGTATGAGTATGAGTAGGAGTATGCGTATGAATATGAGTATGAGTATGAGTATGAGTATGGGTATGAGTATGAGTATGAGTATGAGTATAAGTATGAGCATGAGCATGAGTATGAGTATGAGTATGAGTATGAGTAAGAGTATGAGTATGAGTATGAGTATAAGTATGAGTATGAGTATGAGTATGAGTATGAGTATGAGTATAAGTATTAGTATGAGTATGAGTTACCGTATGAGTATGTGTATGAGTATGAGTATGAGTATGAGTATGAGTATGAGTATGAGTATGAGTATGAGTATGAGTATGACTATGACTATGACTATGAGAATGAGTATGAGTATGAGTATTAGTATGAATATGAGTATGAGTATGAGTGTGAGTATGAGTATGAGTATGAGTATGAGTATGAGTATGAGTATGTGTATGAGTATGAGTATGAGTATGAGTATGAGTAAGAGTATGAGTATGAGTATGAGTATAAGTATGAGTATGAGTATGAGTATGAGTATGAGTATGAGTATGAGTATGAGTATAAGTATTAGTATGAGTATGAGTTAGAGTATGAGTATGTGTATGAGTATGAGTATGAGTATGAGTATGAGTATGAGTATGAGTATGAGTATGACTATGAGTATGAGTATGACTATGACTATGACTATGAGAATGAGTATGAGTATGAGTATTAGTATGAATATGAGTATGAGTATGAGTGTGAGTATGAGTATGAGTATGAGTATGAGTATGAGTATGTGTATGAGTATGAGTATGAGTATGAGTATGAGAATGAGTATGAGTATGAGTATGAGTATGAGTATGAGCATGAGCATGAGCATGAGTATGAGTATGAGTATGAGTATGAGTATGAGTATAAGTATTAGTATGAGTATGAGTTAGAGTATGAGTATGTGTATGAGTATGAGTATGAGTATGAGTATGAGTATGAGTATGAGTATGAGTATGAGTATGAGTATGAGTATGAGTATGAGCATGAGCATGAGCATGAGTATGAGTATGAGTGTGAGTATGAGTATGAGTGTGAGTATGAGTATAAGTATGAGAATGAGTATGAGTGTGAGTATGAGAATGAGTATGAGTATGTGTATGAGTATGAGTTTGAGTATGAGTATGAGTATGAGTATGAGTATGAGTATGAGTATGTGTATGAGTATGAGTATGAGTATGAGTATGAGTATGAGTATGAGTATGAGTATGAGTATGACTATGAGTATGAGTATGACTATGACTATGACTATGAGAATGAGTATGAGTATGAGTATTAGTATGAATATGAGTATGAGTATGAGTGTGAGTATGAGTATGAGTATGAGTATGAGTATGAGTATGAGTATGTGTATGAGTATGAGTATGAGTATGAGTATGAGAATGAGTATGAGTATGAGTATGAATATGAGTATGAGTATGAGTATGAGTATGGGTATGAGTATGAGTATGAGTATGAGTATAAGTATGAGCATGAGCATGAGTATGAGTATGAGTATGAGTATGAGTAAGAGTAAGAGTATGAGTATGAGTATGAGTATAAGTATGAGTATGAGTATGAGTATGAGTATGAGTATGAGTATGAGTATGAGTATAAGTATTAGTATGAGTATGAGTTAGAGTATGAGTATGTGTATGAGTATGAGTATGAGTATGAGTATGAGTATGAGTATGAGTATGAGTATGACTATGAGTATGAGTATGACTATGACTATGACTATGAGAATGAGTATGAGTATGAGTATTAGTATGAATATGAGTATGAGTATGAGTGTGAGTATGAGTATGAGTATGAGTATGAGTATGAGAATGAGTATGAGTATGAGTATGAGTATGAGTATGAGTATGAGCATGAGCATGAGCATGAGTATGAGTATGAGTATGAGTATGAGTATGAGTATGAGTATGAGTATGAGTATGAGTATGAGTATGAGTATGAGTATGAGTATGAGTATGAGTATGAGTATGAGTATGAGTATGAGTATGAGTATGAGCATGAGTATGAGTATGAGTATGAGTATGAGTATGAGTATGAGTATGAGTATGAGTATGAGTATGAGTATGAGTATGAGTATGAGTATAAGTATTAGTATGAGTATGAGTACGAGTATTAGTATGAGTATGAGTATGAGTATGAGTATGAGTTTAAGTATGAGTATGAGTACGAGTATGCGTATGAATATGAGTATGAGTATGAGTATGAGTATGGGTATGAGTATGAGTATGAGTATGAGTATAAGTATGAGCATGAGCATGAGTATGAGTATGAGTATGAGTATGAGTAAGAGTAAGAGTATGAGTATGAGTATGAGTATAAGTATGAGTATGAGTATGAGTATGAGTATGAGTATGAGTATGAGTATAAGTATTAGTATGAGTATGAGTTAGAGTATGAGTATGTGTATGAGTATGAGTATGAGTATGAGTATGAGTATGAGTATGAGTATGAGTATGACTATGAGTATGAGTATGACTATGACTATGACTATGAGAATGAGTATGAGTATGAGTATTAGTATGAATATGAGTATGAGTATGAGTGTGAGTATGAGTATGAGTATGAGTATGAGTATGTGTATGAGTATGAGTATGAGTATGAGTATGAGTAAGAGTATGAGTATGAGTATGAGTATAAGTATGAGTATGAGTATGAGTATGAGTATGAGTATGAGTATAAGTATTAGTATGAGTATGAGTTAGAGTATGAGTATGTGTATGAGTATGAGTATGAGTATGAGTATGAGTATGAGTATGAGTATGAGTATGAGTATGACTATGAGTATGAGTATGACTATGACTATGACTATGAGAATGAGTATGAGTATGAGTATTAGTATGAATATGAGTATGAGTATGAGTGTGAGTATGAGTATGAGTATGAGTATGAGTATGAGTATGAGTATGTGTATGAGTATGAGTATGAGTATGAGTATGAGAATGAGTATGAGTATGAGTATGAGTATGAGTATGAGCATGAGCATGAGCATGAGTATGAGTATGAGTATGAGTATGAGTATGAGTATAAGTATTAGTATGAGTATGAGTTAGAGTATGAGTATGTGTATGAGTATGAGTATGAGTATGAGTATGAGTATGAGTATGAGTATGAGTATGAGTATGAGTATGAGTATGAGTATGAGCATGAGCATGAGCATGAGTATGAGTATGAGTGTGAGTATGAGTATGAGTATGAGTATGAGTATAAGTATGAGAATGAGTATGAGTGTGAGTATGAGAATGAGTATGAGTATGTGTATGAGTATGAGTTTGAGTATGAGTATGAGTATGAGTATGAGTATGAGTATGAGTATGAGTATGAGTATGTGTATGAGTATGAGTATGAGTATGAGTATGAGTATGAGTATGAGGATGAGTATGAGTATGAGTATGAGTTAGAGTATGAGTATGTGTATGAGTATGAGTATGAGTATGAGTATGAGTATGAGTATGAGTATGAGTATGACTATGAGTATGAGTATGACTATGACTATGACTATGAGAATGAGTATGAGTATGAGTATTAGTATGAATATGAGTATGAGTATGAGTGTGAGTATGAGTATGAGTATGAGTATGAGTATGTGTATGAGTATGAGTATGAGTATGAGTATGAGAATGAGTATGAGTATGAGTATGAGTATGAGTATGAGCATGAGCATGAGCATGAGTATGAGTATGAGTATGAGTATGAGTATGAGTATAAGTATTAGTATGAGTATGAGTTAGAGTATGAGTATGTGTATGAGTATGAGTATGAGTATGAGTATGAGTATGAGTATGAGTATGAGTATGAGTATGAGTATGAGTATGAGTATGAGCATGAGCATGAGCATGAGTATGAGTATGAGTGTGAGTATGAGTATGAGTATGAGTATGAGTATAAGTATGAGAATGAGTATGAGTGTGAGTATGAGAATGAGTATGAGTATGAGTATGAGTATGAGTATGAGTATGAGTATGTGTATGAGTATGAGTATGAGTATGAGTATGAGTATGAGTATAAGTATGAGAATGAGTATGAGTGTGAGTATGAGAATGAGTATGAGTATGTGTATGAGTATGAGTATGAGTATGAGTATGAGTATGAGTATGAGTATGAGTATGAGTATGAGTATGAGTATGAGTATGAGTATGAGTATGAGTATGAGTACGAGTATTAGTATGAGTATGAGTATGAGTATGAGTTTAAGTATGAGTATGAGTATGAGTATGAGTATGAGTATGAGTATGAGTATGAGTATGAGGATGAGTATGAGTATAAGTATGAGTATGTGTATGAGTATGAGTATGAGTATGAGTATGAGTATGAGTATGAGTATGAGTTAGAGTATGAGTATGTGTATGAGTATGAGTATGAGTATGAGTATGAGTATGAGTGTGAGTGCGAATGTGAGTATGAGTATGAGTATGAGTATGAGTATGAGTATGTGTATGAGTATGAGTATGAGTATGAGTATGACTATGAGTATGAGGATGAGTATGAGTATGAGTATGAGTATGAGTATGAGTATGACTATGAGTATGAGTATGACTATGACTATGACTATGACTATGAGAATGAGTATGAGTATGAGTATGAGTATTAGTATGAATATGAGTATGAGTATGAGTGTGAGTATGAGTATGAGTATGAGTATGAGTATGAGTATGAGTATGAGTATGAGTATGAGTATGATTATGTGTATGAGTATGAGTATGAGTATGAGTATGAGTATGAGAATGAGTATGAGTATGAGTATGAGTATGAGTATGAGTATGAGCATGAGCATGAGCATGAGTATGAGTATGAGTATGAGTATGAGTATGAGTATGAGTATGAGTATGAGTATGAGTATGAGTATGAGTATGAGTATGAGTATGAGTATGAGTATGAGTATGAGTATTAGTATGAGTATGAGTACGAGTATTAGTATGAGTATGAGTATGAGTATGAGTATGAGTATGAGTATGAGTTTAAGTATGAGTATGAGTAGGAGTATGCGTATGAATATGAGTATGAGTATGAGTATGAGTATGGGTATGAGTATGAGTATGAGTATGAGTATAAGTATGAGCATGAGCATGAGTATGAGTATGAGTATGAGTATGAGTAAGAGTATGAGTATGAGTATGAGTATAAGTATGAGTATGAGTATGAGTATGAGTATGAGTATGAGTATAAGTATTAGTATGAGTATGAGTTACCGTATGAGTATGTGTATGAGTATGAGTATGAGTATGAGTATGAGTATGAGTATGAGTATGAGTATGAGTATGAGTATGACTATGACTATGACTATGAGAATGAGTATGAGTATGAGTATTAGTATGAATATGAGTATGAGTATGAGTGTGAGTATGAGTATGAGTATGAGTATGAGTATGAGTATGAGTATGTGTATGAGTATGAGTATGAGTATGAGTATGAGTAAGAGTATGAGTATGAGTATGAGTATAAGTATGAGTATGAGTATGAGTATGAGTATGAGTATGAGTATGAGTATGAGTATAAGTATTAGTATGAGTATGAGTTAGAGTATGAGTATGTGTATGAGTATGAGTATGAGTATGAGTATGAGTATGAGTATGAGTATGAGTATGACTATGAGTATGAGTATGACTATGACTATGACTATGAGAATGAGTATGAGTATGAGTATTAGTATGAATATGAGTATGAGTATGAGTGTGAGTATGAGTATGAGTATGAGTATGAGTATGAGTATGTGTATGAGTATGAGTATGAGTATGAGTATGAGAATGAGTATGAGTATGAGTATGAGTATGAGTATGAGCATGAGCATGAGCATGAGTATGAGTATGAGTATGAGTATGAGTATGAGTATAAGTATTAGTATGAGTATGAGTTAGAGTATGAGTATGTGTATGAGTATGAGTATGAGTATGAGTATGAGTATGAGTATGAGTATGAGTATGAGTATGAGTATGAGTATGAGTATGAGCATGAGCATGAGCATGAGTATGAGTATGAGTGTGAGTATGAGTATGAGTGTGAGTATGAGTATAAGTATGAGAATGAGTATGAGTGTGAGTATGAGAATGAGTATGAGTATGTGTATGAGTATGAGTTTGAGTATGAGTATGAGTATGAGTATGAGTATGAGTATGAGTATGAGTATGAGTATGAGTATGAGTATGTGTATGAGTATGAGTATGAGTATGAGTATGAGTATGAGTATGAGTATGAGGATGAGTATGAGTATGAGTATGAGTATGAGTTTAAGTATGAGTCTGAGTACGAGTATGCGTATGAATATGAGTATGAGTATGAGTATGGGTATGAGTATGAGTATGAGTATGAGTATGAGTATGAGTATGAGTATGAGTATGAGTATGTGTATGAGTATGAGTATGAGTATGAGTATGAGTATAAGTATGAGAATGAGTATGAGTGTGAGTATGAGAAGGAGTATGAGTATGTGTATGAGTATGAGTATGAGTATGAGTATGAGTATGAGTATGAGTATGAGTATGAGTATGAGTATGAGTATGAGTATGAGTATGAGTATGAGTATGAGTATGAGTATGAGTATGAGTATGAGTATGAGTGTGAGTGTGAGTATGAGTATGAGTATGAGTATGAGTATGAGTATGAGAATGAGTATGAGTATGAGTATGAGAATGAGTATGAGTATGAGTATGAGTATGAGTATGAGCATGAGCATGAGCATGAGTATGAGTTTAAGTATGAGTATGAGTATGAGTATGTGTATGAGTATAAGTATGAGTATGAGTATGAGTATGAGTATGAGTATGAGTATGACTATGAGTATGAGTATGACTATGACTATGACTATGACTATGAGTATGAGTATGAGTATGAGTATGAGTATGAGTGTGAGTATGAGTATGAGTATGAGTATGAGTATGAGTATGAGTATGAGTATGAGAATGAGTATGAGTATGAGTATGAGTATAAGTATGAGCATGAGCATGAGTATGAGTATGAGTATGAGTATGAGTATGAGTATGAGTATCAGTATAAGTATGAGTATGAGTATGAGTATGAGTATGAGTATGAGTATGAGTATGAGTATGAGTATGAGTATGAGTATGAGTGTGAGTGTGAGTGCGAATGTGAGTATGAGTATGAGTATGAGTATGAGTATGAGTATGTGTATGAGTATGAGTATGAGTATGACTATGAGTATGAGTATGAGTATGAGTATGAGTATGAGTATGACCATGAGTATGAGTATGACTATGACTATGACTATGAGTATGAGTATGAGTATGAGTATGAGTATGAGTATGAGTATGAGTATGAGTATGAGTATGACTATGAGTATGAGTATGACTATGACTATGACTATGACTATGAGTATGAGTATGAGTATGACTATGAGTATGAGTATGACTATGACTATGACTATGACTATGAGTATGAGTATGAGTATGAGTATGAGTATGAGTATGAGTATGAGTATAAGTATGAGTATGAGTATGAGTATGAGTATGAGTATGAGTATAAGTATGAGTATGAGTATGAGTATGAGTATAAGTATTAGTATGAGTATGAGTACGAGTATTAGTATGAGTATGAGTATGAGTATGAGTTTAAGTATGAGTATGAGTATGAGTATGAGTATGAGTATGAGTATGAGTATGAGTATGAGTATGAGTATGAGTATGAGTATGAGTATGAGTATGTGTATGAGTATGAGTATGAGTATGAGTATGAGTATGAGTATGAGGATGAGTATGAGTATGAGTATGAGTATGAGTTTAAGTATGAGTCTGAGTACGAGTATGCGTATGAATATGAGTATGAGTATGAGTATGGGTATGAGTATGAGTATGAGTATGAGTATGAGTATGAGTATGAGTATGAGAATGAGTATGTGTATGAGTATGAGTATGAGTATGAGTATGAGTATAAGTATGAGAATGAGTATGAGTATGAGTATGTGTATGAGTATGAGTATGAGTATGAGTATGAGTATGAGTATGAGTATGAGTATGAGTATGAGTATGAGTATGAGTATGAGTATGAGTATGAGTATGAGTATGAGTATAAGTATGAGTATGAGTATGAGTATGAGTATAAGTATTAGTATGAGTATGAGTACGAGTATTAGTATGAGTATGAGTATGAGTATGAGTTTAAGTATGAGTATGAGTATGAGTATGAGTATGAGTATGAGTATGAGTATGAGTATGAGTATGAGTATGAGGATGAGTATGAGTATAAGTATGAGTATGTGTATGAGTATGAGTATGAGTATGAGTATGAGTATGAGTATGAGTATGAGTTAGAGTATGAGTATGTGTATGAGTATGAGTATGAGTATGAGTATGAGTATGAGTGTGAGTGCGAATGTGAGTATGAGTATGAGTATGAGTATGAGTATGAGTATGAGTATGAGTATGAGTATGAGTATGAGTATGATTATGAGTATGAGTATGACTATGACTATGACTATGAGAATGAGTATGAGTATGAGTATTAGTATGAATATGAGTATGAGTATGAGTGTGAGTATGAGTATGAGTATGAGTATGAGTATGAGTATGAGTATGATTATGTGTATGAGTATGAGTATGAGTATGAGTATGAGAATGAGTATGAGTATGAGTATGAGTATGAGTATGAGTATGAGTATGAGCATGAGCATGAGCATGAGTATGAGTATGAGTATGAGTATGAGTATGAGTATGAGTATGAGTATGAGTATGAGTATGAGTGTGAGTATGAGTATGAGTATGAGTATGAGTATGAGTATGTGTATGAGTATGAGTATGAGTATGAGTATGAGTATGAGAATGAGTATGAGTATGAGTATGAGTATGAGTATGAGCATGAGCATGAGCATGAGTATGAGTATGAGTATGAGTATGAGTATGAGTATAAGTATTAGTATGAGTATGAGTTAGAGTATGAGTATGTGTATGAGTATGAGTATGAGTATGAGTATGAGTATGAGTATGAGTATGAGTATGAGTATGAGTATGAGTATGAGTATGAGTATGAGTATGAGTATAAATATGAGTATGAGTATGAGTATGAGTATAAGTATTAGTATGAGTATGAGTACGAGTATTAGTATGAGTATAAGTATGAGTATGAGTTTAAGTATGAGTATGAGTATGAGTATGAGTATGAGTATGAGTATGAGTATGAGTATGAGTATGAGTATGAGTGTGAGTGCGAATGTGAGTATGAGTATGAGTATGAGTATGAGTATGAGTATGTGTATGAGTATGAGTATGAGTATGAGTATGACTATGAGTATGAGGATGAGTATGAGTATGAGTATGAGTATGAGTATGAGTATGAGTATGACTATGAGTATGAGTATGACTATGACTATGACTATGACTATGAGAATGAGTATGAGTATGAGTATTAGTATGAATATGAGTATGAGTATGAGTGTGAGTATGAGTATGAGTATGAGTATGAGTATGAGTATGAGTATGATTATGTGTATGAGTATGAGTATGAGTATGAGTATGAGAATGAGTATGAGTATGAGTATGAGTATGAGTATGAGTATGAGCATGAGCATGAGCATGAGTATGAGTATGAGTATGAGTATGAGTATGAGTATGAGTATGAGTATGAGTATGAGTATGAGTGTGAGTATGAGTATGAGTATGAGTATGAGTATGAGTATGTGTATGAGTATGAGTATGAGTATGAGTATGAGAATGAGTATGAGTATGAGTATGAGTATGAGTATGAGCATGAGCATGAGCATGAGTATGAGTATGAGTATGAGTATGAGTATGAGTATAAGTATTAGTATGAGTATGAGTTAGAGTATGAGTATGTGTATGAGTATGAGTATGAGTATGAGAATGAGTATGAGTATGAGTATGAGTATGAGAATGAGTATGAGTATGAGTATGAGTATGAGTATGAGTATGAGTATGAGCATGAGCATGAGCATGAGTATGAGTATGAGTATGAGTATGAGTATGAGTATGAGTATGAGTATGAGTATGAGTATGAGTATGAGTGTGAGTATGAGTATGAGTATGAGTATGAGTATGAGTATGTGTATGAGTATGAGTATGAGTATGAGTATGAGAATGAGTATGAGTATGAGTATGAGTATGAGTATGAGCATGAGCATGAGCATGAGTATGAGTATGAGTATGAGTATGAGTATGAGTATAAGTATTAGTATGAGTATGAGTTAGAGTATGAGTATGTGTATGAGTATGAGTATGAGTATGAGTATGAGTATGAGTATGAGTATGAGTATGAGTATGAGTATGAGTATGAGTATGAGTATGAGTATGAGTATAAATATGAGTATGAGTATGAGTATGAGTATAAGTATTAGTATGAGTATGAGTACGAGTATTAGTATGAGTATAAGTATGAGTATGAGTTTAAGTATGAGTATGAGTATGAGTATGAGTATGAGTATGAGTATGAGTATGAGTATGAGTATGAGGATGAGTATGAGTATAAGTATGAGTATGTGTATGAGTATGAGTATGAGTATGAGTATGAGTATGAGTATGGGTATGAGTATGAGTTAGAGTATGAGTATGTGTATGAGTATGAGTATGAGTATGAGTATGAGTATGAGTATGAGTGTGAGTGCGAATGTGAGTATGAGTATGAGTATGAGTATGAGTATGAGTATGTGTATGAGTATGAGTATGAGTATGAGTATGACTATGAGTATGAGGATGAGTATGAGTATGAGTATGAGTATGAGTATGAGTATGAGTATGACTATGAGTATGAGTATGACTATGACTATGACTATGACTATGAGAATGAGTATGAGTATGAGTATTAGTATGAATATGAGTATGAGTATGAGTGTGAGTATGAGTATGAGTATGAGTATGAGTATGAGTATGAGTATGAGTATGATTATGTGTATGAGTATGAGTATGAGTATGAGTATGAGAATGAGTATGAGTATGAGTATGAGTATGAGTATGAGTATGAGCATGAGCATGAGCATGAGTATGAGTATGAGTATGAGTATGAGTATGAGTATGAGTATGAGTATGAGTATGAGTATGAGTATGAGTGTGAGTATGAGTATGAGTATGAGTATGAGTATGAGTATGTGTATGAGTATGAGTATGAGTATGAGTATGAGAATGAGTATGAGTATGAGTATGAGTATGAGTATGAGCATGAGCATGAGCATGAGTATGAGTATGAGTATGAGTATGAGTATGAGTATAAGTATTAGTATGAGTATGAGTTAGAGTATGAGTATGTGTATGAGTATGAGTATGAGTATGAGTATGAGTATGAGTATGAGTATGAGTATGAGTATGAGTATGAGTATGAGTATGAGCATGAGCATGAGCATGAGTATGAGTATGAGTGTGAGTATGAGTATGAGTATGAGTATGAGTATAAGTATGAGAATGAGTATGAGTGTGAGTATGAGAATGAGTATGAGTATGTGTATGAGTATGAGTTTGAGTATGAGTATGAGTATGAGTATGAGTATGAGTATGAGTATGAGTATGAGTATGAGTATGAGTATGTGTATGAGTATGAGTATGAGTATGAGTATGAGTATGAGTATGAGCATGAGCATGAGCATGAGTATGAGTATGAGTGTGAGTATGAGTATGAGTATGAGTATGAGTATAAGTATGAGAATGAGTATGAGTGTGAGTATGAGAATGAGTATGAGTATGTGTATGAGTATGAGTTTGAGTATGAGTATGAGTATGAGTATGAGTATGAGTATGAGTATGAGTATGAGTATGAGTATGAGTATGTGTATGAGTATGAGTATGAGTATGAGTATGAGTATGAGTATGAGTATGAGGATGAGTATGAGTATGAGTATGAGTATGAGTTTAAGTATGAGTCTGAGTACGAGTATGCGTATGAATATGAGTATGAGTATGAGTATGGGTATGAGTATGAGTATGAGTATGAGTATGAGTATGAGTATGAGTATGAGTATGTGTATGAGTATGAGTATGAGTATGAGTATGAGTATAAGTATGAGAATGAGTATGGGTGTGAGTATGAGAATGAGTATGAGTATGTGTATGAGTATGAGTATGAGTATGAGTATGAGTATGAGTATGAGTATGAGTATGAGTATGAGTATGAGTATGAGTATGAGTATGAGTATGAGTATGAGTATGAGTATGAGTATGAGTATGAGTATGAGTGTGAGTATGAGTATGAGTATGAGTATGAGTATGAGTATGAGAATGAGTATGAGTATGAGTATGAGAATGAGTATGAGTATGAGTATGAGTATGAGTATGAGCATGAGCATGAGCATGAGTATGAGTTTAAGTATGAGTATGAGTATGAGTATGTGTATGAGTATAAGTATGAGTATGAGTATGAGTATGAGTATGAGTATGAGTATGAGTATGAGTATGAGTATGAGTATGAGTGTGAGTATGAGTATGAGTATGAGTATGAGTATGAGTATGAGAATGAGTATGAGTATGAGTATGAGTATGAGTATGAGTATGAGTATGAGTATAAGTATGAGTATGAGTATGAGTATGAGTATGAGTATGAGTATGAGTATGAGTATGAGTATGAGTATGAGTATGAGTGTGAGTGTGAGTGCGAATGTGAGTATGAGTATGAGTATGAGTATGAGTATGAGTATGTGTATGAGTATGAGTATGAGTATGACTATGAGTATGAGTATGAGTATGAGTATGAGTATGAGTATGAGTATGTGTATGAGTATGAGTATGAGTATGAGTATGAGTATAAGTATGAGAATGAGTATGAGTGTGAGTATGAGAATGAGTATGAGTATGTGTATGAGTATGAGTATGAGTATGAGTATGAGTATGAGTATGAGTATGAGTATGAGTATGAGTATGAGTATGAGTATGAGTATGAGTATGAGTATGAGTATGAGTATGAGTATGAGTATGAGTGTGAGTATGAGTATGAGTATGAGTATGAGTATGAGTATGAGTATGAGTATGATTATGTGTATGAGTATGAGTATGAGTATGAGTATGAGTATGAGAATGAGTATGAGTATGAGTATGAGTATGAGTATGAGTATGAGCATGAGCATGAGCATGAGTATGAGTATGAGTATGAGTATGAGTATGAGTATGAGTATAAGTATGAGAATGAGTATGAGTGTGAGTATGAGAATGAGTATGAGTATGTGTATGAGTATGAGTCTGAGTATGAGTATGAGTATGAGCTTGAGCATGAGTATGAGTATGAGTATGAGTATGAGTATGAGTATGAGTATGAGTATGAGTATGAGCATGAGTATGAGTATGAGTATAAGTATGAGTATGAGTATGAGTATGAGTATGAGTATGAGTATAAGTATTAGTATGAGTATGAGTACGAGTATTAGTATGACTATGACTATGAGAATGAGTATGAGTATGAGTATTAGTATGAATATGAGTATGAGTATGAGTGTGAGTATGAGTATGAGTATGAGTATGAGTATGAGTATGTGTATGAGTATGAGTATGAGTATGAGTATGAGTTAGAGTATGAGTATGTGTATGAGTATGAGTATGAGTATGAGTATGAGTATGAGTATGAGTATGAGTATGAGTATGAGTATGAGTATGAGTATGAGCATGAGTATGAGTATGAGTATGAGTATGAGTATGAGTATGAGTATGAGTATGAGTATGAGTATGAGTATGAGTATGAGTATGAGTATAAGTATTAGTATGAGTATGAGTACGAGTATTAGTATGAGTATGAGTATGAGTATGAGTATGAGTTTAAGTATGAGTATGAGTACGAGTATGCGTATGAATATGAGTATGAGTATGAGTATGAGTATGGGTATGAGTATGAGTATGAGTATGAGTATAAGTATGAGCATGAGCATGAGTATGAGTATGAGTATGAGTATGAGTAAGAGTAAGAGTATGAGTATGAGTATGAGTATAAGTATGAGTATGAGTATGAGTATGAGTATGAGTATGAGTATGAGTATAAGTATTAGTATGAGTATGAGTTAGAGTATGAGTATGTGTATGAGTATGAGTATGAGTATGAGTATGAGTATGAGTATGAGTATGAGTATGACTATGAGTATGAGTATGACTATGACTATGACTATGAGAATGAGTATGAGTATGAGTATTAGTATGAATATGAGTATGAGTATGAGTGTGAGTATGAGTATGAGTATGAGTATGAGTATGTGTATGAGTATGAGTATGAGTATGAGTATGAGTAAGAGTATGAGTATGAGTATGAGTATAAGTATGAGTATGAGTATGAGTATGAGTATGAGTATGAGTATAAGTATTAGTATGAGTATGAGTTAGAGTATGAGTATGTGTATGAGTATGAGTATGAGTATGAGTATGAGTATGAGTATGAGTATGAGTATGAGTATGACTATGAGTATGAGTATGACTGTGACTATGACTATGAGAATGAGTATGAGTATGAGTATTAGTATGAATATGAGTATGAGTATGAGTGTGAGTATGAGTATGAGTATGAGTATGAGTATGAGTATGAGTATGTGTATGAGTATGAGTATGAGTATGAGTATGAGAATGAGTATGAGTATGAGTATGAGTATGAGTATGAGCATGAGCATGAGCATGAGTATGAGTATGAGTATGAGTATGAGTATGAGTATAAGTATTAGTATGAGTATGAGTTAGAGTATGAGTATGTGTATGAGTATGAGTATGAGTATGAGTATGAGTATGAGTATGAGTATGAGTATGAGTATGAGTATGAGTATGAGTATGAGCATGAGCATGAGCATGAGTATGAGTATGAGTGTGAGTATGAGTATGAGTATGAGTATGAGTATAAGTATGAGAATGAGTATGAGTGTGAGTATGAGAATGAGTATGAGTATGTGTATGAGTATGAGTTTGAGTATGAGTATGAGTATGAGTATGAGTATGAGTATGAGTATGAGTATGAGTATGTGTATGAGTATGAGTATGAGTATGAGTATGAGTATGAGTATGAGGATGAGTATGAGTATGAGTATGAGTTAGAGTATGAGTATGTGTATGAGTATGAGTATGAGTATGAGTATGAGTATGAGTATGAGTATGAGTATGACTATGAGTATGAGTATGACTATGACTATGACTATGAGAATGAGTATGAGTATGAGTATTAGTATGAATATGAGTATGAGTATGAGTGTGAGTATGAGTATGAGTATGAGTATGAGTATGAGTATGTGTATGAGTATGAGTATGAGTATGAGTATGAGAATGAGTATGAGTATGAGTATGAGTATGAGTATGAGCATGAGCATGAGCATGAGTATGAGTATGAGTATGAGTATGAGTATGAGTATAAGTATTAGTATGAGTATGAGTTAGAGTATGAGTATGTGTATGAGTATGAGTATGAGTATGAGTATGAGTATGAGTATGAGTATGAGTATGAGTATGAGTATGAGTATGAGTATGAGCATGAGCATGAGCATGAGTATGAGTATGAGTGTGAGTATGAGTATGAGTATGAGTATGAGTATAAGTATGAGAATGAGTATGAGTGTGAGTATGAGAATGAGTATGAGTATGAGTATGAGTATGAGTATGAGTATGAGTATGTGTATGAGTATGAGTATGAGTATGAGTATGAGTATGAGTATAAGTATGAGAATGAGTATGAGTGTGAGTATGAGAATGAGTATGAGTATGTGTATGAGTATGAGTATGAGTATGAGTATGAGTATGAGTATGAGTATGAGTATGAGTATGAGTATGAGTATGAGTATGAGTATGAGTATGAGTATGAGTACGAGTATTAGTATGAGTATGAGTATGAGTATGAGTTTAAGTATGAGTATGAGTATGAGTATGAGTATGAGTATGAGTATGAGTATGAGTATGAGGATGAGTATGAGTATAAGTATGAGTATGTGTATGAGTATGAGTATGAGTATGAGTATGAGTATGAGTATGAGTATGAGTTAGAGTATGAGTATGTGTATGAGTATGAGTATGAGTATGAGTATGAGTATGAGTGTGAGTGCGAATGTGAGTATGAGTATGAGTATGAGTATGAGTATGAGTATGTGTATGAGTATGAGTATGAGTATGAGTATGACTATGAGTATGAGGATGAGTATGAGTATGAGTATGAGTATGAGTATGAGTATGACTATGAGTATGAGTATGACTATGACTATGACTATGACTATGAGAATGAGTATGAGTATGAGTATGAGTATTAGTATGAATATGAGTATGAGTATGAGTGTGAGTATGAGTATGAGTATGAGTATGAGTATGAGTATGAGTATGAGTATGAGTATGAGTATGATTATGTGTATGAGTATGAGTATGAGTATGAGTATGAGTATGAGAATGAGTATGAGTATGAGTATGAGTATGAGTATGAGTATGAGCATGAGCATGAGCATGAGTATGAGTATGAGTATGAGTATGAGTATGAGTATGAGTATGAGTATGAGTATGAGTATGAGTATGAGTATGAGTATGAGTATGAGTATGAGTATGAGTATGAGTATTAGTATGAGTATGAGTACGAGTATTAGTATGAGTATGAGTATGAGTATGAGTATGAGTATGAGTATGAGTTTAAGTATGAGTATGAGTAGGAGTATGCGTATGAATATGAGTATGAGTATGAGTATGAGTATGGGTATGAGTATGAGTATGAGTATGAGTATAAGTATGAGCATGAGCATGAGTATGAGTATGAGTATGAGTATGAGTAAGAGTATGAGTATGAGTATGAGTATAAGTATGAGTATGAGTATGAGTATGAGTATGAGTATAAGTATTAGTATGAGTATGAGTTACCGTATGAGTATGTGTATGAGTATGAGTATGAGTATGAGTATGAGTATGAGTATGAGTATGAGTATGAGTATGAGTATGACTATGACTATGACTATGAGAATGAGTATGAGTATGAGTATTAGTATGAATATGAGTATGAGTATGAGTGTGAGTATGAGTATGAGTATGAGTATGAGTATGAGTATGAGTATGTGTATGAGTATGAGTATGAGTATGAGTATGAGTAAGAGTATGAGTATGAGTATGAGTATAAGTATGAGTATGAGTATGAGTATGAGTATGAGTATGAGTATGAGTATGAGTATAAGTATTAGTATGAGTATGAGTTAGAGTATGAGTATGTGTATGAGTATGAGTATGAGTATGAGTATGAGTATGAGTATGAGTATGAGTATGACTATGAGTATGAGTATGACTATGACTATGACTATGAGAATGAGTATGAGTATGAGTATTAGTATGAATATGAGTATGAGTATGAGTGTGAGTATGAGTATGAGTATGAGTATGAGTATGAGTATGTGTATGAGTATGAGTATGAGTATGAGTATGAGAATGAGTATGAGTATGAGTATGAGTATGAGTATGAGCATGAGCATGAGCATGAGTATGAGTATGAGTATGAGTATGAGTATGAGTATAAGTATTAGTATGAGTATGAGTTAGAGTATGAGTATGTGTATGAGTATGAGTATGAGTATGAGTATGAGTATGAGTATGAGTATGAGTATGAGTATGAGTATGAGTATGAGTATGAGCATGAGCATGAGCATGAGTATGAGTATGAGTGTGAGTATGAGTATGAGTGTGAGTATGAGTATAAGTATGAGAATGAGTATGAGTGTGAGTATGAGAATGAGTATGAGTATGTGTATGAGTATGAGTTTGAGTATGAGTATGAGTATGAGTATGAGTATGAGTATGAGTATGAGTATGAGTATGAGTATGAGTATGTGTATGAGTATGAGTATGAGTATGAGTATGAGTATGAGTATGAGTATGAGGATGAGTATGAGTATGAGTATGAGTATGAGTTTAAGTATGAGTCTGAGTACGAGTATGCGTATGAATATGAGTATGAGTATGAGTATGGGTATGAGTATGAGTATGAGTATGAGTATGAGTATGAGTATGAGTATGAGTATGAGTATGTGTATGAGTATGAGTATGAGTATGAGTATGAGTATAAGTATGAGAATGAGTATGAGTGTGAGTATGAGAAGGAGTATGAGTATGTGTATGAGTATGAGTATGAGTATGAGTATGAGTATGAGTATGAGTATGAGTATGAGTATGAGTATGAGTATGAGTATGAGTATGAGTATGAGTATGAGTATGAGTATGAGTATGAGTATGAGTATGAGTGTGAGTGTGAGTATGAGTATGAGTATGAGTATGAGTATGAGTATGAGAATGAGTATGAGTATGAGTATGAGAATGAGTATGAGTATGAGTATGAGTATGAGTATGAGCATGAGCATGAGCATGAGTATGAGTTTAAGTATGAGTATGAGTATGAGTATGTGTATGAGTATAAGTATGAGTATGAGTATGAGTATGAGTATGAGTATGAGTATGACTATGAGTATGAGTATGACTATGACTATGACTATGACTATGAGTATGAGTATGAGTATGAGTATGAGTATGAGTGTGAGTATGAGTATGAGTATGAGTATGAGTATGAGTATGAGTATGAGTATGAGAATGAGTATGAGTATGAGTATGAGTATAAGTATGAGCATGAGCATGAGTATGAGTATGAGTATGAGTATGAGTATGAGTATGAGTATCAGTATAAGTATGAGTATGAGTATGAGTATGAGTATGAGTATGAGTATGAGTATGAGTATGAGTATGAGTATGAGTGTGAGTGTGAGTGCGAATGTGAGTATGAGTATGAGTATGAGTATGAGTATGAGTATGTGTATGAGTATGAGTATGAGTATGACTATGAGTATGAGTATGAGTATGAGTATGAGTATGAGTATGACCATGAGTATGAGTATGACTATGACTATGACTATGAGTATGAGTATGAGTATGAGTATGAGTATGAGTATGAGTATGAGTATGAGTATGAGTATGACTATGAGTATGAGTATGACTATGACTATGACTATGACTATGAGTATGAGTATGAGTATGACTATGAGTATGAGTATGACTATGACTATGACTATGACTATGAGTATGAGTATGAGTATGAGTATGAGTATGAGTATGAGTATGAGTATAAGTATGAGTATGAGTATGAGTATGAGTATGAGTATGAGTATAAGTATGAGTATGAGTATGAGTATGAGTATAAGTATTAGTATGAGTATGAGTACGAGTATTAGTATGAGTATGAGTATGAGTATGAGTTTAAGTATGAGTATGAGTATGAGTATGAGTATGAGTATGAGTATGAGTATGAGTATGAGTATGAGTATGAGTATGAGTATGAGTATGAGTATGTGTATGAGTATGAGTATGAGTATGAGTATGAGTATGAGTATGAGGATGAGTATGAGTATGAGTATGAGTATGAGTTTAAGTATGAGTCTGAGTACGAGTATGCGTATGAATATGAGTATGAGTATGAGTATGGGTATGAGTATGAGTATGAGTATGAGTATGAGTATGAGTATGAGTATGAGAATGAGTATGTGTATGAGTATGAGTATGAGTATGAGTATGAGTATAAGTATGAGAATGAGTATGAGTATGAGTATGTGTATGAGTATGAGTATGAGTATGAGTATGAGTATGAGTATGAGTATGAGTATGAGTATGAGTATGAGTATGAGTATGAGTATGAGTATGAGTATGAGTATGAGTATAAGTATGAGTATGAGTATGAGTATGAGTATAAGTATTAGTATGAGTATGAGTACGAGTATTAGTATGAGTATGAGTATGAGTATGAGTTTAAGTATGAGTATGAGTATGAGTATGAGTATGAGTATGAGTATGAGTATGAGTATGAGTATGAGTATGAGGATGAGTATGAGTATAAGTATGAGTATGTGTATGAGTATGAGTATGAGTATGAGTATGAGTATGAGTATGAGTATGAGTTAGAGTATGAGTATGTGTATGAGTATGAGTATGAGTATGAGTATGAGTATGAGTGTGAGTGCGAATGTGAGTATGAGTATGAGTATGAGTATGAGTATGAGTATGAGTATGAGTATGAGTATGAGTATGAGTATGATTATGAGTATGAGTATGACTATGACTATGACTATGAGAATGAGTATGAGTATGAGTATTAGTATGAATATGAGTATGAGTATGAGTGTGAGTATGAGTATGAGTATGAGTATGAGTATGAGTATGAGTATGATTATGTGTATGAGTATGAGTATGAGTATGAGTATGAGAATGAGTATGAGTATGAGTATGAGTATGAGTATGAGTATGAGTATGAGCATGAGCATGAGCATGAGTATGAGTATGAGTATGAGTATGAGTATGAGTATGAGTATGAGTATGAGTATGAGTATGAGTGTGAGTATGAGTATGAGTATGAGTATGAGTATGAGTATGTGTATGAGTATGAGTATGAGTATGAGTATGAGAATGAGTATGAGTATGAGTATGAGTATGAGTATGAGCATGAGCATGAGCATGAGTATGAGTATGAGTATGAGTATGAGTATGAGTATAAGTATTAGTATGAGTATGAGTTAGAGTATGAGTATGTGTATGAGTATGAGTATGAGTATGAGTATGAGTATGAGTATGAGTATGAGTATGAGTATGAGTATGAGTATGAGTATGAGTATGAGTATGAGTATAAATATGAGTATGAGTATGAGTATGAGTATAAGTATTAGTATGAGTATGAGTACGAGTATTAGTATGAGTATAAGTATGAGTATGAGTTTAAGTATGAGTATGAGTATGAGTATGAGTATGAGTATGAGTATGAGTATGAGTATGAGTATGAGGATGAGTATGAGTATAAGTATGAGTATGTGTATGAGTATGAGTATGAGTATGAGTATGAGTATGAGTATGGGTATGAGTATGAGTTAGAGTATGAGTATGTGTATGAGTATGAGTATGAGTATGAGTATGAGTATGAGTGTGAGTGCGAATGTGAGTATGAGTATGAGTATGAGTATGAGTATGAGTATGTGTATGAGTATGAGTATGAGTATGAGTATGACTATGAGTATGAGGATGAGTATGAGTATGAGTATGAGTATGAGTATGAGTATGAGTATGACTATGAGTATGAGTATGACTATGACTATGACTATGACTATGAGAATGAGTATGAGTATGAGTATTAGTATGAATATGAGTATGAGTATGAGTGTGAGTATGAGTATGAGTATGAGTATGAGTATGAGTATGAGTATGATTATGTGTATGAGTATGAGTATGAGTATGAGTATGAGAATGAGTATGAGTATGAGTATGAGTATGAGTATGAGTATGAGCATGAGCATGAGCATGAGTATGAGTATGAGTATGAGTATGAGTATGAGTATGAGTATGAGTATGAGTATGAGTATGAGTGTGAGTATGAGTATGAGTATGAGTATGAGTATGAGTATGTGTATGAGTATGAGTATGAGTATGAGTATGAGAATGAGTATGAGTATGAGTATGAGTATGAGTATGAGCATGAGCATGAGCATGAGTATGAGTATGAGTATGAGTATGAGTATGAGTATAAGTATTAGTATGAGTATGAGTTAGAGTATGAGTATGTGTATGAGTATGAGTATGAGTATGAGAATGAGTATGAGTATGAGTATGAGTATGAGAATGAGTATGAGTATGAGTATGAGTATGAGTATGAGTATGAGTATGAGCATGAGCATGAGCATGAGTATGAGTATGAGTATGAGTATGAGTATGAGTATGAGTATGAGTATGAGTATGAGTATGAGTATGAGTGTGAGTATGAGTATGAGTATGAGTATGAGTATGAGTATGTGTATGAGTATGAGTATGAGTATGAGTATGAGAATGAGTATGAGTATGAGTATGAGTATGAGTATGAGCATGAGCATGAGCATGAGTATGAGTATGAGTATGAGTATGAGTATGAGTATAAGTATTAGTATGAGTATGAGTTAGAGTATGAGTATGTGTATGAGTATGAGTATGAGTATGAGTATGAGTATGAGTATGAGTATGAGTATGAGTATGAGTATGAGTATGAGTATGAGTATGAGTATGAGTATAAATATGAGTATGAGTATGAGTATGAGTATAAGTATTAGTATGAGTATGAGTACGAGTATTAGTATGAGTATAAGTATGAGTATGAGTTTAAGTATGAGTATGAGTATGAGTATGAGTATGAGTATGAGTATGAGTATGAGTATGAGTATGAGGATGAGTATGAGTATAAGTATGAGTATGTGTATGAGTATGAGTATGAGTATGAGTATGAGTATGAGTATGGGTATGAGTATGAGTTAGAGTATGAGTATGTGTATGAGTATGAGTATGAGTATGAGTATGAGTATGAGTGTGAGTGCGAATGTGAGTATGAGTATGAGTATGAGTATGAGTATGAGTATGTGTATGAGTATGAGTATGAGTATGAGTATGACTATGAGTATGAGGATGAGTATGAGTATGAGTATGAGTATGAGTATGAGTATGAGTATGACTATGAGTATGAGTATGACTATGACTATGACTATGACTATGAGAATGAGTATGAGTATGAGTATTAGTATGAATATGAGTATGAGTATGAGTGTGAGTATGAGTATGAGTATGAGTATGAGTATGAGTATGAGTATGAGTATGATTATGTGTATGAGTATGAGTATGAGTATGAGTATGAGAATGAGTATGAGTATGAGTATGAGTATGAGTATGAGTATGAGCATGAGCATGAGCATGAGTATGAGTATGAGTATGAGTATGAGTATGAGTATGAGTATGAGTATGAGTATGAGTATGAGTATGAGTGTGAGTATGAGTATGAGTATGAGTATGAGTATGAGTATGTGTATGAGTATGAGTATGAGTATGAGTATGAGAATGAGTATGAGTATGAGTATGAGTATGAGTATGAGCATGAGCATGAGCATGAGTATGAGTATGAGTATGAGTATGAGTATGAGTATAAGTATTAGTATGAGTATGAGTTAGAGTATGAGTATGTGTATGAGTATGAGTATGAGTATGAGTATGAGTATGAGTATGAGTATGAGTATGAGTATGAGTATGAGTATGAGTATGAGCATGAGCATGAGCATGAGTATGAGTATGAGTGTGAGTATGAGTATGAGTATGAGTATGAGTATAAGTATGAGAATGAGTATGAGTGTGAGTATGAGAATGAGTATGAGTATGTGTATGAGTATGAGTTTGAGTATGAGTATGAGTATGAGTATGAGTATGAGTATGAGTATGAGTATGAGTATGAGTATGAGTATGTGTATGAGTATGAGTATGAGTATGAGTATGAGTATGAGTATGAGCATGAGCATGAGCATGAGTATGAGTATGAGTGTGAGTATGAGTATGAGTATGAGTATGAGTATAAGTATGAGAATGAGTATGAGTGTGAGTATGAGAATGAGTATGAGTATGTGTATGAGTATGAGTTTGAGTATGAGTATGAGTATGAGTATGAGTATGAGTATGAGTATGAGTATGAGTATGAGTATGAGTATGTGTATGAGTATGAGTATGAGTATGAGTATGAGTATGAGTATGAGTATGAGGATGAGTATGAGTATGAGTATGAGTATGAGTTTAAGTATGAGTCTGAGTACGAGTATGCGTATGAATATGAGTATGAGTATGAGTATGGGTATGAGTATGAGTATGAGTATGAGTATGAGTATGAGTATGAGTATGAGTATGTGTATGAGTATGAGTATGAGTATGAGTATGAGTATAAGTATGAGAATGAGTATGGGTGTGAGTATGAGAATGAGTATGAGTATGTGTATGAGTATGAGTATGAGTATGAGTATGAGTATGAGTATGAGTATGAGTATGAGTATGAGTATGAGTATGAGTATGAGTATGAGTATGAGTATGAGTATGAGTATGAGTATGAGTATGAGTATGAGTGTGAGTATGAGTATGAGTATGAGTATGAGTATGAGTATGAGAATGAGTATGAGTATGAGTATGAGAATGAGTATGAGTATGAGTATGAGTATGAGTATGAGCATGAGCATGAGCATGAGTATGAGTTTAAGTATGAGTATGAGTATGAGTATGTGTATGAGTATAAGTATGAGTATGAGTATGAGTATGAGTATGAGTATGAGTATGAGTATGAGTATGAGTATGAGTATGAGTGTGAGTATGAGTATGAGTATGAGTATGAGTATGAGTATGAGAATGAGTATGAGTATGAGTATGAGTATGAGTATGAGTATGAGTATGAGTATAAGTATGAGTATGAGTATGAGTATGAGTATGAGTATGAGTATGAGTATGAGTATGAGTATGAGTATGAGTATGAGTGTGAGTGTGAGTGCGAATGTGAGTATGAGTATGAGTATGAGTATGAGTATGAGTATGTGTATGAGTATGAGTATGAGTATGACTATGAGTATGAGTATGAGTATGAGTATGAGTATGAGTATGAGTATGTGTATGAGTATGAGTATGAGTATGAGTATGAGTATAAGTATGAGAATGAGTATGAGTGTGAGTATGAGAATGAGTATGAGTATGTGTATGAGTATGAGTATGAGTATGAGTATGAGTATGAGTATGAGTATGAGTATGAGTATGAGTATGAGTATGAGTATGAGTATGAGTATGAGTATGAGTATGAGTATGAGTATGAGTATGAGTGTGAGTATGAGTATGAGTATGAGTATGAGTATGAGTATGAGTATGAGTATGATTATGTGTATGAGTATGAGTATGAGTATGAGTATGAGTATGAGAATGAGTATGAGTATGAGTATGAGTATGAGTATGAGTATGAGCATGAGCATGAGCATGAGTATGAGTATGAGTATGAGTATGAGTATGAGTATGAGTATGAGTATGAGTATGAGTATGAGTATGAGTATGAGTATAAGTATTAGTATGAGTATGAGTACGAGTATTAGTATGAGTATGAGTATGAGTATGAGTATGAGTATGAGTTTAAGTATGAGTATGAGTACGAGTATGCGTATGAATATGAGTATGAGTATGAGTATGAGTATGGGTATGAGTATGAGTATGAGTATGAGTATAAGTATGAGCATGAGCATGAGTATGAGTATGAGTATGAGTATGAGTAAGAGTATGAGTATGAGTATGAGTATAAGTATGAGTATGAGTATGAGTATGAGTATGAGTATGAGTATAAGTATTAGTATGAGTATGAGTTAGAGTATGAGTATGTGTATGAGTATGAGTATGAGTATGAGTATGAGTATGAGTATGAGTATGAGTATGACTATGAGTATGAGTATGACTATGACTATGACTATGAGAATGAGTATGAGTATGAGTATTAGTATGAATATGAGTATGAGTATGAGTGTGAGTATGAGTATGAGTATGAGTATGAGTATGAGTATGTGTATGAGTATGAGTATGAGTATGAGTAAGAGTATGAGTATGAGTATGAGTATAAGTATGAGTATGAGTATGAGTATGAGTATGAGTATGAGTATGAGTATAAGTATTAGTATGAGTATGAGTTAGAGTATGAGTATGTGTATGAGTATGAGTATGAGTATGAGTATGAGTATGAGTATGAGTATGAGTATGACTATGAGTATGAGTATGACTATGACTATGACTATGAGAATGAGTATGAGTATGAGTATTAGTATGAATATGAGTATGAGTATGAGTGTGAGTATGAGTATGAGTATGAGTATGAGTATGAGTATGTGTATGAGTATGAGTATGAGTATGAGTATGAGTATGAGTATGAGGATGAGTATGAGTATAAGTATGAGTATGTGTATGAGTATGAGTATGAGTATGAGTATGAGTATGAGTATGAGTATGAGTATGAGTTAGAGTATGAGTATGTGTATGAGTATGAGTATGAGTATGAGTATGAGTATGAGTGTGAGTGCGAATGTGAGTATGAGTATGAGTATGAGTATGAGTATGTGTATGAGTATGAGTATGAGTATGAGTATGACTATGAGTATGAGTATGAGTATGAGTATGAGTGTGAGTATGAGTATGAGTATGAGTATGAGTATGAGTATGTGTATGAGTATGAGTATGAGTATGAGTATGAGAATGAGTATGAGTATGAGTATGAGTATGAGTATGAGCATGAGCATGAGCATGAGTATGAGTATGAGTATGAGTATGAGTATGAGTATAAGTATTAGTATGAGTATGAGTTAGAGTATGAGTATGTGTATGAGTATGAGTATGAGTATGAGTATGAGTATGAGTATGAGTATGAGTATGAGTATGAGTATGAGTACGAGTATGAGCATGAGCATGAGCATGAGTATGAGTATGAGTGTGAGTATGAGTATGAGTATGAGTATGAGTATAAGTATGAGAATGAGTATGAGTGTGAGTATGAGAATGAGTATGAGTATGTGTATGAGTATGAGTTTGAGTATGAGTATGAGTATGAGTATGAGTATGAGTATGAGTATGAGTATGAGTATGAGTATGAGTATGTGTATGAGTATGAGTATGAGTATGAGTATGAGTATGAGTATGAGTATGAGTATGAGTATGAGCATGAGCATGAGCATGAGTATGAGTATGAGTGTGAGTATGAGTATGAGTATGAGTATGAGTATAAGTATGAGAATGAGTATGAGTGTGAGTATGAGAATGAGTATGAGTATGTGTATGAGTATGAGTTTGAGTATGAGTATGAGTATGAGTATGAGTATGAGTATGAGTATGAGTATGAGTATGAGTATGAGTATGTGTATGAGTATGAGTATGAGTATGAGTATGAGTATGAGTATGAGCATGAGCATGAGCATGAGTATGAGTATGAGTGTGAGTATGAGTATGAGTATGAGTATGAGTATAAGTATGAGAATGAGTATGAGTGTGAGTATGAGAATGAGTATGAGTATGTGTATGAGTATGAGTTTGAGTATGAGTATGAGTATGAGTATGAGTATGAGTATGAGTATGAGTATGAGTATGAGTATGAGTATGTGTATGAGTATGAGTATGAGTATGAGTATGAGTATGAGTATGAGTATGAGGATGAGTATGAGTATGAGTATGAGTATGAGTTTAAGTATGAGTCTGAGTACGAGTATGCGTATGAATATGAGTATGAGTATGAGTATGGGTATGAGTATGAGTATGAGTATGAGTATGAGTATGAGTATGAGTATGAGTATGTGTATGAGTATGAGTATGAGTATGAGTATGAGTATAAGTATGAGAATGAGTATGGGTGTGAGTATGAGAATGAGTATGAGTATGTGTATGAGTATGAGTATGAGTATGAGTATGAGTATGAGTATGAGTATGAGTATGAGTATGAGTATGAGTATGAGTATGAGTATGAGTATGAGTATGAGTATGAGTATGAGTATGAGTATGAGTATGAGTGTGAGTATGAGTATGAGTATGAGTATGAGTATGAGTATGAGAATGAGTATGAGTATGAGTATGAGAATGAGTATGAGTATGAGTATGAGTATGAGTATGAGCATGAGCATGAGCATGAGTATGAGTTTAAGTATGAGTATGAGTATGAGTATGTGTATGAGTATAAGTATGAGTATGAGTATGAGTATGAGTATGAGTATGAGTATGAGTATGAGTATGAGTATGAGTATGAGTGTGAGTATGAGTATGAGTATGAGTATGAGTATGAGTATGAGAATGAGTATGAGTATGAGTATGAGTATGAGTATGAGTATGAGTATGAGTATAAGTATGAGTATGAGTATGAGTATGAGTATGAGTATGAGTATGAGTATGAGTATGAGTATGAGTATGAGTATGAGTGTGAGTGTGAGTGCGAATGTGAGTATGAGTATGAGTATGAGTATGAGTATGAGTATGTGTATGAGTATGAGTATGAGTATGACTATGAGTATGAGTATGAGTATGAGTATGAGTATGAGTATGAGTATGTGTATGAGTATGAGTATGAGTATGAGTATGAGTATAAGTATGAGAATGAGTATGAGTGTGAGTATGAGAATGAGTATGAGTATGTGTATGAGTATGAGTATGAGTATGAGTATGAGTATGAGTATGAGTATGAGTATGAGTATGAGTATGAGTATGAGTATGAGTATGAGTATGAGTATGAGTATGAGTATGAGTATGAGTATGAGTATGAGTGTGAGTATGAGTATGAGTATGAGTATGAGTATGAGTATGAGTATGAGTATGATTATGTGTATGAGTATGAGTATGAGTATGAGTATGAGTATGAGAATGAGTATGAGTATGAGTATGAGTATGAGTATGAGTATGAGCATGAGCATGAGCATGAGTATGAGTATGAGTATGAGTATGAGTATGAGTATGAGTATGAGTATGAGTATGAGTATGAGTATGAGTATGAGTATAAGTATTAGTATGAGTATGAGTACGAGTATTAGTATGAGTATGAGTATGAGTATGAGTATGAGTATGAGTTTAAGTATGAGTATGAGTACGAGTATGCGTATGAATATGAGTATGAGTATGAGTATGAGTATGGGTATGAGTATGAGTATGAGTATGAGTATAAGTATGAGCATGAGCATGAGTATGAGTATGAGTATGAGTATGAGTAAGAGTATGAGTATGAGTATGAGTATAAGTATGAGTATGAGTATGAGTATGAGTATGAGTATGAGTATAAGTATTAGTATGAGTATGAGTTAGAGTATGAGTATGTGTATGAGTATGAGTATGAGTATGAGTATGAGTATGAGTATGAGTATGAGTATGACTATGAGTATGAGTATGACTATGACTATGACTATGAGAATGAGTATGAGTATGAGTATTAGTATGAATATGAGTATGAGTATGAGTGTGAGTATGAGTATGAGTATGAGTATGAGTATGAGTATGTGTATGAGTATGAGTATGAGTATGAGTAAGAGTATGAGTATGAGTATGAGTATAAGTATGAGTATGAGTATGAGTATGAGTATGAGTATGAGTATGAGTATAAGTATTAGTATGAGTATGAGTTAGAGTATGAGTATGTGTATGAGTATGAGTATGAGTATGAGTATGAGTATGAGTATGAGTATGAGTATGACTATGAGTATGAGTATGACTATGACTATGACTATGAGAATGAGTATGAGTATGAGTATTAGTATGAATATGAGTATGAGTATGAGTGTGAGTATGAGTATGAGTATGAGTATGAGTATGAGTATGTGTATGAGTATGAGTATGAGTATGAGTATGAGTATGAGTATGAGGATGAGTATGAGTATAAGTATGAGTATGTGTATGAGTATGAGTATGAGTATGAGTATGAGTATGAGTATGAGTATGAGTATGAGTTAGAGTATGAGTATGTGTATGAGTATGAGTATGAGTATGAGTATGAGTATGAGTGTGAGTGCGAATGTGAGTATGAGTATGAGTATGAGTATGAGTATGTGTATGAGTATGAGTATGAGTATGAGTATGACTATGAGTATGAGTATGAGTATGAGTATGAGTGTGAGTATGAGTATGAGTATGAGTATGAGTATGAGTATGTGTATGAGTATGAGTATGAGTATGAGTATGAGAATGAGTATGAGTATGAGTATGAGTATGAGTATGAGCATGAGCATGAGCATGAGTATGAGTATGAGTATGAGTATGAGTATGAGTATAAGTATTAGTATGAGTATGAGTTAGAGTATGAGTATGTGTATGAGTATGAGTATGAGTATGAGTATGAGTATGAGTATGAGTATGAGTATGAGTATGAGTATGAGTACGAGTATGAGCATGAGCATGAGCATGAGTATGAGTATGAGTGTGAGTATGAGTATGAGTATGAGTATGAGTATAAGTATGAGAATGAGTATGAGTGTGAGTATGAGAATGAGTATGAGTATGTGTATGAGTATGAGTTTGAGTATGAGTATGAGTATGAGTATGAGTATGAGTATGAGTATGAGTATGAGTATGAGTATGAGTATGTGTATGAGTATGAGTATGAGTATGAGTATGAGTATGAGTATGAGTATGAGGATGAGTATGAGTATGAGTATGAGTATGAGTTTAAGTATGAGTCTGAGTACGAGTATGCGTATGAATATGAGTATGAGTATGAGTATGGGTATGAGTATGAGTATGAGTATGAGTATGAGTATGAGTATGAGTATGAGTATGTGTATGAGTATGAGTATGAGTATGAGTATGAGTATAAGTATGAGAATGAGTATGAGTGTGAGTATGAGAATGAGTATGAGTATGTGTATGAGTATGAGTATGAGTATGAGTATGAGTATGAGTATGAGTATGAGTATGAGTATGAGTATGAGTATGAGTATGAGTATGAGTATGAGTATGAGTATGAGTATGAGTATGAGTATGAGTATGAGTGTGAGTATGAGTATGAGTATGAGTATGAGTATGAGTATGAGAATGAGTATGAGTATGAGTATGAGAATGAGTATGAGTATGAGTATGAGTATGAGTATGAGCATGAGCATGAGCATGAGTATGAGTTTAAGTATGAGTATGAGTATGAGTATGTGTATGAGTATAAGTATGAGTATGAGTATGAGTATGAGTATGAGTATGACTATGAGTATGAGTATGACTATGACTATGACTATGACTATGAGTATGAGTATGAGTATGAGTATGAGTATGAGTATGAGTATGAGTATGAGTATGAGTGTGAGTATGAGTATGAGTATGAGTATGAGTATGAGTATGAGTATGAGAATGAGTATGAGTATGAGTATGAGTATAAGTATGAGTATGTGTATGAGTATGAGTATGAGTATGAGTATGAGTATGAGAATGAGTATGAGTATGAGTATGAGTATGAGTATGAGTATGAGCATGAGCATGAGCATGAGTATGAGTATGAGTATGAGTATGAGTATGAGTATGAGTATGAGTATGAGTATGAGTATGAGTATGAGTATGAGTATGAGTATGAGTATGAGTATAAGTATTAGTATGAGTATGAGTACGAGTATTAGTATGAGTATGAGTATGAGTATGAGTATGAGTTTAAGTATGAGTATGAGTACGAGTATGCGTATGAATATGAGTATGAGTATGAGTATGAGTATGGGTATGAGTATGAGTATGAGTATGAGTATAAGTATGAGCATGAGCATGAGTATGAGTATGAGTATGAGTATGAGTAAGAGTATGAGTATGAGTATGAGTATAAGTATGAGTATGAGTATGAGTATGAGTATGAGTATGAGTATAAGTATTAGTATGAGTATGAGTTAGAGTATGAGTATGTGTATGAGTATGAGTATGAGTATGAGTATGAGTATGAGTATGAGTATGAGTATGACTATGAGTATGAGTATGACTATGACTATGACTATGAGAATGAGTATGAGTATGAGTATTAGTATGAATATGAGTATGAGTATGAGTGTGAGTATGAGTATGAGTATGAGTATGAGTATGAGTATGTGTATGAGTTTGAGTATGAGTATGAGTATGAGTAAGAGTATGAGTATGAGTATGAGTATAAGTATGAGTATGAGTATGAGTATGAGTATGAGTATGAGTATGAGTATAAGTATTAGTATGAGTATGAGTTAGAGTATGAGTATGTGTATGAGTATGAGTATGAGTATGAGTATGAGTATGAGTATGAGTATGAGTATGAGTATGACTATGAGTATGAGTATGACTATGACTATGACTATGAGAATGAGTATGAGTATGAGTATTAGTATGAATATGAGTATGAGTATGAGTGTGAGTATGAGTATGAGTATGAGTATGAGTATGAGTATGTGTATGAGTATGAGTATGAGTATGAGTATGAGTATGAGAATGAGTATGAGTATGAGTATGAGTATGAGTATGAGCATGAGCATGAGCATGAGTATGAGTATGAGTATGAGTATGAGTATGAGTATAAGTATTAGTATGAGTATGAGTTAGAGTATGAGTATGTGTATGAGTATGAGTATGAGTATGAGTATGAGTATGAGTATGAGTATGAGTATGAGTATGAGTATGAGTATGAGTATGAGCATGAGCATGAGCATGAGTATGAGTATGAGTGTGAGTATGAGTATGAGTATGAGTATGAGTATAAGTATGAGAATGAGTATGAGTGTGAGTATGAGAATGAGTATGAGTATGTGTATGAGTATGAGTTTGAGTATGAGTATGAGTATGAGTATGAGTATGAGTATGAGTATGAGTATGAGTATGAGTATGAGTATGTGTATGAGTATGAGTATGAGTATGAGTATGAGTATGAGTATGAGTATGAGGATGAGTATGAGTATGAGTATGAGTATGAGTTTAAGTATGAGTCTGAGTACGAGTATGCGTATGAATATGAGTATGAGTATGAGTATGGGTATGAGTATGAGTATGAGTATGAGTATGAGTATGAGTATGAGTATGAGTATGAGTATGAGTATGAGTATGAGTATGAGTATGAGTATGTGTATGAGTATGAGTATGAGTATGAGTATGAGTATGAGTATGAGTATGAGGATGAGTATGAGTATGAGTATGAGTATGAGTTTAAGTATGAGTCTGAGTACGAGTATGCGTATGAATATGAGTATGAGTATGAGTATGGGTATGAGTATGAGTATGAGTATGAGTATGAGTATGAGTATGAGTATGAGTATGTGTATGAGTATGAGTATGAGTATGAGTATGAGTATAAGTATGAGAATGAGTATGAGTGTGAGTATGAGAATGAGTATGAGTATGTGTATGAGTATGAGTATGAGTATGAGTATGAGTATGAGTATGAGTATGAGAATGAGTATGAGTATGAGTATGAGTATGAGTATGAGTATGAGTATGAGTATGAGTATGACTATGAGTATGAGTATGACTATGACTATGACTATGACTATGAGTATGAGTATGAGTATGAGTATGAGTATGAGTATGAGTGTGAGTATGAGTATGAGTATGAGTATGAGTATGAGTATGAGTATGAGTATGAGAATGAGTATGAGTATGAGTATGAGTATAAGTATGAGCATGAGCATGAGTATGAGTATGAGTATGAGTATGAGTATGAGTATGAGTATGAGTATAAGTATGAGTATGAGTATGAGTATGAGTATGAGTATGAGTATGAGTATGAGTATGAGTATGAGTGTGAGTATGTGTATGAGTATGAGTATGAGTATGAGTATGAGTATAAGTATGAGAATGAGTATGAGTGTGAGTATGAGAATGAGTATGAGTATGTGTATGAGTATGAGTATGAGTATGAGTATGAGTATGAGTATGAGTATGAGAATGAGTATGAGTATGAGTATGAGTATGAGTATGAGTATGAGTATGAGTATGAGTATGACTATGAGTATGAGTATGACTATGACTATGACTATGACTATGAGTATGAGTATGAGTATGAGTATGAGTATGAGTATGAGTGTGAGTATGAGTATGAGTATGAGTATGAGTATGAGTATGAGTATGAGTATGAGTATGAGTATGAGTATGAGTATGAGTGTGAGTATGAGTATGAGTATGAGTATGAGTATGAGTATGAGTATGAGAATGAGTATGAGTATGAGTATGAGTATAAGTATGAGTATGTGTATGAGTATGAGTATGAGTATGAGTATGAGTATGAGAATGAGTATGAGTATGAGTATGAGTATGAGTATGAGTATGAGCATGAGCATGAGCATGAGTATGAGTATGAGTATGAGTATGAGTATGAGTATGAGTATGAGTATGAGTATGAGTATGAGTATGAGTATGAGTATGAGTATGAGTATGAGTATAAGTATTAGTATGAGTATGAGTACGAGTATTAGTATGAGTATGAGTATGAGTATGAGTATGAGTTTAAGTATGAGTATGAGTACGAGTATGCGTATGAATATGAGTATGAGTATGAGTATGAGTATGGGTATGAGTATGAGTATGAGTATGAGTATAAGTATGAGCATGAGCATGAGTATGAGTATGAGTATGAGTATGAGTAAGAGTATGAGTATGAGTATGAGTATAAGTATGAGTATGAGTATGAGTATGAGTATGAGTATGAGTATAAGTATTAGTATGAGTATGAGTTAGAGTATGAGTATGTGTATGAGTATGAGTATGAGTATGAGTATGAGTATGAGTATGAGTATGAGTATGACTATGAGTATGAGTATGACTATGACTATGACTATGAGAATGAGTATGAGTATGAGTATTAGTATGAATATGAGTATGAGTATGAGTGTGAGTATGAGTATGAGTATGAGTATGAGTATGAGTATGTGTATGAGCTTGAGTATGAGTATGAGTATGAGTAAGAGTATGAGTATGAGTATGAGTATAAGTATGAGTATGAGTATGAGTATGAGTATGAGTATGAGTATGAGTATAAGTATTAGTATGAGTATGAGTTAGAGTATGAGTATGTGTATGAGTATGAGTATGAGTATGAGTATGAGTATGAGTATGAGTATGAGTATGAGTATGACTATGAGTATGAGTATGACTATGACTATGACTATGAGAATGAGTATGAGTATGAGTATTAGTATGAATATGAGTATGAGTATGAGTGTGAGTATGAGTATGAGTATGAGTATGAGTATGAGTATGTGTATGAGTATGAGTATGAGTATGAGTATGAGTATGAGAATGAGTATGAGTATGAGTATGAGTATGAGTATGAGCATGAGCATGAGCATGAGTATGAGTATGAGTATGAGTATGAGTATGAGTATAAGTATTAGTATGAGTATGAGTTAGAGTATGAGTATGTGTATGAGTATGAGTATGAGTATGAGTATGAGTATGAGTATGAGTATGAGTATGAGTATGAGTATGAGTATGAGTATGAGCATGAGCATGAGCATGAGTATGAGTATGAGTGTGAGTATGAGTATGAGTATGAGTATGAGTATAAGTATGAGAATGAGTATGAGTGTGAGTATGAGAATGAGTATGAGTATGTGTATGAGTATGAGTTTGAGTATGAGTATGAGTATGAGTATGAGTATGAGTATGAGTATGAGTATGAGTATGAGTATGAGTATGTGTATGAGTATGAGTATGAGTATGAGTATGAGTATGAGTATGAGTATGAGGATGAGTATGAGTATGAGTATGAGTATGAGTTTAAGTATGAGTCTGAGTACGAGTATGCGTATGAATATGAGTATGAGTATGAGTATGGGTATGAGTATGAGTATGAGTATGAGTATGAGTATGAGTATGAGTATGAGTATGAGTATGAGTATGAGTATGAGTATGAGTATGAGTATGTGTATGAGTATGAGTATGAGTATGAGTATGAGTATGAGTATGAGTATGAGGATGAGTATGAGTATGAGTATGAGTATGAGTTTAAGTATGAGTCTGAGTACGAGTATGCGTATGAATATGAGTATGAGTATGAGTATGGGTATGAGTATGAGTATGAGTATGAGTATGAGTATGAGTATGAGTATGAGTATGTGTATGAGTATGAGTATGAGTATGAGTATGAGTATAAGTATGAGAATGAGTATGAGTGTGAGTATGAGAATGAGTATGAGTATGTGTATGAGTATGAGTATGAGTATGAGTATGAGTATGAGTATGAGTATGAGAATGAGTATGAGTATGAGTATGAGTATGAGTATGAGTATGAGTATGAGTATGAGTATGACTATGAGTATGAGTATGACTATGACTATGACTATGACTATGAGTATGAGTATGAGTATGAGTATGAGTATGAGTATGAGTGTGAGTATGAGTATGAGTATGAGTATGAGTATGAGTATGAGTATGAGTATGAGAATGAGTATGAGTATGAGTATGAGTATAAGTATGAGCATGAGCATGAGTATGAGTATGAGTATGAGTATGAGTATGAGTATGAGTATGAGTATAAGTATGAGTATGAGTATGAGTATGAGTATGAGTATGAGTATGAGTATGAGTATGAGTATGAGTGTGAGTGTGAGTGCGAATGTGAGTATGAGTATGAGTATGAGTATGAGTATGTGTATGAGTATGAGTATGAGTATGACTATGAGTATGAGTATGAGTATGAGTATGAGTATGAGTATGACTATGAGTATGAGTATGACTATGACTATGACTATGACTATGAGTATGAGTATGAGTATGAGTATGAGTATGAGTATGAGTGTGAGTATGAGTATGAGTATGAGTATGAGTATGAGTATGAGTATGAGTATGAGTATGAGTATGAGAATGAGTATGAGTATGAGTATGAGTATAAGTATGAGCATGAGCATGAGTATGAGTATGAGTATGAGTATGAGTATGAGTATGAGTATGAGTATGAGTATGAGTATGTGTATGAGTATGAGTATGAGTATGAGTATGAGTATGAGGATGAGTATGAATATGAGTATGAGTATGAGTTTAAGTATGAGTCTGAGTACGAGTATGCGTATGAATATGAGTATGAGTATGAGTATGGGTATGAGTATGAGTATGAGTATGAGTATGAGTATGAGTATGAGTATGAGTATGAGTATGTGTATGAGTATGAGTATGAGTATGAGTATGAGTATAAGTATGAGAATGAGTATGTGTATGAGTATGAGTATGAGTATGAGTATGAGTATGAGTGTGAGTGTGAGTGCGAATGTGAGTATGAGTATGAGTATGAGTATGAGTATGTGTATGAGTATGAGTATGAGTATGAGTATGAGTATGAATATAAGTATGAGTATGAGTATGAGTATGACTATGAGTATGAGTATGAGTATAAGTATTAGTATTAGTATGAGTACGAGTATTAGTATGAGTATGAGTATGAGTATGAGTATGAGTATGAGCATGAGCATGAGCATGAGTATGAGTATGAGTGTGAGTATGAGTATGAGTATGAGTATGAATATGAGTATGAGTATGATTATAAGTATTAGTATGAGTATGAGTACGAGTATTAGTATGAGTATGAGTATGAGTATGAGTTTAAGAATGAGTATGAGTACGAGTATGTGCATGAGTATGAGTATGTGTATGAGTATGAGTATGAGTATGAGTATGAGTATGAGTATAAGTATGAGAATGAGTATGAGTGTGAGTATGAGAATGAGTATGAGTATGTGTATGAGTATGAGTATGAGTATGAGTGTGAGTATGAGTATGAGTATGAGTATGAGTATGAATATGAGTATGAGTATGAGTATAAGTATTAGTATGAGTATGAGTACGAGTATTAGTATGAGTATGAGTATGAGTATGAGTTTAAGTATGAGTATGAGTATGAGTATGTGCATGAGTATGAGTATGTGTATGAGTATGAGTATGAGTATTAGTATGAGTATAAGTATGAGAATGAGTATGAGTGTGAGTATGAGAATGAGTATGAGTATGTGTATGAGTATGAGTATGAGTATGAGTATGAGTATGAGTATGAGTATGAGTATGAGTATGAGTATGAGTATGAGTATGAGTATGAGTATGAGTATGAGTATGAGTATGAGTATAAGTATGAGTATGAGTATGAGTATGAGTATGAGTATGAGTGTGAGTATGAGTATGAGTATGAGTATGAGTATGAGTATGTGTATGAGTATGAGTATGAGTATGAGTATGAGAATGAGTATGAGTATGAGTATGAGTATGAGTATGAGCATGAGCATGAGCATGAGTATGAGTATGAGTATGAGTATGAGTATGAGTATAAGTATTAGTATGAGTATGAGTTAGAGTATGAGTATGTGTATGAGTATGAGTATGAGTATGAGTATGAGTATGAGTATGAGTATGAGTATGAGTATGAGTATGAGTATGAGTATGAGCATGAGCATGAGCATGAGTATGAGTATGAGTGTGAGTATGAGTATGAGTATGAGTATGAGTATAAGTATGAGAATGAGTATGAGTGTGAGTATGAGAATGAGTATGAGTATGTGTATGAGTATGAGTTTGAGTATGAGTATGAGTATGAGTATGAGTATGAGTATGAGTATGAGTATGAGTATGAGTATGTGTATGAGTATGAGTATGTGTATGAGTATGAGTATGAGTATGAGTATGAGTATGAGTATGAGTATGAGTATGAGTATGAGTATGAGTATGAGTATGAGTATGAGTATGAGTATGAGTATGAGTATGAGTATGAGTATGAGTATGAGTATAAGTATGAGTATGAGTATGAGTATGAGTATAAGTATTAGTATGAGTATGAGTACGAGTATTAGTATGAGTATGAGTATGAGTATGAGTTTAAGTATGAGTATGAGTATGAGTATGAGTATGAGTATGAGTATGAGTATGAGTATGAGTATGAGGATGAGTATGAGTATAAGTATGAGTATGTGTATGAGTATGAGTATGAGTATGAGTATGAGTATGAGTATGAGTATGAGTTAGAGTATGAGTATGTGTATGAGTATGAGTATGAGTATGAGTATGAGTATGAGTATGAGTGTGAGTGCGAATGTGAGTATGAGTATGAGTATGAGTATGAGTATGTGTATGAGTATGAGTATGAGTATGAGTATGACTATGAGTATGAGGATGAGTATGAGTATGAGTATGAGTATGAGTATGAGTATGAGTATGACTATGAGTATGAGTATGACTATGACTATGACTATGACTATGAGAATGAGTATGAGTATGAGTATTAGTATGAATATGAGTATGAGTATGAGTGTGAGTATGAGTATGAGTATGAGTATGAGTATGAGTATGAGTATGATTATGTGTATGAGTATGAGTATGAGTATGAGTATGAGAATGAGTATGAGTATGAGTATGAGTATGAGTATGAGTATGAGTATGAGCATGAGCATGAGCATGAGTATGAGTATGAGTATGAGTATGAGTATGAGTATGAGTATGAGTATGAGTATGAGTATGAGTATGAGTGTGAGTATGAGTATGAGTATGAGTATGAGTATGAGTACGTGTATGAGTATGAGTATGAGTATGAGTATGAGAATGAGTATGAGTATGAGTATGAGTATGAGCATGAGCATGAGCATGAGTATGAGTATGAGTATGAGTATGAGTATGAGTATAAGTATTAGTATGAGTATGAGTTAGAGTATGAGTATGTGTATGAGTATGAGTATGAGTATGAGTATGAGTATGAGTATGAGTATGAGTATGAGTATGAGTATGAGTATGAGTATGGGTATGAGTATGAGTATGAGTATAAGTATGAGTATGAGTATGAGTATGAGTATAAGTATTAGTATGAGTATGAGTACGAGTATTAGTATGAGTATGAGTATGAGTATGAGTTTAAGTATGAGTATGAGTATGAGTATGAGTATGAGTATGAGTATGAGTATGAGTATGAGTATGAGGATGAGTATGAGTATAAGTATGAGTATGTGTATGAGTATGAGTATGAGTATGAGTATGAGTATGAGTATGAGTATGAGTTAGAGTATGAGTATGTGTATGAGTATGAGTATGAGTATGAGTATGAGTATGAGTGTGAGTGCGAATGTGAGTATGAGTATGAGTATGAGTATGAGTATGTGTATGAGTATGAGTATGAGTATGAGTATGACTATGAGTATTAGGATGAGTATGAGTATGAGTATGAGTATGAGTATGAGTATGAGTATGACTATGAGTATGAGTATGACTATGACTATGACTATGACTATGAGAATGAGTATGAGTATGAGTATTAGTATGAATATGAGTATGAGTATGAGTGTGAGTATGAGTATGAGTATGAGTATGAGTATGAGTATGAGTATGAGTATGATTATGTGTATGAGTATGAGTATGAGTATGAGTATGAGAATGAGTATGAGTATGAGTATGAGTATGAGTATGAGTATGAGCATGAGCATGAGCATGAGTATGAGTATGAGTATGAGTATGAGTATGAGTATGAGTATGAGTATGAGTATGAGTATGAGTATGAGTGTGAGTATGAGTATGAGTATGAGTATGAGTATGAGTATGAGTATGAGTATGAGTATGAGTATGAGTATAAGTATTAGTATGAGTATGAGTTAGAGTATGAGTATGTGTATGAGTATGAGTATGAGTATGAGTATGAGTATGAGTATGAGTATGAGTATGAGTATGAGTATGAGTATGAGTATGAGCATGAGCATGAGCATGAGTATGAGTATGAGTGTGAGTATGAGTATGAGTATGAGTATGAGTATAAGTATGAGAATGAGTATGAGTGTGAGTATGAGAATGAGTATGAGTATGTGTATGAGTATGAGTTTGAGTATGAGTATGAGTATGAGTATGAGTATGAGTATGAGTATGAGTATGTGTATGAGTATGAGTATGAGTATGAGTATGAGTATGAGTATGAGTATGAGGATGAGTATGAGTATGAGTATGAGTATGTGTTTAAGTATGAGTCTGAGTACGAGTATGCGTATGAATATGAGTATGAGTATGAGTATGGGTATGAGTATGAGTATGAGTATGAGTATGAGTATGAGTATGAGTATGTGTATGAGTATGAGTATGAGTATGAGTATGAGTATAAGTATGAGAATGAGTATGAGTGTGAGTATGAGAATGAGTATGAGTATGTGTATGAGTATGAGTATGAGTATGAGTATGAGTATGAGTATGAGTATGAGTATGAGTATGAGTATGAGTATGAGTATGAGTATGAGTATGAGTATGAGTATGAGTATGAGTATGAGTATGAGTATGAGTATGAGTGTGAGTATGAGTATGAGTATGAGTATGAGTATGAGTATGAGAATGAGTATGAGTATGAGTATGAGAATGAGTATGAGTATGAGTATGAGTATGAGTATGAGCATGAGCATGAGCATGAGTATGAGTTTAAGTATGAGTATGAGTATGTGTATGTGTATGAGTATAAGTATGAGTATGAGTATGAGTATGAGTATGAGTATGAGTATGACTATGAGTATGAGTATGACTATGACTATGACTATGACTATGAGTATGAGTATGAGTATGAGTATGAGTATGAGTATGAGTATGAGTGTGAGTATGAGTATGAGTATGAGTATGAGTATGAGTATGAGTATGAGAATGAGTATGAGTATGAGTATGAGTATAAGTATGAGCATGAGCATGAGTATGAGTATGAGTATGAGTATGAGTATGAGTATGAGTATGAGTATAAGTATGAGTATGAGTATGAGTATGAGTATGAGTATGAGTATGAGTATGACTATGAGTATGAGTATGAGTATGAGTATGAGTATAAGTATGAGTATGAGTATGAGTATGAGTATAAGTATTAGTATGAGTATGAGTACGAGTATTAGTATGAGTATGAGTATGAGTATGAGTTTAAGTATGAGTATGAGTATGAGTATGAGTATGAGTATGAGTATGAGTATGAGTATGAGGATGAGTATGAGTATAAGTATGAGTATGTGTATGAGTATGAGTATGAGTATGAGTATGAGTATGAGTATGAGTATGAGTTAGAGTATGAGTATGTGTATGAGTATGAGTATGAGTATGAGTATGAGTATGAGTGTGAGTGCGAATGTGAGTATGAGTATGAGTATGAGTATGAGTATGTGTATGAGTATGAGTATGAGTATGAGTATGACTATGAGTATGAGGATGAGTATGAGTATGAGTATGAGTATGAGTATGAGTATGAGTATGACTATGAGTATGAGTATGACTATGACTATGACTATGACTATGAGAATGAGTATGAGTATGAGTATTAGTATGAATATGAGTATGAGTATGAGTGTGAGTATGAGTATGAGTATGAGTATGAGTATGAGTATGAGTATGAGTATGAGTATGATTATGTGTATGAGTATGAGTATGAGTATGAGTATGAGAATGAGTATGAGTATGAGTATGAGTATGAGTATGAGTATGAGCATGAGCATGAGCATGAGTATGAGTATGAGTATGAGTATGAGTATGAGTATGAGTATGAGTATGAGTATGAGTGTGAGTATGAGTATGAGTATGAGTATGAGTATGAGTATGTGTATGAGTATGAGTATGAGTATGAGTATGAGAATGAGTATGAGTATGAGTATGAGTATGAGTATGAGCATGAGCATGAGCATGAGTATGAGTATGAGTATGAGTATGAGTATGAGTATGTGTATGAGTATGAGTATGAGTATGAGTATGAGTATGAGTATGAGTATGAGGATGAGTATGAGTATGAGTATGAGTATGAGTTTAAGTATGAGTCTGAGTACGAGTATGCGTATGAATATGAGTATGAGTATGAGTATGGGTATGAGTATGAGTATGAGTATGAGTATGAGTATGAGTATGAGTATGTGTATGAGTATGAGTATGAGTATGAGTATGAGTATAAGTATGAGAATGAGTATGAGTGTGAGTATGAGAATGAGTATGAGTATGTGTATGAGTATGAGTATGAGTATGAGTATGAGTATGAGTATGAGTATGAGTATGAGTATGAGTATGAGTATGAGTATGAGTATGAGTATGAGTATGAGTATGAGTATGAGTATGAGTATGAGTATGAGTATGAGTATGAGTGTGAGTATGAGTATGAGTATGAGTATGAGTATGAGTATGAGAATGAGTATGAGTATGAGTATGAGAATGAGTATGAGTATGAGTATGAGTATGAGTATGAGCATGAGCATGAGCATGAGTATGAGTTTAAGTATGAGTATGAGTATGAGTATGAGTATGAGTATGAGTATAAGTATGAGAATGAGTATGAGTGTGAGTATGAGAATGAGTATGAGTATGTGTATGAGTATGAGTTTGAGTATGAGTATGAGTATGAGTATGAGTATGAGTATGAGTATGAGTATGAGTATGTGTATGAGTATGAGTATGAGTATGAGTATGAGTATGAGTATGAGTATGAGGATGAGTATGAGTATGAGTATGAGTATGAGTTTAAGTATGAGTCTGAGTACGAGTATGCGTATGAATATGAGTATGAGTATGAGTATGGGTATGAGTATGAGTATGAGTATGAGTATGAGTATGAGTATGAGTATGTGTATGAGTATGAGTATGAGTATGAGTATGAGTATAAGTATGAGAATGAGTATGAGTGTGAGTATGAGAATGAGTATGAGTATGTGTATGAGTATGAGTATGAGTATGAGTATGAGTATGAGTATGAGTATGAGAATGAGTATGAGTATGAGTATGAGAATGAGTATGAGTATGAGTATGAGTATGAGTATGAGCATGAGCATGAGCATGAGTATGAGTATGAGTATGAGTATGAGTATGAGTATGAGTATGAGTATGAGTGTGAGTATGAGTATGAGTATGAGTATGAGTATGAGTATGAGTATGAGAATGAGTATGAGTATGAGTATGAGTATAAGTATGAGCATGAGCATGAGTATGAGTATGAGTATGAGTATGAGTATGAGTATGAGTATAAGTATGAGTATGAGTATGAGTATGAGTATGAGTATGAGTATGAGTATGAGTATGAGTATGAGTATGAGTATGAGTGTGAGTGTGAGTGCGAATGTGAGTATGAGTATGAGTATGAGTATGAGTATGAGTATGTGTATGAGTATGAGTATGAGTATGACTATGAGTATGAGTATGAGTATGAGTATGAGTATGAGTATGAGTATGAGTATGAGTATGAGTATGAGTATGAGTATGAGTATGTGTATGAGTATGAGTATGAGTATAAGTATGAGAATGAGTATGAGTGTGAGTATGAGAATGAGTATGAGTATGAGTATGAGTATGAGTATGAGTATGTGTATGAGTATGAGTATGAGTATGAGTATGAGTATGAGGATGAGTATGAATATGAGTATGAGTATGAGTTTAAGTATGAGTCTGAGTACGAGTATGCGTATGAATATGAGTATGAGTATGAGTATGGGTATGAGTATGAGTATGAGTATGAGTATGAGTATGAGTATGAGTATGAGTATGAGTATGAGTATGTGTATGAGTATGAGTATGAGTATGAGTATGAGTATAAGTATGAGAATGAGTATGTGTATGAGTATGAGTATGAGTATGAGTATGAGTGTGAGTGTGAGTGCGAATGTGAGTATGAGTATGAGTATGAGTATGAGTATGAGTATGTGTATGAGTATGAGTATGAGTATGAGTATGAGTATGAATATAAGTATGAGTATGAGTATGAGTATGACTATGAGTATGAGTATGAGTATAAGTATTAGTATTAGTATGAGTACGAGTATTAGTATGAGTATGAGTATGAGTATGAGTATGAGTATGAGCATGAGCATGAGCATGAGTATGAGTATGAGTGTGAGTATGAGTATGAGTATGAGTATGAATATGAGTATGAGTATGATTATAAGTATTAGTATGAGTATGAGTACGAGTATTAGTATGAGTATGAGTATGAGTATGAGTTTAAGAATGAGTATGAGTACGAGTATGTGCATGAGTATGAGTATGTGTATGAGTATGAGTATGAGTATGAGTATGAGTATGAGTATAAGTATGAGAATGAGTATGAGTGTGAGTATGAGAATGAGTATGAGTATGTGTATGAGTATGAGTATGAGTATGAGTGTGAGTATGAGTATGAGTATGAGTATGAGTATGAATATGAGTATGAGTATGAGTATAAGTATTAGTATGAGTATGAGTACGAGTATTAGTATGAGTATGAGTATGAGTATGAGTTTAAGTATGAGTATGAGTATGAGTATGTGCATGAGTATGAGTATGTGTATGAGTATGAGTATGAGTATTAGTATGAGTATAAGTATGAGAATGAGTATGAGTGTGAGTATGAGAATGAGTATGAGTATGTGTATGAGTATGAGTATAAGTATGAGTATGAGTATGAGTATGAGTATGAGTTTAAGTATGAGTATGAGTATGAGTATGAGTATGAGTATGAGTATGAGTATGAGTATGAGGATGAGTATGAGTATAAGTATGAGTATGTGTATGAGTATGAGTATGAGTGTGAGTGCGAATGTGAGTATGAGTATGAGTATGAGTATGAGTATGTGTATGAGTATGAGTATGAGTATGAGTATGACTATGAGTATGAGGATGAGTATGAGTATGAGTATGAGTATGAGTATGAGTATGACTATGAGTATGAGTATGACTATGACTATGACTATGACTATGAGAATGAGTATGAGTATGAGTATTAGTATGAATATGAGTATGAGTATGAGTGTGAGTATGAGTATGAGTATGAGTATGAGTATGAGTATGAGTATGAGTATGATTATGTGTATGAGTATGAGTATGAGTATGAGTATGAGTATGAGAATGAGTATGAGTATGAGTATGAGTATGAGTATGAGTATGAGCATGAGAATGAGTATGAGTATGAGTATGAGTATGAGTATGAGTATGAGCATGAGCATGAGCATGAGTATGAGTATGAGTATGAGTATGAGTATGAGTATGAGTATGAGTATGAGTATGAGTATGAGTATGAGTATGAGTATGAGTATAAGTATTAGTATGAGTATGAGTACGAGTATGTGTATGAGTATGAGTATGAGTATGAGTATGAGTATGAGGATGAGTATGAATATGAGTATGAGTATGAGTTTAAGTATGAGTCTGAGTACGAGTATGCGTATGAATATGAGTATGAGTATGAGTATGGGTATGAGTATGAGTATGAGTATGAGTATGAGTATGAGTATGAGTATGAGTATGAGTATGAGTATGTGTATGAGTATGAGTATGAGTATGAGTATGAGTATAAGTATGAGAATGAGTATGTGTATGAGTATGAGTATGAGTATGAGTATGAGTGTGAGTGTGAGTGCGAATGTGAGTATGAGTATGAGTATGAGTATGAGTATGAGTATGTGTATGAGTATGAGTATGAGTATGAGTATGAGTATGAATATAAGTATGAGTATGAGTATGAGTATGACTATGAGTATGAGTATGAGTATAAGTATTAGTATTAGTATGAGTACGAGTATTAGTATGAGTATGAGTATGAGTATGAGTATGAGTATGAGCATGAGCATGAGCATGAGTATGAGTATGAGTGTGAGTATGAGTATGAGTATGAGTATGAATATGAGTATGAGTATGATTATAAGTATTAGTATGAGTATGAGTACGAGTATTAGTATGAGTATGAGTATGAGTATGAGTTTAAGAATGAGTATGAGTACGAGTATGTGCATGAGTATGAGTATGTGTATGAGTATGAGTATGAGTATGAGTATGAGTATGAGTATAAGTATGAGAATGAGTATGAGTGTGAGTATGAGAATGAGTATGAGTATGTGTATGAGTATGAGTATGAGTATGAGTGTGAGTATGAGTATGAGTATGAGTATGAGTATGAATATGAGTATGAGTATGAGTATAAGTATTAGTATGAGTATGAGTACGAGTATTAGTATGAGTATGAGTATGAGTATGAGTTTAAGTATGAGTATGAGTATGAGTATGTGCATGAGTATGAGTATGTGTATGAGTATGAGTATGAGTATTAGTATGAGTATAAGTATGAGAATGAGTATGAGTGTGAGTATGAGAATGAGTATGAGTATGTGTATGAGTATGAGTATAAGTATGAGTATGAGTATGAGTATGAGTATGAGTTTAAGTATGAGTATGAGTATGAGTATGAGTATGAGTATGAGTATGAGTATGAGTATGAGGATGAGTATGAGTATAAGTATGAGTATGTGTATGAGTATGAGTATGAGTGTGAGTGCGAATGTGAGTATGAGTATGAGTATGAGTATGTGTATGAGTATGAGTATGAGTATGAGTATGACTATGAGTATGAGGATGAGTATGAGTATGAGTATGAGTATGAGTATGAGTATGAGTATGACTATGAGTATGAGTATGACTATGACTATGACTATGACTATGAGAATGAGTATGAGTATGAGTATTAGTATGAATATGAGTATGAGTATGAGTGTGAGTATGAGTATGAGTATGAGTATGAGTATGAGTATGAGTATGAGTATGAGTATGAGTATGAGTATGATTATGTGTATGAGTATGAGTATGAGTATGAGTATGAGAATGAGTATGAGTATGAGTATGAGTATGAGTATGAGTATGAGCATGAGAATGAGTATGAGTATGAGTATGAGTATGAGTATGAGTATGAGCATGAGCATGAGCATGAGTATGAGTATGAGTATGAGTATGAGTATGAGTATGAGTATGAGTATGAGTATGAGTATGAGTATGAGTATGAGTATGAGTATAAGTATTAGTATGAGTATGAGTACGAGTATTAGTATGAGTATGAGTATGAGTATGAGTATGAGTATGAGTTTAAGTATGAGTATGAGTACGAGTATGCGTATGAATATGAGTATGAGTATGAGTATGAGTATGGGTATGAGTATGAGTATGAGTATGAGTATGAGTATAAGTATGAGCATGAGCATGAGTATGAGTATGAGTATGAGTATGAGTAAGAGTATGAGTATGAGTATGAGTATAAGTATGAGTATGAGTATGAGTATGAGTATGAGTATGAGTATGAGTATGAGTATGAGTATGAGTATGAGTATAAGTATGAGAATGAGTATGAGTGTGAGTATGAGAATGAGTATGAGTATGTGTATGAGTATGAGTATGAGTATGAGTGTGAGTATGAGTATGAGTATGAGTATGAGTATGAATATGAGTATGAGTATGAGTATAAGTATTAGTATGAGTATGAGTACGAGTATTAGTATGAGTATGAGTATGAGTTTAAGTATGAGTATGAGTATGAGTATGTGCATGAGTATGAGTATGTTTATGAGTATGAGTATGAGTATTAGTATGAGTATAAGTATGAGAATGAGTATGAGTGTGAGTATGAGAATGAGTATGAGTATGTGTATGAGTATGAGTATGAGTATGAGTATGAGTATGAGTATGAGTATGAGTATGAGTATAAGTATGAGAATGAGTATGAGTGTGAGTATGAGAATGAGTATGAGTATGTGTATGAGTATGAGTATGAGTATGAGTGTGAGTATGAGTATGAGTATGAGTATGAGTATGAATATGAGTATGAGTATGAGTATAAGTATTAGTATGAGTATGAGTACGAGTATTAGTATGAGTATGAGTATGAGTATGAGTTTAAGTATGAGTATGAGTATGAGTATGTGCATAAGTATGAGTATGTTTATGAGTATGAGTATGAGTATTAGTATGAGTATAAGTATGAGAATGAGTATGAGTGTGAGTATGAGAATGAGTATGAGTATGTGTATGAGTATGAGTATGAGTATGAGTATGAGTATGAGTATGAGTATGAGTATGAGTATGAGTATGAGTATGAGTATGAGTATGAGTATGAGTATGAGTATGAGTATGAGTATGAGTATGAGTATGAGTATGAGTATGAGTATGAGTATGAGTATGAGTATGAGTATGAGTATGAGTATGAGTATGAGTATGAGTATAAGTATGAGTATGAGTATGAGTATGAGTATAAGTATTAGTATGAGTATGAGTACGAGTATTAGTATGAGTATGAGTATGAGTATGAGTTTAAGTATGAGTATGAGTATGAGTATGAGTATGAGTATGAGTATGAGTATGAGTATGAGTATGAGGATGAGTATGAGTATAAGTATGAGTATGTGTATGAGTATGAGTATGAGTATGAGTATGAGTATGAGTATGAGTATGAGTATGAGTATGAGTATGAGTATGAGTATGAGTATGAGTATGAGTATGAGTATAAGTATGAGTATGAGTATGAGTATGAGTATAAGTATTAGTATGAGTATGAGTACGAGTATTAGTATGAGTATGAGTATGAGTACGAGTATTAGTATGAGTATGAGTATGAGTATGAGTATGAGTATGAGCATGAGCATGAGCATGAGTATGAGTATGAGTGTGAGTATGAGTATGAGTATGAGTATGAATATGAGTATGAGTATGATTATAAGTATTAGTATGAGTATGAGTACGAGTATTAGTATGAGTATGAGTATGAGTATGAGTTTAAGAATGAGTATGAGTACGAGTATGTGCATGAGTATGAGTATGTGTATGAGTATGAGTATGAGTATGAGTATGAGTATAAGTATGAGAATGAGTATGAGTGTGAGTATGAGAATGAGTATGAGTATGTGTATGAGTATGAGTATGAGTATGAGTGTGAGTATGAGTATGAGTATGAGTATGAGTATGAATATGAGTATGAGTATGAGTATAAGTATTAGTATGAGTATGAGTACGAGTATTAGTATGAGTATGAGTATGAGTATGATTTTAAGTATGAGTATGAGTATGAGTATGTGCATGAGTATGAGTATGTGTATGAGTATGAGTATGAGTATTAGTATGAGTATAAGTATGAGAATGAGTATGAGTGTGAGTATGAGAATGAGTATGAGTATGAGTATGAGTATGAGTATGAGTATGAGTATGAGTATGAGTATGAGTATAAGTATTAGTATGAGTATGAGTACGAGTATTAGTATGAGTATGAGTATGAGTATGAGTATGAGTTTAAGTATGAGTATGAGTACGAGTATGCGTATGAATATGAGTATGAGTATGAGTATGAGTATGAGTATGGGTATGAGTATGAGTATGAGTATGAGTATGAGTATAAGTATGAGCATGAGCATGAGTATGAGTATGAGTATGAGTATGAGTAAGAGTATGAGTATGAGTATGAGTATAAGTATGAGTATGAGTATGAGTATGAGCATGAGTATGAGTATAAGTATTAGTATGAGTATGAGTTAGAGTATGAGTATGTGTATGAGTATGAGTATGAGTATGAGTATGAGTATGAGTATGAGTATGACTATGAGTATGAGTATGACTATGACTATGACTATGAGAATGAGTATGAGTATGAGTATTAGTATGAATATGAGTATGAGTATGAGTGTGAGTATGAGTATGAGTATGAGTATGAGTATGAGTATGTGTATGAGTATGAGTATGAGTATGAGTATGAGTTAGAGTATGAGTATGTGTATGAGTATGAGTATGAGTATGAGTATGAGTATGAGTATGAGTATGAGTATGAGTATGAGTATGAGTATGAGTATGAGCATGAGCATGAGCATGAGTATGAGTATGAGTGTGAGTATGAGTATGAGTATGAGTATGAGTATGAGTATAAGTATGAGAATGAGTATGAGTGTGAGTATGAGAATGAGTATGAGTATGTGTATGAGTATGAGTTTGAGTATGAGTATGAGTATGAGTATGAGTATGAGTATGAGTATGAGTATGAGTATGAGTATGAGTATGAGTATAAGTATGAGAATGAGTATGAGTGTGAGTATGAGAATGAGTATGAGTATGTGTATGAGTATGAGTATGAGTATGAGTGTGAGTATGAGTATGAGTATGAGTATGAGTATGAATATGAGTATGAGTATGAGTATAAGTATTAGTATGAGTATGAGTACGAGTATTAGTATGAGTATGAGTATGAGTATGAGTTTAAGTATGAGTATGAGTATGAGTATGTGCATGAGTATGAGTATGTGTATGAGTATGAGTATGAGTATTAGTATGAGTATAAGTATGAGAATGAGTATGAGTGTGAGTATGAGAATGAGTATGAGTATGTGTATGAGTATGAGTGTGAGTATGAGAATGAGTATGAGTATGTGTATGAGTATGAGTATGAGTATGAGTATGAGTATGAGTATGAGTATGAGTATGAGTATGAGTATGAGTATGAGTATGAGTATGAGTATGAGTATGAGTATGAGTATGAGTATGAGTATGAGTATGAGTATGAGTATGAGTATGCGTATGAGTATGAGTATGAGTATGAGTATAAGTATGAGTATGAGTATGAGTATGAGTATAAGTATTAGTATGAGTATGAGTACGAGTATTAGTATGAGTATGAGTATGAGTTTAAGTATGAGTATGAGTATGAGTATGAGTATGAGTATGAGTATGAGTATGAGTATGAGGATGAGTATGAGTATAAGTATGAGTATGTGTATGAGTATGAGTATGAGTATGAGTATGAGTATGAGTATGAGTTAGAGTATGAGTATGTGTATGAGTATGAGTATGAGTATGAGTATGAGTGTGAGTGCGAATGTGAGTATGAGTATGAGTATGAGTATGAGTATGTGTATGAGTATGAGTATGAGTATGAGTATGACTATGAGTATGAGGATGAGTATGAGTATGAGTATGAGTATGAGTATGAGTATGAGTATGAGTATGAGTATGAGTATGAGTATAAGTATTAGTATGAGTATGAGTACGAGTATTAGTATGAGTATGAGTATGAGTATGAGTATGAGTTTAAGTATGAGTATGAGTACGAGTATGCGTATGAATATGAGTATGAGTATGAGTATGAGTATGAGTATGAGTATGAGTATGAGTATAAGTATGAGAATGAGTATGAGTGTGAGTATGAGAATGAGTATGAGTATGTGTATGAGTATGAGTTTGAGTATGAGTATGAGTATGAGTATGAGTATGAGTATGAGTATGAGTATGAGTATGTGTATGAGTATGAGTATGAGTATGAGTATGAGTATGAGTATGAGTATGAGTATGAGTATGAGTATGAGTATGAGTTTAAGTATGAGTCTGAGTACGAGTATGCGTATGAATATGAGTATGAGTACGAGTATGGGTATGAGTATGAGTATGAGAATGAGTATGAGTATGAGTATGAGTATGAGTATGAGTGTGAGTATGAGTATGAGTATGAGTATGAGTATGAGTATGAGAATGAGTATGAGTATGAGTATGAGAATGAGTATGAGTATGAGTATGAGTATGAGCATGAGCATGAGCATGAGTATGAGTTTAAGTATGAGTATGAGTATGAGTATGTGTATGAGTATAAGTATGAGTATGAGTATGAGTATGAGTATGAGTATGAGTATGACTATGAGTATGAGTATGACTATGACTATGACTATGACTATGAGTATGAGTATGAGTATGAGTATGAGTATGAGTATGAGTGTGAGTATGAGTATGAGTATGAGTATGAGTATGAGTATGAGTATGAGTATGAGTATGAGTATGAGTATGAGAATGAGTATGAGTATGAGTATGAGTATAAGTATGAGCATGAGCATGAGTATGAGTATGAGTATGAGTATGAGTATGAGTATGAGTATGAGTATAAGTATGAGTATGAGTATGAGTATGAGTATGAGTATGAGTATGAGTATGAGTGTGAGTGTGAGTGCGAATGTGAGTATGAGTATGAGTATGAGTATGAGTATGAGTATGAGTATGAGTATGAGTATGTGTATGAGTATGAGTATGAGTATGACTATGAGTATGAGTATGAGTATGAGTATGAGTATGAGTATGAGTATGAGTATGAGTATGAGTATGAGTATGAGTATGAGTATGAGTATGAGTATGACTATGAGAATGAGTATGACTATGACTATGACTATGAGAATGAGTATGAGTATGAGTATGAGTATCAGTGTGAGTATGAGTATGAGTATGAGTATGAGTATGAGTTTGAGTATGAGTATGAGTATGAGTATGAGAATGAGTATGAGTATGAGTATGAGTATGAGTATGAGTATGAGCATGAGCATGAACATGAGTATGAGTATGAGTGTGAGTATGAGTATGAGTATGAGTATGAATATGAGTATGAGTATGAGTATGAGTATGAGTATGAGTATGAGTATGAGTATGAGTATGAGGATAAGTATTAGTATGAGTATGAGTACGAGTATTAGTATGAGTATGAGTATGAGTTTAAGTATGAGTATGAGTACGAGTATGCGTATGAATATGAGTATGAGTATGAGTATGAGTATGAGTATGAGTATGAGTATGAGTATGAGTATGAGTATGAGTATGAGTATGAGTATGAGTACGAGTACGAGTACGAGTATGCGTATGAGTTTGAGTATGTGTATGAGTATGAGTATGAGTATGAGTATGAGTATGAGTATGAGTATGAGTATGAGTTTAAGTATGAGTATGAGTTTAAGTATGAGTATGAGTATGAGTATGCGTATGAGTATGAGTATGAGTATGAGCATGAGCATGAGCATGAGCGTGAGCGTGAGAATAAGCATGAGTATGAGTTTAAGTATGAGTATGAGTACGAGTATGCATATGAATATGAGTATGAGTATGAGTATGAGTATGGGTATGAGTATGAGTATGAGTATGAGTATAAGTATGAGCTTGAGCATGAGTATGAGTATGAGTATGAGTATGAGTATGAGTATGAGTATGAGTATGAGTATGAGTATGAGTATGGGTATGAGTATAAGTATGAGTATGAGTATGAGTATGAGTATGAGTATGAGTATAAGTATTAGTATGAGTATGAGTACGAGTATTAGTATGAGTATGAGTATGAGTATGAGTTTAAGTATGAGTATGAGTATGAGTATGTGCATGTGTATGAGTATGTGTATGAGTATGAGTATGAGTATGAGTATGAGTATGAGTATGAGTATGAGTATAAGTATGAGAATGAGTATGAGTGTGAGTATGAGAATGAGTATGAGTATGTGTATGAGTATGAGTCTGAGTATGAGTATGAGTATGAGCTTGAGCATGAGTATGAGTATGAGTATGAGTATGAGTATGAGTATGAGTATGAGTATGAGTATGAGCATGAGTATGAGTATGAGTATAGGTATGAGTATGAGTATGAGTATGAGTATGAGTATGAGTATAAGTATTAGTATGAGTATGAGTACGAGTATTAGTATGACTATGACTATGAGAATGAGTATGAGTATGAGTATTAGTATGAATATGAGTATGAGTATGAGTGTGAGTATGAGTATGAGTATGAGTATGAGTATGAGTATGTGTATGAGTATGAGTATGAGTATGAGTATGAGTATGAGTTAGAGTATGAGTATGTGTATGAGTATGAGTATGAGTATGAGTATGAGTATGAGTATGAGTATGAGTATGAGTATGAGTATGAGTATGAGTATGAGTATGAGCATGAGCATGAGCATGAGTATGAGTATGAGTGTGAGTATGAGTATGAGTATGAGTATGAGTATAAGTATGAGAATGAGTATGAGTGTGAGTATGAGAATGAGTATGAGTATGTGTATGAGTATGAGTTTGAGTATGAGTATGAGTATGAGTATGAGTATGAGTATGAGTATGAGTATGAGTATGAGTATGAGTATGAGTATGAGTATGAGTATGAGTATGAGTATGAGTATAAGTATTAGTATGAGTATGAGTACGAGTATTAGTATGAGTATGAGTATGAGTATGATTTTAAGTATGAGTATGAGTATGAGTATGTGCATGAGTATGAGTATGTGTATGAGTATGAGTATGAGTATGAGTATTAGTATGAGTATAAGTATGAGAATGAGTATGAGTGTGAGTATGAGAATGAGTATGAGTATGAGTATGAGTATGAGTATGAGTATGAGTATGAGTATGAGTATGAGTATGAGTATAAGTATTAGTATGAGTATGAGTACGAGTATTAGTATGAGTATGAGTATGAGTATGAGTATGAGTTTAAGTATGAGTATGAGTACGAGTATGCGTATGAATATGAGTATGAGTATGAGTATGAGTATGAGTATGGGTATGAGTATGAGTATGAGTATGAGTATGAGTATAAGTATGAGCATGAGCATGAGTATGAGTATGAGTATGAGTATGAGTAAGAGTATGAGTATGAGTATGAGTATAAGTATGAGTATGAGTATGAGTATGAGTATGAGTATGAGTATAAGTATTAGTATGAGTATGAGTTAGAGTATGAGTATGTGTATGAGTATGAGTATGAGTATGAGTATGAGTATGAGTATGAGTATGACTATGAGTATGAGTATGACTATGACTATGACTATGAGAATGAGTATGAGTATGAGTATTAGTATGAATATGAGTATGAGTATGAGTGTGAGTATGAGTATGAGTATGAGTATGAGTATGAGTATGTGTATGAGTATGAGTATGAGTATGAGTATGAGTTAGAGTATGAGTATGTGTATGAGTATGAGTATGAGTATGAGTATGAGTATGAGTATGAGTATGAGTATGAGTATGAGTATGAGTATGAGCATGAGCATGAGCATGAGTATGAGTATGAGTGTGAGTATGAGTATGAGTATGAGTATGAGTATGAGTATAAGTATGAGAATGAGTATGAGTGTGAGTATGAGAATGAGTATGAGTATGTGTATGAGTATGAGTTTGAGTATGAGTATGAGTATGAGTATGAGTATGAGTATGAGTATGAGTATGAGTATGAGTATGAGTATGAGTATAAGTATGAGAATGAGTATGAGTGTGAGTATGAGAATGAGTATGAGTATGTGTATGAGTATGAGTATGAGTATGAGTGTGAGTATGAGTATGAGTATGAGTATGAGTATGAATATGAGTATGAGTATGAGTATAAGTATTAGTATGAGTATGAGTACGAGTATTAGTATGAGTATGAGTATGAGTATGAGTTTAAGTATGAGTATGAGTATGAGTATGTGCATGAGTATGAGTATGTGTATGAGTATGAGTATGAGTATTAGTATGAGTATAAGTATGAGAATGAGTATGAGTGTGAGTATGAGAATGAGTATGAGTATGTGTATGAGTATGAGTGTGAGTATGAGAATGAGTATGAGTATGTGTATGAGTATGAGTATGAGTATGAGTATGAGTATGAGTATGAGTATGAGTATGAGTATGAGTATGAGTATGAGTATGAGTATGAGTATGAGTATGAGTATGAGTATGAGTATGAGTATGAGTATGAGTATGAGTATGAGTATGAGTATGAGTATGAGTATGAGTATGAGTATGAGTATGAGTATGAGTATAAGTATGAGTATGAGTATGAGTATGAGTATAAGTATTAGTATGAGTATGAGTACGAGTATTAGTATGAGTATGAGTATGAGATTAAGTATGAGTATGAGTATGAGTATGAGTATGAGTATGAGTATGAGTATGAGTATGAGGATGAGTATGAGTATAAGTATGAGTATGTGTATGAGTATGAGTATGAGTATGAGTATGAGTATGAGTATGAGTTAGAGTATGAGTATGTGTATGAGTATGAGTATGAGTATGAGTATGAGTGTGAGTGCGAATGTGAGTATGAGTATGAGTATGAGTATGAGTATGTGTATGAGTATGAGTATGAGTATGAGTATGACTATGAGTATGAGGATGAGTATGAGTATGAGTATGAGTATGAGTATGAGTATGAGTATGAGTATGAGTATGAGTATAAGTATTAGTATGAGTATGAGTACGAGTATTAGTATGAGTATGAATATGAGTATGAGTATGAGTTTAAGTATGAGTATGAGTACGAGTATGCGTATGAATATGAGTATGAGTATGAGTATGAGTATGAGTATGAGTATGAGTATGAGTATAAGTATGAGAATGAGTATGAGTGTGAGTATGAGAATGAGTATGAGTATGTGTATGAGTATGAGTTTGAGTATGAGTATGAGTATGAGTATGAGTATGAGTATGAGTATGAGTATGAGTATGAGTATGTGTATGAGTATGAGTATGAGTATGAGTATGAGTATGAGTATGAGTATGAGTATGAGTATGAGTATGAGTTTAAGTATGAGTCTGAGTACGAGTATGCGTATGAATATGAGTATGAGTATGAGTATGGGTATGAGTATGAGTATGAGTATGAGTATGAGTATGAGTATGAGTATGAGTATGAGTGTGAGTATGAGTATGAGTATGAGTATGAGTATGAGTATGAGAATGAGTATGAGTATGAGTATGAGAATGAGTATGAGTATGAGTATGAGTATGAGCATGAGCATGAGCATGAGTATGAGTTTAAGTATGAGTATGAGTATGAGTATGTGTATGAGTATAAGTATGAGTATGAGTATGAGTATGAGTATGAGTATGAGTATGAGTATGACTATGAGTATGAGTATGACTATGACTATGACTATGACTATGAGTATGAGTATGAGTATGAGTATGAGTATGAGTATGAGTGTGAGTATGAGTATGAGTATGAGTATGAGTATGAGTATGAGTATGAGTATGAGTATGAGTATGAGTATGAGTATGAGAATGAGTATGAGTATGAGTATGAGTATAAGTATGAGCATGAGCATGAGTATGAGTATGAGTATGAGTATGAGTATGAGTATGAGTATGAGTATAAGTATGAGTATGAGTATGAGTATGAGTATGAGTATGAGTATGAGTATGAGTGTGAGTGTGAGTGCGAATGTGAGTATGAGTATGAGTATGAGTATGAGTATGAGTATGAGTATGAGTATGAGTATGTGTATGAGTATGAGTATGAGTATGACTATGAGTATGAGTATGAGTATGAGTATGAGTATGAGTATGAGTATGAGTATGAGTATGAGTATGAGTATGAGTATGAGTATGAGTATGAGTATGAGTATGAGTATGAGTATGAGTATGACTATGAGAATGAGTATGACTATGACTATGACTATGAGAATGAGTATGAGTATGAGTATGAGTATGAGTGTGAGTATGAGTATGAGTATGAGTATGAGTATGAGTATGAGTATGAGTATGAGTATGAGTATGAGTATGAGTATGAGTATGAGAATGAGTATGAGTATGAGTATGAGTACGAGTATGAGTATGAGCATGAGCATGAACATGAGTATGAGTATGAGTGTGAGTATGAGTATGAGTATGAGTATGAATATGAGTATGAGTATGATTATAAGTATTAGTATGAGTATGAGTACGAGTATTAGTATGAGTATGAGTATGAGTATGAGTTTAAGAATGAGTACGAGTACGAGTATGTGCATGAGTATGAGTATGTGTATGAGTATGAGTATGAGTATGAGTATGAGTATGAGTATGAGTATGAGTATGAGTATGAGTATGAGTATGAGTATGACTATGAGAATGAGTATGACTATGACTATGACTATGAGAATGAGAATGATTATGAGTATGAGTATGAGTGTGAGTATGAGTATGAGTATGAGTATGAGTATGAGTATGAGTATGAGTATGAGTATGAGAATGAGTATGAGTATGAGTATGAGTATGAGTATGAGTATGAGTATGAGTATGAGTATGAGTATGAGTATGAGTATGAGTATGAGTATGAGTATGAGGATAAGTATTAGTATGAGTATGAGTACGAGTATTAGTATGAGTATGAGTATGAGTTTAAGTATGAGTATGAGTACGAGTATGCGTATGAATATGAGTATGAGTATGAGTATGAGTATGAGTATGAGTATGAGTATGAGTATGAGTATGAGTATGAGTATGAGTATGAGTATGAGTATGAGTACGAGTACGAGTACGAGTATGCGTATGAGTTTGAGTATGTGTATGAGTATGAGTATGAGTATGAGTATGAGTATGAGTATGAGTATGAGTTTAAGTATGAGTATGAGTTTAAGTATGAGCATGAGTATGAGTATGCGTATGAGTATGAGTATGAGTATGAGCATGAGCATGAGCATGAGCGTGAGCGTGAGAATAAGCATGAGTATGAGTTTAAGTATGAGTATGAGTACGAGTATGCGTATGAATATGAGTATGAGTATGAGTATGAGTATGAGTATGGGTATGAGTATGAGTATGAGTATGAGTATAAGTATGAGCTTGAGCATGAGTATGAGTATGAGTATGAGTATGAGTATGAGTATGAGTATGAGTATGAGTATGGGTATGAGTATAAGTATGAGTATGAGTATGAGTATGAGTATGAGTATGAGTATAAGTATTAGTATGAGTATGAGTACGAGTATTAGTATGAGTATGAGTATGAGTATGAGTTTAAGTATGAGTATGAGTATGAGTATGTGCATGTGTATGAGTATGTGTATGAGTATGAGTATGAGTATGAGTATGAGTATGAGTATGAGTATGAGTATAAGTATGAGAATGAGTATGAGTGTGAGTATGAGAATGAGTATGAGTATGTGTATGAGTATGAGTCTGAGTATGAGTATGAGTATGAGCTTGAGCATGAGTATGAGTATGAGTATGAGTATGAGTATGAGTATGAGTATGAGTATGAGCATGAGTATGAGTATGAGTATAAGTATGAGTATGAGTATGAGTATGAGTATGAGTATGAGTATAAGTATTAGTATGAGTATGAGTACGAGTATTAGTATGACTATGACTATGAGAATGAGTATGAGTATGAGTATTAGTATGAATATGAGTATGAGTATGAGTGTGAGTATGAGTATGAGTATGAGTATGAGTATGAGTATGTGTATGAGTATGAGTATGAGTATGAGTATGAGTTAGAGTATGAGTATGTGTATGAGTATGAGTATGAGTATGAGTATGAGTATGAGTATGAGTATGAGTATGAGTATGAGTATGAGTATGAGTATGAGTATGAGCATGAGCATGAGCATGAGTATGAGTATGAGTGTGAGTATGAGTATGAGTATGAGTATGAGTATAAGTATGAGAATGAGTATGAGTGTGAGTATGAGAATGAGTATGAGTATGTGTATGAGTATGAGTTTGAGTATGAGTATGAGTATGAGTATGAGTATGAGTATGAGTATGAGTATGAGTATGAGTATGAGTATGAGTATGAGTATGAGTATGAGTATGAGTATGAGTATGAGTATAAGTATGAGAATGAGTATGAGTGTGAGTATGAGAATGAGTATGAGTATGTGTATGAGTATGAGTATGAGTATGAGTGTGAGTATGAGTATGAGTATGAGTATGAGTATGAATATGAGTATGAGTATGAGTATAAGTATTAGTATGAGTATGAGTATGAGTACGAGTATTAGTATGAGTATGAGTATGAGTATGAGTTTAAGTATGAGTATGAGTATGAGTATGTGCATGAGTATGAGTATGTGTATGAGTATGAGTATGAGTATTAGTATGAGTATAAGTATGAGAATGAGTATGAGTGTGAGTATGAGAATGAGTATGAGTATGAGTATGAGTATGAGTATGAGTATGAGTATGAGTATGAGTATGAGTATGAGTATGAGTATGAGTATGAGTATGAGTATGAGTATGAGTATGAGTATGAGTATGAGTATGAGTATGAGTATGAGTATAAGTATGAGTATGAGTATGAGTATAAGTATTAGTATGAGTATGAGTACGAGTATTAGTATGAGTATGAGTATGAGTATGAGTTTAAGTATGAGTATGAGTATGAGTATGAGTATGAGTATGAGTATGAGTATGAGTATGAGGATGAGTATGAGTATAAGTATGAGTATGTGTATGAGTATGAGTATGAGTATGAGTATGAGTATGAGTATGAGTATGAGTATGAGTATGAGTATGAGTATGAGTATGAGTATGAGTATGAGTATGAGTATGAGTATAAGTATGAGTATGAGTATGTGTATGAGTATGAGTCTGAGTATGAGTATGAGTATGAGCTTGAGCATGAGTATGAGTATGAGTATGAGTATGAGTATGAGTATGAGTATGAGTATGAGTATGAGCATGAGTATGAGTATGAGTATAAGTATGAGTATGAGTATGAGTATGAGTATGAGTATGAGTATAAGTATTAGTATGAGTATGAGTACGAGTATTAGTATGACTATGACTATGAGAATGAGTATGAGTATGAGTATTAGTATGAATATGAGTATGAGTATGAGTGTGAGTATGAGTATGAGTATGAGTATGAGTATGAGTATGAGTATGAGTATGAGTATGAGTATGAGTATGAGCATGAGCATGAGCATGAGTATGAGTATGAGTGTGAGTATGAGTATGAGTATGAGTATGAGTATAAGTATGAGAATGAGTATGAGTGTGAGTATGAGAATGAGTATGAGTATGTGTATGAGTATGAGTATGAGTATGAGTATGAGTATGAGTATGAGTATGATTATGAGTATGAGTATGAGTATAAGTATGAGTATGAGTATGAGTATGAGTATAAGTATTAGTATGAGTATGAGTACGAGTATTAGTATGAGTATGAGTATGAGATTAAGTATGAGTATGAGTATGAGTATGAGTATGAGTATGAGTATGAGTATGAGTATGAGGATGAGTATGAGTATAAGTATGAGTATGTGTATGAGTATGAGTATGAGTATGAGTATGAGTATGAGTATGAGTTAGAGTATGAGTATGTGTATGAGTATGAGTATGAGTATGAGTATGAGTGTGAGTGCGAATGTGAGTATGAGTATGAGTATGAGTATGAGTATGAGTATGTGTATAAGTATGAATATGAGTATGAGTATGACTATGAGTATGAGGATGAGTATGAGTATGAGTATGAGTATGAGTATGAGTATGAGTATGAGTATGAGTATGAGTATAAGTATTAGTATGAGTATGAGTACGAGTATTAGTATGAGTATGAGTATGAGTATGAGTATGAGTTTAAGTATGAGTATGAGTACGAGTATGCGTATGAATATGAGTATGAGTATGAGTATGAGTATGAGTATGAGTATGAGTATGAGTATAAGTATGAGAATGAGTATGAGTGTGAGTATGAGAATGAGTATGAGTATGTGTATGAGTATGAGTTTGAGTATGAGTATGAGTATGAGTATGAGTATGAGTATGAGTATGAGTATGAGTATGTGTATGAGTATGAGTATGAGTATGAGTATGAGTATGAGTATGAGTATGAGTATGAGTATGGGTATGAGTATGAGTTTAAGTATGAGTCTGAGTACGAGTATGCGTATGAATATGAGTATGAGTATGAGTATGGGTATGAGTATGAGTATGAGTATGAGTATGAGTATGAGTATGAGTATGAGTATGAGTGTGAGTATGAGTATGAGTATGAGTATGAGTATGAGTATGAGAATGAGTATGAGTATGAGTATGAGAATGAGTATGAGTATGAGTATGAGTATGAGCATGAGCATGAGCATGAGTATGAGTTTAAGTATGAGTATGAGTATGAGTATGTGTATGAGTATAAGTATGAGTATGAGTATGAGTATGAGTATGAGTATGAGTATGACTATGAGTATGAGTATGACTATGACTATGACTATGACTATGAGTATGAGTATGAGTATGAGTATGAGTATGAGTATGAGTGTGAGTATGAGTATGAGTATGAGTATGAGTATGAGTATGAGTATGAGTATGAGTATGAGTATGTGTATGAGTATGAGTATGAGTATGACTATGAGTATGAGTATGAGTATGAGTATGAGTATGAGTATGAGTATGAGTATGAGTATGAGTATGAGTATGAGTATGAGTATGAGTATGAGTATGAGTATGAGTATGAGTATGAGTATGACTATGAGAATGAGTATGACTATGACTATGACTATGAGAATGAGTATGAGTATGAGTATGAGTATGAGTGTGAGTATGAGTATGAGTATGAGTATGAGTATGAGTATGAGTATGAGTATGAGTATGAGTATGAGTATGAGTATGAGTATGAGAATGAGTATGAGTATGAGTATGAGTATGAGTATGAGTATGAGCATGAGCATGAACATGAGTATGAGTATGAGTGTGAGTATGAGTATGAGTATGAGTATGAATATGAGTATGAGTATGATTATAAGTATTAGTATGAGTATGAGTACGAGTATTAGTATGAGTATGTGTATGAGTATGAGTTTAAGAATGAGTACGAGTACGAGTATGTGCATGAGTATGAGTATGTGTATGAGTATGAGTATGAGTATGAGTATGAGTATGAGTATGAGTATGAGTATGAGTATGAGTATGAGTATGAGTATGACTATGAGAATGAGTATGACTATGACTATGACTATGAGAATGAGAATGATTATGAGTATGAGTATGAGTGTGAGTATGAGTATGAGTATGAGTATGAGTATGAGTATGAGTTTAAGTATGAGTATGAGTACGAGTATGCGTATGAATATGAGTATGAGTATGAGTATGAGTATGAGTATGAGTATGAGTATGAGTATGAGTATGAGTATGAGTATGAGTATGAGTATGAGTACGAGTACGAGTACGAGTATGCGTATGAGTTTGAGTATGTGTATGAGTATGAGTATGAGTATGAGTATGAGTATGAGTATGAGTATGAGTTTAAGTATGAGTATGAGTTTAAGTATGAGCATGAGTATGAGTATGCGTATGAGTATGAGTATGAGTATGAGCATGAGCATGAGCATGAGCGTGAGCGTGAGAATAAGCATGAGTATGAGTTTAAGTATGAGTATGAGTACGAGTATGCGTATGAATATGAGTATGAGTATGAGTATGAGTATGGGTATGAGTATGAGTATGAGTATGAGTATAAGTATGAGCTTGAGCATGAGTATGAGTATGAGTATGAGTATGAGTATGAGTATGAGTATGAGTATGAGTATGAGTATGGGTATGAGTATAAGTATGAGTATGAGTATGAGTATGAGTATGAGTATGAGTATAAGTATTAGTATGAGTATGAGTACGAGTATTAGTATGAGTATGAGTATGAGTATGAGTTTAAGTATGAGTATGAGTATGAGTATGTGCATGTGTATGAGTATGTGTATGAGTATGAGTATGAGTATGAGTATGAGTATGAGTATGAGTATGAGTATAAGTATGAGAATGAGTATGAGTGTGAGTATGAGAATGAGTATGAGTATGTGTATGAGTATGAGTCTGAGTATGAGTATGAGTATGAGCTTGAGCATGAGTATGAGTATGAGTATGAGTATGAGTATGAGTATGAGTATGAGTATGAGTATGAGCATGAGTATGAGTATGAGTATAAGTATGAGTATGAGTATGAGTATGAGTATGAGTATGAGTATAAGTATTAGTATGAGTATGAGTACGAGTATTAGTATGACTATGACTATGAGAATGAGTATGAGTATGAGTATTAGTATGAATATGAGTATGAGTATGAGTGTGAGTATGAGTATGAGTATGAGTATGAGTATGAGTATGTGTATGAGTATGAGTATGAGTATGAGTATGAGTTAGAGTATGAGTATGTGTATGAGTATGAGTATGAGTATGAGTATGAGTATGAGTATGAGTATGAGTATGAGTATGAGTATGAGTATGAGTATGAGCATGAGCATGAGCATGAGTATGAGTATGAGTGTGAGTATGAGTATGAGTATGAGTATGAGTATAAGTATGAGAATGAGTATGAGTGTGAGTATGAGAATGAGTATGAGTATGTGTATGAGTATGAGTTTGAGTATGAGTATGAGTATGAGTATGAGTATGAGTATGAGTATGAGTATGAGTATGAGTATGAGTATGAGTATGAGTATGAGTATGAGTATGAGTATGAGTATAAGTATGAGAATGAGTATGAGTGTGAGTATGAGAATGAGTATGAGTATGTGTATGAGTATGAGTATGAGTATGAGTGTGAGTATGAGTATGAGTATGAGTATGAGTATGAGTATGAATATGAGTATGAGTATGAGTATAAGTATTAGTATGAGTATGAGTACGAGTATTAGTATGAGTATGAGTATGAGTATGAGTTTAAGTATGAGTATGAGTATGAGTATGTGCATGAGTATGAGTATGTGTATGAGTATGAGTATGAGTATTAGTATGAGTATAAGTATGAGAATGAGTATGAGTGTGAGTATGAGAATGAGTATGAGTATGAGTATGAGTATGAGTATGAGTATGAGTATGAGTATGAGTATGAGTATGAGTATGAGTATGAGTATGAGTATGAGTATGAGTATGAGTATGAGTATGAGTATGAGTATAAGTATGAGTATGAGTATGAGTATAAGTATTAGTATGAGTATGAGTACGAGTATTAGTATGAGTATGAGTATGAGTATGAGTATGAGTATGAGTATGAGCATGAGCATGAGCATGAGTATGAGTATGAGTGTGAGTATGAGTATGAGTATGAGTATGAGTATAAGTATGAGAATGAGTATGAGTGTGAGTATGAGAATGAGTATGAGTATGTGTATGAGTATGAGTTTGAGTATGAGTATGAGTATGAGTATGAGTATGAGTATGAGTATGAGTATGAGTATGTGTATGAGTATGAGTATGAGTATGAGTATGAGTATGAGTATGAGTATGAGTATGAGTATGAGTATGAGTATGAGTATGAGCATGAGCATGAGCATGAGTATGAGTATGAGTGTGAGTATGAGTATGAGTATGAGTATGAGTATAAGTATGAGAATGAGTATGAGTGTGAGTATGAGAATGAGTATGAGTATGTGTATGAGTATGAGTTTGAGTATGAGTATGAGTATGAGTATGAGTATGAGTATGAGTATGAGTATGAGTATGAGTATGAGTATGAGTATGAGTATGAGTATGAGTATGAGTATGAGTATAAGTATGAGAATGAGTATGAGTGTGAGTATGAGAATGAGTATGAGTATGTGTATGAGTATGAGTATGAGTATGAGTGTGAGTATGAGTATGAGTATGAGTATGAGTATGAATATGAGTATGAGTATGAGTATAAGTATTAGTATGAGTATGAGTACGAGTATTAGTATGAGTATGAGTATGAGTATGAGTTTAAGTATGAGTATGAGTATGAGTATGTGCATGAGTATGAGTATGTGTATGAGTATGAGTATGAGTATTAGTATGAGTATAAGTATGAGAATGAGTATGAGTGTGAGTATGAGAATGAGTATGAGTATGAGTATGAGTATGAGTATGAGTATGAGTATGAGTATGAGTATGAGTATGAGTATGAGTATGAGTATGAGTATGAGTATGAGTATGAGTATGAGTATGAGTATGAGTATGAGTATGAGTATAAGTATGAGTATGAGTATGAGTATAAGTATTAGTATGAGTATGAGTACGAGTATTAGTATGAGTATGAGTATGAGTATGAGTTTAAGTATGAGTATGAGTATGAGTATGAGTATGAGTATGAGTATGAGTATGAGTATGAGGATGAGTATGAGTATAAGTATGAGTATGTGTATGAGTATGAGTATGAGTATGAGTATGAGTATGAGTATGAGTATGAGTATGAGTATGAGTATGAGTATGAGTATGAGTATGAGTATGAGTATGAGTATGAGTATAAGTATGAGTATGTGTATGAGTATGAGTATAAGTATTAGTATGAGTATGAGTACGAGTATTAGTATGAGTATGAGTATGAGTACGAGTATTAGTATGAGTATGAGTATGAGTATGAGTATGAGCATGAGCATGAGCATGAGTATGAGTATGAGTGTGAGTATGAGTATGAGTATGAGTATGAATATGAGTATGAGTATGAGTATGAGTGTGAGTATGAGTATGAGTATGAGTATGAATATGAGTATGAGTATGATTATAAGTATTAGTATGAGTATGAGTACGAGTATTAGTATGAGTATGAGTATGAGTTTAAGAATGAGTATGAGTACGAGTATGTGCATGAGTATGAGTATGTGTATGAGTATGAGTATGAGTATGAGTATGAGTATGAGTATAAGTATGAGAATGAGTATGAGTGGGAGTATGAGAATGAGTATGAGTATGTGTATGAGTATGAGTATGAGTATGAGTGTGAGTATGAGTATGAGTATGAGTATGAGTATGAGTTAGAGTATGAGTATGTGTATGAGTATGAGTATGAGTATGAGTATGAGTATGATTATGTGTATGAGTATGAGTATGAGTATGAGTATGAGAATGAGTATGAGTATGAGTATGAGTATGAGTATGAGTATGAGCATGAGCATGAGCATGAGTATGAGTATGAGTATGAGTATGAGTATGAGTATGAGTATGAGTATGAGTATGAGTATGAGTATGAGTATAAGTATTAGTATGAGTATGAGTACGAGTATTAGTATGAGTATGAGAATGAGTATGAGTATGAGTTTAAGTATGAGTATGAGTACGAGTATGCGTATGAATATGAGTATGAGTATGAGTATGAGTATGAGTATGAGTATGAGTATGAGTATGAGTATAAGTATGAGAATGAGTATGAGTGTGAGTATGAGAATGAGTATGAGTATGTGTATGAGTATGAGTTTGAGTATGAGTATGAGTATGAGTATGAGTATGAGTATGAGTATGTGTATGAGTATGAGTATGAGTATGAGTATGAGTATGAGTATGAGTATGAGTATGAGTATGAGTTTAAGTATGAGTCTGAGTACGAGTATGCGTATGAATATGAGTATGAGTATGAGTATGGGTATGAGTATGAGTATGAGTATGAGTATGAGTATGAGTATGAGTATGAGTATGAGTGTGAGTATGAGTATGAGTATGAGTATGAGTATGAGTATGAGAATGAGTATGAGTATGAGTATGAGTATGAGTATGAGTATGAGTATGAGTATGAGTATGAGTATAAGTATTAGTATGAGTATGAGTACGAGTATTAGTATGAGTATGAGTATGAGTATGAGTATGAGTTTAAGTATGAGTATGAGTACGAGTATGCGTATGAATATGAGTATGAGTATGAGTATGAGTATGAGTATGAGTATGAGTATGAGTATAAGTATGAGAATGAGTATGAGTGTGAGTATGAGAATGAGTATGAGTATGTGTATGAGTATGAGTTTGAGTATGAGTATGAGTATGAGTATGAGTATGAGTATGAGTATGAGTATGAGTATGTGTATGAGTATGAGTATGAGTATGAGTATGAGTATGAGTATGAGTATGAGTATGAGTATGAGTATGAGTATGAGTTTAAGTATGAGTCTGAGTACGAGTATGCGTATGAATATGAGTATGAGTATGAGTATGGGTATGAGTATGAGTATGAGTATGAGTATGAGTATGAGTATGAGTATGAGTATGAGTGTGAGTATGAGTATGAGTATGAGTATGAGTATGAGTATGAGAATGAGTATGAGTATGAGTATGAGAATGAGTATGAGTATGAGTATGAGTATGAGCATGAGCATGAGCATGAGTATGAGTTTAAGTATGAGTATGAGTATGAGTATGTGTATGAGTATAAGTATGAGTATGAGTATGAGTATGAGTATGAGTATGAGTATGACTATGAGTATGAGTATGACTATGACTATGACTATGACTATGAGTATGAGTATGAGTATGAGTATGAGTATGAGTATGAGTATGAGTGTGAGTATGAGTATGAGTATGAGTATGAGTATGAGTATGAGTATGAGTATGAGTATGAGTATGAGTATGAGAATGAGTATGAGTATGAGTATGAGTATAAGTATGAGCATGAGCATGAGTATGAGTATGAGTATGAGTATGAGTATGAGTATGAGTATGAGTATAAGTATGAGTATCAGTATGAGTATGAGTATGAGTATGAGTATGAGTATGAGTGTGAGTGTGAGTGCGAATGTGAGTATGAGTATGAGTATGAGTATGAGTATGAGTATGAGTATGAGTATGAGTATGTGTATGAGTATGAGTATGAGTATGACTATGAGTATGAGTATGAGTATGAGTATGAGTATGAGTATGAGTATGAGTATGAGTATGAGTATGAGTATGAGTATGAGTATGAGTATGAGTATGAGTATGAGTATGAGTATGAGTATGACTATGAGAATGAGTATGACTATGACTATGACTATGAGAATGAGTATGAGTATGAGTATGAGTATGAGTGTGAGTATGAGTATGAGTATGAGTATGAGTATGAGTATGAGTATGAGTATGAGTATGAGTATGAGTATGAGTATGAGTATGAGAATGAGTATGAGTATGAGTATGAGTATGAGTATGAGTATGAGCATGAGCATGAACATGAGTATGAGTATGAGTGTGAGTATGAGTATGAGTATGAGTATGAGTATGAGTATGAGTATGAGTATAAGTATGAGTATGTGTATGAGTATGAGTATAAGTATTAGTATGAGTATGAGTACGAGTATTAGTATGAGTATGAGTATGAGTACGAGTATTAGTATGAGTATGAGTATGAGTATGAGTATGAGCATGAGCATGAGCATGAGTATGAGTATGAGTGTGAGTATGAGTATGAGTATGAGTATGAATATGAGTATGAGTATGAGTATGAGTGTGAGTATGAGTATGAGTATGAGTATGAATATGAGTATGAGTATGATTATAAGTATTAGTATGAGTATGAGTACGAGTATTAGTATGAGTATGAGTATGAGTTTAAGAATGAGTATGAGTACGAGTATGTGCATGAGTATGAGTATGTGTATGAGTATGAGTATGAGTATGAGTATGAGTATGAGTATAAGTATGAGAATGAGTATGAGTGGGAGTATGAGAATGAGTATGAGTATGTGTATGAGTATGAGTATGAGTATGAGTGTGAGTATGAGTATGAGTATGAGTATGAGTATGAGTTAGAGTATGAGTATGTGTATGAGTATGAGTATGAGTATGAGTATGAGTATGATTATGTGTATGAGTATGAGTATGAGTATGAGTATGAGAATGAGTATGAGTATGAGTATGAGTATGAGTATGAGTATGAGCATGAGCATGAGCATGAGTATGAGTATGAGTATGAGTATGAGTATGAGTATGAGTATGAGTATGAGTATGAGTATGAGTATGAGTATAAGTATTAGTATGAGTATGAGTACGAGTATTAGTATGAGTATGAGAATGAGTATGAGTATGAGTTTAAGTATGAGTATGAGTACGAGTATGCGTATGAATATGAGTATGAGTATGAGTATGAGTATGAGTATGAGTATGAGTATGAGTATGAGTATAAGTATGAGAATGAGTATGAGTGTGAGTATGAGAATGAGTATGAGTATGTGTATGAGTATGAGTTTGAGTATGAGTATGAGTATGAGTATGAGTATGAGTATGAGTATGAGTATGAGTATGAGTATGAGTATGAGTATAAGTATGAGAATGAGTATGAGTGTGAGTATGAGAATGAGTATGAGTATGTGTATGAGTATGAGTATGAGTATGAGTGTGAGTATGAGTATGAGTATGAGTATGAGTATGAATATGAGTATGAGTATGAGTATAAGTATTAGTATGAGTATGAGTACGAGTATTAGTATGAGTATGAGTATGAGTATGAGTTTAAGTATGAGTATGAGTATGAGTATGTGCATGAGTATGAGTATGTGTATGAGTATGAGTATGAGTATTAGTATGAGTATAAGTATGAGAATGAGTATGAGTGTGAGTATGAGAATGAGTATGAGTATGAGTATGAGTATGAGTATGAGTATGAGTATGAGTATGAGTATGAGTATGAGTATGAGTATGAGTATGAGTATGAGTATGAGTATGAGTATGAGTATGAGTATGAGTATAAGTATGAGTATGAGTATGAGTATAAGTATTAGTATGAGTATGAGTACGAGTATTAGTATGAGTATGAGTATGAGTATGAGTATGAGTATGAGTATGAGCATGAGCATGAGCATGAGTATGAGTATGAGTGTGAGTATGAGTATGAGTATGAGTATGAGTATAAGTATGAGAATGAGTATGAGTGTGAGTATGAGAATGAGTATGAGTATGTGTATGAGTATGAGTTTGAGTATGAGTATGAGTATGAGTATGAGTATGAGTATGAGTATGAGTATGAGTATGTGTATGAGTATGAGTATGAGTATGAGTATGAGTATGAGTATGAGTATGAGTATGAGTATGAGTATGAGTATGAGTATGAGCATGAGCATGAGCATGAGTATGAGTATGAGTGTGAGTATGAGTATGAGTATGAGTATGAGTATAAGTATGAGAATGAGTATGAGTGTGAGTATGAGAATGAGTATGAGTATGTGTATGAGTATGAGTTTGAGTATGAGTATGAGTATGAGTATGAGTATGAGTATGAGTATGAGTATGAGTATGAGTATGAGTATGAGTATGAGTATGAGTATGAGTATGAGTATAAGTATGAGAATGAGTATGAGTGTGAGTATGAGAATGAGTATGAGTATGTGTATGAGTATGAGTATGAGTATGAGTGTGAGTATGAGTATGAGTATGAGTATGAGTATGAATATGAGTATGAGTATGAGTATAAGTATTAGTATGAGTATGAGTACGAGTATTAGTATGAGTATGAGTATGAGTATGAGTTTAAGTATGAGTATGAGTATGAGTATGTGCATGAGTATGAGTATGTGTATGAGTATGAGTATGAGTATTAGTATGAGTATAAGTATGAGAATGAGTATGAGTGTGAGTATGAGAATGAGTATGAGTATGAGTATGAGTATGAGTATGAGTATGAGTATGAGTATGAGTATGAGTATGAGTATGAGTATGAGTATGAGTATGAGTATGAGTATGAGTATGAGTATGAGTATGAGTATGAGTATGAGTATAAGTATGAGTATGAGTATGAGTATAAGTATTAGTATGAGTATGAGTACGAGTATTAGTATGAGTATGAGTATGAGTATGAGTTTAAGTATGAGTATGAGTATGAGTATGAGTATGAGTATGAGTATGAGTATGAGTATGAGTATGAGGATGAGTATGAGTATAAGTATGAGTATGTGTATGAGTATGAGTATGAGTATGAGTATGAGTATGAGTATGAGTATGAGTATGAGTATGAGTATGAGTATGAGTATGAGTATGAGTATGAGTATGAGTATGAGTATAAGTATGAGTATGTGTATGAGTATGAGTATAAGTATTAGTATTAGTATGAGTATGAGTACGAGTATTAGTATGAGTATGAGTATGAGTACGAGTATTAGTATGAGTATGAGTATGAGTATGAGTATGAGCATGAGCATGAGCATGAGTATGAGTATGAGTGTGAGTATGAGTATGAGTATGAGTATGAATATGAGTATGAGTATGAGTATGAATGTGAGTATGAGTATGAGTATGAGTATGAATATGAGTATGAGTATGATTATAAGTATTAGTATGAGTATGAGTACGAGTATTAGTATGAGTATGAGTATGAGTTTAAGAATGAGTATGAGTACGAGTATGTGCATGAGTATGAGTATGTGTATGAGTATGAGTATGAGTATGAGTATGAGTATGAGTATAAGTATGAGAATGAGTATGAGTGGGAGTATGAGAATGAGTATGAGTATGTGTATGAGTATGAGTATGAGTATGAGTGTGAGTATGAGTATGAGTATGAGTATGAGTATGAGTTAGAGTATGAGTATGTGTATGAGTATGAGTATGAGTATGAGTATGAGTATGATTATGTGTATGAGTATGAGTATGAGTATGAGTATGAGAATGAGTATGAGTATGAGTATGAGTATGAGTATGAGTATGAGCATGAGCATGAGCATGAGTATGAGTATGAGTATGAGTATGAGTATGAGTATGAGTATGAGTATGAGTATGAGTATGAGTATGAGTATAAGTATTAGTATGAGTATGAGTACGAGTATTAGTATGAGTATGAGAATGAGTATGAGTATGAGTTTAAGTATGAGTATGAGTACGAGTATGCGTATGAATATGAGTATGAGTATGAGTATGAGTATGAGTATGAGTATGAGTATGAGTATGAGTATAAGTATGAGAATGAGTATGAGTGTGAGTATGAGAATGAGTATGAGTATGTGTATGAGTATGAGTTTGAGTATGAGTATGAGTATGAGTATGAGTATGAGTATGAGTATGTGTATGAGTATGAGTATGAGTATGAGTATGAGTATGAGTATGAGTATGAGTATGAGTATGAGTTTAAGTATGAGTCTGAGTACGAGTATGCGTATGAATATGAGTATGAGTATGAGTATGGGTATGAGTATGAGTATGAGTATGAGTATGAGTATGAGTATGAGTATGAGTATGAGTGTGAGTATGAGTATGAGTATGAGTATGAGTATGAGTATGAGAATGAGTATGAGTATGAGTATGAGTATGAGTATGAGTATGAGTATGAGTATGAGTATGAGTATAAGTATTAGTATGAGTATGAGTACGAGTATTAGTATGAGTATGAGTATGAGTATGAGTATGAGTTTAAGTATGAGTATGAGTACGAGTATGCGTATGAATATGAGTATGAGTATGAGTATGAGTATGAGTATGAGTATGAGTATGAGTATAAGTATGAGAATGAGTATGAGTGTGAGTATGAGAATGAGTATGAGTATGTGTATGAGTATGAGTTTGAGTATGAGTATGAGTATGAGTATGAGTATGAGTATGAGTATGAGTATGAGTATGTGTATGAGTATGAGTATGAGTATGAGTATGAGTATGAGTATGAGTATGAGTATGAGTATGAGTATGAGTATGAGTTTAAGTATGAGTCTGAGTACGAGTATGCGTATGAATATGAGTATGAGTATGAGTATGGGTATGAGTATGAGTATGAGTATGAGTATGAGTATGAGTATGAGTATGAGTATGAGTGTGAGTATGAGTATGAGTATGAGTATGAGTATGAGTATGAGAATGAGTATGAGTATGAGTATGAGAATGAGTATGAGTATGAGTATGAGTATGAGCATGAGCATGAGCATGAGTATGAGTTTAAGTATGAGTATGAGTATGAGTATGTGTATGAGTATAAGTATGAGTATGAGTATGAGTATGAGTATGAGTATGAGTATGACTATGAGTATGAGTATGACTATGACTATGACTATGACTATGAGTATGAGTATGAGTATGAGTATGAGTATGAGTATGAGTGTGAGTATGAGTATGAGTATGAGTATGAGTATGAGTATGAGCATGAGTATGAGTATGAGTATGAGTATGAGAATGAGTATGAGTATGAGTATGAGTATAAGTATGAGCATGAGCATGAGTATGAGTATGAGTATGAGTATGAGTATGAGTATGAGTATGAGTATAAGTATGAGTATGAGTATGAGTATGAGTATGAGTATGAGTATGAGTATGAGTGTGAGTGTGAGTGCGAATGTGAGTATGAGTATGAGTATGAGTATGAGTATGAGTATGAGTATGAGTATGAGTATGTGTATGAGTATGAGTATGAGTATGACTATGAGTATGAGTATGAGTATGAGTATGAGTATGAGTATGAGTATGAGTATGAGTATGAGTATGAGTATGAGTATGAGTATGAGTATGAGTATGAGTATGAGTATGAGTATGAGTATGACTATGAGAATGAGTATGACTATGACTATGACTATGAGAATGAGTATGAGTATGAGTATGAGTATGAGTGTGAGTATGAGTATGAGTATGAGTATGAGTATGAGTATGAGTATGAGTATGAGTATGAGTATGAGTATGAGTATGAGTATGAGAATGAGTATGAGTATGAGTATGAGTATGAGTATGAGTATGAGCATGAGCATGAACATGAGTATGAGTATGAGTGTGAGTATGAGTATGAGTATGAGTATGAGTATGAGTATGAGTATAAGTATGAGTATGTGTATGAGTATGAGTATAAGTATTAGTATGAGTATGAGTATGAGTACGAGTATTAGTATGAGTATGAGTATGAGTACGAGTATTAGTATGAGTATGAGTATGAGTATGAGTATGAGCATGAGCATGAGCATGAGTATGAGTATGAGTGTGAGTATGAGTATGAGTATGAGTATGAATATGAGTATGAGTATGAGTATGAGTGTGAGTATGAGTATGAGTATGAGTATGAATATGAGTATGAGTATGATTATAAGTATTAGTATGAGTATGAGTACGAGTATTAGTATGAGTATGAGTATGAGTTTAAGAATGAGTATGAGTACGAGTATGTGCATGAGTATGAGTATGTGTATGAGTATGAGTATGAGTATGAGTATGAGTATGAGTATGAGTATAAGTATGAGAATGAGTATGAGTGGGAGTATGAGAATGAGTATGAGTATGTGTATGAGTATGAGTATGAGTATGAGTGTGAGTATGAGTATGAGTATGAATATGAGTATGAGTTAGAGTATGAGTATGTGTATGAGTATGAGTATGAGTATGAGTATGAGTATGATTATGTGTATGAGTATGAGTATGAGTATGAGTATGAGAATGAGTATGAGTATGAGTATGAGTATGAGTATGAGTATGAGCATGAGCATGAGCATGAGTATGAGTATGAGTATGAGTATGAGTATGAGTATGAGTATGAGTATGAGTATGAGTATGAGTATGAGTATAAGTATTAGTATGAGTATGAGTACGAGTATTAGTATGAGTATGAGAATGAGTATGAGTATGAGTTTAAGTATGAGTATGAGTACGAGTATGCGTATGAATATGAGTATGAGTATGAGTATGAGTATGAGTATGAGTATGAGTATGAGTATGAGTATAAGTATGAGAATGAGTATGAGTGTGAGTATGAGAATGAGTATGAGTATGTGTATGAGTATGAGTTTGAGTATGAGTATGAGTATGAGTATGAGTATGAGTATGAGTATGTGTATGAGTATGAGTATGAGTATGAGTATGAGTATGAGTATGAGTATGAGTATGAGTATGAGTTTAAGTATGAGTCTGAGTACGAGTATGCGTATGAATATGAGTATGAGTATGAGTATGGGTATGAGTATGAGTATGAGTATGAGTATGAGTATGAGTATGAGTATGAGTATGAGTGTGAGTATGAGTATGAGTATGAGTATGAGTATGAGTATGAGAATGAGTATGAGTATGAGTATGAGTATGAGTATGAGTATGAGTATGAGTATGAGTATGAGTATAAGTATTAGTATGAGTATGAGTACGAGTATTAGTATGAGTATGAGTATGAGTATGAGTATGAGTTTAAGTATGAGTATGAGTACGAGTATGCGTATGAATATGAGTATGAGTATGAGTATGAGTATGAGTATGAGTATGAGTATGAGTATAAGTATGAGAATGAGTATGAGTGTGAGTATGAGAATGAGTATGAGTATGTGTATGAGTATGAGTTTGAGTATGAGTATGAGTATGAGTATGAGTATGAGTATGAGTATGAGTATGAGTATGTGTATGAGTATGAGTATGAGTATGAGTATGAGTATGAGTATGAGTATGAGTATGAGTATGAGTATGAGTATGAGTTTAAGTATGAGTCTGAGTACGAGTATGCGTATGAATATGAGTATGAGTATGAGTATGGGTATGAGTATGAGTATGAGTATGAGTATGAGTATGAGTATGAGTATGAGTATGAGTGTGAGTATGAGTATGAGTATGAGTATGAGTATGAGTATGAGAATGAGTATGAGTATGAGTATGAGAATGAGTATGAGTATGAGTATGAGTATGAGCATGAGCATGAGCATGAGTATGAGTTTAAGTATGAGTATGAGTATGAGTATGTGTATGAGTATAAGTATGAGTATGAGTATGAGTATGAGTATGAGTATGAGTATGACTATGAGTATGAGTATGACTATGACTATGACTATGACTATGAGTATGAGTATGAGTATGAGTATGAGTATGAGTATGAGTGTGAGTATGAGTATGAGTATGAGTATGAGTATGAGTATGAGTATGAGTATGAGTATGAGTATGAGTATGAGAATGAGTATGAGTATGAGTATGAGTATAAGTATGAGCATGAGCATGAGTATGAGTATGAGTATGAGTATGAGTATGAGTATGAGTATGAGTATAAGTATGAGTATGAGTATGAGTATGAGTATGAGTATGAGTATGAGTATGAGTGTGAGTGTGAGTGCGAATGTGAGTATGAGTATGAGTATGAGTATGAGTATGAGTATGAGTATGAGTATGAGTATGTGTATGAGTATGAGTATGAGTATGACTATGAGTATGAGTATGAGTATGAGTATGAGTATGAGTATGAGTATGAGTATGAGTATGAGTATGAGTATGAGTATGAGTATGAGTATGAGTATGAGTATGAGTATGAGTATGAGTATGACTATGAGAATGAGTATGACTATGACTATGACTATGAGAATGAGTATGAGTATGAGTATGAGTATGAGTGTGAGTATGAGTATGAGTATGAGTATGAGTATGAGTATGAGTATGAGTATGAGTATGAGTATGAGTATGAGTATGAGTATGAGAATGAGTATGAGTATGAGTATGAGTATGAGTATGAGTATGAGCATGAGCATGAACATGAGTATGAGTATGAGTGTGAGTATGAGTATGAGTATGAGTATGAATATGAGTATGAGTATGATTATAAGTATTAGTATGAGTATGAGTACGAGTATTAGTATGAGTATGAGTATGAGTATGAGTTTAAGAATGAGTACGAGTACGAGTATGTGCATGAGTATGAGTATGTGTATGAGTATGAGTATGAGTATGAGTATGAGTATGAGTATGAGTATGAGTATGAGTATGAGTATGAGTATGAGTATGAGTATGACTATGAGAATGAGTATGACTATGACTATGACTATGAGAATGAGAATGATTATGAGTATGAGTATGAGTGTGAGTATGAGTATGAGTATGAGTATGAGTATGAGTATGAGTATGAGTATGAGTATGAGTATGAGAATGAGTATGAGTATGAGTATGAGTATGAGTATGAGTATGAGTATGAGTATGAGTATGAGTATGAGTATGAGTATGAGTATGAGTATGAGTATGAGTATGAGGATAAGTATTAGTATGAGTATGAGTACGAGTATTAGTATGAGTATGAGTATGAGTTTAAGTATGAGTATGAGTACGAGTATGCGTATGAATATGAGTATGAGTATGAGTATGAGTATGAGTATGAGTATGAGTATGAGTATGAGTATGAGTATGAGTATGAGTATGAGTATGAGTACGAGTACGAGTACGAGTATGCGTATGAGTTTGAGTATGTGTATGAGTATGAGTATGAGTATGAGTATGAGTATGAGTATGAGTTTAAGTATGAGTATGAGTTTAAGTATGAGCATGAGTATGAGTATGCGTATGAGTATGAGTATGAGTATGAGCATGAGCATGAGCATGAGCGTGAGCGTGAGAATAAGCATGAGTATGAGTTTAAGTATGAGTATGAGTACGAGTATGCGTATGAATATGAGTATGAGTATGAGTATGAGTATGGGTATGAGTATGAGTATGAGTATGAGTATAAGTATGAGCTTGAGCATGAGTATGAGTATGAGTATGAGTATGAGTATGAGTATGAGTATGAGTATGAGTATGAGTATGGGTATGAGTATAAGTATGAGTATGAGTATGAGTATGAGTATGAGTATGAGTATGAGTATGTGTATGAGTATGAGTATGAGTATGAGTATGAGTATGAGTATGAGTATGAGTATGAGTATGAGTATGAGTATGAGTTTAAGTATGAGTCTGAGTACGAGTATGCGTATGAATATGAGTATGAGTATGAGTATGGGTATGAGTATGAGTATGAGTATGAGTATGAGTATGAGTATGAGTATGAGTATGAGTGTGAGTATGAGTATGAGTATGAGTATGAGTATGAGTATGAGAATGAGTATGAGTATGAGTATGAGAATGAGTATGAGTATGAGTATGAGTATGAGCATGAGCATGAGCATGAGTATGAGTTTAAGTATGAGTATGAGTATGAGTATGTGTATGAGTATAAGTATGAGTATGAGTATGAGTATGAGTATGAGTATGAGTATGACTATGAGTATGAGTATGACTATGACTATGACTATGACTATGAGTATGAGTATGAGTATGAGTATGAGTATGAGTATGAGTGTGAGTATGAGTATGAGTATGAGTATGAGTATGAGTATGAGTATGAGTATGAGTATGAGTATGAGTATGAGAATGAGTATGAGTATGAGTATGAGTATAAGTATGAGCATGAGCATGAGTATGAGTATGAGTATGAGTATGAGTATGAGTATGAGTATGAGTATAAGTATGAGTATGAGTATGAGTATGAGTATGAGTATGAGTATGAGTATGAGTGTGAGTGTGAGTGCGAATGTGAGTATGAGTATGAGTATGAGTATGAGTATGAGTATGAGTATGAGTATGAGTATGTGTATGAGTATGAGTATGAGTATGACTATGAGTATGAGTATGAGTATGAGTATGAGTATGAGTATGAGTATGAGTATGAGTATGAGTATGAGTATGAGTATGAGTATGAGTATGAGTATGAGTATGAGTATGAGTATGAGTATGACTATGAGAATGAGTATGACTATGACTATGACTATGAGAATGAGTATGAGTATGAGTATGAGTATGAGTGTGAGTATGAGTATGAGTATGAGTATGAGTATGAGTATGAGTATGAGTATGAGTATGAGTATGAGTATGAGTATGAGTATGAGAATGAGTATGAGTATGAGTATGAGTATGAGTATGAGTATGAGCATGAGCATGAACATGAGTATGAGTATGAGTGTGAGTATGAGTATGAGTATGAGTATGAATATGAGTATGAGTATGATTATAAGTATTAGTATGAGTATGAGTACGAGTATTAGTATGAGTATGAGTATGAGTATGAGTTTAAGAATGAGTACGAGTATGTGCATGAGTATGAGTATGTGTATGAGTATGAGTATGAGTATGAGTATGAGTATGAGTATGAGTATGAGTATGAGTATGAGTATGAGTATGAGTATGAGTATGACTATGAGAATGAGTATGACTATGACTATGACTATGAGAATGAGAATGATTATGAGTATGAGTATGAGTGTGAGTATGAGTATGAGTATGAGTATGAGTATGAGTATGAGTTTAAGTATGAGTATGAGTACGAGTATGCGTATGAATATGAGTATGAGTATGAGTATGAGTATGAGTATGAGTATGAGTATGAGTATGAGTATGAGTATGAGTATGAGTATGAGTATGAGTACGAGTACGAGTACGAGTATGCGTATGAGTTTGAGTATGTGTATGAGTATGAGTATGAGTATGAGTATGAGTATGAGTATGAGTATGAGTTTAAGTATGAGTATGAGTTTAAGTATGAGCATGAGTATGAGTATGCGTATGAGTATGAGTATGAGTATGAGCATGAGCATGAGCATGAGCGTGAGCGTGAGAATAAGCATGAGTATGAGTTTAAGTATGAGTATGAGTACGAGTATGCGTATGAATATGAGTATGAGTATGAGTATGAGTATGGGTATGAGTATGAGTATGAGTATGAGTATAAGTATGAGCTTGAGCATGAGTATGAGTATGAGTATGAGTATGAGTATGAGCATGAGTATGAGTATGAGTATGAGTATGGGTATGAGTATAAGTATGAGTATGAGTATGAGTATGAGTATGAGTATGAGTATAAGTATTAGTATGAGTATGAGTACGAGTATTAGTATGAGTATGAGTATGAGTATGAGTTTAAGTATGAGTATGAGTATGAGTATGTGCATGTGTATGAGTATGTGTATGAGTATGAGTATGAGTATGAGTATGAGTATGAGTATGAGTATGAGTATAAGTATGAGAATGAGTATGAGTGTGAGTATGAGAATGAGTATGAGTATGTGTATGAGTATGAGTCTGAGTATGAGTATGAGTATGAGCTTGAGCATGAGTATGAGTATGAGTATGAGTATGAGTATGAGTATGAGTATGAGTATGAGTATGAGCATGAGTATGAGTATGAGTATAAGTATGAGTATGAGTATGAGTATGAGTATGAGTATGAGTATAAGTATTAGTATGAGTATGAGTACGAGTATTAGTATGACTATGACTATGAGAATGAGTATGAGTATGAGTATTAGTATGAATATGAGTATGAGTATGAGTGTGAGTATGAGTATGAGTATGAGTATGAGTATGAGTATGTGTATGAGTATGAGTATGAGTATGAGTATGAGTTAGAGTATGAGTATGTGTATGAGTATGAGTATGAGTATGAGTATGAGTATGAGTATGAGTATGAGTATGAGTATGAGTATGAGTATGAGTATGAGCATGAGCATGAGCATGAGTATGAGTATGAGTGTGAGTATGAGTATGAGTATGAGTATGAGTATAAGTATGAGAATGAGTATGAGTGTGAGTATGAGAATGAGTATGAGTATGTGTATGAGTATGAGTTTGAGTATGAGTATGAGTATGAGTATGAGTATGAGTATGAGTATGAGTATGAGTATGAGTATGAGTATGAGTATGAGTATGAGTATGAGTATGAGTATAAGTATGAGAATGAGTATGAGTGTGAGTATGAGAATGAGTATGAGTATGTGTATGAGTATGAGTATGAGTATGAGTGTGAGTATGAGTATGAGTATGAGTATGAGTATGAATATGAGTATGAGTATGAGTATAAGTATTAGTATGAGTATGAGTACGAGTATTAGTATGAGTATGAGTATGAGTATGAGTTTAAGTATGAGTATGAGTATGAGTATGTGCATGAGTATGAGTATGTGTATGAGTATGAGTATGAGTATTAGTATGAGTATAAGTATGAGAATGAGTATGAGTGTGAGTATGAGAATGAGTATGAGTATGAGTATGAGTATGAGTATGAGTATGAGTATGAGTATGAGTATGAGTATGAGTATGAGTATGAGTATGAGTATGAGTATGAGTATGAGTATGAGTATGAGTATAAGTATGAGTATGAGTATGAGTATAAGTATTAGTATGAGTATGAGTACGAGTATTAGTATGAGTATGAGTATGAGTATGAGTATGAGTATGAGTATGAGCATGAGCATGAGCATGAGTATGAGTATGAGTGTGAGTATGAGTATGAGTATGAGTATGAGTATAAGTATGAGAATGAGTATGAGTGTGAGTATGAGAATGAGTATGAGTATGTGTATGAGTATGAGTTTGAGTATGAGTATGAGTATGAGTATGAGTATGAGTATGAGTATGAGTATGAGTATGTGTATGAGTATGAGTATGAGTATGAGTATGAGTATGAGTATGAGTATGAGTATGAGTATGAGTATGAGTATGAGTATGAGCATGAGCATGAGCATGAGTATGAGTATGAGTGTGAGTATGAGTATGAGTATGAGTATGAGTATAAGTATGAGAATGAGTATGAGTGTGAGTATGAGAATGAGTATGAGTATGTGTATGAGTATGAGTTTGAGTATGAGTATGAGTATGAGTATGAGTATGAGTATGAGTATGAGTATGAGTATGAGTATGAGTATGAGTATGAGTATGAGTATGAGTATGAGTATAAGTATGAGAATGAGTATGAGTGTGAGTATGAGAATGAGTATGAGTATGTGTATGAGTATGAGTATGAGTATGAGTGTGAGTATGAGTATGAGTATGAGTATGAGTATGAATATGAGTATGAGTATGAGTATAAGTATTAGTATGAGTATGAGTACGAGTATTAGTATGAGTATGAGTATGAGTATGAGTTTAAGTATGAGTATGAGTATGAGTATGTGCATGAGTATGAGTATGTGTATGAGTATGAGTATGAGTATTAGTATGAGTATAAGTATGAGAATGAGTATGAGTGTGAGTATGAGAATGAGTATGAGTATGAGTATGAGTATGAGTATGAGTATGAGTATGAGTATGAGTATGAGTATGAGTATGAGTATGAGTATGAGTATGAGTATGAGTATGAGTATGAGTATGAGTATGAGTATGAGTATAAGTATGAGTATGAGTATGAGTATAAGTATTAGTATGAGTATGAGTACGAGTATTAGTATGAGTATGAGTATGAGTATGAGTTTAAGTATGAGTATGAGTATGAGTATGAGTATGAGTATGAGTATGAGTATGAGGATGAGTATGAGTATAAGTATGAGTATGTGTATGAGTATGAGTATGAGTATGAGTATGAGTATGAGTATGAGTATGAGTATGAGTATGAGTATGAGTATGAGTATGAGTATGAGTATGAGTATGAGTATGAGTATAAGTATGAGTATGTGTATGAGTATGAGTATAAGTATTAGTATGAGTATGAGTACGAGTATTAGTATGAGTATGAGTATGAGTACGAGTATTAGTATGAGTATGAGTATGAGTATGAGTATGAGCATGAGCATGAGCATGAGTATGAGTATGAGTGTGAGTATGAGTATGAGTATGAGTATGAATATGAGTATGAGTATGAGTATGAGTGTGAGTATGAGTATGAGTATGAGTATGAATATGAGTATGAGTATGATTATAAGTATTAGTATGAGTATGAGTACGAGTATTAGTATGAGTATGAGTATGAGTTTAAGAATGAGTATGAGTACGAGTATGTGCATGAGTATGAGTATGTGTATGAGTATGAGTATGAGTATGAGTATGAGTATGAGTATAAGTATGAGAATGAGTATGAGTGGGAGTATGAGAATGAGTATGAGTATGTGTATGAGTATGAGTATGAGTATGAGTGTGAGTATGAGTATGAGTATGAGTATGAGTATGAGTTAGAGTATGAGTATGTGTATGAGTATGAGTATGAGTATGAGTATGAGTATGATTATGTGTATGAGTATGAGTATGAGTATGAGTATGAGAATGAGTATGAGTATGAGTATGAGTATGAGTATGAGTATGAGCATGAGCATGAGCATGAGTATGAGTATGAGTATGAGTATGAGTATGAGTATGAGTATGAGTATGAGTATGAGTATGAGTATGAGTATGAGTATAAGTATTAGTATGAGTATGAGTACGAGTATTAGTATGAGTATGAGAATGAGTATGAGTATGAGTTTAAGTATGAGTATGAGTACGAGTATGCGTATGAATATGAGTATGAGTATGAGTATGAGTATGAGTATGAGTATGAGTATGAGTATGAGTATAAGTATGAGAATGAGTATGAGTGTGAGTATGAGAATGAGTATGAGTATGTGTATGAGTATGAGTTTGAGTATGAGTATGAGTATGAGTATGAGTATGAGTATGAGTATGTGTATGAGTATGAGTATGAGTATGAGTATGAGTATGAGTATGAGTATGAGTATGAGTATGAGTATGAGTATGAGTATGAGTATGAGTATGAGTATGAGTATGAGTATAAGTATGAGAATGAGTATGAGTGTGAGTATGAGAATGAGTATGAGTATGAGTATGAGTATGAGTATGAGTATGAGTGTGAGTATGAGTATGAGTATGAGTATGAGTATGAGTATGAGAATGAGTATGAGTATGAGTATGAGTATGAGTATGAGTATGAGTATGAGTATGAGTATGAGTATAAGTATTAGTATGAGTATGAGTACGAGTATTAGTATGAGTATGAGTATGAGTATGAGTATGAGTTTAAGTATGAGTATGAGTACGAGTATGCGTATGAATATGAGTATGAGTATGAGTATGAGTATGAGTATGAGTATGAGTATGAGTATAAGTATGAGAATGAGTATGAGTGTGAGTATGAGAATGAGTATGAGTATGTGTATGAGTATGAGTTTGAGTATGAGTATGAGTATGAGTATGAGTATGAGTATGAGTATGAGTATGAGTATGTGTATGAGTATGAGTATGAGTATGAGTATGAGTATGAGTATGAGTATGAGTATGAGTATGAGTATGAGTATGAGTTTAAGTATGAGTCTGAGTACGAGTATGCGTATGAATATGAGTATGAGTATGAGTATGGGTATGAGTATGAGTATGAGTATGAGTATGAGTATGAGTATGAGTATGAGTATGAGTGTGAGTATGAGTATGAGTATGAGTATGAGTATGAGTATGAGAATGAGTATGAGTATGAGTATGAGAATGAGTATGAGTATGAGTATGAGTATGAGCATGAGCATGAGCATGAGTATGAGTTTAAGTATGAGTATGAGTATGAGTATGTGTATGAGTATAAGTATGAGTATGAGTATGAGTATGAGTATGAGTATGAGTATGACTATGAGTATGAGTATGACTATGACTATGACTATGACTATGAGTATGAGTATGAGTATGAGTATGAGTATGAGTATGAGTGTGAGTATGAGTATGAGTATGAGTATGAGTATGAGTATGAGTATGAGTATGAGTATGAGTATGAGTATGAGTATGAGAATGAGTATGAGTATGAGTATGAGTATAAGTATGAGCATGAGCATGAGTATGAGTATGAGTATGAGTATGAGTATGAGTATGAGTATGAGTATAAGTATGAGTATGAGTATGAGTATGAGTATGAGTATGAGTATGAGTATGAGTGTGAGTGTGAGTGCGAATGTGAGTATGAGTATGAGTATGAGTATGAGTATGAGTATGAGTATGAGTATGAGTATGTGTATGAGTATGAGTATGAGTATGACTATGAGTATGAGTATGAGTATGAGTATGAGTATGAGTATGAGTATGAGTATGAGTATGAGTATGAGTATGAGTATGAGTATGAGTATGAGTATGAGTATGAGTATGAGTATGAGTATGACTATGAGAATGAGTATGACTATGACTATGACTATGAGAATGAGTATGAGTATGAGTATGAGTATGAGTGTGAGTATGAGTATGAGTATGAGTATGAGTATGAGTATGAGTATGAGTATGAGTATGAGTATGAGTATGAGTATGAGTATGAGAATGAGTATGAGTATGAGTATGAGTATGAGTATGAGTATGAGCATGAGCATGAACATGAGTATGAGTATGAGTGTGAGTATGAGTATGAGTATGAGTATGAATATGAGTATGAGTATGATTATAAGTATTAGTATGAGTATGAGTACGAGTATTAGTATGAGTATGAGTATGAGTATGAGTTTAAGAATGAGTACGAGTACGAGTATGTGCATGAGTATGAGTATGTGTATGAGTATGAGTATGAGTATGAGTATGAGTATGAGTATGAGTATGAGTATGAGTATGAGTATGAGTATGACTATGAGAATGAGTATGACTATGACTATGACTATGAGAATGAGAATGATTATGAGTATGAGTATGAGTGTGAGTATGAGTATGAGTATGAGTATGAGTATGAGTATGAGTATGAGTATGAGTATGAGTATGAGAATGAGTATGAGTATGAGTATGAGTATGAGTATGAGTATGAGTATGAGTATGAGTATGAGTATGAGTATGAGTATGAGTATGAGTATGAGTATGAGGATAAGTATTAGTATGAGTATGAGTACGAGTATTAGTATGAGTATGAGTATGAGTTTAAGTATGAGTATGAGTACGAGTATGCGTATGAATATGAGTATGAGTATGAGTATGAGTATGAGTATGAGTATGAGTATGAGTATGAGTATGAGTATGAGTATGAGTATGAGTATGAGTACGAGTACGAGTACGAGTATGCGTATGAGTTTGAGTATGTGTATGAGTATGAGTATGAGTATGAGTATGAGTATGAGTATGAGTATGAGTTTAAGTATGAGTATGAGTTTAAGTATGAGCATGAGTATGAGTATGCGTATGAGTATGAGTATGAGTATGAGCATGAGCATGAGCATGAGCGTGAGCGTGAGAATAAGCATGAGTATGAGTTTAAGTATGAGTATGAGTACGAGTATGCGTATGAATATGAGTATGAGTATGAGTATGAGTATGGGTATGAGTATGAGTATGAGTATGAGTATAAGTATGAGCTTGAGCATGAGTATGAGTATGAGTATGAGTATGAGTATGAGTATGAGTATGAGTATGAGTATGAGTATGGGTATGAGTATAAGTATGAGTATGAGTATGAGTATGAGTATGAGTATGAGTATAAGTATTAGTATGAGTATGAGTACGAGTATTAGTATGAGTATGAGTATGAGTATGAGTTTAAGTATGAGTATGAGTATGAGTATGTGCATGTGTATGAGTATGTGTATGAGTATGAGTATGAGTATGAGTATGAGTATGAGTATGAGTATGAGTATAAGTATGAGAATGAGTATGAGTGTGAGTATGAGAATGAGTATGAGTATGTGTATGAGTATGAGTCTGAGTATGAGTATGAGTATGAGCTTGAGCATGAGTATGAGTATGAGTATGAGTATGAGTATGAGTATGAGTATGAGTATGAGCATGAGTATGAGTATGAGTATAAGTATGAGTATGAGTATGAGTATGAGTATGAGTATGAGTATAAGTATTAGTATGAGTATGAGTACGAGTATTAGTATGACTATGACTATGAGAATGAGTATGAGTATGAGTATTAGTATGAATATGAGTATGAGTATGAGTGTGAGTATGAGTATGAGTATGAGTATGAGTATGAGTATGTGTATGAGTATGAGTATGAGTATGAGTATGAGTTAGAGTATGAGTATGTGTATGAGTATGAGTATGAGTATGAGTATGAGTATGAGTATGAGTATGAGTATGAGTATGAGTATGAGTATGAGTATGAGCATGAGCATGAGCATGAGTATGAGTATGAGTGTGAGTATGAGTATGAGTATGAGTATGAGTATAAGTATGAGAATGAGTATGAGTGTGAGTATGAGAATGAGTATGAGTATGTGTATGAGTATGAGTTTGAGTATGAGTATGAGTATGAGTATGAGTATGAGTATGAGTATGAGTATGAGTATGAGTATGAGTATGAGTATGAGTATGAGTATGAGTATAAGTATGAGAATGAGTATGAGTGTGAGTATGAGAATGAGTATGAGTATGTGTATGAGTATGAGTATGAGTATGAGTGTGAGTATGAGTATGAGTATGAGTATGAGTATGAATATGAGTATGAGTATGAGTATAAGTATTAGTATGAGTATGAGTATGAGTACGAGTATTAGTATGAGTATGAGTATGAGTATGAGTTTAAGTATGAGTATGAGTATGAGTATGTGCATGAGTATGAGTATGTGTATGAGTATGAGTATGAGTATTAGTATGAGTATAAGTATGAGAATGAGTATGAGTGTGAGTATGAGAATGAGTATGAGTATGAGTATGAGTATGAGTATGAGTATGAGTGTGAGTATGAGTATGAGTATGAGTATGAGTATGAGTATGAGTATGAGTATGAGTATGAGTATGAGTATGAGTATGAGTATAAGTATGAGTATGAGTATGAGTATAAGTATTAGTATGAGTATGAGTACGAGTATTAGTATGAGTATGAGTATGAGTATGAGTTTAAGTATGAGTATGAGTATGAGTATGAGTATGAGTATGAGTATGAGTATGAGTATAAGTATTAGTATGAGTATGAGTACGAGTATTAGTATGAGTATGAGTATGAGTATGAGTTTAAGTATGAGTATGAGTATGAGTATGTGCATGTGTATGAGTATGTGTATGAGTATGAGTATGAGTATGAGTATGAGTATGAGTATGAGTATGAGTATAAGTATGAGAATGAGTATGAGTGTGAGTATGAGAATGAGTATGAGTATGTGTATGAGTATGAGTCTGAGTATGAGTATGAGTATGAGCTTGAGCATGAGTATGAGTATGAGTATGAGTATGAGTATGAGTATGAGTATGAGTATGAGTATGAGCATGAGTATGAGTATGAGTATAAGTATGAGTATGAGTATGAGTATGAGTATGAGTATGAGTATAAGTATTAGTATGAGTATGAGTACGAGTATTAGTATGACTATGACTATGAGAATGAGTATGAGTATGAGTATTAGTATGAATATGAGTATGAGTATGAGTGTGAGTATGAGTATGAGTATGAGTATGAGTATGAGTATGTGTATGAGTATGAGTATGAGTATGAGTATGAGTTAGAGTATGAGTATGTGTATGAGTATGAGTATGAGTATGAGTATGAGTATGAGTATGAGTATGAGTATGAGTATGAGTATGAGTATGAGTATGAGCATGAGCATGAGCATGAGTATGAGTATGAGTGTGAGTATGAGTATGAGTATGAGTATGAGTATAAGTATGAGAATGAGTATGAGTGTGAGTATGAGAATGAGTATGAGTATGTGTATGAGTATGAGTTTGAGTATGAGTATGAGTATGAGTATGAGTATGAGTATGAGTATGAGTATGAGTATGAGTATGAGTATGAGTATGAGTATGAGTATGAGTATGAGTATAAGTATGAGAATGAGTATGAGTGTGAGTATGAGAATGAGTATGAGTATGTGTATGAGTATGAGTATGAGTATGAGTGTGAGTATGAGTATGAGTATGAGTATGAGTATGAATATGAGTATGAGTATGAGTATAAGTATTAGTATGAGTATGAGTATGAGTACGAGTATTAGTATGAGTATGAGTATGAGTATGAGTTTAAGTATGAGTATGAGTATGAGTATGTGCATGAGTATGAGTATGTGTATGAGTATGAGTATGAGTATTAGTATGAGTATAAGTATGAGAATGAGTATGAGTGTGAGTATGAGAATGAGTATGAGTATGAGTATGAGTATGAGTATGAGTATGAGTGTGAGTATGAGTATGAGTATGAGTATGAGTATGAGTATGAGTATGAGTATGAGTATGAGTATGAGTATGAGTATGAGTATAAGTATGAGTATGAGTATGAGTATAAGTATTAGTATGAGTATGAGTACGAGTATTAGTATGAGTATGAGTATGAGTATGAGTTTAAGTATGAGTATGAGTATGAGTATGAGTATGAGTATGAGTATGAGTATGAGTATGAGGATGAGTATGAGTATAAGTATGAGTATGTGTATGAGTATGAGTATGAGTATGAGTATGAGTATGAGTATGAGTATGAGTATGAGTATGAGTATGAGTATGAGTATGAGTATGAGTATGAGTATGAGTATGAGTATAAGTATGAGTATGAGTATGTGTATGAGTATGAGTCTGAGTATGAGTATGAGTATGAGCTTGAGCATGAGTATGAGTATGAGTATGAGTATGAGTATGAGTATGAGTATGAGTATGAGTATGAGCATGAGTATGAGTATGAGTATAAGTATGAGTATGAGTATGAGTATGAGTATGAGTATGAGTATAAGTATTAGTATGAGTATGAGTACGAGTATTAGTATGACTATGACTATGAGAATGAGTATGAGTATGAGTATTAGTATGAATATGAGTATGAGTATGAGTGTGAGTATGAGTATGAGTATGAGTATGAGTATGAGTATGAGTATGAGTATGAGTATGAGTATGAGCATGAGCATGAGCATGAGTATGAGTATGAGTGTGAGTATGAGTATGAGTATGAGTATGAGTATAAGTATGAGAATGAGTATGAGTGTGAGTATGAGAATGAGTATGAGTATGTGTATGAGTATGAGTATGAGTATGAGTATGAGTATGAGTATGAGTATGAGTATGAGTATGAGTATGAGTATGAGTATAAGTATGAGTATGAGTATGAGTATGAGTATAAGTATTAGTATGAGTATGAGTACGAGTATTAGTATGAGTATGAGTATGAGATTAAGTATGAGTATGAGTATGAGTATGAGTATGAGTATGAGTATGAGTATGAGTATGAGGATGAGTATGAGTATAAGTATGAGTATGTGTATGAGTATGAGTATGAGTATGAGTATGAGTATGAGTATGAGTTAGAGTATGAGTATGTGTATGAGTATGAGTATGAGTATGAGTATGAGTGTGAGTGCGAATGTGAGTATGAGTATGAGTATGAGTATGAGTATGTGTATGAGTATGAGTATGAGTATGAGTATGACTATGAGTATGAGGATGAGTATGAGTATGAGTATGAGTATGAGTATGAGTATGAGTATGAGTATGAGTATGAGTATAAGTATTAGTATGAGTATGAGTACGAGTATTAGTATGAGTATGAGTATGAGTATGAGTTTAAGTATGAGTATGAGTACGAGTATGCGTATGAATATGAGTATGAGTATGAGTATGAGTATGAGTATGAGTATGAGTATGAGTATAAGTATGAGAATGAGTATGAGTGTGAGTATGAGAATGAGTATGAGTATGTGTATGAGTATGAGTTTGAGTATGAGTATGAGTATGAGTATGAGTATGAGTATGAGTATGAGTATGAGTATGTGTATGAGTATGAGTATGAGTATGAGTATGAGTATGAGTATGAGTATGAGTATGAGTATGAGTATGAGTATGAGTTTAAGTATGAGTCTGAGTACGAGTATGCGTATGAATATGAGTATGAGTATGAGTATGGGTATGAGTATGAGTATGAGTATGAGTATCAGTATGAGTATGAGTATGAGTATGAGTGTGAGTATGAGTATGAGTATGAGTATGAGTATGAGTATGAGAATGAGTATGAGTATGAGTATGAGAATGAGTATGAGTATGAGTATGAGTATGAGCATGAGCATGAGCATGAGTATGAGTTTAAGTATGAGTATGAGTATGAGTATGTGTATGAGTATAAGTATGAGTATGAGTATGAGTATGAGTATGAGTATGAGTATGACTATGAGTATGAGTATGACTATGACTATGACTATGACTATGAGTATGAGTATGAGTATGAGTATGAGTATGAGTATGAGTGTGAGTATGAGTATGAGTATGAGTATGAGTATGAGTATGAGTATGAGTATGAGTATGAGTATGAGTATGAGTATGAGTTTGAGTATGAGTATGAGTATGAGTATGAGTATGAGTATGAGTATGAGTATGAGTATGAGTATGAGTATGAGTATGAGTATGAGTATGAGTATAAGTATGAGAATGAGTATGAGTGTGAGTATGAGAATGAGTATGAGTATGTGTATGAGTATGAGTATGAGTATGAGTGTGAGTATGAGTATGAGTATGAGTATGAGTATGAATATGAGTATGAGTATGAGTATAAGTATTAGTATGAGTATGAGTATGAGTACGAGTATTAGTATGAGTATGAGTATGAGTATGAGTTTAAGTATGAGTATGAGTATGAGTATGTGCATGAGTATGAGTATGTGTATGAGTATGAGTATGAGTATTAGTATGAGTATAAGTATGAGAATGAGTATGAGTGTGAGTATGAGAATGAGTATGAGTATGAGTATGAGTATGAGTATGAGTATGAGTGTGAGTATGAGTATGAGTATGAGTATGAGTATGAGTATGAGTATGAGTATGAGTATGAGTATGAGTATGAGTATGAGCATGAGCATGAACATGAGATTGAGTATGAGTGTGAGTATGAGTATGAGTATGAGTATGACTATGAGTATGAGTATGAGTATGAGTATGAGTATGAGTATGAGTATGAGTATGAGTATGAGTATGAGTATGAGTATGAGTATGAGTATGACTATGAGAATGAGTATGACTATGACTATGACTATGAGAATGAGTATGAGTATGAGTATGAGTATGAGTGTGAGTATGAGTATGAGTATGAGTATGAGTATGAGTATGAGTATGAGTATGAGTATGAGTATGAGTATGAGTATGGGTATGAGTATGAGAATGAGTATGAGTATGAGTATGAGTATGAGTATGAGTATGAGCATGAGCATGAACATGAGTATGAGTATGAGTGTGAGTATGAGTATGAGTATGAGTATGAATATGAGTATGAGTATGATTATAAGTATTAGTATGAGTATGAGTACGAGTATTAGTATGAGTATGAGTATGAGTATGAGTTTAAGAATGAGTACGAGTACGAGTATGTGCATGAGTATGAGTATGTGTATGAGTATGAGTATGAGTATGAGTATGAGTATGAGTATGAGTATGAGTATGAGTATGAGTATGAGTATGAGTATGACTATGAGAATGAGTATGACTATGACTATGACTATGAGAATGAGAATGATTATGAGTATGAGTATGAGTGTGAGTATGAGTATGAGTATGAGTATGAGTATGAGTATGAGTATGAGTATGAGTATGAGTATGAGAATGAGTATGAGTATGAGTATGAGTATGAGTATGAGTATGAGTATGAGTATGAGTATGAGTATGAGTATGAGTATGAGTATGAGTATGAGTATGAGGATAAGTATTAGTATGAGTATGAGTACGAGTATTAGTATGAGTATGAGTATGAGTTTAAGTATGAGTATGAGTACGAGTATGCGTATGAATATGAGTATGAGTATGAGTATGAGTATGAGTATGAGTATGAGTATGAGTATGAGTATGAGTATGAGTATGAGTATGAGTATGAGTATGAGTATGAGTACGAGTACGAGTACGAGTATGCGTATGAGTTTGAGTATGTGTATGAGTATGAGTATGAGTATGAGTATGAGTATGAGTATGAGTATGAGTTTAAGTATGAGTATGAGTTTAAGTATGAGCATGAGTATGAGTATGCGTATGAGTATGAGTATGAGTATGAGCATGAGCATCAGCATGAGCGTGAGCGTGAGAATAAGCATGAGTATGAGTTTAAGTATGAGTATGAGTACGAGTATGCGTATGAATATGAGTATGAGTATGAGTATGAGTATGGGTATGAGTATGAGTATGAGTATGAGTATAAGTATGAGCTTGAGCATGAGTATGAGTATGAGTATGAGTATGAGTATGAGTATGAGTATGAGTATGAGTATGAGTATGGGTATGAGTATAAGTATGAGTATGAGTATGAGTATGAGTATGAGTATGAGTATAAGTATTAGTATGAGTATGAGTACGAGTATTAGTATGAGTATGAGTATGAGTATGAGTTTAAGTATGAGTATGAGTATGAGTATGTGCATGTGTATGAGTATGTGTATGAGTATGAGTATGAGTATGAGTATGAGTATGAGTATGAGTATGAGTATAAGTATGAGAATGAGTATGAGTGTGAGTATGAGAATGAGTATGAGTATGTGTATGAGTATGAGTCTGAGTATGAGTATGAGTATGAGTATGAGTATGAGTATGAGTATGAGTATGAGTATGAGTATGAGTATGAGTATGAGTATGAGTATGAGTATGAGTATGAGTATAAGTATGAGTATGAGTATGAGTATAAGTATTAGTATGAGTATGAGTACGAGTATTAGTATGAGTATGAGTATGAGTATGAGTATGAGTATGAGTATGAGCATGAGCATGAGCATGAGTATGAGTATGAGTGTGAGTATGAGTATGAGTATGAGTATGAGTATAAGTATGAGAATGAGTATGAGTGTGAGTATGAGAATGAGTATGAGTATGTGTATGAGTATGAGTTTGAGTATGAGTATGAGTATGAGTATGAGTATGAGTATGAGTATGAGTATGAGTATGTGTATGAGTATGAGTATGAGTATGAGTATGAGTATGAGTATGAGTATGAGTATGAGTATGAGTATGAGTATGAGTATGAGCATGAGCATGAGCATGAGTATGAGTATGAGTGTGAGTATGAGTATGAGTATGAGTATGAGTATAAGTATGAGAATGAGTATGAGTGTGAGTATGAGAATGAGTATGAGTATGTGTATGAGTATGAGTTTGAGTATGAGTATGAGTATGAGTATGAGTATGAGTATGAGTATGAGTATGAGTATGAGTATGAGTATGAGTATGAGTATGAGTATGAGTATGAGTATGAGTATAAGTATGAGAATGAGTATGAGTGTGAGTATGAGAATGAGTATGAGTATGTGTATGAGTATGAGTATGAGTATGAGTGTGAGTATGAGTATGAGTATGAGTATGAGTATGAATATGAGTATGAGTATGAGTATAAGTATTAGTATGAGTATGAGTACGAGTATTAGTATGAGTATGAGTATGAGTATGAGTTTAAGTATGAGTATGAGTATGAGTATGTGCATGAGTATGAGTATGTGTATGAGTATGAGTATGAGTATTAGTATGAGTATAAGTATGAGAATGAGTATGAGTGTGAGTATGAGAATGAGTATGAGTATGAGTATGAGTATGAGTATGAGTATGAGTATGAGTATGAGTATGAGTATGAGTATGAGTATGAGTATGAGTATGAGTATGAGTATGAGTATGAGTATGAGTATAAGTATGAGTATGAGTATGAGTATAAGTATTAGTATGAGTATGAGTACGAGTATTAGTATGAGTATGAGTATGAGTATGAGTTTAAGTATGAGTATGAGTATGAGTATGAGTATGAGTATGAGTATGAGTATGAGTATGAGTATGAGGATGAGTATGAGTATAAGTATGAGTATGTGTATGAGTATGAGTATGAGTATGAGTATGAGTATGAGTATGAGTATGAGTATGAGTATGAGTATGAGTATGAGTATGAGTATGAGTATGAGTATGAGTATGAGTATAAGTATGAGTATGTGTATGAGTATGAGTATAAGTATTAGTATGAGTATGAGTACGAGTATTAGTATGAGTATGAGTATGAGTACGAGTATTAGTATGAGTATGAGTATGAGTATGAGTATGAGCATGAGCATGAGCATGAGTATGAGTATGAGTGTGAGTATGAGTATGAGTATGAGTATGAATATGAGTATGAGTATGAGTATGAGTGTGAGTATGAGTATGAGTATGAGTATGAGTATGAATATGAGTATGAGTATGATTATAAGTATTAGTATGAGTATGAGTACGAGTATTAGTATGAGTATGAGTATGAGTTTAAGAATGAGTATGAGTACGAGTATGTGCATGAGTATGAGTATGTGTATGAGTATGAGTATGAGTATGAGTATGAGTATGAGTATAAGTATGAGAATGAGTATGAGTGGGAGTATGAGAATGAGTATGAGTATGTGTATGAGTATGAGTATGAGTATGAGTGTGAGTATGAGTATGAGTATGAGTATGAGTATGAGTTAGAGTATGAGTATGAGTATGTGTATGAGTATGAGTATGAGTATGAGTATGAGTATGATTATGTGTATGAGTATGAGTATGAGTATGAGTATGAGAATGAGTATGAGTATGAGTATGAGTATGAGTATGAGTATGAGCATGAGCATGAGCATGAGTATGAGTATGAGTATGAGTATGAGTATGAGTATGAGTATGAGTATGAGTATGAGTATGAGTATGAGTATGAGTATAAGTATTAGTATGAGTATGAGTACGAGTATTAGTATGAGTATGAGAATGAGTATGAGTATGAGTTTAAGTATGAGTATGAGTACGAGTATGCGTATGAATATGAGTATGAGTATGAGTATGAGTATGAGTATGAGTATGAGTATGAGTATGAGTATAAGTATGAGAATGAGTATGAGTGTGAGTATGAGAATGAGTATGAGTATGTGTATGAGTATGAGTTTGAGTATGAGTATGAGTATGAGTATGAGTATGAGTATGAGTATGTGTATGAGTATGAGTATGAGTATGAGTATGAGTATGAGTATGAGTATGAGTATGAGTATGAGTTTAAGTATGAGTCTGAGTACGAGTATGCGTATGAATATGAGTATGAGTATGAGTATGGGTATGAGTATGAGTATGAGTATGAGTATGAGTATGAGTATGAGTATGAGTATGAGTATGAGTGTGAGTATGAGTATGAGTATGAGTATGAGTATGAGTATGAGAATGAGTATGAGTATGAGTATGAGAATGAGTATGAGTATGAGTATGAGTATGAGTATGAGTTAGAGTATGAGTATGTGTATGAGTATGAGTATGAGTATGAGTATGAGTATGAGTATGAGTATGAGTATGAGTATGAGTATGAGTATGAGTATGAGCATCAGCATGAGCATGAGTATGAGTATGAGTGTGAGTATGAGTATGAGTATGAGTATGAGTATAAGTATGAGAATGAGTATGAGTGTGAGTATGAGAATGAGTATGAGTATGTGTATGAGTATGAGTTTGAGTATGAGTATGAGTATGAGTATGAGTATGAGTATGAGTATGAGTATGAGTATGAGTATGAGTATGAGTATAAGTATGAGAATGAGTATGAGTGTGAGTATGAGAATGAGTATGAGTATGTGTATGAGTATGAGTATGAGTATGAGTGTGAGTATGAGTATGAGTATGAATATGAGTAGGAGTATGAGTATAAGTATTAGTATGAGTATGAGTACGAGTATTAGTATGAGTATGAGTATGAGTATGAGTTTAAGTATGAGTATGAGTATGAGTATGTGCATGAGTATGAGTATGTGTATGAGTATGAGTATGAGTATTAGTATGAGTATAAGTATGAGAATGAGTATGAGTGTGAGTATGAGAATGAGTATGAGTATGTGTATGAGTATGAGTTTGAGTATGAGTATGAGTATGAGTATGAGTATGAGTATGAGTATGAGTATGAGTATGAGTATGAGTATGAGTATGAGTATGAGTATGAGTATGAGTATAAGTATGAGAATGAGTATGAGTGTGAGTATGAGAATGAGTATGAGTATGTGTATGAGTATGAGTATGAGTATGAGTGTGAGTATGAGTATGAGTATGAGTATGAGTATGAATATGAGTATGAGTATGAGTATAAGTATTAGTATGAGTATGAGTACGAGTATTAGTATGAGTATGAGTATGAGTATGAGTTTAAGTATGAGTATGAGTATGAGTATGTGCATGAGTATGAGTATGTGTATGAGTATGAGTATGAGTATTAGTATGAGTATAAGTATGAGAATGAGTATGAGTGTGAGTATGAGAATGAGTATGAGTATGTGTATGAGTATGAGTATGAGTATGAGTATGAGTATGAGTATGAGTATGAGTATGAGTATGAGTATGAGTATGAGTATGAGGATGAGTATGAGTATAAGTATGAGTATGTGTATGAGTATGAGTATGAGTATGAGTATGAGTATGAGTATGAGTATGAGTATGAGCATGAGTATGTGTATGAGTATGAGTATGAGTATTAGTATGAGTATGAGTATGAGTATGAGTATGAGTATAAGTATGAGTATGAGTATGAGTATAAGTATTAGTATGAGTATGAGTACGAGTATTAGTATGAGTATGAGTATGAGTATGAGTTTAAGTATGAGTATGAGTATGAGTATGAGTATGAGTATGAGTATGAGTATGAGTATGAGTATGAGGATGAGTATGAGTATAAGTATGAGTATGTGTATGAGTATGAGTATGAGTATGAGTATGAGTATGAGTATGAGTATGAGTATGAGTATGAGTATGAGTATGAGTATGAGTATGAGTATGAGTATGAGTATGAGTATGAGTATAAGTATGAGTATGAGTATGAGTATGAGTATAAGTATTAGTATGATTATGAGTACGAGTATTAGTATGAGTATGAGTATGAGTACGAGTATTAGTATGAGTATGAGTATGAGTATGAGTATGAGTATGAGCATGAGCATGAGCATGAGTATGAGTATGAGTGTGAGTATGAGTATGAGTATGAGTATGAATATGAGTATGAGTATGAGTATGAGTATGAGTATGAGTATGAGTATGAGTATGAGTATGAGTATGAGTATGAGTATGAGTATGAGTATGAGTATGAGTATGAGTATGAGTATGAGTATGAGTATGAGTATGAGTATAAGTATGAGTATGAGTATGAGTATGAGTATAAGTATTAGTATGAGTATGAGTACGAGTATTAGTATGAGTATGAGTATGAGTATGAGTTTAAGTATGAGTATGAGTATGAGTATGAGTATGAGTATGAGTATGAGTATGAGTATGAGTATGAGGATGAGAATGAGTATAAGTATGAGTATGTGTATGAGTATGAGTATGAGTATGAGTATGAGTATGAGTATGAGTTAGAGTATGAGTATGTGTATGAGTATGAGTATGAGTATGAGTATGAGTATGAGTGTGAGTGCGAATGTGAGTATGAGTATGAGTATGAGTATGAGTATGTGTATGAGTATGAGTATGAGTATGAGTATGACTATGAGTGTGAGTGCGAATGTGAGTATGAGTATGAGTATGAGTATGAGTATGTGTATGAGTATGAGTATGAGTATGAGTATGACTATGAGTATGAGGATGAGTATGAGTATGAGTATGAGTATGAGTATGAGTATGAGTATGACTATGACTATGAGTATGAGTATGACTATGACTATGACTATGACTATGAGAATGAGTATGAGTATGAGTATTAGTATGAATATGAGTATGAGTATGAGTGTGAGTATGAGTATGAGTAAGAGTATGAGTATGAGTATGAGTATGAGTATGATTATGTGTATGAGTATGAGTATGAGTATGAGTATGAGTATGAGTATGAGAATGAGTATGAGTATGAGTATGAGTATGAGTATGAGTATGAGCATGAGCATGAGCATGAGTATGAGTATGAGTATGAGTATGAGTATGAGTATGAGTATGAGTATGAGTATGAGTATGTGTATGAGTATGAGTATGAGTATAAGTATTAGTATGAGTATGAGTACGAGTATTAGTATGAGTATGAGTATGAGTATGAGTATGAGTTTAAGTATGAGTATGAGTATGAGTATGAGTATGAGTATGAGTATGAGTATGATTATGTGTATGAGTATGAGTATGAGTATGAGTATGAGAATGAGTATGAGTATGAGTATGAGTATGAGTATGAGTATGAGCATGAGAATGAGTATGAGTATGAGTATGAGTATGAGTATGAGTATGAGTATGAGCATGAGCATGAGCATGAGTATGAGTATGAGTATGAGTATGAGTATGAGTATGAGTATGAGTATGAGTATGAGTATGAGTATGAGTATGAGTATGAGTATAAGTATTAGTATGAGTATGAGTACGAGTATGTGTATGAGTATGAGTATGAGTATGAGTATGAGTATGAGGATGAGTATGAATATGAGTATGAGTATGAGTTTAAGTATGAGTCTGAGTACGAGTATGCGTATGAATATGAGTATGAGTATGAGTATGGGTATGAGTATGAGTATGAGTATGAGTATGAGTATGAGTATGAGTATGAGTATGAGTATGAGTATGTGTATGAGTATGAGTATGAGTATGAGTATGAGTATAAGTATGAGAATGAGTATGTGTATGAGTATGAGTATGAGTATGAGTATGAGTGTGAGTGTGAGTGCGAATGTGAGTATGAGTATGAGTATGAGTATGAGTATGAGTATGTGTATGAGTATGAGTATGAGTATGAGTATGAGTATGAATATAAGTATGAGTATGAGTATGAGTATGACTATGAGTATGAGTATGAGTATAAGTATTAGTATTAGTATGAGTACGAGTATTAGTATGAGTATGAGTATGAGTATGAGTATGAGTATGAGTATGAGCATGAGCATGAGCATGAGTATGAGTATGAGTGTGAGTATGAGTATGAGTATGAGTATGAATATGAGTATGAGTATGATTATAAGTATTAGTATGAGTATGAGTACGAGTATTAGTATGAGTATGAGTATGAGTATGAGTTTAAGAATGAGTATGAGTACGAGTATGTGCATGAGTATGAGTATGTGTATGAGTATGAGTATGAGTATGAGTATGAGTATGAGTATAAGTATGAGAATGAGTATGAGTGTGAGTATGAGAATGAGTATGAGTATGTGTATGAGTATGAGTATGAGTATGAGTGTGAGTATGAGTATGAGTATGAGTATGAGTATGAATATGAGTATGAGTATGAGTATAAGTATTAGTATGAGTATGAGTACGAGTATTAGTATGAGTATGAGTATGAGTATGAGTTTAAGTATGAGTATGAGTATGAGTATGTGCATGAGTATGAGTATGTGTATGAGTATGAGTATGAGTATTATTATGATTATAAGTATGAAAATGAGTATGAGTGTGAGTATGAGAATGAGTATGAGTATGTGTATGAGTATGAGTATAAGTATGAGTATGAGTATGAGTATGAGTATGAGTTTAAGTATGAGTATGAGTATGAGTATGAGTATGAGTATGAGTATGAGTATGAGTATGAGGATGAGTATGAGTATAAGTATGAGTATGTGTATGAGTATGAGTATGAGTGTGAGTGCGAATGTGAGTATGAGTATGAGTATGAGTATGAGTATGTGTATGAGTATGAGTATGAGTATGAGTATGAGTATGAGTATGAGTATGAGAATGAGTATGAGTATGAGTATGAGTATGAGTATGAGTATGAGCATGAGAATGAGTATGAGTATGAGTATGAGTATGAGTATGAGTATGAGCATGAGCATGAGCATGAGTATGAGTATGAGTATGAGTATGAGTATGAGTATGAGTATGAGTATGAGTATGAGTATGAGTATGAGTATGAGTATAAGTATTAGTATGAGTATGAGTACGAGTATGTGTATGAGTATGAGTATGAGTATCAGTATGAGTATGAGGATGAGTATGAATATGAGTATGAGTATGAGTTTAAGTATGAGTCTGAGTACGAGTATGCGTATGAATATGAGTATGAGTATGAGTATGGGTATGAGTATGAGTATGAGTATGAGTATGAGTATGAGTATGAGTATGAGTATGAGTATGTGTATGAGTATGAGTATGAGTATGAGTATGAGTATAAGTATGAGAATGAGTATGTGTATGAGTATGAGTATGAGTATGAGTATGAGTATGAGTGTGAGTGTGAGTGCGAATGTGAGTATGAGTATGAGTATGAGTATGAGTATGAGTATGTGTATGAGTATGAGTATGAGTATGAGTATGAGTATGAATATAAGTATGAGTATGAGTATGAGTATGACTATGAGTATGAGTATGAGTATAAGTATTAGTATTAGTATGAGTACGAGTATTAGTATGAGTATGAGTATGAGTATGAGTATGAGTATGAGTATGAGCATGAGCATGAGCATGAGTATGAGTATGAGTGTGAGTATGAGTATGAGTATGAGTATGAATATGAGTATGAGTATGATTATAAGTATTAGTATGAGTATGAGTACGAGTATTAGTATGAGTATGAGTATGAGTATGAGTTTAAGAATGAGTATGAGTACGAGTATGTGCATGAGTATGAGTATGTGTATGAGTATGAGTATGAGTATGAGTATGAGTATGAGTATAAGTATGAGAATGAGTATGAGTGTGAGTATGAGAATGAGTATGAGTATGTGTATGAGTATGAGTATGAGTATGAGTGTGAGTATGAGTATGAGTATGAGTATGAGTATGAATATGAGTATGAGTATGAGTATAAGTATTAGTATGAGTATGAGTACGAGTATTAGTATGAGTATGAGTATGAGTATGAGTTTAAGTATGAGTATGAGTATGAGTATGTGCATGAGTATGAGTATGTGTATGAGTATGAGTATGAGTATTATTATGAGTATAAGTATGAGAATGAGTATGAGTGTGAGTATGAGAATGAGTATGAGTATGTGTATGAGTATGAGTATAAGTATGAGTATGAGTATGAGTATGAGTATGAGTTTAAGTATGAGTATGAGTATGAGTATGTGCATGTGTATGAGTATGTGTATGAGTATGAGTATGAGTATGAGTATGAGTATGAGTATGAGTATGAGTATAAGTATGAGAATGAGTATGAGTGTGAGTATGAGAATGAGTATGAGTATGTGTATGAGTATGAGTCTGAGTATGAGTATGAGTATGAGCTTGAGCATGAGTATGAGTATGAGTATGAGTATGAGTATGAGTATGAGTATGAGTATGAGTATGAGCATGAGTATGAGTATGAGTATAAGTATGAGTATGAGTATGAGTATGAGTATGAGTATGAGTATAAGTATTAGTATGAGTATGAGTACGAGTATTAGTATGACTATGACTATGAGAATGAGTATGAGTATGAGTATTAGTATGAATATGAGTATGAGTATGAGTGTGAGTATGAGTATGAGTATGAGTATGAGTATGAGTATGTGTATGAGTATGAGTATGAGTATGAGTATGAGTTAGAGTATGAGTATGTGTATGAGTATGAGTATGAGTATGAGTATGAGTATGAGTATGAGTATGAGTATGAGTATGAGTATGAGTATGAGTATGAGTATGAGCATGAGCATGAGCATGAGTATGAGTATGAGTGTGAGTATGAGTATGAGTATGAGTATGAGTATAAGTATGAGAATGAGTATGAGTGTGAGTATGAGAATGAGTATGAGTATGTGTATGAGTATGAGTTTGAGTATGAGTATGAGTATGAGTATGAGTATGAGTATGAGTATGAGTATGAGTATGAGTATGAGTATGAGTATGAGTATGAGTATGAGTATGAGTATAAGTATGAGAATGAGTATGAGTGTGAGTATGAGAATGAGTATGAGTATGTGTATGAGTATGAGTATGAGTATGAGTGTGAGTATGAGTATGAGTATGAGTATGAGTATGAATATGAGTATGAGTATGAGTATAAGTATTAGTATGAGTATGAGTACGAGTATTAGTATGAGTATGAGTATGAGTATGAGTTTAAGTATGAGTATGAGTATGAGTATGTGCATGAGTATGAGTATGTGTATGAGTATGAGTATGAGTATTAGTATGAGTATAAGTATGAGAATGAGTATGAGTGTGAGTATGAGAATGAGTATGAGTATGAGTATGAGTATGAGTATGAGTATGAGTATGAGTATGAGTATGAGTATGAGTATGAGTATGAGTATGAGTATGAGTATGAGTATGAGTATGAGTATGAGTATGAGTATAAGTATGAGTATGAGTATGAGTATAAGTATTAGTATGAGTATGAGTACGAGTATTAGTATGAGTATGAGTATGAGTATGAGTATGAGTATGAGTATGAGCATGAGCATGAGCATGAGTATGAGTATGAGTGTGAGTATGAGTATGAGTATGAGTATGAGTATAAGTATGAGAATGAGTATGAGTGTGAGTATGAGAATGAGTATGAGTATGTGTATGAGTATGAGTTTGAGTATGAGTATGAGTATGAGTATGAGTATGAGTATGAGTATGAGTATGAGTATGTGTATGAGTATGAGTATGAGTATGAGTATGAGTATGAGTATGAGTATGAGTATGAGTATGAGTATGAGTATGAGTATGAGCATGAGCATGAGCATGAGTATGAGTATGAGTGTGAGTATGAGTATGAGTATGAGTATGAGTATAAGTATGAGAATGAGTATGAGTGTGAGTATGAGAATGAGTATGAGTATGTGTATGAGTATGAGTTTGAGTATGAGTATGAGTATGAGTATGAGTATGAGTATGAGTATGAGTATGAGTATGAGTATGAGTATGAGTATGAGTATGAGTATGAGTATGAGTATAAGTATGAGAATGAGTATGAGTGTGAGTATGAGAATGAGTATGAGTATGTGTATGAGTATGAGTATGAGTATGAGTGTGAGTATGAGTATGAGTATGAGTATGAGTATGAATATGAGTATGAGTATGAGTATAAGTATTAGTATGAGTATGAGTACGAGTATTAGTATGAGTATGAGTATGAGTATGAGTTTAAGTATGAGTATGAGTATGAGTATGTGCATGAGTATGAGTATGTGTATGAGTATGAGTATGAGTATTAGTATGAGTATAAGTATGAGAATGAGTATGAGTGTGAGTATGAGAATGAGTATGAGTATGAGTATGAGTATGAGTATGAGTATGAGTATGAGTATGAGTATGAGTATGAGTATGAGTATGAGTATGAGTATGAGTATGAGTATGAGTATGAGTATGAGTATGAGTATGAGTATAAGTATGAGTATGAGTATGAGTATAAGTATTAGTATGAGTATGAGTACGAGTATTAGTATGAGTATGAGTATGAGTATGAGTTTAAGTATGAGTATGAGTATGAGTATGAGTATGAGTATGAGTATGAGTATGAGGATGAGTATGAGTATAAGTATGAGTATGTGTATGAGTATGAGTATGAGTATGAGTATGAGTATGAGTATGAGTATGAGTATGAGTATGAGTATGAGTATGAGTATGAGTATGAGTATGAGTATGAGTATGAGTATAAGTATGAGTATGTGTATGAGTATGAGTATAAGTATTAGTATGAGTATGAGTACGAGTATTAGTATGAGTATGAGTATGAGTACGAGTATTAGTATGAGTATGAGTATGAGTATGAGTATGAGCATGAGCATGAGCATGAGTATGAGTATGAGTGTGAGTATGAGTATGAGTATGAGTATGAATATGAGTATGAGTATGAGTATGAGTGTGAGTATGAGTATGAGTATGAGTATGAATATGAGTATGAGTATGATTATAAGTATTAGTATGAGTATGAGTACGAGTATTAGTATGAGTATGAGTATGAGTTTAAGAATGAGTATGAGTACGAGTATGTGCATGAGTATGAGTATGTGTATGAGTATGAGTATGAGTATGAGTATGAGTATGAGTATAAGTATGAGAATGAGTATGAGTGGGAGTATGAGAATGAGTATGAGTATGTGTATGAGTATGAGTATGAGTATGAGTGTGAGTATGAGTATGAGTATGAGTATGAGTATGAGTTAGAGTATGAGTATGTGTATGAGTATGAGTATGAGTATGAGTATGAGTATGATTATGTGTATGAGTATGAGTATGAGTATGAGTATGAGAATGAGTATGAGTATGAGTATGAGTATGAGTATGAGTATGAGCATGAGCATGAGCATGAGTATGAGTATGAGTATGAGTATGAGTATGAGTATGAGTATGAGTATGAGTATGAGTATGAGTATGAGTATGAGTATAAGTATTAGTATGAGTATGAGTACGAGTATTAGTATGAGTATGAGAATGAGTATGAGTATGAGTTTAAGTATGAGTATGAGTACGAGTATGCGTATGAATATGAGTATGAGTATGAGTATGAGTATGAGTATGAGTATGAGTATGAGTATGAGTATAAGTATGAGAATGAGTATGAGTGTGAGTATGAGAATGAGTATGAGTATGTGTATGAGTATGAGTTTGAGTATGAGTATGAGTATGAGTATGAGTATGAGTATGAGTATGTGTATGAGTATGAGTATGAGTATGAGTATGAGTATGAGTATGAGTATGAGTATGAGTATGAGTTTAAGTATGAGTCTGAGTACGAGTATGCGTATGAATATGAGTATGAGTATGAGTATGGGTATGAGTATGAGTATGAGTATGAGTATGAGTATGAGTATGAGTATGAGTATGAGTGTGAGTATGAGTATGAGTATGAGTATGAGTATGAGTATGAGAATGAGTATGAGTATGAGTATGAGTATGAGTATGAGTATGAGTATGAGTATGAGTATGAGTATAAGTATTAGTATGAGTATGAGTACGAGTATTAGTATGAGTATGAGTATGAGTATGAGTATGAGTTTAAGTATGAGTATGAGTACGAGTATGCGTATGAATATGAGTATGAGTATGAGTATGAGTATGAGTATGAGTATGAGTATGAGTATAAGTATGAGAATGAGTATGAGTGTGAGTATGAGAATGAGTATGAGTATGTGTATGAGTATGAGTTTGAGTATGAGTATGAGTATGAGTATGAGTATGAGTATGAGTATGAGTATGAGTATGTGTATGAGTATGAGTATGAGTATGAGTATGAGTATGAGTATGAGTATGAGTATGAGTATGAGTATGAGTATGAGTTTAAGTATGAGTCTGAGTACGAGTATGCGTATGAATATGAGTATGAGTATGAGTATGGGTATGAGTATGAGTATGAGTATGAGTATGAGTATGAGTATGAGTATGAGTATGAGTGTGAGTATGAGTATGAGTATGAGTATGAGTATGAGTATGAGAATGAGTATGAGTATGAGTATGAGAATGAGTATGAGTATGAGTATGAGTATGAGCATGAGCATGAGCATGAGTATGAGTTTAAGTATGAGTATGAGTATGAGTATGTGTATGAGTATAAGTATGAGTATGAGTATGAGTATGAGTATGAGTATGAGTATGACTATGAGTATGAGTATGACTATGACTATGACTATGACTATGAGTATGAGTATGAGTATGAGTATGAGTATGAGTATGAGTGTGAGTATGAGTATGAGTATGAGTATGAGTATGAGTATGAGTATGAGTATGAGTATGAGTATGAGTATGAGAATGAGTATGAGTATGAGTATGAGTATAAGTATGAGCATGAGCATGAGTATGAGTATGAGTATGAGTATGAGTATGAGTATGTGTATGAGTATAAGTATGAGTATGAGTATGAGTATGAGTATGAGTATGAGTATGAGTATGAGTGTGAGTGTGAGTGCGAATGTGAGTATGAGTATGAGTATGAGTATGAGTATGAGTATGAGTATGAGTATGAGTATGTGTATGAGTATGAGTATGAGTATGACTATGAGTATGAGTATGAGTATGAGTATGAGTATGAGTATGAGTATGAGTATGAGTATGAGTATGAGTATGAGTATGAGTATGAGTATGAGTATGAGTATGAGTATGAGTATGAGTATGAGTATGTGTATGAGTATGAGTATGAGTATGAGTATGAGTATGAGTGTGAGTGCGAATGTGAGTATGAGTATGAGTATGAGTATGAGTATGTGTATGAGTATGAGTATGAGTATGAGTATGACTATGAGTGTGAGTGCGAATGTGAGTATGAGTATGAGTATGAGTATGAGTATGTGTATGAGTATGAGTATGAGTATGAGTATGACTATGAGTATGAGGATGAGTATGAGTATGAGTATGAGTATGAGTATGAGTATGAGTATGAGAATGAGTATGAGTATGAGTATGAGAATGAGTATGAGTATGAGTATGAGTATGAGCATGAGCATGAGCATGAGTATGAGTTTAAGTATGAGTATGAGTATGAGTATGAGTATGAGTATGAGTATGAGTATGAGTATGAGTGTGAGTGTGAGTGCGAATGTGAGTATGAGTATGAGTATGAGTATGAGTATGAGTATGAGTATGAGCATGAGTATGTGTATGAGTATGAGTATGAGTATTAGTATGAGTATGAGTATGAGTATGAGTATGAGTATAAGTATGAGTATGAGTATGAGTATAAGTATTAGTATGAGTATGAGTACGAGTATTAGTATGAGTATGAGTATGAGTATGAGTTTAAGTATGAGTATGAGTATGAGTATGAGTATGAGTATGAGTATGAGTATGAGTATGAGTATGAGGATGAGTATGAGTATAAGTATGAGTATGTGTATGAGTATGAGTATGAGTATGAGTATGAGTATGAGTATGAGTATGAGTATGAGTATGAGTATGAGTATGAGTATGAGTATGAGTATGAGTATGAGTATGAGTATGAGTATGAGTATAAGTATGAGTATGAGTATGAGTATGAGTATAAGTATTAGTATGATTATGAGTACGAGTATTAGTATGAGTATGAGTATGAGTACGAGTATTAGTATGAGTATGAGTATGAGTATGAGTATGAGTATGAGTATGAGCATGAGCATGAGCATGAGTATGAGTATGAGTGTGAGTATGAGTATGAGTATGAGTATGAATATGAGTATGAGTATGAGTATGAGTATGAGTATGAGTATGAGTATGAGTATGAGTATGAGTATGAGTATGAGTATGAGTATGAGTATGAGTATGAGTATGAGTATGAGTATGAGTATGAGTATGAGTATGAGTATGAGTATAAGTATGAGTATGAGTATGAGTATGAGTATAAGTATTAGTATGAGTATGAGTACGAGTATTAGTATGAGTATGAGTATGAGTATGAGTTTAAGTATGAGTATGAGTATGAGTATGAGTATGAGTATGAGTATGAGTATGAGTATGAGTATGAGGATGAGAATGAGTATAAGTATGAGTATGTGTATGAGTATGAGTATGAGTATGAGTATGAGTATGAGTATGAGTTAGAGTATGAGTATGTGTATGAGTATGAGTATGAGTATGAGTATGAGTATGAGTGTGAGTGCGAATGTGAGTATGAGTATGAGTATGAGTATGAGTATGTGTATGAGTATGAGTATGAGTATGAGTATGACTATGAGTGTGAGTGCGAATGTGAGTATGAGTATGAGTATGAGTATGAGTATGTGTATGAGTATGAGTATGAGTATGAGTATGACTATGAGTATGAGGATGAGTATGAGTATGAGTATGAGTATGAGTATGAGTATGAGTATGACTATGAGTATGAGTATGACTATGACTATGACTATGACTATGAGAATGAGTATGAGTATGAGTATTAGTATGAATATGAGTATGAGTATGAGTGTGAGTATGAGTATGAGTAAGAGTATGAGTATGAGTATGAGTATGAGTATGATTATGTGTATGAGTATGAGTATGAGTATGAGTATGAGTATGAGTATGAGAATGAGTATGAGTATGAGTATGAGTATGAGTATGAGTATGAGCATGAGCATGAGCATGAGTATGAGTATGAGTATGAGTATGAGTATGAGTATGAGTATGAGTATGAGTATGAGTATGTGTATGAGTATGAGTATGAGTATAAGTATTAGTATGAGTATGAGTACGAGTATTAGTATGAGTATGAGTATGAGTATGAGTATGAGTTTAAGTATGAGTATGAGTATGAGTATGAGTATGAGTATGAGTATGAGTATGATTATGTGTATGAGTATGAGTATGAGTATGAGTATGAGAATGAGTATGAGTATGAGTATGAGTATGAGTATGAGTATGAGCATGAGAATGAGTATGAGTATGAGTATGAGTATGAGTATGAGTATGAGTATGAGCATGAGCATGAGCATGAGTATGAGTATGAGTATGAGTATGAGTATGAGTATGAGTATGAGTATGAGTATGAGTATGAGTATGAGTATAAGTATTAGTATGAGTATGAGTACGAGTATGTGTATGAGTATGAGTATGAGTATGAGTATGAGTATGAGGATGAGTATGAATATGAGTATGAGTATGAGTTTAAGTATGAGTCTGAGTACGAGTATGCGTATGAATATGAGTATGAGTATGAGTATGGGTATGAGTATGAGTATGAGTATGAGTATGAGTATGAGTATGAGTATGAGTATGAGTATGAGTATGTGTATGAGTATGAGTATGAGTATGAGTATGAGTATAAGTATGAGAATGAGTATGTGTATGAGTATGAGTATGAGTATGAGTATGAGTGTGAGTGTGAGTGCGAATGTGAGTATGAGTATGAGTATGAGTATGAGTATGAGTATGTGTATGAGTATGAGTATGAGTATGAGTATGAGTATGAATATAAGTATGAGTATGAGTATGAGTATGACTATGAGTATGAGTATGAGTATAAGTATTAGTATTAGTATGAGTACGAGTATTAGTATGAGTATGAGTATGAGTATGAGTATGAGTATGAGTATGAGCATGAGCATGAGCATGAGTATGAGTATGAGTGTGAGTATGAGTATGAGTATGAGTATGAATATGAGTATGAGTATGATTATAAGTATTAGTATGAGTATGAGTACGAGTATTAGTATGAGTATGAGTATGAGTATGAGTTTAAGAATGAGTATGAGTACGAGTATGTGCATGAGTATGAGTATGTGTATGAGTATGAGTATGAGTATGAGTATGAGTATGAGTATAAGTATGAGAATGAGTATGAGTGTGAGTATGAGAATGAGTATGAGTATGTGTATGAGTATGAGTATGAGTATGAGTGTGAGTATGAGTATGAGTATGAGTATGAGTATGAATATGAGTATGAGTATGAGTATAAGTATTAGTATGAGTATGAGTACGAGTATTAGTATGAGTATGAGTATGAGTATGAGTTTAAGTATGAGTATGAGTATGAGTATGTGCATGAGTATGAGTATGTGTATGAGTATGAGTATGAGTATTATTATGATTATAAGTATGAAAATGAGTATGAGTGTGAGTATGAGAATGAGTATGAGTATGTGTATGAGTATGAGTATAAGTATGAGTATGAGTATGAGTATGAGTATGAGTTTAAGTATGAGTATGAGTATGAGTATGAGTATGAGTATGAGTATGAGTATGAGTATGAGGATGAGTATGAGTATAAGTATGAGTATGTGTATGAGTATGAGTATGAGTGTGAGTGCGAATGTGAGTATGAGTATGAGTATGAGTATGAGTATGTGTATGAGTATGAGTATGAGTATGAGTATGAGTATGAGTATGAGTATGAGAATGAGTATGAGTATGAGTATGAGTATGAGTATGAGTATGAGCATGAGAATGAGTATGAGTATGAGTATGAGTATGAGTATGAGTATGAGCATGAGCATGAGCATGAGTATGAGTATGAGTATGAGTATGAGTATGAGTATGAGTATGAGTATGAGTATGAGTATGAGTATGAGTATGAGTATAAGTATTAGTATGAGTATGAGTACGAGTATGTGTATGAGTATGAGTATGAGTATCAGTATGAGTATGAGGATGAGTATGAATATGAGTATGAGTATGAGTTTAAGTATGAGTCTGAGTACGAGTATGCGTATGAATATGAGTATGAGTATGAGTATGGGTATGAGTATGAGTATGAGTATGAGTATGAGTATGAGTATGAGTATGAGTATGAGTATGTGTATGAGTATGAGTATGAGTATGAGTATGAGTATAAGTATGAGAATGAGTATGTGTATGAGTATGAGTATGAGTATGAGTATGAGTGTGAGTGTGAGTGCGAATGTGAGTATGAGTATGAGTATGAGTATGAGTATGAGTATGTGTATGAGTATGAGTATGAGTATGAGTATGAGTATGAATATAAGTATGAGTATGAGTATGAGTATGACTATGAGTATGAGTATGAGTATAAGTATTAGTATTAGTATGAGTACGAGTATTAGTATGAGTATGAGTATGAGTATGAGTATGAGTATGAGTATGAGCATGAGCATGAGCATGAGTATGAGTATGAGTGTGAGTATGAGTATGAGTATGAGTATGAATATGAGTATGAGTATGATTATAAGTATTAGTATGAGTATGAGTACGAGTATTAGTATGAGTATGAGTATGAGTATGAGTTTAAGAATGAGTATGAGTACGAGTATGTGCATGAGTATGAGTATGTGTATGAGTATGAGTATGAGTATGAGTATGAGTATGAGTATAAGTATGAGAATGAGTATGAGTGTGAGTATGAGAATGAGTATGAGTATGTGTATGAGTATGAGTATGAGTATGAGTGTGAGTATGAGTATGAGTATGAGTATGAGTATGAATATGAGTATGAGTATGAGTATAAGTATTAGTATGAGTATGAGTACGAGTATTAGTATGAGTATGAGTATGAGTATGAGTTTAAGTATGAGTATGAGTATGAGTATGTGCATGAGTATGAGTATGTGTATGAGTATGAGTATGAGTATTATTATGAGTATAAGTATGAGAATGAGTATGAGTGTGAGTATGAGAATGAGTATGAGTATGTGTATGAGTATGAGTATAAGTATGAGTATGAGTATGAGTATGAGTATGAGTTTAAGTATGAGTATGAGTATGAGTATGTGCATGTGTATGAGTATGTGTATGAGTATGAGTATGAGTATGAGTATGAGTATGAGTATGAGTATGAGTATAAGTATGAGAATGAGTATGAGTGTGAGTATGAGAATGAGTATGAGTATGTGTATGAGTATGAGTCTGAGTATGAGTATGAGTATGAGCTTGAGCATGAGTATGAGTATGAGTATGAGTATGAGTATGAGTATGAGTATGAGTATGAGTATGAGCATGAGTATGAGTATGAGTATAAGTATGAGTATGAGTATGAGTATGAGTATGAGTATGAGTATAAGTATTAGTATGAGTATGAGTACGAGTATTAGTATGACTATGACTATGAGAATGAGTATGAGTATGAGTATTAGTATGAATATGAGTATGAGTATGAGTGTGAGTATGAGTATGAGTATGAGTATGAGTATGAGTATGTGTATGAGTATGAGTATGAGTATGAGTATGAGTTAGAGTATGAGTATGTGTATGAGTATGAGTATGAGTATGAGTATGAGTATGAGTATGAGTATGAGTATGAGTATGAGTATGAGTATGAGTATGAGTATGAGCATGAGCATGAGCATGAGTATGAGTATGAGTGTGAGTATGAGTATGAGTATGAGTATGAGTATAAGTATGAGAATGAGTATGAGTGTGAGTATGAGAATGAGTATGAGTATGTGTATGAGTATGAGTTTGAGTATGAGTATGAGTATGAGTATGAGTATGAGTATGAGTATGAGTATGAGTATGAGTATGAGTATGAGTATGAGTATGAGTATGAGTATGAGTATAAGTATGAGAATGAGTATGAGTGTGAGTATGAGAATGAGTATGAGTATGTGTATGAGTATGAGTATGAGTATGAGTGTGAGTATGAGTATGAGTATGAGTATGAGTATGAATATGAGTATGAGTATGAGTATAAGTATTAGTATGAGTATGAGTACGAGTATTAGTATGAGTATGAGTATGAGTATGAGTTTAAGTATGAGTATGAGTATGAGTATGTGCATGAGTATGAGTATGTGTATGAGTATGAGTATGAGTATTAGTATGAGTATAAGTATGAGAATGAGTATGAGTGTGAGTATGAGAATGAGTATGAGTATGAGTATGAGTATGAGTATGAGTATGAGTATGAGTATGAGTATGAGTATGAGTATGAGTATGAGTATGAGTATGAGTATGAGTATGAGTATGAGTATGAGTATGAGTATAAGTATGAGTATGAGTATGAGTATAAGTATTAGTATGAGTATGAGTACGAGTATTAGTATGAGTATGAGTATGAGTATGAGTATGAGTATGAGTATGAGCATGAGCATGAGCATGAGTATGAGTATGAGTGTGAGTATGAGTATGAGTATGAGTATGAGTATAAGTATGAGAATGAGTATGAGTGTGAGTATGAGAATGAGTATGAGTATGTGTATGAGTATGAGTTTGAGTATGAGTATGAGTATGAGTATGAGTATGAGTATGAGTATGAGTATGAGTATGTGTATGAGTATGAGTATGAGTATGAGTATGAGTATGAGTATGAGTATGAGTATGAGTATGAGTATGAGTATGAGTATGAGCATGAGCATGAGCATGAGTATGAGTATGAGTGTGAGTATGAGTATGAGTATGAGTATGAGTATAAGTATGAGAATGAGTATGAGTGTGAGTATGAGAATGAGTATGAGTATGTGTATGAGTATGAGTTTGAGTATGAGTATGAGTATGAGTATGAGTATGAGTATGAGTATGAGTATGAGTATGAGTATGAGTATGAGTATGAGTATGAGTATGAGTATGAGTATAAGTATGAGAATGAGTATGAGTGTGAGTATGAGAATGAGTATGAGTATGTGTATGAGTATGAGTATGAGTATGAGTGTGAGTATGAGTATGAGTATGAGTATGAGTATGAATATGAGTATGAGTATGAGTATAAGTATTAGTATGAGTATGAGTACGAGTATTAGTATGAGTATGAGTATGAGTATGAGTTTAAGTATGAGTATGAGTATGAGTATGTGCATGAGTATGAGTATGTGTATGAGTATGAGTATGAGTATTAGTATGAGTATAAGTATGAGAATGAGTATGAGTGTGAGTATGAGAATGAGTATGAGTATGAGTATGAGTATGAGTATGAGTATGAGTATGAGTATGAGTATGAGTATGAGTATGAGTATGAGTATGAGTATGAGTATGAGTATGAGTATGAGTATGAGTATGAGTATGAGTATGAGTATGAGTATAAGTATGAGTATGAGTATGAGTATAAGTATTAGTATGAGTATGAGTACGAGTATTAGTATGAGTATGAGTATGAGTATGAGTTTAAGTATGAGTATGAGTATGAGTATGAGTATGAGTATGAGTATGAGTATGAGGATGAGTATGAGTATAAGTATGAGTATGTGTATGAGTATGAGTATGAGTATGAGTATGAGTATGAGTATGAGTATGAGTATGAGTATGAGTATGAGTATGAGTATGAGTATGAGTATGAGTATGAGTATGAGTATAAGTATGAGTATGTGTATGAGTATGAGTATAAGTATTAGTATGAGTATGAGTACGAGTATTAGTATGAGTATGAGTATGAGTACGAGTATTAGTATGAGTATGAGTATGAGTATGAGTATGAGCATGAGCATGAGCATGAGTATGAGTATGAGTGTGAGTATGAGTATGAGTATGAGTATGAATATGAGTATGAGTATGAGTATGAGTGTGAGTATGAGTATGAGTATGAGTATGAATATGAGTATGAGTATGATTATAAGTATTAGTATGAGTATGAGTACGAGTATTAGTATGAGTATGAGTATGAGTTTAAGAATGAGTATGAGTACGAGTATGTGCATGAGTATGAGTATGTGTATGAGTATGAGTATGAGTATGAGTATGAGTATGAGTATAAGTATGAGAATGAGTATGAGTGGGAGTATGAGAATGAGTATGAGTATGTGTATGAGTATGAGTATGAGTATGAGTGTGAGTATGAGTATGAGTATGAGTATGAGTATGAGTTAGAGTATGAGTATGTGTATGAGTATGAGTATGAGTATGAGTATGAGTATGATTATGTGTATGAGTATGAGTATGAGTATGAGTATGAGAATGAGTATGAGTATGAGTATGAGTATGAGTATGAGTATGAGCATGAGCATGAGCATGAGTATGAGTATGAGTATGAGTATGAGTATGAGTATGAGTATGAGTATGAGTATGAGTATGAGTATGAGTATGAGTATAAGTATTAGTATGAGTATGAGTACGAGTATTAGTATGAGTATGAGAATGAGTATGAGTATGAGTTTAAGTATGAGTATGAGTACGAGTATGCGTATGAATATGAGTATGAGTATGAGTATGAGTATGAGTATGAGTATGAGTATGAGTATGAGTATAAGTATGAGAATGAGTATGAGTGTGAGTATGAGAATGAGTATGAGTATGTGTATGAGTATGAGTTTGAGTATGAGTATGAGTATGAGTATGAGTATGAGTATGAGTATGTGTATGAGTATGAGTATGAGTATGAGTATGAGTATGAGTATGAGTATGAGTATGAGTATGAGTTTAAGTATGAGTCTGAGTACGAGTATGCGTATGAATATGAGTATGAGTATGAGTATGGGTATGAGTATGAGTATGAGTATGAGTATGAGTATGAGTATGAGTATGAGTATGAGTATGAGTGTGAGTATGAGTATGAGTATGAGTATGAGTATGAGTATGAGAATGAGTATGAGTATGAGTATGAGTATGAGTATGAGTATGAGTATGAGTATGAGTATGAGTATAAGTATTAGTATGAGTATGAGTACGAGTATTAGTATGAGTATGAGTATGAGTATGAGTATGAGTTTAAGTATGAGTATGAGTACGAGTATGCGTATGAATATGAGTATGAGTATGAGTATGAGTATGAGTATGAGTATGAGTATGAGTATAAGTATGAGAATGAGTATGAGTGTGAGTATGAGAATGAGTATGAGTATGTGTATGAGTATGAGTTTGAGTATGAGTATGAGTATGAGTATGAGTATGAGTATGAGTATGAGTATGAGTATGTGTATGAGTATGAGTATGAGTATGAGTATGAGTATGAGTATGAGTATGAGTATGAGTATGAGTATGAGTTTAAGTATGAGTCTGAGTACGAGTATGCGTATGAATATGAGTATGAGTATGAGTATGGGTATGAGTATGAGTATGAGTATGAGTATGAGTATGAGTATGAGTATGAGTATGAGTGTGAGTATGAGTATGAGTATGAGTATGAGTATGAGTATGAGAATGAGTATGAGTATGAGTATGAGAATGAGTATGAGTATGAGTATGAGTATGAGCATGAGCATGAGCATGAGTATGAGTTTAAGTATGAGTATGAGTATGAGTATGTGTATGAGTATAAGTATGAGTATGAGTATGAGTATGAGTATGAGTATGAGTATGACTATGAGTATGAGTATGACTATGACTATGACTATGACTATGAGTATGAGTATGAGTATGAGTATGAGTATGAGTATGAGTGTGAGTATGAGTATGAGTATGAGTATGAGTATGAGTATGAGTATGAGTATGAGTATGAGTATGAGTATGAGAATGAGTATGAGTATGAGTATGAGTATAAGTATGAGCATGAGCATGAGTATGAGTATGAGTATGAGTATGAGTATGAGTATGTGTATGAGTATAAGTATGAGTATGAGTATGAGTATGAGTATGAGTATGAGTATGAGTATGAGTGTGAGTGTGAGTGCGAATGTGAGTATGAGTATGAGTATGAGTATGAGTATGAGTATGAGTATGAGTATGAGTATGAGTATGTGTATGAGTATGAGTATGAGTATGACTATGAGTATGAGTATGAGTATGAGTATGAGTATGAGTATGAGTATGAGTATGAGTATGAGTATGAGTATGAGTATGAGTATGAGTATGAGTATGAGTATGAGTATGAGTATGAGTATGACTATGAGAATGAGTATGACTATGACTATGACTATGAGAATGAGTATGAGTATGAGTATGAGTATGAGTGTGAGTATGAGTATGAGTATGAGTATGAGTATGAGTATGAGTATGAGTATGAGTATGAGTATGAGTATGAGTATGAGTATGAGAATGAGTATGAGTATGAGTATGAGTATGAGTATGAGTATGAGCATGAGCATGAACATGAGTATGAGTATGAGTGTGAGTATGAGTATGAGTATGAGTATGAATATGAGTATGAGTATGATTATAAGTATTAGTATGAGTATGAGTACGAGTATTAGTATGAGTATGAGTATGAGTATGAGTTTAAGAATGAGTACGAGTACGAGTATGTGCATGAGTATGAGTATGTGTATGAGTATGAGTATGAGTATGAGTATGAGTATGAGTATGAGTATGAGTATGAGTATGAGTATGAGTATGAGTATGACTATGAGAATGAGTATGACTATGACTATGACTATGAGAATGAGAATGATTATGAGTATGAGTATGAGTGTGAGTATGAGTATGAGTATGAGTATGAGTATGAGTATGAGTATGAGTATGAGTATGAGTATGAGTATGAGAATGAGTATGAGTATGAGTATGAGTATGAGTATGAGTATGAGTATGAGTATGAGTATGAGTATGAGTATGAGTATGAGTATGAGTATGAGGATAAGTATTAGTATGAGTATGAGTACGAGTATTAGTATGAGTATGAGTATGAGTTTAAGTATGAGTATGAGTACGAGTATGCGTATGAATATGAGTATGAGTATGAGTATGAGTATGAGTATGAGTATGAGTATGAGTATGAGTATGAGTATGAGTATGAGTATGAGTATGAGTACGAGTACGAGTACGAGTATGCGTATGAGTTTGAGTATGTGTATGAGTATGAGTATGAGTATGAGTATGAGTATGAGTATGAGTATGAGTTTAAGTATGAGTATGAGTTTAAGTATGAGCATGAGTATGAGTATGCGTATGAGTATGAGTATGAGTATGAGCATGAGCATGAGCATGAGCGTGAGCGTGAGAATAAGCATGAGTATGAGTTTAAGTATGAGTATGAGTACGAGTATGCGTATGAATATGAGTATGAGTATGAGTATGAGTATGGGTATGAGTATGAGTATGAGTATGAGTATAAGTATGAGCTTGAGCATGAGTATGAGTATGAGTATGAGTATGAGTATGAGTATGAGTATGAGTATGAGTATGAGTATGGGTATGAGTATAAGTATGAGTATGAGTATGAGTATGAGTATGAGTATGAGTATAAGTATTAGTATGAGTATGAGTACGAGTATTAGTATGAGTATGAGTATGAGTATGAGTTTAAGTATGAGTATGAGTATGAGTATGTGCATGTGTATGAGTATGTGTATGAGTATGAGTATGAGTATGAGTATGAGTATGAGTATGAGTATGAGTATGAGTATAAGTATGAGAATGAGTATGAGTGTGAGTATGAGAATGAGTATGAGTATGTGTATGAGTATGAGTCTGAGTATGAGTATGAGTATGAGCTTGAGCATGAGTATGAGTATGAGTATGAGTATGAGTATGAGTATGAGTATGAGTATGAGTATGAGCATGAGTATGAGTATGAGTATAAGTATGAGTATGAGTATGAGTATGAGTATGAGTATGAGTATAAGTATTAGTATGAGTATGAGTACGAGTATTAGTATGACTATGACTATGAGAATGAGTATGAGTATGAGTATTAGTATGAATATGAGTATGAGTATGAGTGTGAGTATGAGTATGAGTATGAGTATGAGTATGAGTATGTGTATGAGTATGAGTATGAGTATGAGTATGAGTTAGAGTATGAGTATGTGTATGAGTATGAGTATGAGTATGAGTATGAGTATGAGTATGAGTATGAGTATGAGTATGAGTATGAGTATGAGTATGAGCATGAGCATGAGCATGAGTATGAGTATGAGTGTGAGTATGAGTATGAGTATGAGTATGAGTATAAGTATGAGAATGAGTATGAGTGTGAGTATGAGAATGAGTATGAGTATGTGTATGTGTATGAGTATGAGTTTGAGTATGAGTATGAGTATGAGTATGAGTATGAGTATGAGTATGAGTATGAGTATGAGTATGAGTATGAGTATGAGTATGAGTATGAGTATAAGTATGAGAATGAGTATGAGTGTGAGTATGAGAATGAGTATGAGTATGTGTATGAGTATGAGTATGAGTATGAGTGTGAGTATGAGTATGAGTATGAGTATGAGTATGAATATGAGTATGAGTATGAGTATAAGTATTAGTATGAGTATGAGTATGAGTACGAGTATTAGTATGAGTATGAGTATGAGTATGAGTTTAAGTATGAGTATGAGTATGAGTATGTGCATGAGTATGAGTATGTGTATGAGTATGAGTATGAGTATTAGTATGAGTATAAGTATGAGAATGAGTATGAGTGTGAGTATGAGAATGAGTATGAGTATGAGTATGAGTATGAGTATGAGTATGAGTGTGAGTATGAGTATGAGTATGAGTATGAGTATGAGTATGAGTATGAGTATGAGTATGAGTATGAGTATGAGTATGAGTATAAGTATGAGTATGAGTATGAGTATAAGTATTAGTATGAGTATGAGTACGAGTATTAGTATGAGTATGAGTATGAGTATGAGTTTAAGTATGAGTATGAGTATGAGTATGAGTATGAGTATGAGTATGAGTATGAGTATAAGTATTAGTATGAGTATGAGTACGAGTATTAGTATGAGTATGAGTATGAGTATGAGTTTAAGTATGAGTATGAGTATGAGTATGTGCATGTGTATGAGTATGTGTATGAGTATGAGTATGAGTATGAGTATGAGTATGAGTATGAGTATGAGTATAAGTATGAGAATGAGTATGAGTGTGAGTATGAGAATGAGTATGAGTATGTGTATGAGTATGAGTCTGAGTATGAGTATGAGTATGAGCTTGAGCATGAGTATGAGTATGAGTATGAGTATGAGTATGAGTATGAGTATGAGTATGAGTATGAGCATGAGTATGAGTATGAGTATAAGTATGAGTATGAGTATGAGTATGAGTATGAGTATAAGTATTAGTATGAGTATGAGTACGAGTATTAGTATGACTATGACTATGAGAATGAGTATGAGTATGAGTATTAGTATGAATATGAGTATGAGTATGAGTGTGAGTATGAGTATGAGTATGAGTATGAGTATGAGTATGTGTATGAGTATGAGTATGAGTATGAGTATGAGTTAGAGTATGAGTATGTGTATGAGTATGAGTATGAGTATGAGTATGAGTATGAGTATGAGTATGAGTATGAGTATGAGTATGAGTATGAGTATGAGCATGAGCATGAGTATGAGTACGAGTATTAGTATGACTATGACTATGAGAATGAGTATGAGTATGAGTATTAGTATGAATATGAGTATGAGTATGAGTGTGAGTATGAGTATGAGTATGAGTATGAGTATGAGTATGTGTATGAGTATGAGTATGAGTATGAGTATGAGTATGAGTATGAGTATGAGTATGAGTATGAGTATAAGTATGAGAATGAGTATGAGTGTGAGTATGAGAATGAGTATGAGTATGTGTATGAGTATGAGTATGAGTATGAGTGTGAGTATGAGTATGAGTATGAGTATGAGTATGAATATGAGTATGAGTATGAGTATAAGTATTAGTATGAGTATGAGTATGAGTACGAGTATTAGTATGAGTATGAGTATGAGTATGAGTTTAAGTATGAGTATGAGTATGAGTATGTGCATGAGTATGAGTATGTGTATGAGTATGAGTATGAGTATTAGTATGAGTATAAGTATGAGAATGAGTATGAGTGTGAGTATGAGAATGAGTATGAGTATGAGTATGAGTATGAGTATGAGTATGAGTGTGAGTATGAGTATGAGTATGAGTATGAGTATGAGTATGAGTATGAGTATGAGTATGAGTATGAGTATGAGTATGAGTATAAGTATGAGTATGAGTATGAGTATAAGTATTAGTATGAGTATGAGTACGAGTATTAGTATGAGTATGAGTATGAGTATGAGTTTAAGTATGAGTATGAGTATGAGTATGAGTATGAGTATGAGTATGAGTATGAGTATGAGGATGAGTATGAGTATAAGTATGAGTATGTGTATGAGTATGAGTATGAGTATGAGTATGAGTATGAGTATGAGTATGAGTATGAGTATGAGTATGAGTATGAGTATGAGTATGAGTATGAGTATGAGTATGAGTATGAGTATAAGTATGAGTATGAGTATGTGTATGAGTATGAGTCTGAGTATGAGTATGAGTATGAGCTTGAGCATGAGTATGAGTATGAGTATGAGTATGAGTATGAGTATGAGTATGAGTATGAGTATGAGCATGAGTATGAGTATGAGTATAAGTATGAGTATGAGTATGAGTATGAGTATGAGTATGAGTATAAGTATTAGTATGAGTATGAGTACGAGTATTAGTATGACTATGACTATGAGAATGAGTATGAGTATGAGTATTAGTATGAATATGAGTATGAGTATGAGTGTGAGTATGAGTATGAGTATGAGTATGAGTATGAGTATGAGTATGAGTATGAGTATGAGTATGAGTATGAGCATGAGCATGAGCATGAGTATGAGTATGAGTGTGAGTATGAGTATGAGTATGAGTATGAGTATAAGTATGAGAATGAGTATGAGTGTGAGTATGAGAATGAGTATGAGTATGTGTATGAGTATGAGTATGAGTATGAGTATGAGTATGAGTATGAGTATGAGTATGAGTATGAGTATGAGTATGAGTATAAGTATGAGTATGAGTATGAGTATGAGTATAAGTATTAGTATGAGTATGAGTACGAGTATTAGTATGAGTATGAGTATGAGATTAAGTATGAGTATGAGTATGAGTATGAGTATGAGTATGAGTATGAGTATGAGTATGAGGATGAGTATGAGTATAAGTATGAGTATGTGTATGAGTATGAGTATGAGTATGAGTATGAGTATGAGTATGAGTTAGAGTATGAGTATGTGTATGAGTATGAGTATGAGTATGAGTATGAGTGTGAGTGCGAATGTGAGTATGAGTATGAGTATGAGTATGAGTATGTGTATGAGTATGAGTATGAGTATGAGTATGACTATGAGTATGAGGATGAGTATGAGTATGAGTATGAGTATGAGTATGAGTATGAGTATGAGTATGAGTATGAGTATAAGTATTAGTATGAGTATGAGTACGAGTATTAGTATGAGTATGAGTATGAGTATGAGTTTAAGTATGAGTATGAGTACGAGTATGCGTATGAATATGAGTATGAGTATGAGTATGAGTATGAGTATGAGTATGAGTATGAGTATAAGTATGAGAATGAGTATGAGTGTGAGTATGAGAATGAGTATGAGTATGTGTATGAGTATGAGTTTGAGTATGAGTATGAGTATGAGTATGAGTATGAGTATGAGTATGAGTATGAGTATGTGTATGAGTATGAGTATGAGTATGAGTATGAGTATGAGTATGAGTATGAGTATGAGTATGAGTATGAGTATGAGTATGAGTTTAAGTATGAGTCTGAGTACGAGTATGCGTATGAATATGAGTATGAGTATGAGTATGGGTATGAGTATGAGTATGAGTATGAGTATGAGTATGAGTATGAGTATGAGTATGAGTGTGAGTATGAGTATGAGTATGAGTATGAGTATGAGTATGAGAATGAGTATGAGTATGAGTATGAGAATGAGTATGAGTATGAGTATGAGTATGAGCATGAGCATGAGCATGAGTATGAGTTTAAGTATGAGTATGAGTATGAGTATGTGTATGAGTATAAGTATGAGTATGAGTATGAGTATGAGTATGAGTATGAGTATGACTATGAGTATGAGTATGACTATGACTATGACTATGACTATGAGTATGAGTATGAGTATGAGTATGAGTATGAGTATGAGTGTGAGTATGAGTATGAGTATGAGTATGAGTATGAGTATGAGTATGAGTATGAGTATGAGTATGAGTATGAGAATGAGTATGAGTATGAGTATGAGTATAAGTATGAGCATGAGCATGAGTATGAGTATGAGTATGAGTATGAGTATGAGTATGAGTATGAGTATAAGTATGAGTATGAGTATGAGTATGAGTATGAGTATGAGTATGAGTATGAGTGTGAGTGTGAGTGCGAATGTGAGTATGAGTATGAGTATGAGTATGAGTATGAGTATGAGTATGAGTATGAGTATGTGTATGAGTATGAGTATGAGTATGACTATGAGTATGAGTATGAGTATGAGTATGAGTATGAGTATGAGTATGAGTATGAGTATGAGTATGAGTATGAGTATGAGTATGAGTATGACTATGAGAATGAGTATGACTATGACTATGACTATGAGAATGAGTATGAGTATGAGTATGAGTATGAGTGTGAGTATGAGTATGAGTATGAGTATGAGTATGAGTATGAGTATGAGTATGAGTATGAGTATGAGTATGAGTATGGGTATGAGTATGAGAATGAGTATGAGTATGAGTATGAGTATGAGTATGAGTATGAGCATGAGCATGAACATGAGTATGAGTATGAGTGTGAGTATGAGTATGAGTATGAGTATGACTATGAGTATGAGTATGAGTATGAGTATGAGTATGAGTATGAGTATGAGTATGAGTATGAGTATGAGTATGAGTATGAGTATGACTATGAGAATGAGTATGACTATGACTATGACTATGAGAATGAGTATGAGTATGAGTATGAGTATGAGTGTGAGTATGAGTATGAGTATGAGTATGAGTATGAGTATGAGTATGAGTATGAGTATGAGTATGAGTATGAGTATGGGTATGAGTATGAGAATGAGTATGAGTATGAGTATGAGTATGAGTATGAGTATGAGCATGAGCATGAACATGAGTATGAGTATGAGTGTGAGTATGAGTATGAGTATGAGTATGAATATGAGTATGAGTATGATTATAAGTATTAGTATGAGTATGAGTACGAGTATTAGTATGAGTATGAGTATGAGTATGAGTTTAAGAATGAGTACGAGTACGAGTATGTGCATGAGTATGAGTATGTGTATGAGTATGAGTATGAGTATGAGTATGAGTATGAGTATGAGTATGAGTATGAGTATGAGTATGAGTATGAGTATGACTATGAGAATGAGTATGACTATGACTATGACTATGAGAATGAGAATGATTATGAGTATGAGTATGAGTGTGAGTATGAGTATGAGTATGAGTATGAGTATGAGTATGAGTATGAGTATGAGTATGAGTATGAGAATGAGTATGAGTATGAGTATGAGTATGAGTATGAGTATGAGTATGAGTATGAGTATGAGTATGAGTATGAGTATGAGTATGAGTATGAGTATGAGTATGAGGATAAGTATTAGTATGAGTATGAGTACGAGTATTAGTATGAGTATGAGTATGAGTTTAAGTATGAGTATGAGTACGAGTATGCGTATGAATATGAGTATGAGTATGAGTATGAGTATGAGTATGAGTATGAGTATGAGTATGAGTATGAGTATGAGTATGAGTATGAGTATGAGTATGAGTATGAGTACGAGTACGAGTACGAGTATGCGTATGAGTTTGAGTATGTGTATGAGTATGAGTATGAGTATGAGTATGAGTATGAGTATGAGTATGAGTTTAAGTATGAGTATGAGTTTAAGTATGAGCATGAGTATGAGTATGCGTATGAGTATGAGTATGAGTATGAGCATGAGCATCAGCATGAGCGTGAGCGTGAGAATAAGCATGAGTATGAGTTTAAGTATGAGTATGAGTACGAGTATGCGTATGAATATGAGTATGAGTATGAGTATGAGTATGGGTATGAGTATGAGTATGAGTATGAGTATAAGTATGAGCTTGAGCATGAGTATGAGTATGAGTATGAGTATGAGTATGAGTATGAGTATGAGTATGAGTATGAGTATGGGTATGAGTATAAGTATGAGTATGAGTATGAGTATGAGTATGAGTATGAGTATAAGTATTAGTATGAGTATGAGTACGAGTATTAGTATGAGTATGAGTATGAGTATGAGTTTAAGTATGAGTATGAGTATGAGTATGTGCATGTGTATGAGTATGTGTATGAGTATGAGTATGAGTATGAGTATGAGTATGAGTATGAGTATGAGTATAAGTATGAGAATGAGTATGAGTGTGAGTATGAGAATGAGTATGAGTATGTGTATGAGTATGAGTCTGAGTATGAGTATGAGTATGAGCTTGAGCATGAGTATGAGTATGAGTATGAGTATGAGTATGAGTATGAGTATGAGTATGAGTATGAGCATGAGTATGAGTATGAGTATAAGTATGAGTATGAGTATGAGTATGAGTATGAGTATGAGTATAAGTATTAGTATGAGTATGACTACGAGTATTAGTATGACTATGACTATGAGAATGAGTATGAGTATGAGTATTAGTATGAATATGAGTATGAGTATGAGTGTGAGTATGAGTATGAGTATGAGTATGAGTATGAGTATGTGTATGAGTATGAGTATGAGTATGAGTATGAGTTAGAGTATGAGTATGTGTATGAGTATGAGTATGAGTATGAGTATGAGTATGAGTATGAGTATGAGTATGAGTATGAGTATGAGTATGAGTATGAGCATGAGCATGAGCATGAGAATGAGTATGAGTGTGAGTATGAGTATGAGTATGAGTATGAGTATAAGTATGAGAATGAGTATGAGTGTGAGTATGAGAATGAGTATGAGTATGTGTATGAGTATGAGTTTGAGTATGAGTATGAGTATGAGTATGAGTATGAGTATGAGTATGAGTATGAGTATGAGTATGAGTATGAGTATGAGTATGAGTATGAGTATGAGTATAAGTATGAGAATGAGTATGAGTGTGAGTATGAGAATGAGTATGAGTATGTGTATGAGTATGAGTATGAGTATGAGTGTGAGTATGAGTATGAGTATGAGTATGAGTATGAATATGAGTATGAGTATGAGTATAAGTATTAGTATGAGTATGAGTACGAGTATTAGTATGAGTATGAGTATGAGTATGAGTTTAAGTATGAGTATGAGTATGAGTATGTGCATGAGTATGAGTATGTGTATGAGTATGAGTATGAGTATTAGTATGAGTATAAGTATGAGAATGAGTATGAGTGTGAGTATGAGAATGAGTATGAGTATGAGTATGAGTATGAGTATGAGTATGAGTATGAGTATGAGTATGAGTATGAGTATGAGTATGAGTATGAGTATGAGTATGAGTATGAGTATGAGTATGAGTATGAGTATAAGTATGAGTATGAGTATGAGTATAAGTATTAGTATGAGTATGAGTACGAGTATTAGTATGAGTATGAGTATGAGTATGAGTATGAGTATGAGTATGAGCATGAGCATGAGCATGAGTATGAGTATGAGTGTGAGTATGAGTATGAGTATGAGTATGAGTATAAGTATGAGAATGAGTATGAGTGTGAGTATGAGAATGAGTATGAGTATGTGTATGAGTATGAGTTTGAGTATGAGTATGAGTATGAGTATGAGTATGAGTATGAGTATGAGTATGAGTATGTGTATGAGTATGAGTATGAGTATGAGTATGAGTATGAGTATGAGTATGAGTATGAGTATGAGTATGAGTATGAGTATGAGCATGAGCATGAGCATGAGTATGAGTATGAGTGTGAGTATGAGTATGAGTATGAGTATGAGTATAAGTATGAGAATGAGTATGAGTGTGAGTATGAGAATGAGTATGAGTATGTGTATGAGTATGAGTTTGAGTATGAGTATGAGTATGAGTATGAGTATGAGTATGAGTATGAGTATGAGTATGAGTATGAGTATGAGTATGAGTATGAGTATGAGTATAAGTATGAGAATGAGTATGAGTGTGAGTATGAGAATGAGTATGAGTATGTGTATGAGTATGAGTATGAGTATGAGTGTGAGTATGAGTATGAGTATGAGTATGAGTATGAATATGAGTATGAGTATGAGTATAAGTATTAGTATGAGTATGAGTACGAGTATTAGTATGAGTATGAGTATGAGTATGAGTTTAAGTATGAGTATGAGTATGAGTATGTGCATGAGTATGAGTATGTGTATGAGTATGAGTATGAGTATTAGTATGAGTATAAGTATGAGAATGAGTATGAGTGTGAGTATGAGAATGAGTATGAGTATGAGTATGAGTATGAGTATGAGTATGAGTATGAGTATGAGTATGAGTATGAGTATGAGTATGAGTATGAGTATGAGTATGAGTATGAGTATGAGTATGAGTATGAGTATAAGTATGAGTATGAGTATGAGTATAAGTATTAGTATGAGTATGAGTACGAGTATTAGTATGAGTATGAGTATGAGTATGAGTATGAGTTTAAGTATGAGTATGAGTATGAGTATGAGTATGAGTATGAGTATGAGTATGAGTATGAGGATGAGTATGAGTATAAGTATGAGTATGTGTATGAGTATGAGTATGAGTATGAGTATGAGTATGAGTATGAGTATGAGTATGAGTATGAGTATGAGTATGAGTATGAGTATGAGTATGAGTATGAGTATGAGTATGAGTATAAGTATGAGTATGTGTATGAGTATGAGTATAAGTATTAGTATGAGTATGAGTACGAGTATTAGTATGAGTATGAGTATGAGTACGAGTATTAGTATGAGTATGAGTATGAGTATGAGTATGAGCATGAGCATGAGCATGAGTATGAGTATGAGTGTGAGTATGAGTATGAGTATGAGTATGAATATGAGTATGAGTATGAGTATGAGTGTGAGTATGAGTATGAGTATGAGTATGAGTATGAATATGAGTATGAGTATGATTATAAGTATTAGTATGAGTATGAGTACGAGTATTAGTATGAGTATGTGTATGAGTTTAAGAATGAGTATGAGTACGAGTATGTGCATGAGTATGAGTATGTGTATGAGTATGAGTATGAGTATGAGTATGAGTATGAGTATAAGTATGAGAATGAGTATGAGTGGGAGTATGAGAATGAGTATGAGTATGTGTATGAGTATGAGTATGAGTATGAGTGTGAGTATGAGTATGAGTATGAGTATGAGTATGAGTTAGAGTATGAGTATGTGTATGAGTATGAGTATGAGTATGAGTATGAGTATGATTATGTGTATGAGTATGAGTATGAGTATGAGTATGAGAATGAGTATGAGTATGAGTATGAGTATGAGTATGAGTATGAGCATGAGCATGAGCATGAGTATGAGTATGAGTATGAGTATGAGTATGAGTATGAGTATGAGTATGAGTATGAGTATGAGTATGAGTATAAGTATTAGTATGAGTATGAGTACGAGTATTAGTATGAGTATGAGAATGAGTATGAGTATGAGTTTAAGTATGAGTATGAGTACGAGTATGCGTATGAATATGAGTATGAGTATGAGTATGAGTATGAGTATGAGTATGAGTATGAGTATGAGTATAAGTATGAGAATGAGTATGAGTGTGAGTATGAGAATGAGTATGAGTATGTGTATGAGTATGAGTTTGAGTATGAGTATGAGTATGAGTATGAGTATGAGTATGAGTATGTGTATGAGTATGAGTATGAGTATGAGTATGAGTATGAGTATGAGTATGAGTATGAGTATGAGTTTAAGTATGAGTCTGAGTACGAGTATGCGTATGAATATGAGTATGAGTATGAGTATGGGTATGAGTATGAGTATGAGTATGAGTATGAGTATGAGTATGAGTATGAGTATGAGTATGAGTGTGAGTATGAGTATGAGTATGAGTATGAGTATGAGTATGAGAATGAGTATGAGTATGAGTATGAGAATGAGTATGAGTATGAGTATGAGTATGAGTATGAGTTAGAGTATGAGTATGTGTATGAGTATGAGTATGAGTATGAGTATGAGTATGAGTATGAGTATGAGTATGAGTATGAGTATGAGTATGAGTATGAGCATGAGCATGAGCATGAGTATGAGTATGAGTGTGAGTATGAGTATGAGTATGAGTATGAGTATAAGTATGAGAATGAGTATGAGTGTGAGTATGAGAATGAGTATGAGTATGTGTATGAGTATGAGTTTGAGTATGAGTATGAGTATGAGTATGAGTATGAGTATGAGTATGAGTATGAGTATGAGTATGAGTATGAGTATAAGTATGAGAATGAGTATGAGTGTGAGTATGAGAATGAGTATGAGTATGTGTATGAGTATGAGTATGAGTATGAGTGTGAGTATGAGTATGAGTATGAATATGAGTAGGAGTATGAGTATAAGTATTAGTATGAGTATGAGTACGAGTATTAGTATGAGTATGAGTATGAGTATGAGTTTAAGTATGAGTATGAGTATGAGTATGTGCATGAGTATGAGTATGTGTATGAGTATGAGTATGAGTATTAGTATGAGTATAAGTATGAGAATGAGTATGAGTGTGAGTATGAGAATGAGTATGAGTATGTGTATGAGTATGAGTTTGAGTATGAGTATGAGTATGAGTATGAGTATGAGTATGAGTATGAGTATGAGTATGAGTATGAGTATGAGTATGAGTATGAGTATGAGTATGAGTATGAGTATAAGTATGAGAATGAGTATGAGTGTGAGTATGAGAATGAGTATGAGTATGTGTATGAGTATGAGTATGAGTATGAGTGTGAGTATGAGTATGAGTATGAGTATGAGTATGAATATGAGTATGAGTATGAGTATAAGTATTAGTATGAGTATGAGTACGAGTATTAGTATGAGTATGAGTATGAGTATGAGTTTAAGTATGAGTATGAGTATGAGTATGTGCATGAGTATGAGTATGTGTATGAGTATGAGTATGAGTATTAGTATGAGTATAAGTATGAGAATGAGTATGAGTGTGAGTATGAGAATGAGTATGAGTATGTGTATGAGTATGAGTATGAGTATGAGTATGAGTATGAGTATGAGTATGAGTATGAGTATGAGTATGAGTATGAGTATGAGTATGAGTATGAGTATGAGTATGAGTATGAGTATGAGTATGAGTATGAGTATGAGTATGAGTATAAGTATTAGTATGAGTATGAGTACGAGTATTAGTATGAGTATGAGTATGAGTATGAGTTTAAGTATGAGTATGTGTATGAGTATGAGTATGAGTATGAGTATGAGTATGAGTATGAGTATGAGGATGAGTATGAGTATAAGTATGAGTATGTGTATGAGTATGAGTATGAGTATGAGTATGAGTATGAGTTAGAGTATGAGTATGTGTATGAGTATGAGTATGAGTATGAGTATGAGTATGAGTATGAGTGTGAGTGCGAATGTGAGTATGAGTATGAGTATGAGTATGAGTATGTGTATGAGTATGAGTATGAGTATGAGTATGACTATGAGTGTGAGTGCGAATGTGAGTATGAGTATGAGAATGAGTATGAGTATGTGTATGAGTATGAGTATGAGTATGAGTATGACTATGAGTATGAGGATGAGTATGAGTATGAGTATGAGTATGAGTATGAGTATGAGTATGACTATGAGTATGAGTATGACTATGACTATGACTATGACTATGAGAATGAGTATGAGTATGAGTATTAGTATGAATATGAGTATGAGTATGAGTGTGAGTATGAGTATGAGTATGAGTATGAGTATGAGTATGATTATGTGTATGAGTATGAGTATGAGTATGAGTATGAGTATGAGTATGAGAATGAGTATGAGTATGAGTATGAGTATGAGTATGAGTATGAGCATGAGCATGAGCATGAGTATGAGTATGAGTATGAGTATGAGTATGAGTATGAGTATGAGTATGAGTATGAGTATGTGTATGAGTATGAGTATGAGTATAAGTATTAGTATGAGTATGAGTACGAGTATTAGTATGAGTATGAGTATGAATATGAGTATGAGTTTAAGTATGAGTATGAGTACGAGTATGCGTATGAATATGAGTATGAGTATGAGTATGAGTATGGGTATGAGTATGAGTATGAGTATGAGTATGAGTATAAGTATGAGCATGAGCATGAGTATGAGTATGAGTATGAGTATGAGTATGAGTAAGAGTATGAGTATGAGTATGAGTATAAGTATGAGTATGAGTATGAGTATGAGTATGAGTATAAGTATTAGTATGAGTATGAGTTAGAGTATGAGTATGTGTATGAGTATGAGTATGAGTATGAGTATGAGTATGACTATGAGTATGAGTATGACTATGACTATGACTATGAGAATGAGTATGAGTATGAGTATTAGTATGAATATGAGTATGAGTATGAGTGTGAGTATGAGTATGAGTATGAGTATGAGTATGAGTATGTGTATGAGTATGAGTATGAGTATGAGTATGAGTTAGAGTATGAGTATGTGTATGAGTATGAGTATGAGTATGAGTATGAGTATGAGTATGAGTATGAGTATGAGTATGAGTGTGAGTATGAGTATGAGTATGAGTATGAGTATGAGTATGAGTATGAGTATGAGTATAAGTATGAGTATGAGTATGAGTATAAGTATTAGTATGAGTATGAGTACGAGTATTAGTATGAGTATGAGTATGAGTATGAGTTTAAGTATGAGTATGAGTATGAGTATGAGTATGAGTATGAGTATGAGTATGAGTATGAGTATGAGGATGAGTATGAGTATAAGTATGAGTATGTGTATGAGTATGAGTATGAGTATGAGTATGAGTATGAGTATGAGTATGAGTATGAGTATGAGTATGTGTATGAGTATGAGTATGAGTATTAGTATGAGTATGAGTATGAGTATGAGTATGAGTATAAGTATGAGTATGAGTATGAGTATAAGTATTAGTATGAGTATGAGTACGAGTATTAGTATGAGTATGAGTATGAGTATGAGTTTAAGTATGAGTATGAGTATGAGTATGAGTATGAGTATGAGTATGAGTATGAGTATGAGTATGAGGATGAGTATGAGTATAAGTATGAGTATGTGTATGAGTATGAGTATGAGTATGAGTATGAGTATGAGTATGAGTATGAGTATGAGTATGAGTATGAGTATGAGTATGAGTATGAGTATGAGTATGAGTATGAGTATAAGTATGAGTATGAGTATGAGTATGAGTATAAGTATTAGTATGATTATGAGTACGAGTATTAGTATGAGTATGAGTATGAGTACGAGTATTAGTATGAGTATGAGTATGAGTATGAGTATGAGTATGAGTATGAGCATGAGCATGAGCATGAGTATGAGTATGAGTGTGAGTATGAGTATGAGTATGAGTATGAATATGAGTATGAGTATGAGTATGAGTATGAGTATGAGTATGAGTATGAGTATGAGTATGAGTATGAGTATGAGTATGAGTATGAGTATGAGTATGAGTATGAGTATGAGTATGAGTATGAGTATGAGTATAAGTATGAGTATGAGTATGAGTATGAGTATAAGTATTAGTATGAGTATGAGTACGAGTATTAGTATGAGTATGAGTATGAGTATGAGTTTAAGTATGAGTATGAGTATGAGTATGAGTATGAGTATGAGTATGAGTATGAGTATGAGTATGAGGATGAGAATGAGTATAAGTATGAGTATGTGTATGAGTATGAGTATGAGTATGAGTATGAGTATGAGTATGAGTTAGAGTATGAGTATGTGTATGAGTATGAGTATGAGTATGAGTATGAGTATGAGTGTGAGTGCGAATGTGAGTATGAGTATGAGTATGAGTATGAGTATGTGTATGAGTATGAGTATGAGTATGAGTATGACTATGAGTGTGAGTGCGAATGTGAGTATGAGTATGAGTATGAGTATGAGTATGTGTATGAGTATGAGTATGAGTATGAGTATGACTATGAGTATGAGGATGAGTATGAGTATGAGTATGAGTATGAGTATGAGTATGAGTATGACTATGAGTATGAGTATGACTATGACTATGACTATGACTATGAGAATGAGTATGAGTATGAGTATTAGTATGAATATGAGTATGAGTATGAGTGTGAGTATGAGTATGAGTAAGAGTATGAGTATGAGTATGAGTATGAGTATGATTATGTGTATGAGTATGAGTATGAGTATGAGTATGAGTATGAGTATGAGAATGAGTATGAGTATGAGTATGAGTATGAGTATGAGTATGAGCATGAGCATGAGCATGAGTATGAGTATGAGTATGAGTATGAGTATGAGTATGAGTATGAGTATGAGTATGAGTATGTGTATGAGTATGAGTATGAGTATAAGTATTAGTATGAGTATGAGTACGAGTATTAGTATGAGTATGAGTATGAGTATGAGTATGAGTTTAAGTATGAGTATGAGTATGAGTATGAGTATGAGTATGAGTATGAGTATGATTATGTGTATGAGTATGAGTATGAGTATGAGTATGAGAATGAGTATGAGTATGAGTATGAGTATGAGTATGAGTATGAGCATGAGAATGAGTATGAGTATGAGTATGAGTATGAGTATGAGTATGAGTATGAGCATGAGCATGAGCATGAGTATGAGTATGAGTATGAGTATGAGTATGAGTATGAGTATGAGTATGAGTATGAGTATGAGTATGAGTATGAGTATAAGTATTAGTATGAGTATGAGTACGAGTATGTGTATGAGTATGAGTATGAGTATGAGTATGAGTATGAGGATGAGTATGAATATGAGTATGAGTATGAGTTTAAGTATGAGTCTGAGTACGAGTATGCGTATGAATATGAGTATGAGTATGAGTATGGGTATGAGTATGAGTATGAGTATGAGTATGAGTATGAGTATGAGTATGAGTATGAGTATGAGTATGAGTATGTGTATGAGTATGAGTATGAGTATGAGTATGAGTATAAGTATGAGAATGAGTATGTGTATGAGTATGAGTATGAGTATGAGTATGAGTGTGAGTGTGAGTGCGAATGTGAGTATGAGTATGAGTATGAGTATGAGTATGAGTATGTGTATGAGTATGAGTATGAGTATGAGTATGAGTATGAATATAAGTATGAGTATGAGTATGAGTATGACTATGAGTATGAGTATGAGTATAAGTATTAGTATTAGTATGAGTACGAGTATTAGTATGAGTATGAGTATGAGTATGAGTATGAGTATGAGTATGAGCATGAGCATGAGCATGAGTATGAGTATGAGTGTGAGTATGAGTATGAGTATGAGTATGAATATGAGTATGAGTATGATTATAAGTATTAGTATGAGTATGAGTACGAGTATTAGTATGAGTATGAGTATGAGTATGAGTTTAAGAATGAGTATGAGTACGAGTATGTGCATGAGTATGAGTATGTGTATGAGTATGAGTATGAGTATGAGTATGAGTATGAGTATAAGTATGAGAATGAGTATGAGTGTGAGTATGAGAATGAGTATGAGTATGTGTATGAGTATGAGTATGAGTATGAGTGTGAGTATGAGTATGAGTATGAGTATGAGTATGAATATGAGTATGAGTATGAGTATAAGTATTAGTATGAGTATGAGTACGAGTATTAGTATGAGTATGAGTATGAGTATGAGTTTAAGTATGAGTATGAGTATGAGTATGTGCATGAGTATGAGTATGTGTATGAGTATGAGTATGAGTATTATTATGAGTATAAGTATGAAAATGAGTATGAGTGTGAGTATGAGAATGAGTATGAGTATGTGTATGAGTATGAGTATAAGTATGAGTATGAGTATGAGTATGAGTATGAGTTTAAGTATGAGTATGAGTATGAGTATGAGTATGAGTATGAGTATGAGTATGAGTATGAGGATGAGTATGAGTATAAGTATGAGTATGTGTATGAGTATGAGTATGAGTGTGAGTGCGAATGTGAGTATGAGTATGAGTATGAGTATGAGTATGTGTATGAGTATGAGTATGAGTATGAGTATGAGTATGAGTATGAGTATGAGAATGAGTATGAGTATGAGTATGAGTATGAGTATGAGTATGAGCATGAGAATGAGTATGAGTATGAGTATGAGTATGAGTATGAGTATGAGCATGAGCATGAGCATGAGTATGAGTATGAGTATGAGTATGAGTATGAGTATGAGTATGAGTATGAGTATGAGTATGAGTATGAGTATGAGTATAAGTATTAGTATGAGTATGAGTACGAGTATGTGTATGAGTATGAGTATGAGTATCAGTATGAGTATGAGGATGAGTATGAATATGAGTATGAGTATGAGTTTAAGTATGAGTCTGAGTACGAGTATGCGTATGAATATGAGTATGAGTATGAGTATGGGTATGAGTATGAGTATGAGTATGAGTATGAGTATGAGTATGAGTATGAGTATGAGTATGTGTATGAGTATGAGTATGAGTATGAGTATGAGTATAAGTATGAGAATGAGTATGTGTATGAGTATGAGTATGAGTATGAGTATGAGTGTGAGTGTGAGTGCGAATGTGAGTATGAGTATGAGTATGAGTATGAGTATGTGTATGAGTATGAGTATGAGTATGAGTATGAGTATGAATATAAGTATGAGTATGAGTATGAGTATGACTATGAGTATGAGTATGAGTATAAGTATTAGTATTAGTATGAGTACGAGTATTAGTATGAGTATGAGTATGAGTATGAGTATGAGTATGAGTATGAGCATGAGCATGAGCATGAGTATGAGTATGAGTGTGAGTATGAGTATGAGTATGAGTATGAATATGAGTATGAGTATGATTATAAGTATTAGTATGAGTATGAGTACGAGTATTAGTATGAGTATGAGTATGAGTATGAGTTTAAGAATGAGTATGAGTACGAGTATGTGCATGAGTATGAGTATGTGTATGAGTATGAGTATGAGTATGAGTATGAGTATGAGTATAAGTATGAGAATGAGTATGAGTGTGAGTATGAGAATGAGTATGAGTATGTGTATGAGTATGAGTATGAGTATGAGTGTGAGTATGAGTATGAGTATGAGTATGAGTATGAATATGAGTATGAGTATGAGTATAAGTATTAGTATGAGTATGAGTACGAGTATTAGTATGAGTATGAGTATGAGTATGAGTTTAAGTATGAGTATGAGTATGAGTATGTGCATGAGTATGAGTATGTGTATGAGTATGAGTATGAGTATTATTATGAGTATAAGTATGAGAATGAGTATGAGTGTGAGTATGAGAATGAGTATGAGTATGTGTATGAGTATGAGTATAAGTATGAGTATGAGTATGAGTATGAGTATGAGTTTAAGTATGAGTATGAGTATGAGTATGAGTATGAGTATGAGTATGAGTATGAGTATGAGGATGAGTATGAGTATAAGTATGAGTATGTGTATGAGTATGAGTATGAGTGTGAGTGCGAATGTGAGTATGAGTATGAGTATGAGTATGAGTATGTGTATGAGTATGAGTATGAGTATGAGTATGACTATGAGTATGAGGATGAGTATGAGTATGAGTATGAGTATGAGTATGAGTATGAGTATGACTATGAGTATGAGTATGACTATGACTATGACTATGACTATGAAAATGAGTATGAGTATGAGTATTAGTATGAATATGAGTATGAGTATGAGTGTGAGTATGAGTATGAGTATGAGTATGAGTATGAGTATGAGTATGAGTATGATTATGTGTATGAGTATGAGTATGAGTATGAGTATGAGAATGAGTATGAGTATGAGTATGAGTATGAGTATGAGTATGAGTATGAGCATGAGAATGAGTATGAGTATGAGTATGAGTATGAGTATGAGCATGAGCATGAGCATGAGTATGAGTATGAGTATGAGTATGAGTATGAGTATGAGTATGAGTATGAGTATGAGTATGAGTATGAGTATGAGTATGAGTATAAGTATTAGTATGAGTATGAGTACGAGTATTAGTATGAGTATGAGTATGAGTATGAGTATGAGTATGAGTTTAAGTATGAGTATGAGTACGAGTATGCGTATGAATATGAGTATGAGTATGAGTATGAGTATGGGTATGAGTATGAGTATGAGTATGAGTATGAGTATAAGTATGAGCATGAGCATGAGTATGAGTATGAGTATGAGTATGAGTAAGAGTATGAGTATGAGTATGAGTATAAGTATGAGTATGAGTATGAGTATGAGTATGAGTATGAGTATGAGTATGAGTATAAGTATTAGTATGAGTATGAGTTAGAGTATGAGTATGTGTATGAGTATGAGTATGAGTATGAGTATGAGTATGAGTATGAGTATGAGTATGACTATGAGTATCAGTATGACTATGACTATGACTATGAGAATGAGTATGAGTATGAGTATTAGTATGAATATGAGTATGAGTATGAGTATGAGTGTGAGTATGAGTATGAGTATGAGTATGAGTATGTGTATGAGTATGAGTATGAGTATGAGTATGAGTTAGAGTATGAGTATGTGTATGAGTATGAGTATGAGTATGAGTATGAGTATGAGTATGAGTATGAGTATGAGTATGAGTATGAGTATGAGTATGAGTATGAGTATGAGCATGAGCATGAGCATGAGTATGAGTATGAGTGTGAATATGAGTATGAGTATGAGTATGAGTATAAGTATGAGAATGAGTATGAGTGTGAGTATGAGAATGAGTATGAGTATGTGTATGAGTATGAGTTTGAGTATGAGTATGAGTATGAGTATGAGTATGAGTATGAGTATGAGTATGAGTATGAGTATGAGTATAAGTATGAGAATGAGTATGAGTGTGAGTATGAGAATGAGTATGAGTATGTGTATGAGTATGAGTATGAGTATGAGTGTGAGTATGAGTATGAGTATGAGTATGAGTATGAATATGAGTATGAGTATGAGTATAAGTATTAGTATGAGTATGAGTACGAGTATTAGTATGAGTATGAGTATGAGTATGAGTTTAAGTATGAGTATGAGTATGAGTATGTGCATGAGTATGAGTATGTTTATGAGTATGAGTATGAGTATTAGTATGAGTATAAGTATGAGAATGAGTATGAGTGTGAGTATGAGAATGAGTATGAGTATGTGTATGAGTATGAGTATGAGTATGAGTATGAGTATGAGTATGAGTATGAGTATGAGTATGAGTATGAGTATGAGTATGAGTATGAGTATGAGTATGAGTATGAGTATGAGTATGAGTATGAGTATGAGTATGAGTATGAGTATGAGTATGAGTATGAGTATGAGTATGAGTATGAGTATGAGTATGAGTATGAGTATAAGTATGAGTATGAGTATGAGTATGAGTATAAGTATTAGTATGAGTATGAGTACGAGTATTAGTATGAGTATGAGTATGAGTATGAGTTTAAGTATGAGTATGAGTATGAGTATGAGTATGAGTATGAGTATGAGTATGAGTATGAGTATGAGGATGAGTATGAGTATAAGTATGAGTATGTGTATGAGTATGAGTATGAGTATGAGTATGAGTATGAGTATGAGTATGAGTATGAGTATGAGTATGAGTATGAGTATGAGTATGAGTATGAGTATAAGTATGAGTATGAGTATGAGTATGAGTATAAGTATTAGTATGAGTATGAGTACGAGTATTAGTATGAGTATGAGTATGAGTACGAGTATTAGTATGAGTATGAGTATGAGTATGAGTATGAGTATGAGCATGAGCATGAGCATGAGTATGAGTATGAGTGTGAGTATGAGTATGAGTATGAGTATGAATATGAGTATGAGTATGATTATAAGTATTAGTATGAGTATGAGTACGAGTATTAGTATGAGTATGAGTATGAGTATGAGTTTAAGAATGAGTATGAGTACGAGTATGTGCATGAGTATGAGTATGTGTATGAGTATGAGTATGAGTATGAGTATGAGTATGAGTATAAGTATGAGAATGAGTATGAGTGTGAGTATGAGAATGAGTATGAGTATGTGTATGAGTATGAGTATGAGTATGAGTGTGAGTATGAGTATGAGTATGAGTATGAGTATGAATATGAGTATGAGTATGAGTATAAGTATTAGTATGAGTATGAGTACGAGTATTAGTATGAGTATGAGTATGAGTATGATTTTAAGTATGAGTATGAGTATGAGTATGTGCATGAGTATGAGTATGTGTATGAGTATGAGTATGAGTATTAGTATGAGTATAAGTATGAGAATGAGTATGAGTGTGAGTATGAGAATGAGTATGAGTATGAGTATGAGTATGAGTATGAGTATGAGTATGAGTATGAGTATGAGTATGAGTATGAGTATGAGTATAAGTATTAGTATGAGTATGAGTACGAGTATTAGTATGAGTATGAGTATGAGTATGAGTATGAGTTTAAGTATGAGTATGAGTACGAGTATGCGTATGAATATGAGTATGAGTATGAGTATGAGTATGAGTATGAGTATGAGTATGAGTATAAGTATGAGAATGAGTATGAGTGTGAGTATGAGAATGAGTATGAGTATGTGTATGAGTATGAGTTTGAGTATGAGTATGAGTATGAGTATGAGTATGAGTATGAGTATGAGTATGAGTATGTGTATGAGTATGAGTATGAGTATGAGTATGAGTATGAGTATGAGTATGAGTATGAGTATGAGTATGAGTATGAGTTTAAGTATGAGTCTGAGTACGAGTATGCGTATGAATATGAGTATGAGTACGAGTATGGGTATGAGTATGAGTATGAGAATGAGTATGAGTATGAGTATGAGTATGAGTATGAGTGTGAGTATGAGTATGAGTATGAGTATGAGTATGAGTATGAGAATGAGTATGAGTATGAGTATGAGAATGAGTATGAGTATGAGTATGAGTATGAGCATGAGCATGAGCATGAGTATGAGTTTAAGTATGAGTATGAGTATGAGTATGTGTATGAGTATAAGTATGAGTATGAGTATGAGTATGAGTATGAGTATGAGTATGACTATGAGTATGAGTATGACTATGACTATGACTATGACTATGAGTATGAGTATGAGTATGAGTATGAGTATGAGTATGAGTGTGAGTATGAGTATGAGTATGAGTATGAGTATGAGTATGAGTATGAGTATGAGTATGAGTATGAGTATGAGAATGAGTATGAGTATGAGTATGAGTATAAGTATGAGCATGAGCATGAGTATGAGTATGAGTATGAGTATGAGTATGAGTATGAGTATGAGTATAAGTATGAGTATGAGTATGAGTATGAGTATGAGTATGAGTATGAGTATGAGTGTGAGTGTGAGTGCGAATGTGAGTATGAGTATGAGTATGAGTATGAGTATGAGTATGAGTATGAGTATGTGTATGAGTATGAGTATGAGTATGACTATGAGTATGAGTATGAGTATGAGTATGAGTATGAGTATGAGTATGAGTATGAGTATGAGTATGAGTATGAGTATGAGTATGAGTATGAGTATGAGTATGAGTATGACTATGAGAATGAGTATGACTATGACTATGACTATGAGAATGAGTATGAGTATGAGTATGAGTATGAGTGTGAGTATGAGTATGAGTATGAGTATGAGTATGAGTATGAGTATGAGTATGAGTATGAGTATGAGTATGAGAATGAGTATGAGTATGAGTATGAGTATGAGTATGAGTATGAGCATGAGCATGAACATGAGTATGAGTATGAGTGCGAGTATGAGTATGAGTATGAGTATGAATATGAGTATGAGTATGATTATAAGTATTAGTATGAGTATGAGTACGAGTATTAGTATGAGTATGAGTATGAGTATGAGTTTAAGAATGAGTACGAGTACGAGTATGTGCATGAGTATGAGTATGTGTATGAGTATGAGTATGAGTATGAGTATGAGTATGAGTATGAGTATGAGTATGAGTATGAGTATGAGTATGAGTATGACTATGAGAATGAGTATGACTATGACTATGACTATGAGAATGAGAATGATTATGAGTATGAGTATGAGTGTGAGTATGAGTATGAGTATGAGTATGAGTATGAGTATGAGTATGAGTATGAGTATGAGAATGAGTATGAGTATGAGTATGAGTATGAGTATGAGTATGAGTATGAGTATGAGTATGAGTATGAGTATGAGTATGAGTATGAGTATGAGGATAAGTATTAGTATGAGTATGAGTACGAGTATTAGTATGAGTATGAGTATGAGTTTAAGTATGAGTATGAGTACGAGTATGCGTATGAATATGAGTATGAGTATGAGTATGAGTATGAGTATGAGTATGAGTATGAGTATGAGTATGAGTATGAGTATGAGTATGAGTATGAGTACGAGTACGAGTACGAGTATGCGTATGAGATTGAGTATGTGTATGAGTATGAGTATGAGTATGAGTATGAGTATGAGTATGAGTATGAGTTTAAGTATGAGTATGAGTTTAAGTATGAGTATGAGTATGAGTATGCGTATGAGTATGAGTATGAGTATGAGCATGAGCATGAGCATGAGCGTGAGCGTGAGAATAAGCATGAGTATGAGTTTAAGTATGAGTATGAGTACGAGTATGCGTATGAATATGAGTATGAGTATGAGTATGAGTATGGGTATGAGTATGAGTATGAGTATGAGTATAAGTATGAGCTTGAGCATGAGTATGAGTATGAGTATGAGTATGAGTATGAGTATGAGTATGAGTATGAGTATGAGTATGAGTATGAGTATGGGTATGAGTATAAGTATGAGTATGAGTATGAGTATGAGTATGAGTATGAGTATAAGTATTAGTATGAGTATGAGTACGAGTATTAGTATGAGTATGAGTATGAGTATGAGTTTAAGTATGAGTATGAGTATGAGTATGTGCATGTGTATGAGTATGTGTATGAGTATGAGTATGAGTATGAGTATGAGTATGAGTATGAGTATGAGTATAAGTATGAGAATGAGTATGAGTGTGAGTATGAGAATGAGTATGAGTATGTGTATGAGTATGAGTCTGAGTATGAGTATGAGTATGAGCTTGAGCATGAGTATGAGTATGAGTATGAGTATGAGTATGAGTATGAGTATGAGTATGAGTATGAGTATGAGCATGAGTATGAGTATGAGTATAAGTATGAGTATGAGTATGAGTATGAGTATGAGTATGAGTATAAGTATTAGTATGAGTATGAGTACGAGTATTAGTATGACTATGACTATGAGAATGAGTATGAGTATGAGTATTAGTATGAATATGAGTATGAGTATGAGTGTGAGTATGAGTATGAGTATGAGTATGAGTATGAGTATGTGTATGAGTATGAGTATGAGTATGAGTATGAGTTAGAGTATGAGTATGTGTATGAGTATGAGTATGAGTATGAGTATGAGTATGAGTATGAGTATGAGTATGAGTATGAGTATGAGTATGAGTATGAGTATGAGCATGAGCATGAGCATGAGTATGAGTATGAGTGTGAGTATGAGTATGAGTATGAGTATGAGTATAAGTATGAGAATGAGTATGAGTATGAGTATGTGTATGAGTATGAGTATGAGTATGAGTGTGAGTATGAGTATGAGTATGAGTATGAGTATGAATATGAGTATGAGTATGAGTATAAGTATTAGTATGAGTATGAGTACGAGTATTAGTATGAGTATGAGTATGAGTATGAGTTTAAGTATGAGTATGAGTATGAGTATGTGCATGAGTATGAGTATGTGTATGAGTATGAGTATGAGTATTAGTATGAGTATAAGTATGAGAATGAGTATGAGTGTGAGTATGAGAATGAGTATGAGTATGAGTATGAGTATGAGTATGAGTATGAGTATGAGTATGAGTATGAGTATGAGTATGAGTATGAGTATGAGTATGAGTATGAGTATGAGTATGAGTATGAGTATGAGTATGAGTATGAGTATAAGTATGAGTATGAGTATGAGTATAAGTATTAGTATGAGTATGAGTACGAGTATTAGTATGAGTATGAGTATGAGTATGAGTTTAAGTATGAGTATGAGTATGAGTATGAGTATGAGTATGAGTATGAGTATGAGTATGAGGATGAGTATGAGAATAAGTATGAGTATGTGTATGAGTATGAGTATGAGTATGAGTATGAGTATGAGTATGAGTATGAGAATGAGTATGAGTATGAGTATGAGTATGAGTATGAGTATGAGTATGAGTATGAGTATGAGTATAAGTATGAGTATGAGTATGAGTATAAGTATTAGTATGAGTATGAGTACGAGTATTAGTATGAGTATGAGTATGAGTACGAGTATTAGTATGAGTATGAGTATGAGTATGAGTAGGAGTATGAGTATGAGCATGAGCATGAGCATGAGTATGAGTATGAGTGTGAGTATGAGTATGAGTATGAGTATGAGTATGTGTATGAGTATGAGTATGAGTATGAGTATGAGTTAGAGTATGAGTATGTGTATGAGTATGAGTATGAGTATGAGTATGAGTATGAGTATGAGTATGAGTATGAGTATGAGTATGAGTATGAGTATGAGTATGAGTATGAGCATGAGCATGAGCATGAGTATGAGTATGAGTGTGAGTATGAGTATGAGTATGAGTATGAGTATAAGTATGAGAATGAGTATGAGTGTGAGTATGAGAATGAGTATGAGTATGTGTATGAGTATGAGTTTGAGTATGAGTATGAGTATGAGTATGAGTATGAGTATGAGTATGAGTATGAGTATGAGTATGAGTATAAGTATGAGAATGAGTATGAGTGTGAGTATGAGAATGAGTATGAGTATGTGTATGAGTATGAGTATGAGTATGAGTGTGAGTATGAGTATGAGTATGAGTATGAGTATGAATATGAGTATGAGTATGAGTATAAGTATTAGTATGAGTATGAGTACGAGTATTAGTATGAGTATGAGTATGAGTATGAGTTTAAGTATGAGTATGAGTATGAGTATGTGCATGAGTATGAGTATGTTTATGAGTATGAGTATGAGTATTAGTATGAGTATGAGTATGAGTATAAGTATTAGTATGAGTATGAGTACGAGTATTAGTATGAGTATGAGTATGAGTATGAGTTTAAGTATGAGTATGAGTATGAGTATGTGCATGAGTATGAGTATGTGTATGAGTATGAGTATGAGTATGAGTATGAGTATAAGTATGAGAATGAGTATGAGTATGAGTATGTGTATGAGTATGAGTATGAGTATGAGTGTGAGTATGAGTATGAGTATGAGTATGAGTATGAGTATGAGTATGAGTATAAGTATGAGTATGAGTATGAGTATGAGTATAAGTATTAGTATGAGTATGAGTACGAGTATTAGTATGAGTATGAGTATGAGTACGAGTATTAGTATGAGTATGAGTATGAGTATGAGTATGAGTATGAGCATGAGCATGAGCATGAGTATGAGTATGAGTGTGAGTATGAGTATGAGTATGAGTATGAATATGAGTATGAGTATGATTATAAGTATTAGTATGAGTATGAGTACGAGTATTAGTATGAGTATGAGTATGAGTATGAGTTTAAGAATGAGTATGAGTACGAGTATGTGCATGAGTATGAGTATGTGTATGAGTATGAGTATGAGTATGAGTATGAGTATGAGTATAAGTATGAGAATGAGTATGAGTGTGAGTATGAGAATGAGTATGAGTATGTGTATGAGTATGAGTATGAGTATGAGTGTGAGTATGAGTATGAGTATGAGTATGAGTATGAATATGAGTATGAGTATGAGTATAAGTATTAGTATGAGTATGAGTACGAGTATTAGTATGAGTATGAGTATGAGTATGATTTTAAGTATGAGTATGAGTATGAGTATGTGCATGAGTATGAGTATGTGTATGAGTATGAGTATGAGTATTAGTATGAGTATAAGTATGAGAATGAGTATGAGTGTGAGTATGAGAATGAGTATGAGTATGAGTATGAGTATGAGTATGAGTATGAGTATGAGTATGAGTATAAGTATTAGTATGAGTATGAGTACGAGTATTAGTATGAGTATGAGTATGAGTATGAGTATGAGTTTAAGTATGAGTATGAGTACGAGTATGCGTATGAATATGAGTATGAGTATGAGTATGAGTATGAGTATGGGTATGAGTATGAGTATGAGTATGAGTATAAGTATAAGTATGAGCATGAGCATGAGTATGAGTATGAGTATGAGTATGAGTAAGAGTATGAGTATGAGTATGAGTATAAGTATGAGTATGAGTATGAGTATGAGTATGAGTATGAGTATAAGTATTAGTATGAGTATGAGTTAGAGTATGAGTATGTGTATGAGTATGAGTATGAGTATGAGTATGAGTATGAGTATGAGTATGACTATGAGTATGAGTATGACTATGACTATGACTATGAGAATGAGTATGAGTATGAGTATTAGTATGAATATGAGTATGAGTATGAGTGTGAGTATGAGTATGAGTATGAGTATGAGTATGAGTATGTGTATGAGTATGAGTATGAGTATGAGTATGAGTTAGAGTATGAGTATGTGTATGAGTATGAGTATGAGTATGAGTATGAGTATGAGTATGAGTATGAGTATGAGTATGAGTATGAGTATGAGTATGAGCATGAGCATGAGCATGAGTATGAGTATGAGTGTGAGTATGAGTATGAGTATGAGTATGAGTATAAGTATGAGAATGAGTATGAGTGTGAGTATGAGAATGAGTATGAGTATGTGTATGAGTATGAGTTTGAGTATGAGTATGAGTATGAGTATGAGTATGAGTATGAGTATGAGTATGAGTATGAGTATGAGTATAAGTATGAGAATGAGTATGAGTGTGAGTATGAGAATGAGTATGAGTATGTGTATGAGTATGAGTATGAGTATGAGTGTGAGTATGAGTATGAGTATGAGTATGAGTATGAATATGAGTATGAGTATGAGTATAAGTATTAGTATGAGTATGAGTACGAGTATTAGTATGAGTATGAGTATGAGTATGAGTTTAAGTATGAGTATGAGTATGAGTATGTGCATGAGTATGAGTATGTGTATGAGTATGAGTATGAGTATTAGTATGAGTATAAGTATGAGAATGAGTATGAGTGTGAGTATGAGAATGAGTATGAGTATGTGTATGAGTATGAGTGTGAGTATGAGAATGAGTATGAGTATGTGTATGAGTATGAGTATGAGTATGAGTATGAGTATGAGTATGAGTATGAGTATGAGTATGAGTATGAGTATGAGTATGAGTATGAGTATGAGTATGAGTATGAGTATGAGTATGAGTATGAGTATGAGTATGAGTATGAGTATGAGTATGAGTATGAGTATGAGTATGAGTATGAGTATAAGTATGAGTATGAGTATGAGTATGAGTATAAGTATTAGTATGAGTATGAGTACGAGTATTAGTATGAGTATGAGTATGAGTTTAAGTATGAGTATGAGTATGAGTATGAGTATGAGTATGAGTATGAGTATGAGTATGAGGATGAGTATGAGTATAAGTATGAGTATGTGTATGAGTATGAGTATGAGTATGAGTATGAGTATGAGTATGAGTTAGAGTATGAGTATGTGTATGAGTATGAGTATGAGTATGAGTATGAGTGTGAGTGCGAATGTGAGTATGAGTATGAGTATGAGTATGAGTATGTGTATGAGTATGAGTATGAGTATGAGTATGACTATGAGTATGAGGATGAGTATGAGTATGAGTATGAGTATGAGTATGAGTATGAGTATGAGTATGAGTATGAGTATGAGTATAAGTATTAGTATGAGTATGAGTACGAGTATTAGTATGAGTATGAGTATGAGTATGAGTATGAGTTTAAGTATGAGTATGAGTACGAGTATGCGTATGAATATGAGTATGAGTATGAGTATGAGTATGAGTATGAGTATGAGTATGAGTATAAGTATGAGAATGAGTATGAGTGTGAGTATGAGAATGAGTATGAGTATGTGTATGAGTATGAGTTTGAGTATGAGTATGAGTATGAGTATGAGTATGAGTATGAGTATGAGTATGAGTATGTGTATGAGTATGAGTATGAGTATGAGTATGAGTATGAGTATGAGTATGAGTATGAGTATGAGTATGAGTATGAGTTTAAGTATGAGTCTGAGTACGAGTATGCGTATGAATATGAGTATGAGTACGAGTATGGGTATGAGTATGAGTATGAGAATGAGTATGAGTATGAGTATGAGTATGAGTATGAGTGTGAGTATGAGTATGAGTATGAGTATGAGTATGAGTATGAGAATGAGTATGAGTATGAGTATGAGAATGAGTATGAGTATGAGTATGAGTATGAGCATGAGCATGAGCATGAGTATGAGTTTAAGTATGAGTATGAGTATGAGTATGTGTATGAGTATAAGTATGAGTATGAGTATGAGTATGAGTATGAGTATGAGTATGACTATGAGTATGAGTATGACTATGACTATGACTATGACTATGAGTATGAGTATGAGTATGAGTATGAGTATGAGTATGAGTGTGAGTATGAGTATGAGTATGAGTATGAGTATGAGTATGAGTATGAGTATGAGTATGAGTATGAGTATGAGAATGAGTATGAGTATGAGTATGAGTATAAGTATGAGCATGAGCATGAGTATGAGTATGAGTATGAGTATGAGTATGAGTATGAGTATGAGTATAAGTATGAGTATGAGTATGAGTATGAGTATGAGTATGAGTATGAGTATGAGTGTGAGTGTGAGTGCGAATGTGAGTATGAGTATGAGTATGAGTATGAGTATGAGTATGAGTATGAGTATGTGTATGAGTATGAGTATGAGTATGACTATGAGTATGAGTATGAGTATGAGTATGAGTATGAGTATGAGTATGAGTATGAGTATGAGTATGAGTATGAGTATGAGTATGAGTATGAGTATGAGTATGAGTATGACTATGAGAATGAGTATGACTATGACTATGACTATGAGAATGAGTATGAGTATGAGTATGAGTGTGAGTATGAGTATGAGTATGAGTATGAGTATGAGTATGAGTATGAGTATGAGTATGAGTATGAGTATGAGAATGAGTATGAGTATGAGTATGAGTATGAGTATGAGTATGAGCATGAGCATGAACATGAGTATGAGTATGAGTGTGAGTATGAGTATGAGTATGAGTATGAATATGAGTATGAGTATGATTATAAGTATTAGTATGAGTATGAGTACGAGTATTAGTATGAGTATGAGTATGAGTATGAGTTTAAGAATGAGTACGAGTACGAGTATGTGCATGAGTATGAGTATGTGTATGAGTATGAGTATGAGTATGAGTATGAGTATGAGTATGAGTATGAGTATGAGTATGAGTATGAGTATGAGTATGACTATGAGAATGAGTATGACTATGACTATGACTATGAGAATGAGAATGATTATGAGTATGAGTATGAGTGTGAGTATGAGTATGAGTATGAGTATGAGTATGAGTATGAGTATGAGTATGAGTATGAGAATGAGTATGAGTATGAGTATGAGTATGAGTATGAGTATGAGTATGAGTATGAGTATGAGTATGAGTATGAGTATGAGTATGAGTATGAGGATAAGTATTAGTATGAGTATGAGTACGAGTATTAGTATGAGTATGAGTATGAGTTTAAGTATGAGTATGAGTACGAGTATGCGTATGAATATGAGTATGAGTATGAGTATGAGTATGAGTATGAGTATGAGTATGAGTATGAGTATGAGTATGAGTATGAGTATGAGTATGAGTACGAGTACGAGTACGAGTATGCGTATGAGTTTGAGTATGTGTATGAGTATGAGTATGAGTATGAGTATGAGTATGAGTATGAGTATGAGTTTAAGTATGAGTATGAGTTTAAGTATGAGTATGAGTATGAGTATGCGTATGAGTATGAGTATGAGTATGAGCATGAGCATGAGCATGAGCGTGAGCGTGAGAATAAGCATGAGTATGAGTTTAAGTATGAGTATGAGTACGAGTATGCGTATGAATATGAGTATGAGTATGAGTATGAGTATGGGTATGAGTATGAGTATGAGTATGAGTATAAGTATGAGCTTGAGCATGAGTATGAGTATGAGTATGAGTATGAGTATGAGTATGAGTATGAGTATGAGTATGAGTATGAGTATGGGTATGAGTATAAGTATGAGTATGAGTATGAGTATGAGTATGAGTATGAGTATAAGTATTAGTATGAGTATGAGTACGAGTATTAGTATGAGTATGAGTATGAGTATGAGTTTAAGTATGAGTATGAGTATGAGTATGTGCATGTGTATGAGTATGTGTATGAGTATGAGTATGAGTATGAGTATGAGTATGAGTATGAGTATGAGTATAAGTATGAGAATGAGTATGAGTGTGAGTATGAGAATGAGTATGAGTATGTGTATGAGTATGAGTCTGAGTATGAGTATGAGTATGAGCTTGAGCATGAGTATGAGTATGAGTATGAGTATGAGTATGAGTATGAGTATGAGTATGAGTATGAGTATGAGCATGAGTATGAGTATGAGTATAAGTATGAGTATGAGTATGAGTATGAGTATGAGTATGAGTATAAGTATTAGTATGAGTATGAGTACGAGTATTAGTATGACTATGACTATGAGAATGAGTATGAGTATGAGTATTAGTATGAATATGAGTATGAGTATGAGTGTGAGTATGAGTATGAGTATGAGTATGAGTATGAGTATGTGTATGAGTATGAGTATGAGTATGAGTATGAGTTAGAGTATGAGTATGTGTATGAGTATGAGTATGAGTATGAGTATGAGTATGAGTATGAGTATGAGTATGAGTATGAGTATGAGTATGAGTATGAGCATGAGCATGAGCATGAGTATGAGTATGAGTGTGAGTATGAGTATGAGTATGAGTATGAGTATAAGTATGAGAATGAGTATGAGTATGAGTATGTGTATGAGTATGAGTATGAGTATGAGTGTGAGTATGAGTATGAGTATGAGTATGAGTATGAATATGAGTATGAGTATGAGTATAAGTATTAGTATGAGTATGAGTACGAGTATTAGTATGAGTATGAGTATGAGTATGAGTTTAAGTATGAGTATGAGTATGAGTATGTGCATGAGTATGAGTATGTGTATGAGTATGAGTATGAGTATTAGTATGAGTATAAGTATGAGAATGAGTATGAGTGTGAGTATGAGAATGAGTATGAGTATGAGTATGAGTATGAGTATGAGTATGAGTATGAGTATGAGTATGAGTATGAGTATGAGTATGAGTATGAGTATGAGTATGAGTATGAGTATGAGTATGAGTATGAGTATGAGTATGAGTATGAGTATAAGTATGAGTATGAGTATGAGTATAAGTATTAGTATGAGTATGAGTACGAGTATTAGTATGAGTATGAGTATGAGTATGAGTTTAAGTATGAGTATGAGTATGAGTATGAGTATGAGTATGAGTATGAGTATGAGTATGAGGATGAGTATGAGAATAAGTATGAGTATGTGTATGAGTATGAGTATGAGTATGAGTATGAGTATGAGTATGAGTATGAGTATGAGTATGAGTATGAGTATGAGTATGAGTATGAGTATGAGTATGAGTATGAGTATGAGTATGAGTATAAGTATGAGTATGAGTATGAGTATAAGTATTAGTATGAGTATGAGTACGAGTATTAGTATGAGTATGAGTATGAGTACGAGTATTAGTATGAGTATGAGTATGAGTATGAGTAGGAGTATGAGTATGAGCATGAGCATGAGCATGAGTATGAGTATGAGTGTGAGTATGAGTATGAGTATGAGTATGAGTATGTGTATGAGTATGAGTATGAGTATGAGTATGAGTTAGAGTATGAGTATGTGTATGAGTATGAGTATGAGTATGAGTATGAGTATGAGTATGAGTATGAGTATGAGTATGAGTATGAGTATGAGTATGAGTATGAGCATGAGCATGAGCATGAGTATGAGTATGAGTGTGAGTATGAGTATGAGTATGAGTATGAGTATAAGTATGAGAATGAGTATGAGTGTGAGTATGAGAATGAGTATGAGTATGTGTATGAGTATGAGTTTGAGTATGAGTATGAGTATGAGTATGAGTATGAGTATGAGTATGAGTATGAGTATGAGTATGAGTATAAGTATGAGAATGAGTATGAGTGTGAGTATGAGAATGAGTATGAGTATGTGTATGAGTATGAGTATGAGTATGAGTGTGAGTATGAGTATGAGTATGAGTATGAGTATGAATATGAGTATGAGTATGAGTATAAGTATTAGTATGAGTATGAGTACGAGTATTAGTATGAGTATGAGTATGAGTATGAGTTTAAGTATGAGTATGAGTATGAGTATGTGCATGAGTATGAGTATGTTTATGAGTATGAGTATGAGTATTAGTATGAGTATGAGTATGAGTATAAGTATTAGTATGAGTATGAGTACGAGTATTAGTATGAGTATGAGTATGAGTACGAGTATTAGTATGAGTATGAGTATGAGTATGAGTATGGGTATGAGCATGAGCATGAGCATGAGTATGAGTATGAGTGTGAGTATGAGTATGAGTATGAGTATGAATATGAGTATGAGTATGATTATAAGTATTAGTATGAGTATGAGTACGAGTATTAGTATGAGTATGAGTATGAGTATGAGTTTAAGAATGAGTATGAGTACGAGTATGTGCATGAGTATGAGTATGTGTATGAGTATGAGTATGAGTATGAGTATGAGTATGAGTATGAGTATAAGTATGAGACTGAGTATGAGTGTGAGTATGAGAATGAGTATGAGTATGTGTATGAGTATGAGTATGAGTATGAGTGTGAGTATGAGTATGAGTATGAGTATGAGTATGAATATGAGTATGAGTATGAGTATAAGTATTAGTATGAGTATGAGTACGAGTATTAGTATGAGTATGAGTATGAGTATGATTTTAAGTATGAGTATGAGTATGAGTATGTGCATGAGTATGAGTATGTGTATGAGTATGAGTATGAGTATGAGTATTAGTATGAGTATAAGTATGAGAATGAGTATGAGTGTGAGTATGAGAATGAGTATGAGTATGAGTATGAGTATGAGTATGAGTATGAGTATGAGTATGAGTATGAGTATGAGTATGAGTATAAGTATTAGTATGAGTATGAGTACGAGTATTAGTATGAGTATGAGTATGAGTATGAGTATGAGTTTAAGTATGAGTATGAGTACGAGTATGCGTATGAATATGAGTATGAGTATGAGTATGAGTATGAGTATGGGTATGAGTATGAGTATGAGTATGAGTATGAGTATAAGTATGAGCATGAGCATGAGTATGAGTATGAGTATGAGTATGAGTAAGAGTATGAGTATGAGTATGAGTATAAGTATGAGTATGAGTATGAGTATGAGTATGAGTATGAGTATGAGTATAAGTATTAGTATGAGTATGAGTTAGAGTATGAGTATGTGTATGAGTATGAGTATGAGTATGAGTATGAGTATGAGTATGAGTATGACTATGAGTATGAGTATGACTATGACTATGACTATGAGAATGAGTATGAGTATGAGTATTAGTATGAATATGAGTATGAGTATGAGTGTGAGTATGAGTATGAGTATGAGTATGAGTATGAGTATGTGTATGAGTATGAGTATGAGTATGAGTATGTGTTAGAGTATGAGTATGTGTATGAGTATGAGTATGAGTATGAGTATGAGTATGAGTATGAGTATGAGTATGAGTATGAGTATGAGTATGAGTATGAGCATGAGCATGAGCATGAGTATGAGTATGAGTGTGAGTATGAGTATGAGTATGAGTATGAGTATGAGTATAAGTATGAGAATGAGTATGAGTGTGAGTATGAGAATGAGTATGAGTATGTGTATGAGTATGAGTTTGAGTATGAGTATGAGTATGAGTATGAGTATGAGTATGAGTATGAGTATGAGTATGAGTATGAGTATGAGTATAAGTATGAGAATGAGTATGAGTGTGAGTATGAGAATGAGTATGAGTATGTGTATGAGTATGAGTATGAGTATGAGTGTGAGTATGAGTATGAGTATGAGTATGAGTATGAATATGAGTATGAGTATGAGTATAAGTATTAGTATGAGTATGAGTACGAGTATTAGTATGAGTATGAGTATGAGTATGAGTTTAAGTATGAGTATGAGTATGAGTATGTGCATGAGTATGAGTATGTGTATGAGTATGAGTATGAGTATTAGTATGAGTATAAGTATGAGAATGAGTATGAGTGTGAGTATGAGAATGAGTATGAGTATGTGTATGAGTATGAGTGTGAGTATGAGAATGAGTATGAGTATGTGTATGAGTATGAGTATGAGTATGAGTATGAGTATGAGTATGAGTATGAGTATGAGTATGAGTATGAGTATGAGTATGAGTATGAGTATGAGTATGAGTATGAGTATGAGTATGAGTATGAGTATGAGTATGAGTATGAGTATGAGTATGGGTATGAGTATGAGTATGAGTATGAGTATGAGTATGAGTATAAGTATGAGTATGAGTATGAGTATGAGTATAAGTATTAGTATGAGTATGAGTACGAGTATTAGTATGAGTATGAGTATGAGATTAAGTATGAGTATGAGTATGAGTATGAGTATGAGTATGAGTATGAGTATGAGTATAAGTATGAGTATGAGTATGAGTATAAGTATTAGTATGAGTATGAGTACGAGTATTAGTATGAGTATGAGTATGAGTACGAGTATTAGTATGAGTATGAGTATGAGTATGAGTATGAGTATGAGTATGAGCATGAGCATGAGCATGAGTATGAGTATGAGTGTGAGTATGAGTATGAGTATGAGTATGAGTATGTGTATGAGTATGAGTATGAGTATGAGTATGAGTTAGAGTATGAGTATGTGTATGAGTATGAGTATGAGTATGAGTATGAGTATGAGTATGAGTATGAGTATGAGTATGAGTATGAGTATGAGTATGAGTATGAGTATGAGCATGAGCATGAGCATGAGTATGAGTATGAGTGTGAGTATGAGTATGAGTATGAGTATGAGTATAAGTATGAGAATGAGTATGAGTGTGAGTATGAGAATGAGTATGAGTATGTGTATGAGTATGAGTTTGAGTATGAGTATGAGTATGAGTATGAGTATGAGTATGAGTATGAGTATGAGTATGAGTATGAGTATAAGTATGAGAATGAGTATGAGTGTGAGTATGAGAATGAGTATGAGTATGTGTATGAGTATGAGTATGAGTATGAGTGTGAGTATGAGTATGAGTATGAGTATGAGTATGAATATGAGTATGAGTATGAGAATAAGTATTAGTATGAGTATGAGTACGAGTATTAGTATGAGTATGAGTATGAGTATGAGTTTAAGTATGAGTATGAGTATGAGTATGTGCATGAGTATGAGTATGTTTATGAGTATGAGTATGAGTATTAGTATGAGTATGAGTATGAGTATAAGTATTAGTATGAGTATGAGTACGAGTATTAGTATGAGTATGAGTATGAGTACGAGTATTAGTATGAGTATGAGTATGAGTATGAGTATGGGTATGAGCATGAGCATGAGCATGAGTATGAGTATGAGTGTGAGTATGAGTATGAGTATGAGTATGAATATGAGTATGAGTATGATTATAAGTATTAGTATGAGTATGAGTACGAGTATTAGTATGAGTATGAGTATGAGTATGAGTTTAAGAATGAGTATGAGTACGAGTATGTGCATGAGTATGAGTATGTGTATGAGTATGAGTATGAGTATGAGTATGAGTATGAGTATAAGTATGAGACTGAGTATGAGTGTGAGTATGAGAATGAGTATGAGTATGTGTATGAGTATGAGTATGAGTATGAGTGTGAGTATGAGTATGAGTATGAGTATGAGTATGAATATGAGTATGAGTATGAGTATAAGTATTAGTATGAGTATGAGTACGAGTATTAGTATGAGTATGAGTATGAGTATGATTTTAAGTATGAGTATGAGTATGAGTATGTGCATGAGTATGAGTATGTGTATGAGTATGAGTATGAGTATGAGTATTAGTATGAGTATAAGTATGAGAATGAGTATGAGTGTGAGTATGAGAATGAGTATGAGTATGAGTATGAGTATGAGTATGAGTATGAGTATGAGTATGAGTATGAGTATAAGTATTAGTATGAGTATGAGTACGAGTATTAGTATGAGTATGAGTATGAGTATGAGTATGAGTTTAAGTATGAGTATGAGTACGAGTATGCGTATGAATATGAGTATGAGTATGAGTATGAGTATGGGTATGAGTATGAGTATGAGTATGAGTATGAGTATAAGTATGAGCATGAGCATGAGTATGAGTATGAGTATGAGTATGAGTAAGAGTATGAGTATGAGTATGAGTATAAGTATGAGTATGAGTATGAGTATGAGTATGAGTATGAGTATAAGTATTAGTATGAGTATGAGTTAGAGTATGAGTATGTGTATGAGTATGAGTATGAGTATGAGTATGAGTATGAGTATGAGTATGACTATGAGTATGAGTATGACTATGACTATGACTATGAGAATGAGTATGAGTATGAGTATTAGTATGAATATGAGTATGAGTATGAGTGTGAGTATGAGTATGAGTATGAGTATGAGTATGTGTATGAGTATGAGTATGAGTATGAGTATGTGTTAGAGTATGAGTATGTGTATGAGTATGAGTATGAGTATGAGTATGAGTATGAGTATGAGTATGAGTATGAGTATGAGTATGAGTATGAGTATGAGCATGAGCATGAGCATGAGTATGAGTATGAGTGTGAGTATGAGTATGAGTATGAGTATGAGTATGAGTATAAGTATGAGAATGAGTATGAGTGTGAGTATGAGAATGAGTATGAGTATGTGTATGAGTATGAGTTTGAGTATGAGTATGAGTATGAGTATGAGTATGAGTATGAGTATGAGTATGAGTATGAGTATGAGTATGAGTATAAGTATGAGAATGAGTATGAGTGTGAGTATGAGAATGAGTATGAGTATGTGTATGAGTATGAGTATGAGTATGAGTGTGAGTATGAGTATGAGTATGAGTATGAGTATGAATATGAGTATGAGTATGAGTATAAGTATTAGTATGAGTATGAGTACGAGTATTAGTATGAGTATGAGTATGAGTATGAGTTTAAGTATGAGTATGAGTATGAGTATGTGCATGAGTATGAGTATGTGTATGAGTATGAGTATGAGTATTAGTATGAGTATAAGTATGAGAATGAGTATGAGTGTGAGTATGAGAATGAGTATGAGTATGTGTATGAGTATGAGTGTGAGTATGAGAATGAGTATGAGTATGTGTATGAGTATGAGTATGAGTATGAGTATGAGTATGAGTATGAGTATGAGTATGAGTATGAGTATGAGTATGAGTATGAGTATGAGTATGAGTATGAGTATGAGTATGAGTATGAGTATGAGTATGAGTATGAGTATGAGTATGAGTATGAGTATGAGTATGAGTATGAGTATGAGTATGAGTATGAGTATGAGTATGAGTATGAGTATGAGTATGAGTATGAGTATGAGTATAAGTATTAGTATGAGTATGAGTACGAGTATTAGTATGAGTATGAGTATGAGATTAAGTATGAGTATGAGTATGAGTATGAGTATGAGTATGAGTATGAGTATGAGTATGAGGATGAGTATGAGTATAAGTATGAGTATGTGTATGAGTATGAGTATGAGTATGAGTATGAGTATGAGTATGAGTTAGAGTATGAGTATGTGTATGAGTATGAGTATGAGTATGAGTATGAGTGTGAGTGCGAATGTGAGTATGAGTATGAGTATGAGTATGAGTATGTGTATGAGTATGAGTATGAGTATGAGTATGACTATGAGTATGAGGATGAGTATGAGTATGAGTATGAGTATGAGTATGAGTATGAGTATGAGTATGAGTATGAGTATAAGTATTAGTATGAGTATGAGTACGAGTATTAGTATGAGTATGAGTATGAGTATGAGTATGAGTATGAGTTTAAGTATGAGTATGAGTACGAGTATGCGTATGAATATGAGTATGAGTATGAGTATGAGTATGAGTATGAGTATGAGTATGAGTATAAGTATGAGAATGAGTATGAGTGTGAGTATGAGAATGAGTATGAGTATGTGTATGAGTATGAGTTTGAGTATGAGTATGAGTATGAGTATGAGTATGAGTATGAGTATGAGTATGAGTATGTGTATGAGTATGAGTATGAGTATGAGTATGAGTATGAGTATGAGTATGAGTATGAGTATGAGTATGAGTATGAGTTTAAGTATGAGTCTGAGTACGAGTATGCGTATGAATATGAGTATGAGTATGAGTATGGGTATGAGTATGAGTATGAGTATGAGTATGAGTATGAGTATGAGTATGAGTATGAGTGTGAGTATGAGTATGAGTATGAGTATGAGTATGAGTATGAGAATGAGTATGAGTATGAGTATGAGAATGAGTATGAGTATGAGTATGAGTATGAGTATGAGCATGAGCATGAGCATGAGTATGAGTTTAAGTATGAGTATGAGTATGAGTATGTGTATGAGTATAAGTATGAGTATGAGTATGAGTATGAGTATGAGTATGACTATGAGTATGAGTATGACTATGACTATGACTATGACTATGAGTATGAGTATGAGTATGAGTATGAGTATGAGTATGAGTGTGAGTATGAGTATGAGTATGAGTATGAGTATGAGTATGAGTATGAGTATGAGTATGAGTATGAGTATGAGAATGAGTATGAGTATGAGTATGAGTATAAGTATGAGCATGAGCATGAGTATGAGTATGAGTATGAGTATGAGTATGAGTATGAGTATAAGTATGAGTATGAGTATGAGTATGAGTATGAGTATGAGTATGAGTATGAGTGTGAGTGTGAGTGCGAATGTGAGTATGAGTATGAGTATGAGTATGAGTATGAGTATGAGTATGAGTATGAGTATGTGTATGAGTATGAGTATGAGTATGACTATGAGTATGAGTATGAGTATGAGTATGAGTATGAGTATGAGTATGAGTATGAGTATGAGTATGAGTATGAGTATGAGTATGAGTATGAGTATGAGTATGAGTATGAGTATGAGTATGACTATGAGAATGAGTATGACTATGACTATGACTATGAGAATGAGTATGAGTATGAGTATGAGTATGAGTGTGAGTATGAGTATGAGTATGAGTATGAGTATGAGTATGAGTATGAGTATGAGTATGAGTATGAGTATGAGTATGAGAATGAGTATGAGTATGAGTATGAGTATGAGTATGAGTATGAGTATGAGCATGAGCATGAACATGAGTATGAGTATGAGTGTGAGTATGAGTATGAGTATGAGTATGAATATGAGTATGAGTATGATTATAAGTATTAGTATGAGTATGAGTACGAGTATTAGTATGAGTATGAGTATGAGTATGAGTTTAAGAATGAGTACGAGTACGAGTATGTGCATGAGTATGAGTATGTGTATGAGTATGAGTATGAGTATGAGTATGAGTATGAGTATGAGTATGAGTATGAGTATGAGTATGAGTATGAGTATGACTATGAGAATGAGTATGACTATGACTATGACTATGAGAATGAGAATGATTATGAGTATGAGTATGAGTGTGAGTATGAGTATGAGTATGAGTATGAGTATGAGTATGAGTATGAGTATGAGTATGAGTATGAGTATGAGTATGAGTATGAGTATGAGTATGAGTATGAGTATGAGTTTAAGTATGAGTATGAGTATGAGTATGTGCATGAGTATGAGTATGTTTATGAGTATGAGTATGAGTATTAGTATGAGTATGAGTATGAGTATAAGTATTAGTATGAGTATGAGTACGAGTATTAGTATGAGTATGAGTATGAGTACGAGTATTAGTATGAGTATGAGTATGAGTATGAGTATGGGTATGAGCATGAGCATGAGCATGAGTATGAGTATGAGTGTGAGTATGAGTATGAGTATGAGTATGAATATGAGTATGAGTATGATTATAAGTATTAGTATGAGTATGAGTACGAGTATTAGTATGAGTATGAGTATGAGTATGATTTTAAGAATGAGTATGAGTACGAGTATGTGCATGAGTATGAGTATGTGTATGAGTATGAGTATGAGTATGAGTATGAGTATGAGTATAAGTATGAGACTGAGTATGAGTGTAAGTATGAGAATGAGTATGAGTATGTGTATGAGTATGAGTATGAGTATGAGTGTGAGTATGAGTATGAGTATGAGTATGAGTATGAATATGAGTATGAGTATGAGTATAAGTATTAGTATGAGTATGAGTACGAGTATTAGTATGAGTATGAGTATGAGTATGATTTTAAGTATGAGTATGAGTATGAGTATGTGCATGAGTATGAGTATGTGTATGAGTATGAGTATGAGTATGAGTATTAGTATGAGTATAAGTATGAGAATGAGTATGAGTGTGAGTATGAGAATGAGTATGAGTATGAGTATGAGTATGAGTATGAGTATGAGTATGAGTATGAGTATGAGTATGAGTATAAGTATTAGTATGAGTATGAGTACGAGTATTAGTATGAGTATGAGTATGAGTATGAGTATGAGTTTAAGTATGAGTATGAGTACGAGTATGCGTATGAATATGAGTATGAGTATGAGTATGAGTATGAGTATGGGTATGAGTATGAGTATGAGTATGAGTATGAGTATAAGTATGAGCATGAGCATGAGTATGAGTATGAGTATGAGTATGAGTAAGAGTATGAGTATGAGTATGAGTATAAGTATGAGTATGAGTATGAGTATGAGTATGAGTATGAGTATAAGTATTAGTATGAGTATGAGTTAGAGTATGAGTATGTGTATGAGTATGAGTATGAGTATGAGTATGAGTATGAGTATGAGTATGACTATGAGTATGAGTATGACTATGACTATGACTATGAGAATGAGTATGAGTATGAGTATTAGTATGAATATGAGTATGAGTATGAGTGTGAGTATGAGTATGAGTATGAGTATGAGTATGAGTATGAGTATGTGTATGAGTATGAGTATGAGTATGAGTATGTGTTAGAGTATGAGTATGTGTATGAGTATGAGTATGAGTATGAGTATGAGTATGAGTATGAGTATGAGTATGAGTATGAGTATGAGTATGAGTATGAGCATGAGCATGAGCATGAGTATGAGTATGAGTGTGAGTATGAGTATGAGTATGAGTATGAGTATGAGTATAAGTATGAGAATGAGTATGAGTGTGAGTATGAGAATGAGTATGAGTATGTGTATGAGTATGAGTTTGAGTATGAGTATGAGTATGAGTATGAGTATGAGTATGAGTATGAGTATGAGTATGAGTATGAGTATGAGTATAAGTATGAGAATGAGTATGAGTGTGAGTATGAGAATGAGTATGAGTATGTGTATGAGTATGAGTATGAGTATTAGTATGAGTATGAGTATGAGTATGAGTTTAAGTATGAGTATGAGTATGAGTATGTGCATGAGTATGAGTATGTGTATGAGTATGAGTATGAGTATTAGTATGAGTATAAGTATGAGAATGAGTATGAGCATGAGTATGAGTATGAGTATAAGTATGAGTATGAGTATGAGTATGAGTATGAGTATGAGTATAAGTATTAGTATGAGTATGAGTACGAGTATTAGTATGACTATGACTATGAGAATGAGTATGAGTATGAGTATTAGTATGAATATGAGTATGAGTATGAGTGTGAGTATGAGTATGAGTATGAGTATGAGTATGAGTATGAGTATGAGTATGAGTATGAGCATGAGCATGAGCATGAGTATGAGTATGAGTGTGAGTATGAGTATGAGTATGAGTATGAGTATAAGTATGAGAATGAGTATGAGTGTGAGTATGAGAATGAGTATGAGTATGTGTATGAGTATGAGTTTGAGTATGAGTATGAGTATGAGTATGAGTATGAGTATGAGTATGAGTATGAGTATGAGTATGAGTATGAGTATGAGTATGAGTATGAGTATAAGTATGAGAATGAGTATGAGTGTGAGTATGAGAATGAGTATGAGTATGTGTATGAGTATGAGTATGAGTATGAGTATGAGTATGAGTATAAGTATTAGTATGAGTATGAGTACGAGTATTAGTATGAGTATGAGTATGAGTATGAGTTTAAGTATGAGTATGAGTATGAGTATGTGCATGAGTATGAGTATGTGTATGAGTATGAGTATGAGTATTAGTATGAGTATAAGTATGAGAATGAGTATGAGTGTGAGTATGAGAATGAGTATGAGTATGAGTATGAGTATGAGTATGAGTATGAGTATGAGTATGAGTATGAGTATGAGTATGAGTATGAGTATGAGTATGAGTATGAGTATGAGTATGAGTATGAGTATGAGTATAAGTATGAGTATGAGTATGAGTATAAGTATTAGTATGAGTATGAGTACGAGTATTAGTATGAGTATGAGTATGAGTATGAGTTTAAGTATGAGTATGAGTATGAGTATGAGTATGAGTATGAGTATGAGTATGAGTATGAGGATGAGTATGAGTATAAGTATGAGTATGTGTATGAGTATGAGTATGAGTATGAGTATGAGTATGAGTATGAGTATGAGTATGAGTATGAGTATGAGTATGAGTATGAGTATGAGTATGAGTATGAGTATGAGTATAAGTATGAGTATGAGTATGAGTATGAGTATAAGTATTAGTATGAGTATGAGTACGAGTATTAGTATGAGTATGAGTATGAGTACGAGTATTAGTATGAGTATGAGTATGAGTATGAGTATGAGTATGAGCATGAGCATGAGCATGAGTATGAGTATGAGTGTGAGTATGAGTATGAGTATGAGTATGAATATGAGAATGAGTATGAGTATGAGTGTGAGTATGAGTATGAGTATGAGTATGAATATGAGTATGAGTATGATTATAAGTATTAGTATGAGTATGAGTACGAGTATTAGTATGAGTATGAGTATGAGTTTAAGAATGAGTATGAGTACGAGTATGTGCATGAGTATGAGTATGTGTATGAGTATGAGTATGAGTATGAGTATGAGTATGAGTATAAGTATGAGAATGAGTATGAGTGCTAGTATGAGAATGAGTATGAGTATGTGTATGAGTATGAGTATGAGTATGAGTGTGAGTATGAGTATGAGTATGAGTATGAGTATGAGTTAGAGTATGAGTATGTGTATGAGTATGAGTATGAGTATGAGTATGAGTATGATTATGTGTATGAGTATGAGTATGAGTATGAGTATGAGTATGAGAATGAGTATGAGTATGAGTATGAGTATGAGTATGAGTATGAGCATGAGCATGAGCATGAGTATGAGTATGAGTATGAGTATGAGTATGAGTATGAGTATGAGTATGAGTATGAGTATGAGTATGAGTATGAGTATGAGTATAAGTATTAGTATGAGTATGAGTACGAGTATTAGTATGAGTATGAGAATGAGTATGAGTATGAGTTTAAGTATGAGTATGAGTACGAGTATGCGTATGAATATGAGTATGAGTATGAGTATGAGTATGAGTATGAGTATGAGTATGAGTATAAGTATGAGAATGAGTATGAGTGTGAGTATGAGAATGAGTATGAGTATGTGTATGAGTATGAGTTTGAGTATGAGTATGAGTATGAGTATGAGTATGAGTATGAGTATGTGTATGAGTATGAGTATGAGTATGAGTATGAGTATGAGTATGAGTATGAGTATGAGTATGAGTTTAAGTATGAGTCTGAGTACGAGTATGCGTATGAATATGAGTATGAGTATGAGTATGGGTATGAGTATGAGTATGAGTATGAGTATGAGTATGAGTATGAGTATGAGTATGAGTATGAGTGTGAGTATGAGTATGAGTATGAGTATGAGTATGAGTATGAGAATGAGTATGAGTATGAGTATGAGAATGAGTATGAGTATGAGTATGAGTATGAGTATGAGTTAGAGTATGAGTATGTGTATGAGTATGAGTATGAGTATGAGTATGAGTATGAGTATGAGTATGAGTATGAGTATGAGTATGAGTATGAGTATGAGCATGAGCATGAGCATGAGTATGAGTATGAGTGTGAGTATGAGTATGAGTATGAGTATGATTATAAGTATGAGAATGAGTATGAGTGTGAGTATGAGAATGAGTATGAGTATGTGTATGAGTATGAGTTTGAGTATGAGTATGAGTATGAGTATGAGTATGAGTATGAGTATGAGTATGAGTATGAGTATGAGTATGAGTATAAGTATGAGAATGAGTATGAGTGTGAGTATGAGAATGAGTATGAGTATGTGTATGAGTATGAGTATGAGTATGAGTGTGAGTATGAGTATGAGTATGAATATGAGTAGGAGTATGAGTATAAGTATTAGTATGAGTATGAGTACGAGTATTAGTATGAGTATGAGTATGAGTATGAGTTTAAGTATGAGTATGAGTATGAGTATGTGCATGAGTATGAGTATGTGTATGAGTATGAGTATGAGTATTAGTATGAGTATAAGTATGAGAATGAGTATGAGTGTGAGTATGAGAATGAGTATGAGTATGTGTATGAGTATGAGTTTGAGTATGAGTATGAGTATGAGTATGAGTATGAGTATGAGTATGAGTATGAGTATGAGTATGAGTATGAGTATGAGTATGAGTATGAGTATGAGTATAAGTATGAGAATGAGTATGAGTGTGAGTATGAGAATGAGTATGAGTATGTGTATGAGTATGAGTATGAGTATGAGTGTGAGTATGAGTATGAGTATGAGTATGAGTATGAATATGAGTATGAGTATGAGTATAAGTATTAGTATGAGTATGAGTACGAGTATTAGTATGAGTATGAGTATGAGTTTAAGTATGAGTATGAGTATGAGTATGAGTATGTGCATGAGTATGAGTATGTGTATGAGTATGAGTATGAGTATTAGTATGAGTATAAGTATGAGAATGAGTATGAGTGTGAGTATGAGAATGAGTATGAGTATGTGTATGAGTATGAGTATGAGTATGAGTATGAGTATGAGTATGAGTATGAGTATGAGTATGAGTATGAGTATGAGTATGAGTATGAGTATGAGTATGAGTATGAGTATGAGTATGAGTATGAGTATGAGTATAAGTATTAGTATGAGTATGAGTACGAGTATTAGTATGAGTATGAGTATGAGTATGAGTTTAAGTATGAGTATGAGTATGAGTATGAGTATGAGTATGAGTATGAGTATGAGTATGAGTATGAGTATGAGGATGAGTATGAGTATAAGTATGAGTATGTGTATGAGTATGAGTATGAGTATGAGTATGAGTATGAGTTAGAGTATGAGTATGTGTATGAGTATGAGTATGAGTATGAGTATGAGTATGAGTATGAGTGTGAGTGCGAATGTGAGTATGAGTATGAGTATGAGTATGAGTATGTGTATGAGTATGAGTATGAGTATGAGTATGACTATGAGTGTGAGTGCGAATGTGAGTATGAGTATGAGAATGAGTATGAGTATGTGTATGAGTATGAGTATGAGTATGAGTATGACTATGAGTATGAGGATGAGTATGAGTATGAGTATGAGTATGAGTATGAGTATGAGTATGACTATGAGTATGAGTATGACTATGACTATGACTATGACTATGAGAATGAGTATGAGTATGAGTATTAGTATGAATATGAGTATGAGTATGAGTGTGAGTATGAGTATGAGTATGAGTATGAGTATGAGTATGATTATGTGTATGAGTATGAGTATGAGTATGAGTATGAGTATGAGTATGAGAATGAGTATGAGTATGAGTATGAGTATGAGTATGAGTATGAGCATGAGCATGAGCATGAGTATGAGTATGAGTATGAGTATGAGTATGAGTATGAGTATGAGTATGAGTATGAGTATGTGTATGAGTATGAGTATGAGTATAAGTATTAGTATGAGTATGAGTACGAGTATTAGTATGAGTATGAGTATGAATATGAGTATGAGTTTAAGTATGAGTATGAGTACGAGTATGCGTATGAATATGAGTATGAGTATGAGTATGAGTATGAGTATGGGTATGAGTATGAGTATGAGTATGAGTATGAGTATAAGTATGAGCATGAGCATGAGTATGAGTATGAGTATGAGTATGAGTATGAGTAAGAGTATGAGTATGAGTATGAGTATAAGTATGAGTATGAGTATGAGTATGAGTATGAGTATAAGTATTAGTATGAGTATGAGTTAGAGTATGAGTATGTGTATGAGTATGAGTATGAGTATGAGTATGAGTATGAGTATGAGTATGAGTATGAGTATGACTATGAGTATGAGTATGACTATGACTATGACTATGAGAATGAGTATGAGTATGAGTATTAGTATGAGTATGAGTATAAGTATGAGCATGAGCATGAGTATGAGTATGAGTATGAGTATGAGTATGAGTATGAGTATGAGTAAGAGTATGAGTATGAGTATGAGTATAAGTATGAGTATGAGTATGAGTATGAGTATGAGTATAAGTATTAGTATGAGTATGAGTTAGAGTATGAGTATGTGTATGAGTATGAGTATGAGTATGAGTATAAGTATGAGTATGAGTATGAGTATGAGTATGAGTATGAGGATGAGTATGAGTATAAGTATGAGTATGTGTATGAGTATGAGTATGAGTATGAGTATGAGTATGAGTATGAGTATGAGTATGAGTATGAGTATGAGTATGAGTATGAGTATGAGTATGAGTATGAGTATGAGTATAAGTATGAGTATGAGTATGAGTATGAGTATAAGTATTAGTATGATTATGAGTACGAGTATTAGTATGAGTATGAGTATGAGTACGAGTATTAGTATGAGTATGAGTATGAGTATGAGTATGAGTATGAGTATGAGCATGAGCATGAGCATGAGTATGAGTATGAGTGTGAGTATGAGTATGAGTATGAGTATGAATATGAGTATGAGTATGAGTATGAGTATGAGTATGAGTATGAGTATGAGTATGAGTATGAGTATGAGTATGAGTATGAGTATGAGTATGAGTATGAGTATGAGTATGAGTATGAGTATGAGTATGAGTATGAGTATAAGTATGAGTATGAGTATGAGTATGAGTATAAGTATTAGTATGAGTATGAGTACGAGTATTAGTATGAGTATGAGTATGAGTATGAGTTTAAGTATGAGTATGAGTATGAGTATGAGTATGAGTATGAGTATGAGTATGAGTATGAGGATGAGTATGAGTATAAGTATGAGTATGTGTATGAGTATGAGTATGAGTATGAGTATGAGTATGAGTATGAGTTAGAGTATGAGTATGTGTATGAGTATGAGTATGAGTATGAGTATGAGTATGAGTGTGAGTGCGAATGTGAGTATGAGTATGAGTATGAGTATGAGTATGTGTATGAGTATGAGTATGAGTATGAGTATGACTATGAGTGTGAGTGCGAATGTGAGTATGAGTATGAGTATGAGTATGAGTATGTGTATGAGTATGAGTATGAGTATGAGTATGACTATGAGTATGAGGATGAGTATGAGTATGAGTATGAGTATGAGTATGAGTATGAGTATGACTATGAGTATGAGTATGACTATGACTATGACTATGACTATGAGAATGAGTATGAGTATGAGTATTAGTATGAGTATGAGTATGTGTATGAGTATGAGTATGAGTATAAGTATTAGTATGAGTATGAGTACGAGTATTAGTATGAGTATGAGTATGAGTATGAGTATGAGTATGAGTTTAAGTATGAGTATGAGTACGAGTATGCGTATGAATATGAGTATGTGCATGAGTATGAGTATGTGTATGAGTATGAGTATGAGTATTAGTATGAGTATAAGTATGAGAATGAGTATGTGTGTGAGTATGAGAATGAGTATGAGTATGAGTATGAGTATGAGTATGAGTATGAGTATGAGTATGAGTATGAGTATGAGTATGAGTATGAGTATGAGTATGAGTATGAGTATGAGTATGAGTATGAGTATGAGTATGAGTATAAGTATGAGTATGAGTATGAGTATAAGTATTAGTATGAGTATGAGTACGAGTATTAGTATGAGTATGAGTATGAGTATGAGTTTAAGTATGAGTATGAGTATGAGTATGAGTATGAGTATGAGTATGAGTATGAGTATGAGGATGAGTATGAGTATAAGTATGAGTATGTGTATGAGTATGAGTATGAGTATGAGTATGAGTATGAGTATGAGTATGAGTATGAGTATGAGTATGAGTATGAGTATGAGTATGAGTATGAGTATGAGTATGAGTATAAGTATGAGTATGAGTATGAGTATGAGTATAAGTATTAGTATGAGTATGAGTACGAGTATTAGTATGAGTATGAGTATGAGTATGAGTTTAAGTATGAGTATGAGTATGAGTATGAGTATGAGTATGAGTATGAGTATGAGCATGAGCATGAGCATGAGTATGAGTATGAGTATGAGTATGAGTATGAGTATGAGTATGAGTATGAGTATGAGTATGTGTATGAGTATGAGTATGAGTATAAGTATTAGTATGAGTATGAGTACGAGTATTAGTATGAGTATGAGTATGAATATGAGTATGAGTTTAAGTATGAGTATGAGTACGAGTATGCGTATGAATATGAGTATGAGTATGAGTATGAGTATGGGTATGAGTATGAGTATGAGTATGAGTATGAGTATAAGTATGAGCATGAGCATGAGTATGAGTATGAGTATGAGTATGAGTATGAGTAAGAGTATGAGTATGAGTATGAGTATAAGTATGAGTATGAGTATGAGTATGAGTATGAGTATGAGTATAAGTATTAGTATGAGTATGAGTTAGAGTATGAGTATGTGTATGAGTATGAGTATGAGTATGAGTATGAGTATGAGTATGAGTATGAGTATGAGTATGACTATGAGTATGAGTATGACTATGACTATGACTATGAGAATGAGTATGAGTATGAGTATTAGTATGAGTATGAGTATAAGTATGAGCATGAGCATGAGTATGAGTATGAGTATGAGTATGAGTATGAGTATGAGTATGAGTAAGAGTATGAGTATGAGTATGAGGATGAGTATGAGTATAAGTATGAGTATGTGTATGAGTATGAGTATGAGTATGAGTATGAGTATGAGTATGAGTATGAGTATGAGTATGAGTATGAGTATGAGTATGAGTATGAGTATGAGTATGAGTATGAGTATGAGTATAAGTATGAGTATGAGTATGAGTATGAGTATAAGTATTAGTATGATTATGAGTACGAGTATTAGTATGAGTATGAGTATGAGTACGAGTATTAGTATGAGTATGAGTATGAGTATGAGTATGAGTATGAGTATGAGCATGAGCATGAGCATGAGTATGAGTATGAGTGTGAGTATGAGTATGAGTATGAGTATGAATATGAGTATGAGTATGAGTATGAGTATGAGTATGAGTATGAGTATGAGTATGAGTATGAGTATGAGTATGAGTATGAGTATGAGTATGAGTATGAGTATGAGTATGAGTATGAGTATGAGTATGAGTATGAGTATAAGTATGAGTATGAGTATGAGTATGAGTATAAGTATTAGTATGAGTATGAGTACGAGTATTAGTATGAGTATGAGTATGAGTATGAGTTTAAGTATGAGTATGAGTATGAGTATGAGTATGAGTATGAGTATGAGTATGAGTATGAGGATGAGTATGAGTATAAGTATGAGTATGTGTATGAGTATGAGTATGAGTATGAGTATGAGTATGAGTATGAGTTAGAGTATGAGTATGTGTATGAGTATGAGTATGAGTATGAGTATGAGTATGAGTGTGAGTGCGAATGTGAGTATGAGTATGAGTATGAGTATGAGTATGTGTATGAGTATGAGTATGAGTATGAGTATGACTATGAGTGTGAGTGCGAATGTGAGTATGAGTATGAGTATGAGTATGAGTATGTGTATGAGTATGAGTATGAGTATGAGTATGACTATGAGTATGAGGATGAGTATGAGTATGAGTATGAGTATGAGTATGAGTATGAGTATGACTATGAGTATGAGTATGACTATGACTATGACTATGACTATGAGAATGAGTATGAGTATGAGTATTAGTATGAGTATGAGTATGTGTATGAGTATGAGTATGAGTATAAGTATTAGTATGAGTATGAGTACGAGTATTAGTATGAGTATGAGTATGAGTATGAGTATGAGTTTAAGTATGAGTATGAGTACGAGTATGCGTATGAATATGAGTATGTGCATGAGTATGAGTATGTGTATGAGTATGAGTATGAGTATTAGTATGAGTATAAGTATGAGAATGAGTATGAGTGTGAGTATGAGAATGAGTATGAGTATGAGTATGAGTATGAGTATGAGTATGAGTATGAGTATGAGTATGAGTATGAGTATGAGTATGAGTATGAGTATGAGTATGAGTATGAGTATGAGTATGAGTATGAGTATAAGTATGAGTATGAGTATGAGTATAAGTATTAGTATGAGTATGAGTACGAGTATTAGTATGAGTATGAGTATGAGTATGAGTTTAAGTATGAGTATGAGTATGAGTATGAGTATGAGTATGAGTATGAGTATGAGTATGAGGATGAGTATGAGTATAAGTATGAGTATGTGTATGAGTATGAGTATGAGTATGAGTATGAGTATGAGTATGAGTATGAGTATGAGTATGAGTATGAGTATGAGTATGAGTATGAGTATGAGTATGAGTATGAGTATGAGTATAAGTATGAGTATGAGTATGAGTATGAGTATAAGTATTAGTATGAGTATGAGTACGAGTATTAGTATGAGTATGAGTATGAGTACGAGTATTAGTATGAGTATGAGTATGAGTATGAGTATGAGTATGAGCATGAGCATGAGCATGAGTATGAGTATGAGTGTGAGTATGAGTATGAGTATGAGTATGAATATGAGTATGAGTATGAGTATGAGTGTGAGTATGAGTATGAGTATGAGTATGAGTATAAGTATGAGAATGAGTATGAGTGTGAGTATGAGAATGAGTATGAGTATGTGTATGAGTATGAGTATGAGTATGAGTGTGAGTATGAGTATGAGTATGAATATGAGTAGGAGTATGAGTATAAGTATTAGTATGAGTATGAGTACGAGTATTAGTATGAGTATGAGTATGAGTATGAGTTTAAGTATGAGTATGAGTATGAGTATGTGCATGAGTATGAGTATGTGTATGAGTATGAGTATGAGTATTAGTATGAGTATAAGTATGAGAATGAGTATGAGTGTGAGTATGAGAATGAGTATGAGTATGTGTATGAGTATGAGTTTGAGTATGAGTATGAGTATGAGTATGAGTATGAGTATGAGTATGAGTATGAGTATGAGTATGAGTATGAGTATGAGTATGAGTATAAGTATGAGAATGAGTATGAGTGTGAGTATGAGAATGAGTATGAGTATGTGTATGAGTATGAGTATGAGTATGAGTGTGAGTATGAGTATGAGTATGAGTATGAGTATGAATATGAGTATGAGTATGAGTATAAGTATTAGTATGAGTATGAGTACGAGTATTAGTATGAGTATGAGTATGAGTATGAGTTTAAGTATGAGTATGAGTATGAGTATGTGCATGAGTATGAGTATGTGTATGAGTATGAGTATGAGTATTAGTATGAGTATAAGTATGAGAATGAGTATGAGTGTGAGTATGAGAATGAGTATGAGTATGTGTATGAGTATGAGTATGAGTATGAGTATGAGTATGAGTATGAGTATGAGTATGAGTATGAGTATGAGTATGAGTATGAGTATGAGTATGAGTATGAGTATGAGTATGAGTATGAGTATGAGTATAAGTATTAGTATGAGTATGAGTACGAGTATTAGTATGAGTATGAGTATGAGTATGAGTTTAAGTATGAGTATGAGTATGAGTATGAGTATGAGTATGAGTATGAGTATGAGTATGAGTATGAGTATGAGGATGAGTATGAGTATAAGTATGAGTATGTGTATGAGTATGAGTATGAGTATGAGTATGAGTATGAGTTAGAGTATGAGTATGTGTATGAGTATGAGTATGAGTATGAGTATGAGTATGAGTATGAGTGTGAGTGCGAATGTGAGTATGAGTATGAGTATGAGTATGAGTATGTGTATGAGTATGAGTATGAGTATGAGTATGACTATGAGTGTGAGTGCGAATGTGAGTATGAGTATGAGAATGAGTATGAGTATGTGTATGAGTATGAGTATGAGTATGAGTATGACTATGAGTATGAGGATGAGTATGAGTATGAGTATGAGTATGAGTATGAGTATGAGTATGACTATGAGTATGAGTATGACTATGACTATGACTATGACTATGAGAATGAGTATGAGTATGAGTATTAGTATGAATATGAGTATGAGTATGAGTGTGAGTATGAGTATGAGTATGAGTATGAGTATGAGTATGATTATATGTATGAGTATGAGTATGAGTATGAGTATGAGTATGAGTATGAGTATGAGAATGAGTATGAGTATGAGTATGAGTATGAGTATGAGTATGAGCATGAGCATGAGCATGAGTATGAGTATGAGTATGAGTATGAGTATGAGTATGAGTATGAGTATGAGTATGAGTATGTGTATGAGTATGAGTATGAGTATAAGTATTAGTATGAGTATGAGTACGAGTATTAGTATGAGTATGAGTATGAATATGAGTATGAGTTTAAGTATGAGTATGAGTACGAGTATGCGTATGAATATGAGTATGAGTATGAGTATGAGCATGGGTATGAGTATGAGTATGAGTATGAGTATGAGTATAAGTATGAGCATGAGCATGAGTATGAGTATGAGTATGAGTATGAGTATGAGTAAGAGTATGAGTATGAGTATGAGTATAAGTATGAGTATGAGTATGAGTATGAGTATGAGTATAAGTATTAGTATGAGTATGAGTTAGAGTATGAGTATGTGTATGAGTATGAGTATGAGTATGAGTATGAGTATGAGTATGAGTATGAGTATGACTATGAGTATGAGTATGACTATGACTATGACTATGAGAATGAGTATGAGTATGAGTATTATTATGAGTATGAGTATAAGTATGAGCATGAGCATGAGTATGAGTATGAGTATGAGTATGAGTATGAGTAAGAGTATGAGTATGAGTATGAGTATAAGTATGAGTATGAGTATGAGTATGAGTATGAGTATAAGTATTAGTATGAGTATGAGTTAGAGTATGAGTATGTGTATGAGTATGAGTATGAGTATGAGTATAAGTATGAGTATGAGTATGAGTATAAGTATTAGTATGAGTATGAGTACGAGTATTAGTATGAGTATGAGTATGAGTATGAGTTTAAGTATGAGTATGAGTATGAGTATGAGTATGAGTATGAGTATGAGTATGAGTATGAGTATGAGTATGAGGATGAGTATGAGTATAAGTATGAGTATGTGTATGAGTATGAGTATGAGTATGAGTATGAGTATGAGTATGAGTATGAGTATGAGTATGAGTATGAGTATGAGTATGAGTATGAGTATGAGTATGAGTATGAGTATAAGTATGAGTATGAGTATGAGTATGAGTATAAGTATTAGTATGATTATGAGTACGAGTATTAGTATGAGTATGAGTATGAGTACGAGTATTAGTATGAGTATGAGTATGAGTATGAGTATGAGTATGAGTATGAGTATGAGGATGAGTATGAGTATAAGTATGAGTATGTGTATGAGTATGAGTATGAGTATGAGTATGAGTATGAGTATGAGTATGAGTATGAGTATGAGTATGAGTATGAGTATGAGTATGAGTATGAGTATGAGTATGAGTATGAGTATGAGTATGAGTATGAGTATGAGTATAAGTATGAGTATGAGTATGAGTATGAGTATAAGTATTAGTATGAGTATGAGTACGAGTATTAGTATGAGTATGAGTATGAGTATGAGTTTAAGTATGAGTATGAGTATGAGTATGAGTATGAGTATGAGTATGAGTATGAGTATGAGTATGAGTATGAGGATGAGTATGAGTATAAGTATGAGTATGTGTATGAGTATGAGTATGAGTATGAGTATGAGTATGAGCATGAGCATGAGCATGAGTATGAGTATGAGTGTGAGTATGAGTATGAGTATGAGTATGAATATGAGTATGAGTATGAGTATGAGTATGAGTATGAGTATGAGTATGAGTATGAGTATGAGTATGAGTATGAGTATGAGTATGAGTATGAGTATGAGTATGAGTATGAGTATGAGTATGAGTATAAGTATGAGTATGAGTATGAGTATGAGTATAAGTATTAGTATGAGTATGAGTACGAGTATTAGTATGAGTATGAGTATGAGTATGAGTTTAAGTATGAGTATGAGTATGAGTATGAGTATGAGTATGAGTATGAGTATGAGTATGAGGATGAGTATGAGTATAAGTATGAGTATGTGTATGAGTATGAGTATGAGTATGAGTATGAGTATGAGTATGAGTTAGAGTATGAGTATGTGTATGAGTATGAGTATGAGTATGAGTATGAGTATGAGTGTGAGTGCGAATGTGAGTATGAGTATGAGTATGAGTATGAGTATGTGTATGAGTATGAGTATGAGTATGAGTATGACTATGAGTGTGAGTGCGAATGTGAGTATGAGTATGAGTATGAGTATGAGTATGTGTATGAGTATGAGTATGAGTATGAGTATGACTATGAGTATGAGGATGAGTATGAGTATGAGTATGAGTATGAGTATGAGTATGAGTATGACTATGAGTATGAGTATGACTATGACTATGACTATGACTATGAGAATGAGTATGAGTATGAGTATTAGTATGAGTATGAGTATGTGTATGAGTATGAGTATGAGTATAAGTATTAGTATGAGTATGAGTACGAGTATTAGTATGAGTATGAGTATGAGTATGAGTATGAGTTTAAGTATGAGTATGAGTACGAGTATGCGTATGAATATGAGTATGTGCATGAGTATGAGTATGTGTATGAGTATGAGTATGAGTATTAGTATGAGTATAAGTATGAGAATGAGTATGAGTGTGAGTATGAGAATGAGTATGAGTATGAGTATGAGTATGAGTATGAGTATGAGTATGAGTATGAGTATGAGTATGAGTATGAGTATGAGTATGAGTATGAGTATGAGTATGAGTATGAGTATGAGTATGAGTATGAGTATAAGTATGAGTATGAGTATGAGTATAAGTATTAGTATGAGTATGAGTACGAGTATTAGTATGAGTATGAGTATGAGTATGAGTTTAAGTATGAGTATGAGTATGAGTATGAGTATGAGTATGAGTATGAGTATGAGTATGAGGATGAGTATGAGTATAAGTATGAGTATGTGTATGAGTATGAGTATGAGTATGAGTATGAGTATGAGTATGAGTATGAGTATGAGTATGAGTATGAGTATGAGTATGAGTATGAGTATGAGTATGAGTATGAGTATGAGTATAAGTATGAGTATGAGTATGAGTATGAGTATAAGTATTAGTATGAGTATGAGTACGAGTATTAGTATGAGTATGAGTATGAGTACGAGTATTAGTATGAGTATGAGTATGAGTATGAGTATGAGTATGAGCATGAGCATGAGCATGAGTATGAGTATGAGTGTGAGTATGAGTATGAGTATGAGTATGAATATGAGTATGAGTATGAGTATGAGTGTGAGTATGAGTATGAGTATGAGTATGAGTATAAGTATGAGAATGAGTATGAGTGTGAGTATGAGAATGAGTATGAGTATGTGTATGAGTATGAGTATGAGTATGAGTGTGAGTATGAGTATGAGTATGAATATGAGTAGGAGTATGAGTATAAGTATTAGTATGAGTATGAGTACGAGTATTAGTATGAGTATGAGTATGAGTATGAGTTTAAGTATGAGTATGAGTATGAGTATGTGCATGAGTATGAGTATGTGTATGAGTATGAGTATGAGTATTAGTATGAGTATAAGTATGAGAATGAGTATGAGTGTGAGTATGAGAATGAGTATGAGTATGTGTATGAGTATGAGTTTGAGTATGAGTATGAGTATGAGTATGAGTATGAGTATGAGTATGAGTATGAGTATGAGTATGAGTATGAGTATGAGTATGAGTATAAGTATGAGAATGAGTATGAGTGTGAGTATGAGAATGAGTATGAGTATGTGTATGAGTATGAGTATGAGTATGAGTGTGAGTATGAGTATGAGTATGAGTATGAGTATGAATATGAGTATGAGTATGAGTATAAGTATTAGTATGAGTATGAGTACGAGTATTAGTATGAGTATGAGTATGAGTATGAGTTTAAGTATGAGTATGAGTATGAGTATGTGCATGAGTATGAGTATGTGTATGAGTATGAGTATGAGTATTAGTATGAGTATAAGTATGAGAATGAGTATGAGTGTGAGTATGAGAATGAGTATGAGTATGTGTATGAGTATGAGTATGAGTATGAGTATGAGTATGAGTATGAGTATGAGTATGAGTATGAGTATGAGTATGAGTATGAGTATGAGTATGAGTATGAGTATGAGTATGAGTATGAGTATGAGTATGAGTATAAGTATTAGTATGAGTATGAGTACGAGTATTAGTATGAGTATGAGTATGAGTATGAGTTTAAGTATGAGTATGAGTATGAGTATGAGTATGAGTATGAGTATGAGTATGAGTATGAGTATGAGTATGAGGATGAGTATGAGTATAAGTATGAGTATGTGTATGAGTGTGAGTGTGAGTATGAGTATGAGTATGAGTATGAGTATGAGTATGAATATGAGTATGAGTATGAGTATGAGTATGAGTATGAGTATGAGTATGAGTATGAGAATGAGTATGAGTATGAGTATGAGTATGAGTATGAGTATAAGTATGAGTATGAGTATGAGTATGAGTATGAGTATGAGTATGAGTATGAGTATGAGGATAAGTATTAGTATGAGTATGAGTACGAGTATTAGTATGAGTATGAGTATGAGTTTAAGTATGAGTATGAGTACGAGTATGCGTATGAATATGAGTATGAGTATGAGTATGAGTATGAGTATGAGTATGAGTATGAGTATGAGTATGAGTATGAGTATGAGTATGAGTATGAGTACGAGTACGAGTACGAGTATGCGTATGAGTTTGAGTATGTGTATGAGTATGAGTATGAGTATGAGTATGAGTATGAGTATGAGTATGAGTATGAGTTTAAGTATGAGTATGAGTTTAAGTATGAGTATGAGTATGAGTATGCGTATGAGTATGAGTATGAGTATGAGTATGAGCATGAGCATGAGCATGAGCGTGAGCGTGAGAATAAGCATGAGTATGAGTTTAAGTATGAGTATGAGTACGAGTATGCGTATAAATATGAGTATGAGTATGAGTATGAGTATGGGTATGAGTATGAGTATGAGTATGAGTATGAGTATGAGTATAAGTATGAGCTTGAGCATGAGTATGAGTATGAGTATGAGTATGAGTATGAGTATGAGTATGAGTATGAGTATGAGTATGAGTATGAGTATGAGTATGAGTATGAGTATGAGTATGAGTGTGAGTATGAGTATGAGTATGAGTATAAGTACGAGTATTAGTATGAGTATGAGTATGAGTATGAGTATGAGTATGTGTATGAGTATGAGTATGAGTATGAGTGTGAGTATGAGTATGAGTATGAGTATAAGTATGAGTATGAGAATGAGTATGAGTATGTGTATGAGTATGAGTATGAGTATGAGTGTGAGTATGAGTATGAGTATGAGTATGAGTATGAGTATGAATATGAGTATGAGTATGAGTATGAGTATGAGTATGAGTATGAGTATGAGTATGAGAATGAGTATGAGTATGAGTATGAGTATGAGTATGAGTATGAGTATGAGTATGAGTATGAGTATGAGTATGAGTATGAGTATGAGTATGAGTATGAGTATGAGTATGAGTATGAGCATGAGCATGAGCATGAGTATGAGTATGAGTGTGAGTATGAGTATGAGTATGAGTATGAGTATGAGTATGAGTATGAGTATGAGTATGAGTATGAGTATGAGTATGAGTATGAGTATGAGTATGAGTATGAGTATGAGTATGAGTATGTGTATGAGTATGAGTATGAGTATGAGTATGTGTATGAGTATGAGTATGAGTATGAGTATGAGTATGAGTATAAGTATGAGAATGAGTTTGAGTGTGAGTATGAGAATGAGTATGAGTATGTGTATGAGTATGAGTATGAGTGTGAGTATGAGTATGAGTATGAGTATGAGTATGAGTATGAATATGAGTATGAGTATGAGTATGAGTATGAGTATGAGTATGAGTATGAGTATGAGTATGAGAATGAGTATGAGTATGAGTATGAGTATGAGTATGAGTATGAGTATGAGTATGAGTATGAGTATGAGTATGAGTATGAGTATGAGGATAAGTATTAGTATGAGTATGAGTACGAGTATTAGTATGAGTATGAGTATGAGTTTAAGTATGAGTATGAGTACGAGTATGCGTATGAATATGAGTATGAGTATGAGTATGAGTATGAGTATGAGTATGAGTATGAGTATGAGTATGAGTATGAGTATGAGTATGAGTACGAGTACGAGTACGAGTATGCGTATGAGTTTGAGTATGTGTATGAGTATGAGTATGAGTATGAGTATGAGTATGAGTATGAGTTTAAGTATGAGTATGAGTTTAAGTATGAGTATGAGTATGAGTATGCGTATGAGTATGAGTATGAGTATGAGTATGAGCATGAGCATGAGCATGAGCGTGAGCGTGAGAATAAGCATGAGTATGAGTTTAAGTATGAGTATGTGTACGAGTATGCGTATAAATATGAGTATGAGTATGAGTATGAGTATGGGTATGAGTATGAGTATGAGTATGAGTATGAGTATGAGTATAAGTATGAGCTTGAGCATGAGTATGAGTATGAGTATGAGTATGAGTATGAGTATGAGTATGAGTATGAGTATGAGTATGAGTATGAGTATGAGTATGAGTATGAGTGTAAGTATGAGTATGAGTATGAGTATAAGTACGAGTATTAGTATGAGTATGAGTATGAGTATGAGTATGAGTATGTGTATGAGTATGAGTATGAGTATGAGTATGAGTATGAGTATGAGTATGAGTATGAGTATGAGTATGAGTATGAGTATGAGGATGAGTATGAGTATAAGTATGAGTATGTGTATGAGTATGAGTATGAGTATGAGTATGAGTATGAGTATGAGTATGAGTTAGAGTATGAGTATGTGTATGAGTATGAGTATGAGTATGAGTATGAGTGTGAGTGCGAATGTGAGTATGAGTATGAGTATGAGTATGAGTATGTGTATGAGTATGAGTATGAGTATGAGTATGACTATGAGTATGAGGATGAGTATGAGTATGAGTATGAGTATGAGTATGAGTATGACTATGAGTATGAGTATGACTATGACTATGACTATGACTATGAGAATGAGTATGAGTATGAGTATTAGTATGAATATGAGTATGAGTATGAGTGTGAGTATGAGTATGAGTATGAGTATGAGTATGAGTATGAGTATGATTATGTGTATGAGTATGAGTATGAGTATGAGTATGAGAATGAGTATGAGTATGAGTATGAGTATGAGTATGAGTATGAGTATGAGCATGAGCATGAGCATGAGTATGAATATGAGTATGAGTATGAGTATGAGTATGAGTATGAGTATGAGTATGAGTATGAGTATGAGTATGAGTATGAGTATGAGTATGAGTATGAGTATGAGTATAATTATTAGTATGAGTATGAGTACGAGTATTAGTATGAGTATGAGTATGAGTATGAGTATGAGTATGAGTTTAAGTATGAGTATGTGTATGAGTATGAGTATGAGAATGACTATGAGTATGAGTATGAGTATGAGTATGAGTATGAGTATGAGTATGAGTATGAGTATGAGTATGAGTATGAGTATGAGTATGACTATGAGAATGAGTATGACTATGACTATGACTATGACTATGAGAATGAGTATGAGTATGAGTATGAGTATGAGTGTGAGTATGAGTATGAGTATGAGTATGAGTATGAGTATGAGTATGAGTTTGAGTATGAGTATGCGTATGAGTATGAGTATGAGTATGAGTATGAGCATGAGCATGAGCATGAGCGTGAGCGTGAGAATAAGCATGAGTATGAGTTTAAGTATGAGTATGAGTACGAGTATGCGTATGAATATGAGTATGAGTATGAGTATGAGTATGGGTATGAGTATGAGTATGAGTATGAGTATAAGTATGAGCTTGAGCATGAGTATGAGTATGAGTATGAGTATGAGTATGAGTATGAGTATGAGTATGAGTATGAGTATGAGTATGAGTATAAGTATGAGAATGAGTATGAGTATGAGTATGAGAATGAGTATGAGTATGTGTATGAGTATGAGTCTGAGTATGAGTATGAGTATGAGTATGACTATGAGTATGAGTATGAGTATAAGTATTAGTATTAGTATGAGTACGAGTATTAGTATGAGTATGAGTATGAGTCTGAGAATGAGTATGAGTATGAGTATGAGTATGAGTATGAGTATGAGTATGAGTATGAGTATGAGTATGAGCATGAGCATGAGCATGAGTATGAGTATGAGTGTGAGTATGAGTATGAGTATGAGTATGAATATGAGTATGAGTATGATTATAAGTATTAGTATGAGTATGAGTACGAGTATTAGTATGAGTATGAGTATGAGTATGAGTTTAAGAATGAGTACGAGTACGAGTATGTGCATGAGTATGAGTATGTGTATGAGTATGAGTATGAGTATGAGTATGAGTATGAGTATGAGTATGAGTATAAGTATAAGTATGAGAATGAGTATGAGTGTGAGTATGAGAATGAGTATGAGTATGTGTATGAGTATGAGTATGAGTATGAGTGTGAGTATGAGTATGAGTATGAGTATGAATATGAGTATGAGTATGAGTATAAGTATTAGTATGAGTATGAGTACGAGTATTAGTATGAGTATGAGTATGAGTTTAAGTATGAGTATGAGTATGAGTATGTGCATGAGTATGAGTATGTGTATGAGTATGAGTATGAGTATTAGTATGAGTATGAATTTAAGTACGAGTATGAGTATGAGTATGTGCATGAGTATGAGTATGTGTATGAGTATGAGTATGAGTATGAGTATGAGTATGAGTATGAGTATGAGTATGAGTATGAGTATAAGTATGAGAATGAGTATGAGTGTGAGTATGAGAATGAGTATGAGTATGTGTATGAGTATGAGTTTGAGTATGTGTATGAGTATGAGTATGAGTATGAGTATGAGTATGAGTATGTCTATGAGTATGAGTATGAGTATGAGTATGAGTATGAGTATGAGTATGAGTATGAGTATGAGTATGAGTATGAGTACGAGTATTAGTATGAGTATGAGTATGAGTATGAGTTTAAGTATGAGTATGAGTATGAGTATGAGTATGAGTATGAGTATGAGCATGAGCATGAGCATGAGTATGAGTATGAGTGTGAGTATGAGTATGAGTATGAGTATGAGTATGAGTATGAGTATGAGTATGAGTATGAGTATGAGTATGAGTATGAGTATGTGTATGAGTATGAGTATGAGTATGTGTGTGAGTATGAGTATGAGTATGAGTATGAGTATGAGTATAAGTATGAGAATGAGTTTGAGTGTGAGTATGAGAATGAGTATGAGTATGTGTATGAGTATGAGTATGAGTATGAGTGTGAGTATGAGTATGAGTATGAGTATGAGTATGAGTATGAATATGAGTATGAGTATGAGTATGAGTATGAGTATGAGTATGAGTATGAGAATGAGTATGAGTATGAGTATGAGTATGAGTATGAGTATGAGTATGAGTATGAGTATGAGTATGAGTATGAGTATGAGTATGAGTATGAGTATGAGTACGAGTATGAGTATGAGTATGAGCATGAGCATGAGCATGAGTATGAGTATGAGTGTGAGTATGAGTATGAGTATGAGTATGAGTATGAGTATGAGTATGAGTATGAGTATGAGTATGAGTATGAGTATGAGTATGAGTATGAGTATGAGTATGAGTATGTGTATGAGTATGAGTATGAGTATGAGTATGTGTATGAGTATGAGTATGAGTATGAGTATGAGTATGAGTATAAGTATGAGAATGAGTTTGAGTGTGAGTATGAGAATGAGTATGAGTATGTGTATGAGTATGAGTATGAGTATGAGTATGAGTATGAGTATGAGTATGAGTATGAGAATGAGTATGAGTATGAGTATGAGTATGAGTATGAGTATGAGTATGAGTATGAGTATGAGTATGAGTATGAGTATGAGTATGAGTATGAGTATGAGGATAAGTATTAGTATGAGTATGAGTACGAGTATTAGTATGAGTATGAGTATGAGTATGAGTATGAGTATGAGTATGAGTATGAGTGTGAGTATGAGTATGAGTATGAGTATAAGTATGAGTATGAGTATGAGTATGAGTATGAGTATAAGTATGAGAATGAGTATGAGTGTGAGTATGAGAATGAGTATGAGTATGTGTATGAGTATGAGTCTGAGTATGAGTATGAGTATGAGTATGAGTATGAGTATGAGTATGAGTATGAGTATGAGTATGTGTATGAGTATGAGTATGAGTATGAGTATGAGTATGAGTATGAGTATGAGTATGAGTTAGAGTATGAGTATGTGTTTGAGTATGAGTATGAGTATGAGTATGAGTATGAGTATGAGTATGAGTATGAGTATGAGTATGAGTATAAGTATGAGTATGAGTATGAGTATGAGTATAAGTATTAGTATGAGTATGAGTACGAGTATTAGTATGAGTATGAGTATGAGTATGAGTATGAGTTTAAGTATGAGTATGAGTATGAGTATGAGTATGAGTATGAGTATGAGCATGAGCATGAGCATGAGTATGAGTATGAGTGTGAGTATGAGTATGAGTATGAGTATGAGTATGAGTATGAGTATGAGTATGAGTATGAGTATGAGTATGAGTATGAGTATGAGTATGTGTATGAGTATGAGTATGAGTATGAGTATGTGTATGAGTATGAGTATGAGTATGAGTATGAGTATGAGTATAAGTATGAGAATGAGTTTGAGTGTGAGTATGAGAATGAGTATGAGTATGTGTATGAGTATGAGTATGAGTATGAGTGTGAGTATGAGTATGAGTATGAGTATGAGTATGAGTATGAGTATGAATATGAGTATGAGTATGAGTATGAGTATGAGTATGAGTATGAGTATGAGTATGAGTATGAGAATGAGTATGAGTATGAGTATGAGTATGAGTATGAGTATGAGTATGAGTATGAGTATGAGTATGAGTATGAGTATGAGTATGAGTATGAGTATGAGTATGAGCATGAGCATGAGCATGAGTATGAGTATGAGTGTGAGTATGAGTATGAGTATGAGTATGAGTATGAGTATGAGTATGAGTATGAGTATGAGTATGAGTATGAGTATGAGTATGAGTATGAGTATGAGTATGAGTATGAGTATGTGTATGAGTATGAGTATGAGTATGAGTATGTGTATGAGTATGAGTATGAGTATGAGTATGAGTATAAGTATGAGAATGAGTTTGAGTGTGAGTATGAGTATGAGTATGAGTATGAGTATGAGTATGAGGATGAGTATGAGTATAAGTATGAGTATGTGTATGAGTATGAGTATGAGTATGAGTATGAGTATGAGTATGAGTATGAGTTAGAGTATGAGTATGTGTATGAGTATGAGTATGAGTATGAGTATGAGTGTGAGTGCGAATGTGAGTATGAGTATGAGTATGAGTATGAGTATGTGTATGAGTATGAGTATGAGTATGAGTATGACTATGAGTATGAGGATGAGTATGAGTATGAGTATGAGTATGAGTATGAGTATGACTATGAGTATGAGTATGACTATGACTATGACTATGACTATGAGAATGAGTATGAGTATGAGTATTAGTATGAATATGAGTATGAGTATGAGTGTGAGTATGAGTATGAGTATGAGTATGAGTATGAGTATGAGTATGATTATGTGTATGAGTATGAGTATGAGTATGAGTATGAGAATGAGTATGAGTGTGAGTATGAGTATGAGTATGAGTATGAGTATGAGTATGAGTATGAGTATGAGTATGAGTATGAGTATGAGTATGAGTATGAGTATGTGTATGAGTATGAGTATGAGTATGAGTATGTGTATGAGTATGAGTATGAGTATGAGTATGAGTATGAGTATAAGTATGAGAATGAGTTTGAGTGTGAGTATGAGAATGAGTATGAGTATGTGTATGAGTATGAGTATGAGTATGAGTGTGAGTATGAGTATGAGTATGAGTATGAGTATGAGTATGAGTATGAATATGAGTATGAGTATGAGTATGAGTATGAGTATGAGTATGAGTATGAGTATGAGTATGAGAATGAGTATGAGTATGAGTATGAGTATGAGTATGAGTATGAGTATGAGTATGAGTATGAGTATGAGTATGAGTATGAGTATGAGTATGAGTATGAGTATGAGTATGAGCATGAGCATGAGCATGAGTATGAGTATGAGTGTGAGTATGAGTATGAGTATGAGTATGAGTATGAGTATGAGTATGAGTATGAGTATGAGTATGAGTATGAGTATGAGTATGAGTGTAAGTATGAGTATGAGTATGAGTATAAGTACGAGTATTAGTATGAGTATGAGTATGAGTATGAGTATGAGTATGAGTATGTGTATGAGTATGAGTATGAGTATGAGTATGAGTATGAGTATGAGTATGAGTATGAGTATGAGTATGAGTATGAGTATGAGGATGAGTATGAGTATAAGTATGAGTATGTGTATGAGTATGAGTATGAGTATGAGTATGAGTATGAGTATGAGTATGAGTTAGAGTATGAGTATGTGTATGAGTATGAGTATGAGTATGAGTATGAGTGTGAGTGCGAATGTGAGTATGAGTATGAGTATGAGTATGAGTATGTGTATGAGTATGAGTATGAGTATGAGTATGAGTATGACTATGAGTATGAGGATGAGTATGAGTATGAGTATGAGTATGAGTATGAGTATGACTATGAGTATGAGTATGACTATGACTATGACTATGACTATGAGAATGAGTATGAGTATGAGTATTAGTATGAATATGAGTATGAGTATGAGTGTGAGTATGAGTATGAGTATGAGTATGAGTATGAGTATGAGTATGATTATGTGTATGAGTATGAGTATGAGTATGAGTATGAGAATGAGTATGAGTGTGAGTATGAGTATGAGTATGAGTATGAGTATGAGTATGAGTATGAGTATGAGTATGAGTATGAGTATGAGTATGAGTATGAGTATGTGTATGAGTATGAGTATGAGTACGAGTATTAGTATGAGTATGAGTATGAGTATGAGTATGAGTTTAAGTATGAGTATGAGTATGAGTATGAGTATGAGTATGAGTATGAGCATGAGCATGAGCATGAGTATGAGTATGAGTGTGAGTATGAGTATGAGTATGAGTATGAGTATGAGTATGAGTATGAGTATGAGTATGAGTATGAGTATGAGTATGAGTATGAGTATGAGTATGTGTATGAGTATGAGTATGAGTATGAGTATGTGTATGAGTATGAGTATGAGTATGAGTATGAGTATGAGTATAAGTATGAGAATGAGTTTGAGTGTGAGTATGAGAATGAGTATGAGTATGTGTATGAGTATGAGTATGAGTATGAGTGTGAGTATGAGTATGAGTATGAGTATGAGTATGAGTATGAGTATGAATATGAGTATGAGTATGAGTATGAGTATGAGTATGAGTATGAGTATGAGTATGAGAATGAGTATGAGTATGAGTATGAGTATGAGTATGAGTATGAGTATGAGTATGAGTATGAGTATGAGTATGAGTATGAGTATGAGTATGAGTATGAGTATGAGTATGAGCATGAGCATGAGCATGAGTATGAGTATGAGTGTGAGTATGAGTATGAGTATGAGTATGAGTATGAGTATGAGTATGAGTATGAGTATGAGTATGAGTATGAGTATGAGTATGAGTATGAGTATGAGTATGAGTATGAGTATGAGTATGTGTATGAGTATGAGTATGAGTATGAGTATGTGTATGAGTATGAGTATGAGTATGAGTATGAGTATAAGTATGAGAATGAGTTTGAGTGTGAGTATGAGAATGAGTATGAGTATGTGTATGAGTATGAGTATGAGTATGAGTGTGAGTATGAGTATGAGTATGAGTATGAGTATGAGTATGAATATGAGTATGAGTATGAGTATGAGTATGAGTATGAGTATGAGTATGAGTGTGAGTATGAGTATGAGTATGAATATGAGTAGGAGTATGAGTATAAGTATTAGTATGAGTATGAGTACGAGTATTAGTATGAGTATGAGTATGAGTATGAGTTTAAGTATGAGTATGAGTATGAGTATGTGCATGAGTATGAGTATGTGTATGAGTATGAGTATGAGTATTAGTATGAGTATAAGTATGAGAATGAGTATGAGTGTGAGTATGAGAATGAGTATGAGTATGTGTATGAGTATGAGTTTGAGTATGAGTATGAGTATGAGTATGAGTATGAGTATGAGTATGAGTATGAGTATGAGTATGAGTATGAGTATGAGTATGAGTATGAGTATGAGTATAAGTATGAGAATGAGTATGAGTGTGAGTATGAGAATGAGTATGAGTATGTGTATGAGTATGAGTATGAGTATGAGTGTGAGTATGAGTATGAGTATGAGTATGAGTATGAATATGAGTATGAGTATGAGTATAAGTATTAGTATGAGTATGAGTACGAGTATTAGTATGAGTATGAGTATGAGTTTAAGTATGAGTATGAGTATGAGTATGAGTATGTGCATGAGTATGAGTATGTGTATGAGTATGAGTATGAGTATTAGTATGAGTATAAGTATGAGAATGAGTATGAGTGTGAGTATGAGAATGAGTATGAGTATGTGTATGAGTATGAGTATGAGTATGAGTATGAGTATGAGTATGAGTATGAGTATGAGTATGAGTATGAGTATGAGTATGAGTATGAGTATGAGTATGAGTATGAGTATGAGTATGAGTATGAGTATGAGTATAAGTATTAGTATGAGTATGAGTACGAGTATTAGTATGAGTATGAGTATGAGTATGAGTTTAAGTATGAGTATGAGTATGAGTATGAGTATGAGTATGAGTATGAGTATGAGTATGAGTATGAGTATGAGGATGAGTATGAGTATAAGTATGAGTATGTGTATGAGTATGAGTATGAGTATGAGTATGAGTATGAGTTAGAGTATGAGTATGTGTATGAGTATGAGTATGAGTATGAGTATGAGTATGAGTATGAGTGTGAGTGCGAATGTGAGTATGAGTATGAGTATGAGTATGAGTATGTGTATGAGTATGAGTATGAGTATGAGTATGACTATGAGTGTGAGTGCGAATGTGAGTATGAGTATGAGAATGAGTATGAGTATGTGTATGAGTATGAGTATGAGTATGAGTATGACTATGAGTATGAGGATGAGTATGAGTATGAGTATGAGTATGAGTATGAGTATGAGTATGACTATGAGTATGAGTATGACTATGACTATGACTATGACTATGAGAATGAGTATGAGTATGAGTATTAGTATGAATATGAGTATGAGTATGAGTGTGAGTATGAGTATGAGTATGAGTATGAGTATGAGTATGATTATGTGTATGAGTATGAGTATGAGTATGAGTATGAGTATGAGTATGAGAATGAGTATGAGTATGAGTATGAGTATGAGTATGAGTATGAGCATGAGCATGAGCATGAGTATGAGTATGAGTATGAGTATGAGTATGAGTATGAGTATGAGTATGAGTATGAGTATGTGTATGAGTATGAGTATGAGTATAAGTATTAGTATGAGTATGAGTACGAGTATTAGTATGAGTATGAGTATGAATATGAGTATGAGTTTAAGTATGAGTATGAGTACGAGTATGCGTATGAATATGAGTATGAGTATGAGTATGAGTATGAGTATGGGTATGAGTATGAGTATGAGTATGAGTATGAGTATAAGTATGAGCATGAGCATGAGTATGAGTATGAGTATGAGTATGAGTATGAGTAAGAGTATGAGTATGAGTATGAGTATAAGTATGAGTATGAGTATGAGTATGAGTATGAGTATAAGTATTAGTATGAGTATGAGTTAGAGTATGAGTATGTGTATGAGTATGAGTATGAGTATGAGTATGAGTATGAGTATGAGTATGAGTATGAGTATGACTATGAGTATGAGTATGACTATGACTATGACTATGAGAATGAGTATGAGTATGAGTATTAGTATGAGTATGAGTATAAGTATGAGCATGAGCATGAGTATGAGTATGAGTATGAGTATGAGTATGAGTATGAGTAAGAGTATGAGTATGAGTATGAGTATAAGTATGAGTATGAGTATGAGTATGAGTATGAGTATAAGTATTAGTATGAGTATGAGTTAGAGTATGAGTATGTGTATGAGTATGAGTATGAGTATGAGTATAAGTATGAGTATGAGTATGAGTATAAGTATTAGTATGAGTATGAGTACGAGTATTAGTATGAGTATGAGTATGAGTATGAGTTTAAGTATGAGTATGAGTATGAGTATGAGTATGAGTATGAGTATGAGTATGAGTATGAGTATGAGGATGAGTATGAGTATAAGTATGAGTATGTGTATGAGTATGAGTATGAGTATGAGTATGAGTATGAGTATGAGTATGAGTATGAGTATGAGTATGAGTATGAGTATGAGTATGAGTATGAGTATGAGTATGAGTATAAGTATGAGTATGAGTATGAGTATGAGTATAAGTATTAGTATGATTATGAGTACGAGTATTAGTATGAGTATGAGTATGAGTACGAGTATTAGTATGAGTATGAGTATGAGTATGAGTATGAGTATGAGTATGAGCATGAGCATGAGCATGAGTATGAGTATGAGTGTGAGTATGAGTATGAGTATGAGTATGAATATGAGTATGAGTATGAGTATGAGTATGAGTATGAGTATGAGTATGAGTATGAGTATGAGTATGAGTATGAGTATGAGTATGAGTATGAGTATGAGTATGAGTATGAGTATGAGTATGAGTATGAGTATGAGTATAAGTATGAGTATGAGTATGAGTATGAGTATAAGTATTAGTATGAGTATGAGTACGAGTATTAGTATGAGTATGAGTATGAGTATGAGTTTAAGTATGAGTATGAGTATGAGTATGAGTATGAGTATGAGTATGAGTATGAGTATGAGGATGAGTATGAGTATAAGTATGAGTATGTGTATGAGTATGAGTATGAGTATGAGTATGAGTATGAGTATGAGTTAGAGTATGAGTATGTGTATGAGTATGAGTATGAGTATGAGTATGAGTATGAGTGTGAGTGCGAATGTGAGTATGAGTATGAGTATGAGTATGAGTATGTGTATGAGTATGAGTATGAGTATGAGTATGACTATGAGTGTGAGTGCGAATGTGAGTATGAGTATGAGTATGAGTATGAGTATGTGTATGAGTATGAGTATGAGTATGAGTATGACTATGAGTATGAGGATGAGTATGAGTATGAGTATGAGTATGAGTATGAGTATGAGTATGACTATGAGTATGAGTATGACTATGACTATGACTATGACTATGAGAATGAGTATGAGTATGAGTATTAGTATGAGTATGAGTATGTGTATGAGTATGAGTATGAGTATAAGTATTAGTATGAGTATGAGTACGAGTATTAGTATGAGTATGAGTATGAGTATGAGTATGAGTATGAGTTTAAGTATGAGTATGAGTACGAGTATGCGTATGAATATGAGTATGTGCATGAGTATGAGTATGTGTATGAGTATGAGTATGAGTATTAGTATGAGTATAAGTATGAGAATGAGTATGTGTGTGAGTATGAGAATGAGTATGAGTATGAGTATGAGTATGAGTATGAGTATGAGTATGAGTATGAGTATGAGTATGAGTATGAGTATGAGTATGAGTATGAGTATGAGTATGAGTATGAGTATGAGTATGAGTATGAGTATAAGTATGAGTATGAGTATGAGTATAAGTATTAGTATGAGTATGAGTACGAGTATTAGTATGAGTATGAGTATGAGTATGAGTTTAAGTATGAGTATGAGTATGAGTATGAGTATGAGTATGAGTATGAGTATGAGTATGAGGATGAGTATGAGTATAAGTATGAGTATGTGTATGAGTATGAGTATGAGTATGAGTATGAGTATGAGTATGAGTATGAGTATGAGTATGAGTATGAGTATGAGTATGAGTATGAGTATGAGTATGAGTATGAGTATAAGTATGAGTATGAGTATGAGTATGAGTATAAGTATTAGTATGAGTATGAGTACGAGTATTAGTATGAGTATGAGTATGAGTATGAGTTTAAGTATGAGTATGAGTATGAGTATGAGTATGAGTATGAGTATGAGTATGAGCATGAGCATGAGCATGAGTATGAGTATGAGTATGAGTATGAGTATGAGTATGAGTATGAGTATGAGTATGAGTATGTGTATGAGTATGAGTATGAGTATAAGTATTAGTATGAGTATGAGTACGAGTATTAGTATGAGTATGAGTATGAATATGAGTATGAGTTTAAGTATGAGTATGAGTACGAGTATGCGTATGAATATGAGTATGAGTATGAGTATGAGTATGGGTATGAGTATGAGTATGAGTATGAGTATGAGTATAAGTATGAGCATGAGCATGAGTATGAGTATGAGTATGAGTATGAGTATGAGTAAGAGTATGAGTATGAGTATGAGTATAAGTATGAGTATGAGTATGAGTATGAGTATGAGTATGAGTATAAGTATTAGTATGAGTATGAGTTAGAGTATGAGTATGTGTATGAGTATGAGTATGAGTATGAGTATGAGTATGAGTATGAGTATGAGTATGAGTATGACTATGAGTATGAGTATGACTATGACTATGACTATGAGAATGAGTATGAGTATGAGTATTAGTATGAGTATGAGTATAAGTATGAGCATGAGCATGAGTATGAGTATGAGTATGAGTATGAGTATGAGTATGAGTATGAGTAAGAGTATGAGTATGAGTATGAGGATGAGTATGAGTATAAGTATGAGTATGTGTATGAGTATGAGTATGAGTATGAGTATGAGTATGAGTATGAGTATGAGTATGAGTATGAGTATGAGTATGAGTATGAGTATGAGTATGAGTATGAGTATGAGTATGAGTATAAGTATGAGTATGAGTATGAGTATGAGTATAAGTATTAGTATGATTATGAGTACGAGTATTAGTATGAGTATGAGTATGAGTACGAGTATTAGTATGAGTATGAGTATGAGTATGAGTATGAGTATGAGTATGAGCATGAGCATGAGCATGAGTATGAGTATGAGTGTGAGTATGAGTATGAGTATGAGTATGAATATGAGTATGAGTATGAGTATGAGTATGAGTATGAGTATGAGTATGAGTATGAGTATGAGTATGAGTATGAGTATGAGTATGAGTATGAGTATGAGTATGAGTATGAGTATGAGTATGAGTATGAGTATGAGTATAAGTATGAGTATGAGTATGAGTATGAGTATAAGTATTAGTATGAGTATGAGTACGAGTATTAGTATGAGTATGAGTATGAGTATGAGTTTAAGTATGAGTATGAGTATGAGTATGAGTATGAGTATGAGTATGAGTATGAGTATGAGGATGAGTATGAGTATAAGTATGAGTATGTGTATGAGTATGAGTATGAGTATGAGTATGAGTATGAGTATGAGTTAGAGTATGAGTATGTGTATGAGTATGAGTATGAGTATGAGTATGAGTATGAGTGTGAGTGCGAATGTGAGTATGAGTATGAGTATGAGTATGAGTATGTGTATGAGTATGAGTATGAGTATGAGTATGACTATGAGTGTGAGTGCGAATGTGAGTATGAGTATGAGTATGAGTATGAGTATGTGTATGAGTATGAGTATGAGTATGAGTATGACTATGAGTATGAGGATGAGTATGAGTATGAGTATGAGTATGAGTATGAGTATGAGTATGACTATGAGTATGAGTATGACTATGACTATGACTATGACTATGAGAATGAGTATGAGTATGAGTATTAGTATGAGTATGAGTATGTGTATGAGTATGAGTATGAGTATAAGTATTAGTATGAGTATGAGTACGAGTATTAGTATGAGTATGAGTATGAGTATGAGTATGAGTTTAAGTATGAGTATGAGTACGAGTATGCGTATGAATATGAGTATGTGCATGAGTATGAGTATGTGTATGAGTATGAGTATGAGTATTAGTATGAGTATAAGTATGAGAATGAGTATGAGTGTGAGTATGAGAATGAGTATGAGTATGAGTATGAGTATGAGTATGAGTATGAGTATGAGTATGAGTATGAGTATGAGTATGAGTATGAGTATGAGTATGAGTATGAGTATGAGTATGAGTATGAGTATGAGTATAAGTATGAGTATGAGTATGAGTATAAGTATTAGTATGAGTATGAGTACGAGTATTAGTATGAGTATGAGTATGAGTATGAGTTTAAGTATGAGTATGAGTATGAGTATGAGTATGAGTATGAGTATGAGTATGAGTATGAGGATGAGTATGAGTATAAGTATGAGTATGTGTATGAGTATGAGTATGAGTATGAGTATGAGTATGAGTATGAGTATGAGTATGAGTATGAGTATGAGTATGAGTATGAGTATGAGTATGAGTATGAGTATGAGTATGAGTATAAGTATGAGTATGAGTATGAGTATGAGTATAAGTATTAGTATGAGTATGAGTACGAGTATTAGTATGAGTATGAGTATGAGTACGAGTATTAGTATGAGTATGAGTATGAGTATGAGTATGAGTATGAGCATGAGCATGAGCATGAGTATGAGTATGAGTGTGAGTATGAGTATGAGTATGAGTATGAATATGAGTATGAGTATGAGTATGAGTGTGAGTATGAGTATGAGTATGAGTATGAGTATAAGTATGAGAATGAGTATGAGTGTGAGTATGAGAATGAGTATGAGTATGTGTATGAGTATGAGTATGAGTATGAGTGTGAGTATGAGTATGAGTATGAATATGAGTAGGAGTATGAGTATAAGTATTAGTATGAGTATGAGTACGAGTATTAGTATGAGTATGAGTATGAGTATGAGTTTAAGTATGAGTATGAGTATGAGTATGTGCATGAGTATGAGTATGTGTATGAGTATGAGTATGAGTATTAGTATGAGTATAAGTATGAGAATGAGTATGAGTGTGAGTATGAGAATGAGTATGAGTATGTGTATGAGTATGAGTTTGAGTATGAGTATGAGTATGAGTATGAGTATGAGTATGAGTATGAGTATGAGTATGAGTATGAGTATGAGTATGAGTATGAGTATAAGTATGAGAATGAGTATGAGTGTGAGTATGAGAATGAGTATGAGTATGTGTATGAGTATGAGTATGAGTATGAGTGTGAGTATGAGTATGAGTATGAGTATGAGTATGAATATGAGTATGAGTATGAGTATAAGTATTAGTATGAGTATGAGTACGAGTATTAGTATGAGTATGAGTATGAGTATGAGTTTAAGTATGAGTATGAGTATGAGTATGTGCATGAGTATGAGTATGTGTATGAGTATGAGTATGAGTATTAGTATGAGTATAAGTATGAGAATGAGTATGAGTGTGAGTATGAGAATGAGTATGAGTATGTGTATGAGTATGAGTATGAGTATGAGTATGAGTATGAGTATGAGTATGAGTATGAGTATGAGTATGAGTATGAGTATGAGTATGAGTATGAGTATGAGTATGAGTATGAGTATGAGTATGAGTATAAGTATTAGTATGAGTATGAGTACGAGTATTAGTATGAGTATGAGTATGAGTATGAGTTTAAGTATGAGTATGAGTATGAGTATGAGTATGAGTATGAGTATGAGTATGAGTATGAGTATGAGTATGAGGATGAGTATGAGTATAAGTATGAGTATGTGTATGAGTATGAGTATGAGTATGAGTATGAGTATGAGTTAGAGTATGAGTATGTGTATGAGTATGAGTATGAGTATGAGTATGAGTATGAGTATGAGTGTGAGTGCGAATGTGAGTATGAGTATGAGTATGAGTATGAGTATGTGTATGAGTATGAGTATGAGTATGAGTATGACTATGAGTGTGAGTGCGAATGTGAGTATGAGTATGAGAATGAGTATGAGTATGTGTATGAGTATGAGTATGAGTATGAGTATGACTATGAGTATGAGGATGAGTATGAGTATGAGTATGAGTATGAGTATGAGTATGAGTATGACTATGAGTATGAGTATGACTATGACTATGACTATGACTATGAGAATGAGTATGAGTATGAGTATTAGTATGAATATGAGTATGAGTATGAGTGTGAGTATGAGTATGAGTATGAGTATGAGTATGAGTATGATTATATGTATGAGTATGAGTATGAGTATGAGTATGAGTATGAGTATGAGAATGAGTATGAGTATGAGTATGAGTATGAGTATGAGTATGAGCATGAGCATGAGCATGAGTATGAGTATGAGTATGAGTATGAGTATGAGTATGAGTATGAGTATGAGTATGAGTATGTGTATGAGTATGAGTATGAGTATAAGTATTAGTATGAGTATGAGTACGAGTATTAGTATGAGTATGAGTATGAATATGAGTATGAGTTTAAGTATGAGTATGAGTACGAGTATGCGTATGAATATGAGTATGAGTATGAGTATGAGCATGGGTATGAGTATGAGTATGAGTATGAGTATGAGTATAAGTATGAGCATGAGCATGAGTATGAGTATGAGTATGAGTATGAGTATGAGTAAGAGTATGAGTATGAGTATGAGTATAAGTATGAGTATGAGTATGAGTATGAGTATGAGTATAAGTATTAGTATGAGTATGAGTTAGAGTATGAGTATGTGTATGAGTATGAGTATGAGTATGAGTATGAGTATGAGTATGAGTATGAGTATGACTATGAGTATGAGTATGACTATGACTATGACTATGAGAATGAGTATGAGTATGAGTATTATTATGAGTATGAGTATAAGTATGAGCATGAGCATGAGTATGAGTATGAGTATGAGTATGAGTATGAGTAAGAGTATGAGTATGAGTATGAGTATAAGTATGAGTATGAGTATGAGTATGAGTATGAGTATAAGTATTAGTATGAGTATGAGTTAGAGTATGAGTATGTGTATGAGTATGAGTATGAGTATGAGTATAAGTATGAGTATGAGTATGAGTATAAGTATTAGTATGAGTATGAGTACGAGTATTAGTATGAGTATGAGTATGAGTATGAGTTTAAGTATGAGTATGAGTATGAGTATGAGTATGAGTATGAGTATGAGTATGAGTATGAGTATGAGGATGAGTATGAGTATAAGTATGAGTATGTGTATGAGTATGAGTATGAGTATGAGTATGAGTATGAGTATGAGTATGAGTATGAGTATGAGTATGAGTATGAGTATGAGTATGAGTATGAGTATGAGTATGAGTATAAGTATGAGTATGAGTATGAGTATGAGTATAAGTATTAGTATGATTATGAGTACGAGTATTAGTATGAGTATGAGTATGAGTACGAGTATTAGTATGAGTATGAGTATGAGTATGAGTATGAGTATGAGTATGAGTATGAGGATGAGTATGAGTATAAGTATGAGTATGTGTATGAGTATGAGTATGAGTATGAGTATGAGTATGAGTATGAGTATGAGTATGAGTATGAGTATGAGTATGAGTATGAGTATGAGTATGAGTATGAGTATGAGTATGAGTATGAGTATGAGTATGAGTATGAGTATAAGTATGAGTATGAGTATGAGTATGAGTATAAGTATTAGTATGAGTATGAGTACGAGTATTAGTATGAGTATGAGTATGAGTATGAGTTTAAGTATGAGTATGAGTATGAGTATGAGTATGAGTATGAGTATGAGTATGAGTATGAGTATGAGTATGAGGATGAGTATGAGTATAAGTATGAGTATGTGTATGAGTATGAGTATGAGTATGAGTATGAGTATGAGCATGAGCATGAGCATGAGTATGAGTATGAGTGTGAGTATGAGTATGAGTATGAGTATGAATATGAGTATGAGTATGAGTATGAGTATGAGTATGAGTATGAGTATGAGTATGAGTATGAGTATGAGTATGAGTATGAGTATGAGTATGAGTATGAGTATGAGTATGAGTATGAGTATGAGTATGAGTATAAGTATGAGTATGAGTATGAGTATGAGTATAAGTATTAGTATGAGTATGAGTACGAGTATTAGTATGAGTATGAGTATGAGTATGAGTTTAAGTATGAGTATGAGTATGAGTATGAGTATGAGTATGAGTATGAGTATGAGGATGAGTATGAGTATAAGTATGAGTATGTGTATGAGTATGAGTATGAGTATGAGTATGAGTATGAGTATGAGTTAGAGTATGAGTATGTGTATGAGTATGAGTATGAGTATGAGTATGAGTATGAGTGTGAGTGCGAATGTGAGTATGAGTATGAGTATGAGTATGAGTATGTGTATGAGTATGAGTATGAGTATGAGTATGACTATGAGTGTGAGTGCGAATGTGAGTATGAGTATGAGTATGAGTATGAGTATGTGTATGAGTATGAGTATGAGTATGAGTATGACTATGAGTATGAGGATGAGTATGAGTATGAGTATGAGTATGAGTATGAGTATGAGTATGACTATGAGTATGAGTATGACTATGACTATGACTATGACTATGAGAATGAGTATGAGTATGAGTATTAGTATGAGTATGAGTATGTGTATGAGTATGAGTATGAGTATAAGTATTAGTATGAGTATGAGTACGAGTATTAGTATGAGTATGAGTATGAGTATGAGTATGAGTTTAAGTATGAGTATGAGTACGAGTATGCGTATGAATATGAGTATGTGCATGAGTATGAGTATGTGTATGAGTATGAGTATGAGTATTAGTATGAGTATAAGTATGAGAATGAGTATGAGTGTGAGTATGAGAATGAGTATGAGTATGAGTATGAGTATGAGTATGAGTATGAGTATGAGTATGAGTATGAGTATGAGTATGAGTATGAGTATGAGTATGAGTATGAGTATGAGTATGAGTATGAGTATGAGTATAAGTATGAGTATGAGTATGAGTATAAGTATTAGTATGAGTATGAGTACGAGTATTAGTATGAGTATGAGTATGAGTATGAGTTTAAGTATGAGTATGAGTATGAGTATGAGTATGAGTATGAGTATGAGTATGAGTATGAGGATGAGTATGAGTATAAGTATGAGTATGTGTATGAGTATGAGTATGAGTATGAGTATGAGTATGAGTATGAGTATGAGTATGAGTATGAGTATGAGTATGAGTATGAGTATGAGTATGAGTATGAGTATGAGTATGAGTATAAGTATGAGTATGAGTATGAGTATGAGTATAAGTATTAGTATGAGTATGAGTACGAGTATTAGTATGAGTATGAGTATGAGTACGAGTATTAGTATGAGTATGAGTATGAGTATGAGTATGAGTATGAGCATGAGCATGAGCATGAGTATGAGTATGAGTGTGAGTATGAGTATGAGTATGAGTATGAATATGAGTATGAGTATGAGTATGAGTGTGAGTATGAGTATGAGTATGAGTATGAGTATAAGTATGAGAATGAGTATGAGTGTGAGTATGAGAATGAGTATGAGTATGTGTATGAGTATGAGTATGAGTATGAGTGTGAGTATGAGTATGAGTATGAATATGAGTAGGAGTATGAGTATAAGTATTAGTATGAGTATGAGTACGAGTATTAGTATGAGTATGAGTATGAGTATGAGTTTAAGTATGAGTATGAGTATGAGTATGTGCATGAGTATGAGTATGTGTATGAGTATGAGTATGAGTATTAGTATGAGTATAAGTATGAGAATGAGTATGAGTGTGAGTATGAGAATGAGTATGAGTATGTGTATGAGTATGAGTTTGAGTATGAGTATGAGTATGAGTATGAGTATGAGTATGAGTATGAGTATGAGTATGAGTATGAGTATGAGTATGAGTATGAGTATAAGTATGAGAATGAGTATGAGTGTGAGTATGAGAATGAGTATGAGTATGTGTATGAGTATGAGTATGAGTATGAGTGTGAGTATGAGTATGAGTATGAGTATGAGTATGAATATGAGTATGAGTATGAGTATAAGTATTAGTATGAGTATGAGTACGAGTATTAGTATGAGTATGAGTATGAGTATGAGTTTAAGTATGAGTATGAGTATGAGTATGTGCATGAGTATGAGTATGTGTATGAGTATGAGTATGAGTATTAGTATGAGTATAAGTATGAGAATGAGTATGAGTGTGAGTATGAGAATGAGTATGAGTATGTGTATGAGTATGAGTATGAGTATGAGTATGAGTATGAGTATGAGTATGAGTATGAGTATGAGTATGAGTATGAGTATGAGTATGAGTATGAGTATGAGTATGAGTATGAGTATGAGTATGAGTATGAGTATAAGTATTAGTATGAGTATGAGTACGAGTATTAGTATGAGTATGAGTATGAGTATGAGTTTAAGTATGAGTATGAGTATGAGTATGAGTATGAGTATGAGTATGAGTATGAGTATGAGTATGAGTATGAGGATGAGTATGAGTATAAGTATGAGTATGTGTATGAGTATGAGTATGAGTATGAGTATGAGTATGAGTTAGAGTATGAGTATGTGTATGAGTATGAGTATGAGTATGAGTATGAGTATGAGTATGAGTATGAGTGTGAGTGCGAATGTGAGTATGAGTATGAGTATGAGTATGAGTATGTGTATGAGTATGAGTATGAGTATGAGTATGACTATGAGTGTGAGTGCGAATGTGAGTATGAGTATGAGAATGAGTATGAGTATGTGTATGAGTATGAGTATGAGTATGAGTATGACTATGAGTATGAGGATGAGTATGAGTATGAGTATGAGTATGAGTATGAGTATGAGTATGACTATGAGTATGAGTATGACTATGACTATGACTATGACTATGAGAATGAGTATGAGTATGAGTATTAGTATGAATATGAGTATGAGTATGAGTGTGAGTATGAGTATGAGTATGAGTATGAGTATGAGTATGATTATATGTATGAGTATGAGTATGAGTATGAGTATGAGTATGAGTATGAGAATGAGTATGAGTATGAGTATGAGTATGAGTATGAGTATGAGCATGAGCATGAGCATGAGTATGAGTATGAGTATGAGTATGAGTATGAGTATGAGTATGAGTATGAGTATGAGTATGTGTATGAGTATGAGTATGAGTATAAGTATTAGTATGAGTATGAGTACGAGTATTAGTATGAGTATGAGTATGAATATGAGTATGAGTTTAAGTATGAGTATGAGTACGAGTATGCGTATGAATATGAGTATGAGTATGAGTATGAGCATGGGTATGAGTATGAGTATGAGTATGAGTATGAGTATAAGTATGAGCATGAGCATGAGTATGAGTATGAGTATGAGTATGAGTATGAGTAAGAGTATGAGTATGAGTATGAGTATAAGTATGAGTATGAGTATGAGTATGAGTATGAGTATAAGTATTAGTATGAGTATGAGTTAGAGTATGAGTATGTGTATGAGTATGAGTATGAGTATGAGTATGAGTATGAGTATGAGTATGAGTATGACTATGAGTATGAGTATGACTATGACTATGACTATGAGAATGAGTATGAGTATGAGTATTATTATGAGTATGAGTATAAGTATGAGCATGAGCATGAGTATGAGTATGAGTATGAGTATGAGTATGAGTAAGAGTATGAGTATGAGTATGAGTATAAGTATGAGTATGAGTATGAGTATGAGTATGAGTATAAGTATTAGTATGAGTATGAGTTAGAGTATGAGTATGTGTATGAGTATGAGTATGAGTATGAGTATAAGTATGAGTATGAGTATGAGTATAAGTATTAGTATGAGTATGAGTACGAGTATTAGTATGAGTATGAGTATGAGTATGAGTTTAAGTATGAGTATGAGTATGAGTATGAGTATGAGTATGAGTATGAGTATGAGTATGAGTATGAGGATGAGTATGAGTATAAGTATGAGTATGTGTATGAGTATGAGTATGAGTATGAGTATGAGTATGAGTATGAGTATGAGTATGAGTATGAGTATGAGTATGAGTATGAGTATGAGTATGAGTATGAGTATGAGTATAAGTATGAGTATGAGTATGAGTATGAGTATAAGTATTAGTATGATTATGAGTACGAGTATTAGTATGAGTATGAGTATGAGTACGAGTATTAGTATGAGTATGAGTATGAGTATGAGTATGAGTATGAGTATGAGTATGAGGATGAGTATGAGTATAAGTATGAGTATGTGTATGAGTATGAGTATGAGTATGAGTATGAGTATGAGTATGAGTATGAGTATGAGTATGAGTATGAGTATGAGTATGAGTATGAGTATGAGTATGAGTATGAGTATAAGTATGAGTATGAGTATGAGTATGAGTATAAGTATTAGTATGAGTATGAGTACGAGTATTAGTATGAGTATGAGTATGAGTATGAGTTTAAGTATGAGTATGAGTATGAGTATGAGTATGAGTATGAGTATGAGTATGAGTATGAGTATGAGGATGAGTATGAGTATAAGTATGAGTATGTGTATGAGTATGAGTATGAGTATGAGTATGAGTATGAGTTAGAGTATGAGTATGTGTATGAGTATGAGTATGAGTATGAGTATGAGTATGAGTATGAGTGTGAGTGCGAATGTGAGTATGAGTATGAGTATGAGTATGAGTATGTGTATGAGTATGAGTATGAGTATGAGTATGACTATGAGTGTGAGTGCGAATGTGAGTATGAGTATGAGAATGAGTATGAGTATGTGTATGAGTATGAGTATGAGTATGAGTATGACTATGAGTATGAGGATGAGTATGAGTATGAGTATGAGTATGAGTATGAGTATGAGTATGACTATGAGTATGAGTATGACTATGACTATGACTATGACTATGAGAATGAGTATGAGTATGAGTATTAGTATGAATATGAGTATGAGTATGAGTGTGAGTATGAGTATGAGTATGAGTATGAGTATGAGTATGATTATGTGTATGAGTATGAGTATGAGTATGAGTATGAGTATGAGTATGAGAATGAGTATGAGTATGAGTATGAGTATGAGTATGAGTATGAGCATGAGCATGAGCATGAGTATGAGTATGAGTATGAGTATGAGTATGAGTATGAGTATGAGTATGAGTATGAGTATGTGTATGAGTATGAGTATGAGTATAAGTATTAGTATGAGTATGAGTACGAGTATTAGTATGAGTATGAGTATGAATATGAGTATGAGTTTAAGTATGAGTATGAGTACGAGTATGCGTATGAATATGAGTATGAGTATGAGTATGAGTATGAGTATGGGTATGAGTATGAGTATGAGTATGAGTATGAGTATAAGTATGAGCATGAGCATGAGTATGAGTATGAGTATGAGTATGAGTATGAGTAAGAGTATGAGTATGAGTATGAGTATAAGTATGAGTATGAGTATGAGTATGAGTATGAGTATAAGTATTAGTATGAGTATGAGTTAGAGTATGAGTATGTGTATGAGTATGAGTATGAGTATGAGTATGAGTATGAGTATGAGTATGAGTATGAGTATGACTATGAGTATGAGTATGACTATGACTATGACTATGAGAATGAGTATGAGTATGAGTATTAGTATGAGTATGAGTATAAGTATGAGCATGAGCATGAGTATGAGTATGAGTATGAGTATGAGTATGAGTATGAGTATGAGTAAGAGTATGAGTATGAGTATGAGTATAAGTATGAGTATGAGTATGAGTATGAGTATGAGTATGAGTATAAGTATTAGTATGAGTATGAGTTAGAGTATGAGTATGTGTATGAGTATGAGTATGAGTATGAGTATAAGTATGAGTATGAGTATGAGTATAAGTATTAGTATGAGTATGAGTACGAGTATTAGTATGAGTATGAGTATGAGTATGAGTTTAAGTATGAGTATGAGTATGAGTATGAGTATGAGTATGAGTATGAGTATGAGTATGAGTATGAGGATGAGTATGAGTATAAGTATGAGTATGTGTATGAGTATGAGTATGAGTATGAGTATGAGTATGAGTATGAGTATGAGTATGAGTATGAGTATGAGTATGAGTATGAGTATGAGTATGAGTATGAGTATGAGTATAAGTATGAGTATGAGTATGAGTATGAGTATAAGTATTAGTATGATTATGAGTACGAGTATTAGTATGAGTATGAGTATGAGTACGAGTATTAGTATGAGTATGAGTATGAGTATGAGTATGAGTATGAGTATGAGCATGAGCATGAGCATGAGTATGACTATGACTATGACTATGACTATGAGAATGAGTATGAGTATGAGTATTAGTATGAATATGAGTATGAGTATGAGTGTGAGTATGAGTATGAGTATGAGTATGAGTATGAGTATGATTATGTGTATGAGTATGAGTATGAGTATGAGTATGAGTATGAGTATGAGAATGAGTATGAGTATGAGTATGAGTATGAGTATGAGTATGAGCATGAGCATGAGCATGAGTATGAGTATGAGTATGAGTATGAGTATGAGTATGAGTATGAGTATGAGTATGAGTATGTGTATGAGTATGAGTATGAGTATAAGTATTAGTATGAGTATGAGTACGAGTATTAGTATGAGTATGAGTATGAATATGAGTATGAGTTTAAGTATGAGTATGAGTACGAGTATGCGTATGAATATGAGTATGAGTATGAGTATGAGTATGAGTATGAGTATGGGTATGAGTATGAGTATGAGTATGAGTATGAGTATAAGTATGAGCATGAGCATGAGTATGAGTATGAGTATGAGTATGAGTATGAGAATGAGTATGAGTATGAGTATGAGAATGAGTATGAGTATGAGTATGAGTATGAGTATGAGTTAGAGTATGAGTATGTGTATGAGTATGAGTATGAGTATGAGTATGAGTATGAGTATGAGTATGAGTATGAGTATGAGTATGAGTATGAGTATGAGCATGAGCATGAGCATGAGTATGAGTATGAGTGTGAGTATGAGTATGAGTATGAGTATGAGTATAAGTATGAGAATGAGTATGAGTGTGAGTATGAGAATGAGTATGAGTATGTGTATGAGTATGAGTTTGAGTATGAGTATGAGTATGAGTATGAGTATGAGTATGAGTATGAGTATGAGTATGAGTATGAGTATGAGTATAAGTATGAGAATGAGTATGAGTGTGAGTATGAGAATGAGTATGAGTATGTGTATGAGTATGAGTATGAGTATGAGTGTGAGTATGAGTATGAGTATGAATATGAGTAGGAGTATGAGTATAAGTATTAGTATGAGTATGAGTACGAGTATTAGTATGAGTATGAGTATGAGTATGAGTTTAAGTATGAGTATGAGTATGAGTATGTGCATGAGTATGAGTATGTGTATGAGTATGAGTATGAGTATTAGTATGAGTATAAGTATGAGAATGAGTATGAGTGTGAGTATGAGAATGAGTATGAGTATGTGTATGAGTATGAGTTTGAGTATGAGTATGAGTATGAGTATGAGTATGAGTATGAGTATGAGTATGAGTATGAGTATGAGTATGAGTATGAGTATGAGTATAAGTATGAGAATGAGTATGAGTGTGAGTATGAGAATGAGTATGAGTATGTGTATGAGTATGAGTATGAGTATGAGTGTGAGTATGAGTATGAGTATGAGTATGAGTATGAATATGAGTATGAGTATGAGTATAAGTATTAGTATGAGTATGAGTACGAGTATTAGTATGAGTATGAGTATGAGTATGAGTTTAAGTATGAGTATGAGTATGAGTATGTGCATGAGTATGAGTATGTGTATGAGTATGAGTATGAGTATTAGTATGAGTATAAGTATGAGAATGAGTATGAGTGTGAGTATGAGAATGAGTATGAGTATGTGTATGAGTATGAGTATGAGTATGAGTATGAGTATGAGTATGAGTATGAGTATGAGTATGAGTATGAGTATGAGTATGAGTATGAGTATGAGTATGAGTATGAGTATGAGTATGAGTATGAGTATAAGTATTAGTATGAGTATGAGTACGAGTATTAGTATGAGTATGAGTATGAGTATGAGTTTAAGTATGAGTATGAGTATGAGTATGAGTATGAGTATGAGTATGAGTATGAGTATGAGTATGAGTATGAGGATGAGTATGAGTATAAGTATGAGTATGTGTATGAGTATGAGTATGAGTATGAGTATGAGTATGAGTTAGAGTATGAGTATGTGTATGAGTATGAGTATGAGTATGAGTATGAGTATGAGTATGAGTGTGAGTGCGAATGTGAGTATGAGTATGAGTATGAGTATGAGTATGTGTATGAGTATGAGTATGAGTATGAGTATGACTATGAGTGTGAGTGCGAATGTGAGTATGAGTATGAGAATGAGTATGAGTATGTGTATGAGTATGAGTATGAGTATGAGTATGACTATGAGTATGAGGATGAGTATGAGTATGAGTATGAGTATGAGTATGAGTATGAGTATGACTATGAGTATGAGTATGACTATGACTATGACTATGACTATGAGAATGAGTATGAGTATGAGTATTAGTATGAATATGAGTATGAGTATGAGTGTGAGTATGAGTATGAGTATGAGTATGAGTATGAGTATGATTATATGTATGAGTATGAGTATGAGTATGAGTATGAGTATGAGTATGAGAATGAGTATGAGTATGAGTATGAGTATGAGTATGAGTATGAGCATGAGCATGAGCATGAGTATGAGTATGAGTATGAGTATGAGTATGAGTATGAGTATGAGTATGAGTATGAGTATGTGTATGAGTATGAGTATGAGTATAAGTATTAGTATGAGTATGAGTACGAGTATTAGTATGAGTATGAGTATGAATATGAGTATGAGTTTAAGTATGAGTATGAGTACGAGTATGCGTATGAATATGAGTATGAGTATGAGTATGAGCATGGGTATGAGTATGAGTATGAGTATGAGTATGAGTATAAGTATGAGCATGAGCATGAGTATGAGTATGAGTATGAGTATGAGTATGAGTAAGAGTATGAGTATGAGTATGAGTATAAGTATGAGTATGAGTATGAGTATGAGTATGAGTATAAGTATTAGTATGAGTATGAGTTAGAGTATGAGTATGTGTATGAGTATGAGTATGAGTATGAGTATGAGTATGAGTATGAGTATGAGTATGACTATGAGTATGAGTATGACTATGACTATGACTATGAGAATGAGTATGAGTATGAGTATTAGTATGAGTATGAGTATAAGTATGAGCATGAGCATGAGTATGAGTATGAGTATGAGTATGAGTATGAGTAAGAGTATGAGTATGAGTATGAGTATAAGTATGAGTATGAGTATGAGTATGAGTATGAGTATAAGTATTAGTATGAGTATGAGTTAGAGTATGAGTATGTGTATGAGTATGAGTATGAGTATGAGTATAAGTATGAGTATGAGTATGAGTATAAGTATTAGTATGAGTATGAGTACGAGTATTAGTATGAGTATGAGTATGAGTATGAGTTTAAGTATGAGTATGAGTATGAGTATGAGTATGAGTATGAGTATGAGTATGAGTATGAGTATGAGGATGAGTATGAGTATAAGTATGAGTATGTGTATGAGTATGAGTATGAGTATGAGTATGAGTATGAGTATGAGTATGAGTATGAGTATGAGTATGAGTATGAGTATGAGTATGAGTATGAGTATGAGTATGAGTATGAGTATAAGTATGAGTATGAGTATGAGTATGAGTATAAGTATTAGTATGATTATGAGTACGAGTATTAGTATGAGTATGAGTATGAGTACGAGTATTAGTATGAGTATGAGTATGAGTATGAGTATGAGTATGAGTATGAGTATGAGGATGAGTATGAGTATAAGTATGAGTATGTGTATGAGTATGAGTATGAGTATGAGTATGAGTATGAGTATGAGTATGAGTATGAGTATGAGTATGAGTATGAGTATGAGTATGAGTATGAGTATAAGTATGAGTATGAGTATGAGTATGAGTATAAGTATTAGTATGAGTATGAGTACGAGTATTAGTATGAGTATGAGTATGAGTATGAGTTTAAGTATGAGTATGAGTATGAGTATGAGTATGAGTATGAGTATGAGTATGAGTATGAGTATGAGTATGAGGATGAGTATGAGTATAAGTATGAGTATGTGTATGAGTATGAGTATGAGTATGAGTATGAGTATGAGTTAGAGTATGAGTATGTGTATGAGTATGAGTATGAGTATGAGTATGAGTATGAGTATGAGTGTGAGTGCGAATGTGAGTATGAGTATGAGTATGAGTATGAGTATGTGTATGAGTATGAGTATGAGTATGAGTATGACTATGAGTGTGAGTGCGAATGTGAGTATGAGTATGAGAATGAGTATGAGTATGTGTATGAGTATGAGTATGAGTATGAGTATGACTATGAGTATGAGGATGAGTATGAGTATGAGTATGAGTATGAGTATGAGTATGAGTATGACTATGAGTATGAGTATGACTATGACTATGACTATGACTATGAGAATGAGTATGAGTATGAGTATTAGTATGAATATGAGTATGAGTATGAGTGTGAGTATGAGTATGAGTATGAGTATGAGTATGAGTATGATTATGTGTATGAGTATGAGTATGAGTATGAGTATGAGTATGAGTATGAGAATGAGTATGAGTATGAGTATGAGTATGAGTATGAGTATGAGCATGAGCATGAGCATGAGTATGAGTATGAGTATGAGTATGAGTATGAGTATGAGTATGAGTATGAGTATGAGTATGTGTATGAGTATGAGTATGAGTATAAGTATTAGTATGAGTATGAGTACGAGTATTAGTATGAGTATGAGTATGAATATGAGTATGAGTTTAAGTATGAGTATGAGTACGAGTATGCGTATGAATATGAGTATGAGTATGAGTATGAGTATGAGTATGAGCATGAGTATGAGTATGAGTATGAGTATGAGTATGAGTATGAGTATGAGTATGAGTATGAGTATGTGTATGAGTATGAGTATGAGTATAAGTATTAGTATGAGTATGAGTACGAGTATTAGTATGAGTATGAGTATGAATATGAGTATGAGTTTAAGTATGAGTATGAGTACGAGTATGCGTATGAATATGAGTATGAGTATGAGTATGAGTATGAGTATGGGTATGAGTATGAGTATGAGTATGAGTATGAGTATAAGTATGAGTATGAGTATGAGTATGAGTATGACTATGAGTATGAGTATGACTATGACTATGACTATGAGAATGAGTATGAGTATTAGTATGAGTATGAGTATAAGTATGAGCATGAGCATGAGTATGAGTATGAGTATGAGTATGAGTATGAGTATGAGTATGAGTAAGAGTATGAGTATGAGTATGAGTATAAGTATGAGTATGAGTATGAGTATGAGTATGAGTATAAGTATTAGTATGAGTATGAGTTAGAGTATGAGTATGTGTATGAGTATGAGTATGAGTATGAGTATAAGTATGAGTATGAGTATGAGTATAAGTATTAGTATGAGTATGAGTACGAGTATTAGTATGAGTATGAGTATGAGTATGAGTTTAAGTATGAGTATGAGTATGAGTATGAGTATGAGTATGAGTATGAGTATGAGTATGAGTATGAGGATGAGTATGAGTATAAGTATGAGTATGTGTATGAGTATGAGTATGAGTATGAGTATGAGTATGAGTATGAGTATGAGTATGAGTATGAGTATGAGTATGAGTATGAGTATGAGTATGAGTATGAGTATGAGTATAAGTATGAGTATGAGTATGAGTATGAGTATAAGTATTAGTATGATTATGAGTACGAGTATTAGTATGAGTATGAGTATGAGTACGAGTATTAGTATGAGTATGAGTATGAGTATGAGTATGAGTATGAGTATGAGCATGAGCATGAGCATGAGTATGAGTATGAGTGTGAGTATGAGTATGAGTATGAGTATGAATATGAGTATGAGTATGAGTATGAGTATGAGTATGAGTATGAGTATGAGTATGAGTATGAGTATGAGTATGAGTATGAGTATGAGTATGAGTATGAGTATGAGTATGAGTATGAGTATGAGTATGAGTATGAGTATAAGTATGAGTATGAGTATGAGTATGAGTATAAGTATTAGTATGAGTATGAGTACGAGTATTAGTATGAGTATGAGTATGAGTATGAGTTTAAGTATGAGTATGAGTATGAGTATGAGTATGAGTATGAGTATGAGTATGAGTATGAGGATGAGTATGAGTATAAGTATGAGTATGTGTATGAGTATGAGTATGAGTATGAGTATGAGTATGAGTATGAGTTAGAGTATGAGTATGTGTATGAGTATGAGTATGAGTATGAGTATGAGTATGAGTGTGAGTGCGAATGTGAGTATGAGTATGAGTATGAGTATGAGTATGTGTATGAGTATGAGTATGAGTATGAGTATGACTATGAGTGTGAGTGCGAATGTGAGTATGAGTATGAGTATGAGTATGAGTATGTGTATGAGTATGAGTATGAGTATGAGTATGACTATGAGTATGAGGATGAGTATGAGTATGAGTATGAGTATGAGTATGAGTATGAGTATGACTATGAGTATGAGTATGACTATGACTATGACTATGACTATGAGAATGAGTATGAGTATGAGTATTAGTATGAGTATGAGTATGTGTATGAGTATGAGTATGAGTATAAGTATTAGTATGAGTATGAGTACGAGTATTAGTATGAGTATGAGTATGAGTATGAGTATGAGTTTAAGTATGAGTATGAGTACGAGTATGCGTATGAATATGAGTATGTGCATGAGTATGAGTATGTGTATGAGTATGAGTATGAGTATTAGTATGAGTATAAGTATGAGAATGAGTATGAGTGTGAGTATGAGAATGAGTATGAGTATGAGTATGAGTATGAGTATGAGTATGAGTATGAGTATGAGTATGAGTATGAGTATGAGTATGAGTATGAGTATGAGTATGAGTATGAGTATGAGTATAAGTATGAGTATGAGTATGAGTATAAGTATTAGTATGAGTATGAGTACGAGTATTAGTATGAGTATGAGTATGAGTATGAGTTTAAGTATGAGTATGAGTATGAGTATGAGTATGAGTATGAGTATGAGTATGAGTATGAGGATGAGTATGAGTATAAGTATGAGTATGTGTATGAGTATGAGTATGAGTATGAGTATGAGTATGAGTATGAGTATGAGTATGAGTATGAGTATGAGTATGAGTATGAGTATGAGTATGAGTATGAGTATGAGTATAAGTATGAGTATGAGTATGAGTATGAGTATAAGTATTAGTATGAGTATGAGTACGAGTATTAGTATGAGTATGAGTATGAGTACGAGTATTAGTATGAGTATGAGTATGAGTATGAGTATGAGTATGAGCATGAGCATGAGCATGAGTATGAGTATGAGTGTGAGTATGAGTATGAGTATGAGTATGAATATGAGTATGAGTATGAGTATGAGTGTGAGTATGAGTATGAGTATGAGTATGAATATGAGTATGAGTATGATTATAAGTATTAGTATGAGTATGAGTACGAGTATTAGTATGAGTATGAGTATGAGTTTAAGAATGAGTATGAGTACGAGTATGTGCATGAGTATGAGTATGTGTATGAGTATGAGTATGAGTATGAGTATGAGTATGAGTATAAGTATGAGAATGAGTATGAGTGGGAGTATGAGAATGAGTATGAGTATGTGTATGAGTATGAGTATGAGTATGAGTGTGAGTATGAGTATGAGTATGAGTATGAGTATGAGTTAGAGTATGAGTATGTGTATGAGTATGAGTATGAGTATGAGTATGAGTATGATTATGTGTATGAGTATGAGTATGAGTATGAGTATGAGAATGAGTATGAGTATGAGTATGAGTATGAGTATGAGTATGAGCATGAGCATGAGCATGAGTATGAGTATGAGTATGAGTATGAGTATGAGTATGAGTATGAGTATGAGTATGAGTATGAGTATGAGTATGAGTATAAGTATTAGTATGAGTATGAGTACGAGTATTAGTATGAGTATGAGAATGAGTATGAGTATGAGTTTAAGTATGAGTATGAGTACGAGTATGCGTATGAATATGAGTATGAGTATGAGTATGAGTATGAGTATGAGTATGAGTATGAGTATGAGTACAAGTATGAGAATGAGTATGAGTGTGAGTATGAGAATGAGTATGAGTATGTGTATGAGTATGAGTTTGAGTATGAGTATGAGTATGAGTATGAGTATGAGTATGAGTATGTGTATGAGTATGAGTATGAGTATGAGTATGAGTATGAGTATGAGTATGAGTATGAGTATGAGTTTAAGTATGAGTCTGAGTACGAGTATGCGTATGAATATGAGTATGAGTATGAGTATGGGTATGAGTATGAGTATGAGTATGAGTATGAGTATGAGTATGAGTATGAGTATGAGTATGAGTGTGAGTATGAGTATGAGTATGAGTATGAGTATGAGTATGAGAATGAGTATGAGTATGAGTATGAGAATGAGTATGAGTATGAGTATGAGTATGAGTATGAGTTAGAGTATGAGTATGTGTATGAGTATGAGTATGAGTATGAGTATGAGTATGAGTATGAGTATGAGTATGAGTATGAGTATGAGTATGAGTATGAGCATGAGCATGAGCATGAGTATGAGTATGAGTGTGAGTATGAGTATGAGTATGAGTATGAGTATAAGTATGAGAATGAGTATGAGTGTGAGTATGAGAATGAGTATGAGTATGTGTATGAGTATGAGTTTGAGTATGAGTATGAGTATGAGTATGAGTATGAGTATGAGTATGAGTATGAGTATGAGTATGAGTATGAGTATAAGTATGAGAATGAGTATGAGTGTGAGTATGAGAATGAGTATGAGTATGTGTATGAGTATGAGTATGAGTATGAGTGTGAGTATGAGTATGAGTATGAATATGAGTAGGAGTATGAGTATAAGTATTAGTATGAGTATGAGTACGAGTATTAGTATGAGTATGAGTATGAGTATGAGTTTAAGTATGAGTATGAGTATGAGTATGTGCATGAGTATGAGTATGTGTATGAGTATGAGTATGAGTATTAGTATGAGTATAAGTATGAGAATGAGTATGAGTGTGAGTATGAGAATGAGTATGAGTATGTGTATGAGTATGAGTTTGAGTATGAGTATGAGTATGAGTATGAGTATGAGTATGAGTATGAGTATGAGTATGAGTATGAGTATGAGTATGAGTATGAGTATAAGTATGAGAATGAGTATGAGTGTGAGTATGAGAATGAGTATGAGTATGTGTATGAGTATGAGTATGAGTATGAGTGTGAGTATGAGTATGAGTATGAGTATGAATATGAGTATGAGTATGAGTATAAGTATTAGTATGAGTATGAGTACGAGTATTAGTATGAGTATGAGTATGAGTATGAGTTTAAGTATGAGTATGAGTATGAGTATGTGCATGAGTATGAGTATGTGTATGAGTATGAGTATGAGTATTAGTATGAGTATAAGTATGAGAATGAGTATGAGTGTGAGTATGAGAATGAGTATGAGTATGTGTATGAGTATGTGTATGAGTATGAGTATGAGTATGAGTATGAGTATGAGTATGAGTATGAGTATGAGTATGAGTATGAGTATGAGTATGAGTATGAGTATGAGTATGAGTATGAGTATGAGTATGAGTATAAGTATTAGTATGAGTATGAGTACGAGTATTAGTATGAGTATGAGTATGAGTATGAGTTTAAGTATGAGTATGAGTATGAGTATGAGTATGAGTATGAGTATGAGTATGAGTATGAGTATGAGTATGAGGATGAGTATGAGTATAAGTATGAGTATGTGTATGAGTATGAGTATGAGTATGAGTATGAGTATGAGTTAGAGTATGAGTATGTGTATGAGTATGAGTATGAGTATGAGTATGAGTATGAGTATGAGTGTGAGTGCGAATGTGAGTATGAGTATGAGTATGAGTATGAGTATGTGTATGAGTATGAGTATGAGTATGAGTATGACTATGAGTGTGAGTGCGAATGTGAGTATGAGTATGAGAATGAGTATGAGTATGTGTATGAGTATGAGTATGAGTATGAGTATGACTATGAGTATGAGGATGAGTATGAGTATGAGTATGAGTATGAGTATGAGTATGAGTATGACTATGAGTATGAGTATGACTATGACTATGACTATGACTATGAGAATGAGTATGAGTATGAGTATTAGTATGAATATGAGTATGAGTATGAGTGTGAGTATGAGTATGAGTATGAGTATGAGTATGAGTATGATTATATGTATGAGTATGAGTATGAGTATGAGTATGAGTATGAGTATGAGAATGAGTATGAGTATGAGTATGAGTATGAGTATGAGTATGAGCATGAGCATGAGCATGAGTATGAGTATGAGTATGAGTATGAGTATGAGTATGAGTATGAGTATGAGTATGAGTATGAGTATGTGTATGAGTATGAGTATGAGTATAAGTATTAGTATGAGTATGAGTACGAGTATTAGTATGAGTATGAGTATGAATATGAGTATGAGTTTAAGTATGAGTATGAGTACGAGTATGCGTATGAATATGAGTATGAGTATGAGTATGAGCATGGGTATGAGTATGAGTATGAGTATGAGTATGAGTATAAGTATGAGCATGAGCATGAGTATGAGTATGAGTATGAGTATGAGTATGAGTAAGAGTATGAGTATGAGTATGAGTATAAGTATGAGTATGAGTATGAGTATGAGTATGAGTATAAGTATTAGTATGAGTATGAGTTAGAGTATGAGTATGTGTATGAGTATGAGTATGAGTATGAGTATGAGTATGAGTATGAGTATGAGTATGACTATGAGTATGAGTATGAGTATGAGTATGAGTATAAGTATGAGAATGAGTATGAGTGTGAGTATGAGAATGAGTATGAGTATGTGTATGAGTATGAGTATGAGTATGAGTGTGAGTATGAGTATGAGTATGAGTATGAGTAAGAGTATGAGTATGAGTATGAGTATAAGTATGAGTATGAGTATGAGTATGAGTATGAGTATAAGTATTAGTATGAGTATGAGTTAGAGTATGAGTATGTGTATGAGTATGAGTATGAGTATGAGTATAAGTATGAGTATGAGTATGAGTATAAGTATTAGTATGAGTATGAGTACGAGTATTAGTATGAGTATGAGTATGAGTATGAGTTTAAGTATGAGTATGAGTATGAGTATGAGTATGAGTATGAGTATGAGTATGAGTATGAGTATGAGGATGAGTATGAGTATAAGTATGAGTATGTGTATGAGTATGAGTATGAGTATGAGTATGAGTATGAGTATGAGTATGAGTATGAGTATGAGTATGAGTATGAGTATGAGTATGAGTATGAGTATGAGTATAAGTATGAGTATGAGTATGAGTATGAGTATAAGTATTAGTATGATTATGAGTACGAGTATTAGTATGAGTATGAGTATGAGTACGAGTATTAGTATGAGTATGAGTATGAGTATGAGTATGAGTATGAGTATGAGCATGAGCATGAGCATGAGTATGACTATGAGAATGAGTATGAGTATGAGTATTAGTATGAATATGAGTATGAGTATGAGTGTGAGTATGAGTATGAGTATGAGTATGAGTATGAGTATGTGTATGAGTATGAGTATGAGTATGAGTTAGAGTATGAGTATGTGTATGAGTATGAGTATGAGTATGAGTATGAGTATGAGTATGAGTATGAGTATGAGTATGAGTATGAGTATGAGCATGAGCATGAGCATGAGTATGAGTATGAGTGTGAGTATGAGTATGAGTATGAGTATGAGTATAAGTATGAGAATGAGTATGAGTGTGAGTATGAGAATGAGTATGAGTATGTGTATGAGTATGAGTTTGAGTATGAGTATGAGTATGAGTATGAGTATGAGTATGAGTATGAGTATGAGTATGAGTATGAGTATGAGTATGAGTATGAGTATAAGTATGAGAATGAGTATGAGTGTGAGTATGAGAATGAGTATGAGTATGTGTATGAGTATGAGTATGAGTATGAGTGTGAGTATGAGTATGAGTATGAGTATGAGTATGAATATGAGTATGAGTATGAGTATAAGTATTAGTATGAGTATGAGTACGAGTATTAGTATGAGTATGAGTATGAGTATGAGTTTAAGTATGAGTATGAGTATGAGTATGTGCATGAGTATGAGTATGTGTATGAGTATGAGTATGAGTATTAGTATGAGTATAAGTATGAGAATGAGTATGAGTGTGAGTATGAGAATGAGTATGAGTATGTGTATGAGTATGAGTATGAGTATGAGTATGAGTATGAGTATGAGTATGAGTATGAGTATGAGTATGAGTATGAGTATGAGTATGAGTATGAGTATGAGTATGAGTATGAGTATGAGTATGAGTATGAGTATGAGTATGAGTATGAGTATGAGTATGAGTATGAGTATGAGTATGAGTATGAGTATGAGTATGAGTATGAGTATGAGTATGAGTATGAGTTAGAGTATGAGTATGTGTATGAGTATGAGTATGAGTATGAGTATGAGTGTGAGTGCGAATGTGAGTATGAGTATGAGTATGTGTATGAGTATGTGTATGAGTATGAGTATGAGTATGAGTATGACTATGAGTATGAGGATGAGTATGAGTATGAGTATGAGTATGAGTATGAGTATGACTATGAGTATGAGTATGACTATGACTATGACTATGACTATGAGAATGAGTATGAGTATGAGTATTAGTATGAATATGAGTATGAGTATGAGTGTGAGTATGAGTATGATTATGAGTATGAGTATGAGTATGAGTATGAGTATGATTATGTGTATGAGTATGAGTATGAGTATGAGTATGAGAATGAGTATGAGTATGAGTATGAGTATGAGTATGAGTATGAGCATGAGCATGAGCATGAGTATGAGTATGAGTATGAGTATGAGTATGAGTATGAGTATGAGTATGAGTATGAGTATGAGTATGAGTATAAGTATTAGTATGAGTATGAGTACGAGTATTAGTATGAGTATGAGTATGAGTATGAGTTTAAGTATGAGTATGAGTACGAGTATGCGTATGAATATGAGTATGAGTATGAGTATGAGTATGAGTATGAGTATGAGTATGAGTATAAGTATGAGAATGATTATGAGTGTGAGTATGAGAATGAGTATGAGTATGTGTATGAGTATGAGTTTGAGTATGATTATGAGTATGAGTATGAGTATGAGTATGAGTATGAGTATGAGTATGTGTATGAGTATGAGTATGAGTATGAGTATGAGTATGAGTATGAGTATGAGTATGAGTATGAGTATGAATTTAAGTATGAGTCTGAGTACGAGTATGCGTATGAATATGAGTATGAGTATGAGTATGGGTATGAGTATGAGTATGAGTATGAGTATGAGTATGAGTATGAGTATGAGTATGAGTATGAGTATGAGTATGAGTATGAGTATGAGTATGAGTATGAGTATGAGTATGAGTATAAGTATGAGTATGAGTATGAGTATAAGTATTAGTATGAGTATGAGTACGAGTATTAGTATGAGTATGAGTATGAGTATGAGTTTAAGTATGAGTATGAGTATGAGTATGAGTATGAGTATGAGTATGAGTATGAGTATGAGGATGAGTATGAGTATAAGTATGAGTATGTGTATGAGTATGAGTATGAGTATGAGTATGAGTATGGGTATGAGTATGAGTATGAGTATGAGTATGAGTATGAGTATGAGTATGAGTATGAGTATGAGTATGAGTATGAGTATAAGTATGAGTATGAGTATGTGTATGAGTATGAGTCTGAGTATGAGTATGAGTATGAGCTTGAGCATGAGTATGAGTATGAGTATGAGTATGAGTATGAGTATGAGTATGAGTATGAGTATGAGCATGAGTATGAGTATGAGTATAAGTATGAGTATGAGTATGAGTATGAGTATGAGTATGAGTATAAGTATTAGTATGAGTATGAGTACGAGTATTAGTATGACTATGACTATGAGAATGAGTATGAGTATGAGTATTAGTATGAATATGAGTATGAGTATGAGTGTGAGTATGAGTATGAGTATGAGTATGAGTATGAGTATGAGTATGAGTATGAGTATGAGTATGAGCATGAGCATGAGCATGAGTATGAGTATGAGTGTGAGTATGAGTATGAGTATGAGTATAAGTATGAGAATGAGTATGAGTGTGAGTATGAGAATGAGTATGAGTATGTGTATGAGTATGAGTTTGAGTATGAGTATGAGTATGAGTATGAGTATGAGTATGAGTATGAGTATGTGTATGAGTATGAGTATGAGTATGAGTATGAGTATGAGTATGAGTATGAGTATGAGTATGAGTATGAGTATGAGTATGAGTATAAGTATGAGTATGAGTATGAGTATGAGTATGAGTATGAGTATGAGTATGAGGATGAGTATGAGTATAAGTATGAGTATGTGTATGAGTATGAGTATGAGTATGAGTATGAGTATGAGTATGAGTATGAGTATGAGTATGAGTATGAGTATGAGTATGAGTATGAGTATGAGTATGAGTATGAGTATAAGTATGAGTATGAGTATGAGTATGAGTATAAGTATTAGTATGATTATGAGTACGAGTATTAGTATGAGTATGAGTATGAGTACGAGTATTAGTATGAGTATGAGTATGAGTATGAGTATGAGTATGAGTATGAGCATGAGCATGAGCATGAGTATGAGTATGAGTGTGAGTATGAGTATGAGTATGAGTATGAATATGAGTATGAGTATGAGTATGAGTATGAGTATGAGAATGAGTATGAGTATGAGTATGAGTATGAGTATGAGTATGAGCATGAGCATGAGCATGAGTATGAGTATGAGTATGAGTATGAGTATGAGTATGAGTATGAGTATGAGTATGAGTATGAGTATGAGTATAAGTATTAGTATGAGTATGAGTACGAGTATTAGTATGAGTATGAGTATGAGTATGAGTTTAAGTATGAGTATGAGTACGAGTATGCGTATGAATATGAGTATGAGTATGAGTATGAGTATGAGTATGAGTATGAGTATGAGTATAAGTATGAGAATGATTATGAGTGTGAGTATGAGAATGAGTATGAGTATGTGTATGAGTATGAGTTTGAGTATGATTATGAGTATGAGTATGAGTATGAGTATGAGTATGAGTATGAGTATGTGTATGAGTATGAGTATGAGTATGAGTATGAGTATGAGTATGAGTATGAGTATGAGTATGAGGATGAGTATGAGTATAAGTATGAGTATGTGTATGAGTATGAGTATGAGTATGAGTATGAGTATGGGTATGAGTATGAGTATGAGTATGAGTATGAGTATGAGTATGAGTATGAGTATGAGTATGAGTATGAGTATGAGTATAAGTATGAGTATGAGTATGTGTATGAGTATGAGTCTGAGTATGAGTATGAGTATGAGCTTGAGCATGAGTATGAGTATGAGTATGAGTATGAGTATGAGTATGAGTATGACTATGAGTATGAGGATGAGTATGAGTATGAGTATGAGTATGAGTATGAGTATGAGTATGAGTATGAGTATGAGTATGAGTATGAGTATGAGTATGAGTATGAGTATGAGTATGAGTATGAGTATGAGTATGAGTTAGAGTATGAGTATGTGTATGAGTATGAGTATGAGTATGAGTATGAGTGTGAGTGCGAATGTGAGTATGAGTATGAGTATGTGTATGAGTATGTGTATGAGTATGAGTATGAGTATGAGTATGACTATGAGTATGAGGATGAGTATGAGTATGAGTATGAGTATGAGTATGAGTATGACTATGAGTATGAGTATGACTATGACTATGACTATGACTATGAGAATGAGTATGAGTATGAGTATTAGTATGAATATGAGTATGAGTATGAGTGTGAGTATGAGTATGATTATGAGTATGAGTATGAGTATGAGTATGAGTATGATTATGTGTATGAGTATGAGTATGAGTATGAGTATGAGAATGAGTATGAGTATGAGTATGAGTATGAGTATGAGTATGAGCATGAGCATGAGCATGAGTATGAGTATGAGTATGAGTATGAGTATGAGTATGAGTATGAGTATGAGTATGAGTATGAGTACCAGTATTAGTATGAGTATGAGTATGAGTTTAAGTATGAGTATGAGTATGAGTATGGGCATGAGTATGAGTATGGGCATGAGTATGAGTATGTGTATGAGCATGAGTATGAGTATGAGTATGGGTATGAGTATGAGTATGAGTATGAGTATGAGTATGAGTATGAGTATGAGTATGAGTATGAGTATGAGTATGAGTATAAGTATGAGTATGAGTATGTGTATGAGTATGAGTCTGAGTATGAGTATGAGTATGAGCTTGAGCATGAGTATGAGTATGAGTATGAGTATGAGTATGAGTATGAGTATGAGTATGAGTATGAGCATGAGTATGAGTATGAGTATAAGTATGAGTATGAGTATGAGTATGAGTATGAGTATGAGTATAAGTATTAGTATGAGTATGAGTACGAGTATTAGTATGACTATGACTATGAGAATGAGTATGAGTATGAGTATTAGTATGAATATGAGTATGAGTATGAGTGTGAGTATGAGTATGAGTATGAGTATGAGTATGAGTATGAGTATGAGTATGAGTATGAGTATGAGCATGAGCATGAGCATGAGTATGAGTATGAGTGTGAGTATGAGTATGAGTATGAGTATAAGTATGAGAATGAGTATGAGTGTGAGTATGAGAATGAGTATGAGTATGTGTATGAGTATGAGTTTGAGTATGAGTATGAGTATGAGTATGAGTATAAGTATGAGTATGAGTATGAGTATGAGTATGAGTATGAGTATGAGTATGAGGATGAGTATGAGTATAAGTATGAGTATGTGTATGAGTATGAGTATGAGTATGAGTATGAGTATGAGTATGAGTATGAGTATGAGTATGAGTATGAGTATGAGTATGAGTATGAGTATGAGTATGAGTATGAGTATAAGTATGAGTATGAGTATGAGTATGAGTATAAGTATTAGTATGATTATGAGTACGAGTATTAGTATGAGTATGAGTATGAGTACGAGTATTAGTATGAGTATGAGTATGAGTATGAGTATGAGTATGAGTATGAGCATGAGCATGAGCATGAGTATGAGTATGAGTGTGAGTATGAGTATGAGTATGAGTATGAATATGAGTATGAGTATGAGTATGAGTATGAGTATGAGTATGAGTATGAGTATGAGTATGAGTATGAGTATGAGTATGAGTATGAGTATGAGTATGAGTATGAGTATGAGTATGAGTATGAGTATGAGTATGAGTATAAGTATGAGTATGAGTATGAGTATGAGTATAAGTATTAGTATGAGTATGAGTACGAGTATTAGTATGAGTATGAGTATGAGTATGAGTTTAAGTATGAGTATGAGTATGAGTATGAGTATGAGTATGAGTATGAGTATGAGTATGAGGATGAGTATGAGTATAAGTATGAGTATGTGTATGAGTATGAGTATGAGTATGAGTATGAGTATGAGTATGAGTTAGAGTATGAGTATGTGTATGAGTATGAGTATGAGTATGAGTATGAGTATGAGTGTGAGTGCGAATGTGAGTATGAGTATGAGTATGAGTATGAGTATGTGTATGAGTATGAGTATGAGTATGAGTATGACTATGAGTGTGAGTGCGAATGTGAGTATGAGTATGAGTATGAGTATGAGTATGTGTATGAGTATGAGTATGAGTATGAGTATGACTATGAGTATGAGGATGAGTATGAGTATGAGTATGAGTATGAGTATGAGTATGAGTATGAGTATGAGTATGAGTATGAGTATGAGTATGAGTATGAGTATGAGTATGAGTATGAGTATGAGTATGAGTATGAGTTAGAGTATGAGTATGTGTATGAGTATGAGTATGAGTATGAGTATGAGTGTGAGTGCGAATGTGAGTATGAGTATGAGTATGTGTATGAGTATGTGTATGAGTATGAGTATGAGTATGAGTATGACTATGAGTATGAGGATGAGTATGAGTATGAGTATGAGTATGAGTATGAGTATGACTATGAGTATGAGTATGACTATGACTATGACTATGACTATGAGAATGAGTATGAGTATGAGTATTAGTATGAATATGAGTATGAGTATGAGTGTGAGTATGAGTATGATTATGAGTATGAGTATGAGTATGAGTATGAGTATGATTATGTGTATGAGTATGAGTATGAGTATGAGTATGAGAATGAGTATGAGTATGAGTATGAGTATGAGTATGAGTATGAGCATGAGCATGAGCATGAGTATGAGTATGAGTATGAGTATGAGTATGAGTATGAGTATGAGTATGAGTATGAGTATGAGTATGAGTATAAGTATTAGTATGAGTATGAGTACGAGTATTAGTATGAGTATGAGTATGAGTATGAGTTTAAGTATGAGTATGAGTACGAGTATGCGTATGAATATGAGTATGAGTATGAGTATGAGTATGAGTATGAGTATGAGTATGAGTATAAGTATGAGAATGATTATGAGTGTGAGTATGAGAATGAGTATGAGTATGTGTATGAGTATGAGTTTGAGTATGATTATGAGTATGAGTATGAGTATGAGTATGAGTATGAGTATGAGTATGTGTATGAGTATGAGTATGAGTATGAGTATGAGTATGAGTATGAGTATGAGTATGAGTATGAGTATGAATTTAAGTATGAGTCTGAGTACGAGTATGCGTATGAATATGAGTATGAGTATGAGTATGGGTATGAGTATGAGTATGAGTATGAGTATGAGTATGAGTATGAGTATGAGTATGAGTATGAGTATGAGTATGAGTATGAGTATGAGTATGAGTATGAGTATGAGTATGAGTATAAGTATGAGTATGAGTATGAGTATAAGTATTAGTATGAGTATGAGTACGAGTATTAGTATGAGTATGAGTATGAGTATGAGTTTAAGTATGAGTATGAGTATGAGTATGAGTATGAGTATGAGTATGAGTATGAGTATGAGGATGAGTATGAGTATAAGTATGAGTATGTGTATGAGTATGAGTATGAGTATGAGTATGAGTATGGGTATGAGTATGAGTATGAGTATGAGTATGAGTATGAGTATGAGTATGAGTATGAGTATGAGTATGAGTATGAGTATAAGTATGAGTATGAGTATGTGTATGAGTATGAGTCTGAGTATGAGTATGAGTATGAGCTTGAGCATGAGTATGAGTATGAGTATGAGTATGAGTATGAGTATGAGTATGAGTATGAGTATGAGCATGAGTATGAGTATGAGTATAAGTATGAGTATGAGTATGAGTATGAGTATGAGTATGAGTATAAGTATTAGTATGAGTATGAGTACGAGTATTAGTATGACTATGACTATGAGAATGAGTATGAGTATGAGTATTAGTATGAATATGAGTATGAGTATGAGTGTGAGTATGAGTATGAGTATGAGTATGAGTATGAGTATGAGTATGAGTATGAGTATGAGTATGAGCATGAGCATGAGCATGAGTATGAGTATGAGTGTGAGTATGAGTATGAGTATGAGTATAAGTATGAGAATGAGTATGAGTGTGAGTATGAGAATGAGTATGAGTATGTGTATGAGTATGAGTTTGAGTATGAGTATGAGTATGAGTATGAGTATGAGTATGAGTATGAGTATGTGTATGAGTATGAGTATGAGTATGAGTATGAGTATGAGTATGAGTATGAGTATGAGTATGAGTATGAGTATGAGTATGAGTATAAGTATGAGTATGAGTATGAGTATGAGTATGAGTATGAGTATGAGTATGAGGATGAGTATGAGTATAAGTATGAGTATGTGTATGAGTATGAGTATGAGTATGAGTATGAGTATGAGTATGAGTATGAGTATGAGTATGAGTATGAGTATGAGTATGAGTATGAGTATGAGTATGAGTATGAGTATAAGTATGAGTATGAGTATGAGTATGAGTATAAGTATTAGTATGATTATGAGTACGAGTATTAGTATGAGTATGAGTATGAGTACGAGTATTAGTATGAGTATGAGTATGAGTATGAGTATGAGTATGAGTATGAGCATGAGCATGAGCATGAGTATGAGTATGAGTGTGAGTATGAGTATGAGTATGAGTATGAATATGAGTATGAGTATGAGTATGAGTATGAGTATGAGTATGAGTATGAGTATGAGTATGAGTATGAGTATGAGTATGAGTATGAGTATGAGTATGAGTATGAGTATGAGTATGAGTATGAGTATAAGTATGAGTATGAGTATGAGTATGAGTATAAGTATTAGTATGAGTATGAGTACGAGTATTAGTATGAGTATGAGTATGAGTATGAGTTTAAGTATGAGTATGAGTATGAGTATGAGTATGAGTATGAGTATGAGTATGAGTATGAGGATGAGTATGAGTATAAGTATGAGTATGTGTATGAGTATGAGTATGAGTATGAGTATGAGTATGAGTATGAGTTAGAGTATGAGTATGTGTATGAGTATGAGTATGAGTATGAGTATGAGTATGAGTGTGAGTGCGAATGTGAGTATGAGTATGAGTATGAGTATGAGTATGTGTATGAGTATGAGTATGAGTATGAGTATGACTATGAGTGTGAGTGCGAATGTGAGTATGAGTATGAGTATGAGTATGAGTATGTGTATGAGTATGAGTATGAGTATGAGTATGACTATGAGTATGAGGATGAGTATGAGTATGAGTATGAGTATGAGTATGAGTATGAGTATGACTATGAGTATGAGTATGACTATGACTATGACTATGACTATGAGAATGAGTATGAGTATGAGTATTAGTATGAATATGAGTATGAGTATGAGTGTGAGTATGAGTATGAGTATGAGTATGAGTATGAGTATGAGTATGAGTATGATTATGTGTATGAGTATGAGTATGAGTATGAGTATGAGTATGAGTATGAGAATGAGTATGAGTATGAGTATGAGTATGAGTATGAGTATGAGCATGAGCATGAGCATGAGTATGAGTATGAGTATGAGTATGAGTATGAGTATGAGTATGAGTATGAGTATGAGTATGTGTATGAGTATGAGTATGAGTATAAGTATTAGTATGAGTATGAGTACGAGTATTAGTATGAGTATGAGTATGAGTATGAGTATGAGTTTAAGTATGAGTATGAGTACGAGTATGCGTATGAATATGAGTATGAGTATGAGTATGAGTATGGGTATGAGTATGAGTATGAGTATGAGTATGAGTATGAGTATAAGTATGAGCATGAGCATGAGTATGAGTATGAGTATGAGTATGAGTATGAGTAAGAGTATGAGTATGAGTATGAGTATAAGTATGAGTATGAGTATGAGTATGAGTATGAGTATAAGTATTAGTATGAGTATGAGTTAGAGTATGAGTATGTGTATGAGTATGAGTATGAGTATGAGTATGAGTATGAGTATGAGTATGAGTATGAGTATGACTATGAGTATGAGTATGACTATGACTATGACTATGACTATGAGAATGAGTATGAGTATGAGTATTAGTATGAATATGAGTATGAGTATGAGTGTGAGTATGAGTATGAGTATGAGTATGAGTATGAGTATGTGTATGAGTATGAGTATGAGTATGAGTTAGAGTATGAGTATGTGTATGAGTATGAGTATGAGTATGAGTATGAGTATGAGTATGAGTATGAGTATGAGTATGAGTATGAGTATGAGTATGAGCATGAGCATGAGCATGAGTATGAGTATGAGTGTGAGTATGAGTATGAGTATGAGTATGAGTATAAGTATGAGAATGAGTATGAGTGTGAGTATGAGAATGAGTATGAGTATGTGTATGAGTATGAGTTTGAGTATGAGTATGAGTATGAGTATGAGTATGAGTATGAGTATGAGTATGAGTATGAGTATGAGTATGAGTATGAGTATGAGTATAAGTATGAGAATGAGTATGAGTGTGAGTATGAGAATGAGTATGAGTATGTGTATGAGTATGAGTATGAGTATGAGTGTGAGTATGAGTATGAGTATGAGTATGAGTATGAATATGAGTATGAGTATGAGTATAAGTATTAGTATGAGTATGAGTACGAGTATTAGTATGAGTATGAGTATGAGTATGAGTTTAAGTATGAGTATGAGTATGAGTATGTGCATGAGTATGAGTATGTGTATGAGTATGAGTATGAGTATTAGTATGAGTATAAGTATGAGAATGAGTATGAGTGTGAGTATGAGAATGAGTATGAGTATGTGTATGAGTATGAGTATGAGTATGAGTATGAGTATGAGTATGAGTATGAGTATGAGTATGAGTATGAGTATGAGTATGAGTATGAGTATGAGTATGAGTATGAGTATGAGTATGAGTATGAGTATGAGTATGAGTATGAGTATGAGTATGAGTATGAGTATGAGTATGAGTATGAGTATGAGTATGAGTATGAGTATGAGTATGAGTATGAGTATGAGTTAGAGTATGAGTATGTGTATGAGTATGAGTATGAGTATGAGTATGAGTGTGAGTGCGAATGTGAGTATGAGTATGAGTATGTGTATGAGTATGTGTATGAGTATGAGTATGAGTATGAGTATGACTATGAGTATGAGGATGAGTATGAGTATGAGTATGAGTATGAGTATGAGTATGACTATGAGTATGAGTATGACTATGACTATGACTATGACTATGAGAATGAGTATGAGTATGAGTATTAGTATGAATATGAGTATGAGTATGAGTGTGAGTATGAGTATGATTATGAGTATGAGTATGAGTATGAGTATGAGTATGATTATGTGTATGAGTATGAGTATGAGTATGAGTATGAGAATGAGTATGAGTATGAGTATGAGTATGAGTATGAGTATGAGCATGAGCATGAGCATGAGTATGAGTATGAGTATGAGTATGAGTATGAGTATGAGTATGAGTATGAGTATGAGTATGAGTATGAGTATAAGTATTAGTATGAGTATGAGTACGAGTATTAGTATGAGTATGAGTATGAGTATGAGTTTAAGTATGAGTATGAGTACGAGTATGCGTATGAATATGAGTATGAGTATGAGTATGAGTATGAGTATGAGTATGAGTATGAGTATAAGTATGAGAATGATTATGAGTGTGAGTATGAGAATGAGTATGAGTATGTGTATGAGTATGAGTTTGAGTATGATTATGAGTATGAGTATGAGTATGAGTATGAGTATGAGTATGAGTATGTGTATGAGTATGAGTATGAGTATGAGTATGAGTATGAGTATGAGTATGAGTATGAGTATGAGTATGAATTTAAGTATGAGTCTGAGTACGAGTATGCGTATGAATATGAGTATGAGTATGAGTATGGGTATGAGTATGAGTATGAGTATGAGTATGAGTATGAGTATGAGTATGAGTATGAGTATGAGTATGAGTATGAGTATGAGTATGAGTATGAGTATGAGTATGAGTATGAGTATAAGTATGAGTATGAGTATGAGTATAAGTATTAGTATGAGTATGAGTACGAGTATTAGTATGAGTATGAGTATGAGTATGAGTTTAAGTATGAGTATGAGTATGAGTATGAGTATGAGTATGAGTATGAGTATGAGTATGAGGATGAGTATGAGTATAAGTATGAGTATGTGTATGAGTATGAGTATGAGTATGAGTATGAGTATGGGTATGAGTATGAGTATGAGTATGAGTATGAGTATGAGTATGAGTATGAGTATGAGTATGAGTATGAGTATGAGTATAAGTATGAGTATGAGTATGTGTATGAGTATGAGTCTGAGTATGAGTATGAGTATGAGCTTGAGCATGAGTATGAGTATGAGTATGAGTATGAGTATGAGTATGAGTATGAGTATGAGTATGAGCATGAGTATGAGTATGAGTATAAGTATGAGTATGAGTATGAGTATGAGTATGAGTATGAGTATAAGTATTAGTATGAGTATGAGTACGAGTATTAGTATGACTATGACTATGAGAATGAGTATGAGTATGAGTATTAGTATGAATATGAGTATGAGTATGAGTGTGAGTATGAGTATGAGTATGAGTATGAGTATGAGTATGAGTATGAGTATGAGTATGAGTATGAGCATGAGCATGAGCATGAGTATGAGTGTGAGTATGAGTATGAGTATGAGTATAAGTATGAGAATGAGTATGAGTGTGAGTATGAGAATGAGTATGAGTATGTGTATGAGTATGAGTTTGAGTATGAGTATGAGTATGAGTATGAGTATGAGTATGAGTATGAGTATGTGTATGAGTATGAGTATGAGTATGAGTATGAGTATGAGTATGAGTATGAGTATGAGTATGAGTATGAGTATGAGTATGAGTATAAGTATGAGTATGAGTATGAGTATGAGTATAAGTATTAGTATGATTATGAGTACGAGTATTAGTATGAGTATGAGTATGAGTACGAGTATTAGTATGAGTATGAGTATGAGTATGAGTATGAGTATGAGCATGAGCATGAGCATGAGTATGAGTATGAGTGTGAGTATGAGTATGAGTATGAGTATGAGTATGAGTATGAGTATAAGTATGAGTATGAGTATGAGTATGAGTATAAGTATTAGTATGAGTATGAGTACGAGTATTAGTATGAGTATGAGTATGAGTATGAGTTTAAGTATGAGTATGAGTATGAGTATGAGTATGAGTATGAGTATGAGTATGAGTATGAGGATGAGTATGAGTATAAGTATGAGTATGTGTATGAGTATGAGTATGAGTATGAGTATGAGTATGAGTATGAGTTAGAGTATGAGTATGTGTATGAGTATGAGTATGAGTATGAGTATGAGTATGAGTGTGAGTGCGAATGTGAGTATGAGTATGAGTATGAGTATGAGTATGTGTATGAGTATGAGTATGAGTATGAGTATGAGTATGACTATGAGTGTGAGTGCGAATGTGAGTATGAGTATGAGTATGAGTATGAGTATGTGTATGAGTATGAGTATGAGTATGAGTATGAGTATGAGTATGAGTTAGAGTATGAGTATGTGTATGAGTATGAGTATGAGTATGAGTATGAGTATGAGTGTGAGTGCGAATGTGAGTATGAGTATGAGTATGAGTATGAGTATGTGTATGAGTATGAGTATGAGTATGAGTATGACTATGAGTGTGAGTGCGAATGTGAGTATGAGTATGAGTATGAGTATGAGTATGTGTATGAGTATGAGTATGAGTATGAGTATGACTATGAGTATGAGGATGAGTATGAGTATGAGTATGAGTATGAGTATGAGTATGAGTATGACTATGAGTATGAGTATGACTATGACTATGACTATGACTATGAGAATGAGTATGAGTATGAGTATTAGTATGAATATGAGTATGAGTATGAGTGTGAGTATGAGTATGAGTATGAGTATGAGTATGAGTATGAGTATGAGTATGATTATGTGTATGAGTATGAGTATGAGTATGAGTATGAGTATGAGTATGAGAATGAGTATGAGTATGAGTATGAGTATGAGTATGAGTATGAGCATGAGCATGAGCATGAGTATGAGTATGAGTATGAGTATGAGTATGAGTATGAGTATGAGTATGAGTATGAGTATGAGTATGAGTATGAGTATGAGTATGAGTATGAGTATGAGTATAAGTATGAGTATGAGTATGAGTATAAGTATTAGTATGAGTATGAGTACGAGTATTAGTATGAGTATGAGTATGAGTATGAGTTTAAGTATGAGTATGAGTATGAGTATGAGTATGAGTATGAGTATGAGTATGAGTATGAGGATGAGTATGAGTATAAGTATGAGTATGTGTATGAGTATGAGTATGAGTATGAGTATGAGTATGAGTATGAGTATGAGTATGAGTATGAGCATGAGCATGAGCATGAGTATGAGTATGAGTATTAGTATGAGTATGAGTATGAGTATGAGTTTAAGTATGAGTATGAGTATGAGTATGAGTATGAGTATGAGTATGAGTATGAGTATGAGTATGAGGATGAGTATGAGTATAAGTATGAGTATGTGTATGAGTATGAGTATGAGTATGAGTATGAGTATGAGTATGAGTATGAGTATGAGTATGAGTATGAGTATGAGTATGAGTATGAGTATGAGTATGAGTATGAGTATAAGTATGAGTATGAGTATGAGTATGAGTATAAGTATTAGTATGATTATGAGTACGAGTATTAGTATGAGTATGAGTATGAGTACGAGTATTAGTATGAGTATGAGTATGAGTATGAGTATGAGTATGAGTATGAGCATGAGCATGAGCATGAGTATGAGTATGAGTGTGAGTATGAGTATGAGTATGAGTATGAATATGAGTATGAGTATGAGTATGAGTATGAGTATGAGTATGAGTATGAGTATGAGTATGAGTATGAGTATGAGTATGAGTATGAGTATGAGTATGAGTATGAGTATGAGTATGAGTATGAGTATGAGTATAAGTATGAGTATGAGTATGAGTATGAGTATAAGTATTAGTATGAGTATGAGTACGAGTATTAGTATGAGTATGAGTATGAGTATGAGTTTAAGTATGAGTATGAGTATGAGTATGAGTATGAGTATGAGTATGAGTATGAGTATGAGGATGAGTATGAGTATAAGTATGAGTATGTGTATGAGTATGAGTATGAGTATGAGTATGAGTATGAGTATGAGTTAGAGTATGAGTATGTGTATGAGTATGAGTATGAGTATGAGTATGAGTATGAGTGTGAGTGCGAATGTGAGTATGAGTATGAGTATGAGTATGAGTATGTGTATGAGTATGAGTATGAGTATGAGTATGACTATGAGTGTGAGTGCGAATGTGAGTATGAGTATGAGTATGAGTATGAGTATGTGTATGAGTATGAGTATGAGTATGAGTATGACTATGAGTATGAGGATGAGTATGAGTATGAGTATGAGTATGAGTATGAGTATGAGTATGACTATGAGTATGAGTATGACTATGACTATGACTATGACTATGAGAATGAGTATGAGTATGAGTATTAGTATGAATATGAGTATGAGTATGAGTGTGAGTATGAGTATGAGTATGAGTATGAGTATGAGTATGAGTATGAGTATGATTATGTGTATGAGTATGAGTATGAGTATGAGTATGAGTATGAGTATGAGAATGAGTATGAGTATGAGTATGAGTATGAGTATGAGTATGAGCATGAGCATGAGCATGAGTATGAGTATGAGTATGAGTATGAGTATGAGTATGAGTATGAGTATGAGTATGAGTATGTGTATGAGTATGAGTATGAGTATAAGTATTAGTATGAGTATGAGTACGAGTATTAGTATGAGTATGAGTATGAGTATGAGTATGAGTTTAAGTATGAGTATGAGTACGAGTATGCGTATGAATATGAGTATGAGTATGAGTATGAGTATGGGTATGAGTATGAGTATGAGTATGAGTATGAGTATGAGTATAAGTATGAGCATGAGCATGAGTATGAGTATGAGTATGAGTATGAGTATGAGTAAGAGTATGAGTATGAGTATGAGTATAAGTATGAGTATGAGTATGAGTATGAGTATGAGTATAAGTATTAGTATGAGTATGAGTTAGAGTATGAGTATGTGTATGAGTATGAGTATGAGTATGAGTATGAGTATGAGTATGAGTATGAGTATGAGTATGACTATGAGTATGAGTATGACTATGACTATGACTATGACTATGAGAATGAGTATGAGTATGAGTATTAGTGTGAATATGAGTATGAGTATGAGTGTGAGTATGAGTATGAGTATGAGTATGAGTATGAGTATGTGTATGAGTATGAGTATGAGTATGAGTTAGAGTATGAGTATGTGTATGAGTATGAGTATGAGTATGAGTATGAGTATGAGTATGAGTATGAGTATGAGTATGAGTATGAGTATGAGCATGAGCATGAGCATGAGTATGAGTATGAGTGTGAGTATGAGTATGAGTATGAGTATGAGTATAAGTATGAGAATGAGTATGAGTGTGAGTATGAGAATGAGTATGAGTATGTGTATGAGTATGAGTTTGAGTATGAGTATGAGTATGAGTATGAGTATGAGTATGAGTATGAGTATGAGTATGAGTATGAGTATGAGTATGAGTATGAGTATAAGTATGAGAATGAGTATGAGTGTGAGTATGAGAATGAGTATGAGTATGTGTATGAGTATGAGTATGAGTATGAGTGTGAGTATGAGTATGAGTATGAGTATGAGTATGAATATGAGTATGAGTATGAGTATAAGTATTAGTATGAGTATGAGTACGAGTATTAGTATGAGTATGAGTATGAGTATGAGTTTAAGTATGAGTATGAGTATGAGTATGTGCATGAGTATGAGTATGTGTATGAGTATGAGTATGAGTATTAGTATGAGTATAAGTATGAGAATGAGTATGAGTGTGAGTATGAGAATGAGTATGAGTATGTGTATGAGTATGAGTATGAGTATGAGTATGAGTATGAGTATGAGTATGAGTATGAGTATGAGTATGAGTATGAGTATGAGTATGAGTATGAGTATGAGTATGAGTATGAGTATGAGTATGAGTATGAGTATGAGTATGAGTATGAGTATGAGTATGAGTATGAGTATGAGTATGAGTATGAGTATGAGTATGAGTATGAGTATGAGTATGAGTATGAGTATGAGTATGAGTATGAGTTAGAGTATGAGTATGTGTATGAGTATGAGTATGAGTATGAGTATGAGTGTGAGTGCGAATGTGAGTATGAGTATGAGTATGTGTATGAGTATGTGTATGAGTATGAGTATGAGTATGAGTATGACTATGAGTATGAGGATGAGTATGAGTATGAGTATGAGTATGAGTATGAGTATGACTATGAGTATGAGTATGACTATGACTATGACTATGACTATGAGAATGAGTATGAGTATGAGTATTAGTATGAATATGAGTATGAGTATGAGTGTGAGTATGAGTATGATTATGAGTATGAGTATGAGTATGAGTATGAGTATGATTATGTGTATGAGTATGAGTATGAGTATGAGTATGAGAATGAGTATGAGTATGAGTATGAGTATGAGTATGAGTATGAGCATGAGCATGAGCATGAGTATGAGTATGAGTATGAGTATGAGTATGAGTATGAGTATGAGTATGAGTATGAGTATGAGTATGAGTATGAGTATAAGTATTAGTATGAGTATGAGTACGAGTATTAGTATGAGTATGAGTATGAGTATGAGTTTAAGTATGAGTATGAGTACGAGTATGCGTATGAATATGAGTATGAGTATGAGTATGAGTATGAGTATGAGTATGAGTATGAGTATTAGTATGAATATGAGTATGAGTATGAGTGTGAGTATGAGTATGAGTATGAGTATGAGTATGAGTATGAGTATGAGTATGAGTATGAGTATGAGTATGAGCATGAGCATGAGCATGAGTATGAGTATGAGTGTGAGTATGAGTATGAGTATGAGTATAAGTATGAGAATGAGTATGAGTGTGAGTATGAGAATGAGTATGAGTATGTGTATGAGTATGAGTTTGAGTATGAGTATGAGTATGAGTATGAGTATGAGTATGAGTATGAGTATGAGTATGTGTATGAGTATGAGTATGAGTATGAGTATGAGTATGAGTATGAGTATGAGTATGAGTATGAGTATGAGTATGAGTATGAGCATGAGCATGAGCATGAGTATGAGTATGAGTGTGAGTATGAGTATGAGTATGAGTATGAGTATAAGTATGAGAATGAGTATGAGTGTGAGTATGAGAATGAGTATGAGTATGTGTATGAGTATGAGTTTGAGTATGAGTATGAGTATGAGTATGAGTATGAGTATGAGTATGAGTATGAGTATGAGTATGAGTATGAGTATGAGTATGAGTATGAGTATGAGTATGAGTATGAGTATGAGTATGAGCATGAGCATGAGCATGAGTATGAGTATGAGTGTGAGTATGAGTATGAGTATGAGTATGAGTATAAGTATGAGAATGAGTATGAGTGTGAGTATGAGAATGAGTATGAGTATGTGTATGAGTATGAGTTTGAGTATGAGTATGAGTATGAGTATAAGTATTAGTATGAGTATGAGTACGAGTATTAGTATGAGTATGAGTATGAGTATGAGTTTAAGTATGAGTATGAGTATGAGTATGAGTATGAGTATGAGTATGAGTATGAGTATGAGGATGAGTATGAGTATAAGTATGAGTATGTGTATGAGTATGAGTATGAGTATGAGTATGAGTATGGGTATGAGTATGAGTATGAGTATGAGTATGAGTATGAGTATGAGTATGAGTATGAGTATGAGTATGAGTATGAGTATAAGTATGAGTATGAGTATGTGTATGAGTATGAGTCTGAGTATGAGTATGAGTATGAGCTTGAGCATGAGTATGAGTATGAGTATGAGTATGAGTATGAGTATGAGTATGAGTATGAGTATGAGTATAAGTATGAGTATGAGTATGTGTATGAGTATGAGTCTGAGTATGAGTATGAGTATGAGCTTGAGCATGAGTATGAGTATGAGTATGAGTATGAGTATGAGTATGAGTATGAGTATGAGTATGAGCATGAGTATGAGTATGAGTATAAGTATGAGTATGAGTATGAGTATGAGTATGAGTATGAGTATAAGTATTAGTATGAGTATGAGTACGAGTATTAGTATGACTATGACTATGAGAATGAGTATGAGTATGAGTATTAGTATGAATATGAGTATGAGTATGAGTGTGAGTATGAGTATGAGTATGAGTATGAGTATGAGTATGAGTATGAGTATGAGTATGAGTATGAGTATGAGCATGAGCATGAGCATGAGTATGAGTATGAGTGTGAGTATGAGTATGAGTATGAGTATAAGTATGAGAATGAGTATGAGTGTGAGTATGAGAATGAGTATGAGTATGTGTATGAGTATGAGTTTGAGTATGAGTATGAGTATGAGTATGAGTATGAGTATGAGTATGAGTATGAGTATGTGTATGAGTATGAGTATGAGTATGAGTATGAGTATGAGTATGAGTATGAGTATGAGTATGAGTATGAGTATGAGTATGAGCATGAGCATGAGCATGAGTATGAGTATGAGTGTGAGTATGAGTATGAGTATGAGTATGAGTATAAGTATGAGAATGAGTATGAGTGTGAGTATGAGAATGAGTATGAGTATGTGTATGAGTATGAGTTTGAGTATGAGTATGAGTATGAGTATGAGTATGAGTATGAGTATGAGTATGAGTATGAGTATGAGTATGAGTATGAGTATGAGTATGAGTATGAGTATGAGTATGAGTATGAGTATGAGCATGAGCATGAGCATGAGTATGAGTATGAGTGTGAGTATGAGTATGAGTATGAGTATGAGTATAAGTATGAGAATGAGTATGAGTGTGAGTATGAGAATGAGTATGAGTATGTGTATGAGTATGAGTTTGAGTATGAGTATGAGTATGAGTATAAGTATTAGTATGAGTATGAGTACGAGTATTAGTATGAGTATGAGTATGAGTATGAGTTTAAGTATGAGTATGAGTATGAGTATGAGTATGAGTATGAGTATGAGTATGAGTATGAGGATGAGTATGAGTATAAGTATGAGTATGTGTATGAGTATGAGTATGAGTATGAGTATGAGTATGGGTATGAGTATGAGTATGAGTATGAGTATGAGTATGAGTATGAGTATGAGTATGAGTATGAGTATGAGTATGAGTATAAGTATGAGTATGAGTATGTGTATGAGTATGAGTCTGAGTATGAGTATGAGTATGAGCTTGAGCATGAGTATGAGTATGAGTATGAGTATGAGTATGAGTATGAGTATGAGTATGAGTATGAGCATGAGTATGAGTATGAGTATAAGTATGAGTATGAGTATGAGTATGAGTATGAGTATGAGTATAAGTATTAGTATGAGTATGAGTACGAGTATTAGTATGACTATGACTATGAGAATGAGTATGAGTATGAGTATTAGTATGAATATGAGTATGAGTATGAGTGTGAGTATGAGTATGAGTATGAGTATGAGTATGAGTATGAGTATGAGTATGAGTATGAGTATGAGTATGAGCATGAGCATGAGCATGAGTATGAGTATGAGTGTGAGTATGAGTATGAGTATGAGTATAAGTATGAGAATGAGTATGAGTGTGAGTATGAGAATGAGTATGAGTATGTGTATGAGTATGAGTTTGAGTATGAGTATGAGTATGAGTATGAGTATGAGTATGAGTATGAGTATGAGTATGTGTATGAGTATGAGTATGAGTATGAGTATGAGTATGAGTATGAGTATGAGTATGAGTATGAGTATGAGTATGAGTATGAGCATGAGCATGAGCATGAGTATGAGTATGAGTGTGAGTATGAGTATGAGTATGAGTATGAGTATAAGTATGAGAATGAGTATGAGTGTGAGTATGAGAATGAGTATGAGTATGTGTATGAGTATGAGTTTGAGTATGAGTATGAGTATGAGTATGAGTATGAGTATGAGTATGTGTATGAGTATGAGTATGAGTATGAGTATGAGTATGAGTATGAGTATGAGTATGAGTATGAGTATGAGTATGAGCATGAGCATGAGCATGAGCATGAGTATGAGTATGAGTGTGAGTATGAGTATGAGTATGAGTATGAGTATAAGTATGAGAATGAGTATGAGTGTGAGTATGAGAATGAGTATGAGTATGTGTATGAGTATGAGTTTGAGTATGAGTATGAGTATGAGTATGAGTATGAGTATGAGTATGAGTATGAGTATGAGTATGAGTATGAGTATGAGTATGAGTATAAGTATGAGAATGAGTATGAGTGTGAGTATGAGAATGAGTATGAGTATGTGTATGAGTATGAGTATGAGTATGAGTGTGAGTATGAGTATGAGTATGAGTATGAGTATGAATATGAGTATGAGTATGAGTATAAGTATTAGTATGAGTATGAGTACGAGTATTAGTATGAGTATGAGTATGAGTATGAGTTTAAGTATGAGTATGAGTATGAGTATGTGCATGAGTATGAGTATGTGTATGAGTATGAGTATGAGTATTAGTATGAGTATAAGTATGAGAATGAGTATGAGTGTGAGTATGAGAATGAGTATGAGTATGTGTATGAGTATGAGTATGAGTATGAGTATGAGTATGAGTATGAGTATGAGTATGAGTATGAGTATGAGTATGAGTATGAGTATGAGTATGAGTATGAGTATGAGTATGAGCATGAGTATGAGTATGAGTATGAGTATGAGTATGAGTATGAGTATGAGTATGAGTATGAGTATGAGTATGAGTATGAGTATGAGTTAGAGTATGAGTATGTGTATGAGTATGAGTATGAGTATGAGTATGAGTGTGAGTGCGAATGTGAGTATGAGTATGAGTATGTGTATGAGTATGTGTATGAGTATGAGTATGAGTATGAGTATGACTATGAGTATGAGGATGAGTATGAGTATGAGTATGAGTATGAGTATGAGTATGACTATGAGTATGAGTATGACTATGACTATGACTATGACTATGAGAATGAGTATGAGTATGAGTATTAGTATGAATATGAGTATGAGTATGAGTGTGAGTATGAGTATGATTATGAGTATGAGTATGAGTATGAGTATGAGTATGATTATGTGTATGAGTATGAGTATGAGTATGAGTATGAGAATGAGTATGAGTATGAGTATGAGTATGAGTATGAGTATGAGCATGAGCATGAGCATGAGTATGAGTATGAGTATGAGTATGAGTATGAGTATGAGTATGAGTATGAGTATGAGTATGAGTATGAGTATAAGTATTAGTATGAGTATGAGTACGAGTATTAGTATGAGTATGAGTATGAGTATGAGTTTAAGTATGAGTATGAGTACGAGTATGCGTATGAATATGAGTATGAGTATGAGTATGAGTATGAGTATGAGTATGAGTATGAGTATAAGTATGAGAATGATTATGAGTGTGAGTATGAGAATGAGTATGAGTATGTGTATGAGTATGAGTTTGAGTATGATTATGAGTATGAGTATGAGTATGAGTATGAGTATGAGTATGAGTATGTGTATGAGTATGAGTATGAGTATGAGTATGAGTATGAGTATGAGTATGAGTATGAGTATGAATTTAAGTATGAGTCTGAGTACGAGTATGCGTATGAATATGAGTATGAGTATGAGTATGGGTATGAGTATGAGTATGAGTATGAGTATGAGTATGAGTATGAGTATGAGTATGAGTATGAGTATGAGTATGAGTATGAGTATGAGTATGAGTATGAGTATGAGTATAAGTATGAGTATGAGTATGAGTATAAGTATTAGTATGAGTATGAGTACGAGTATTAGTATGAGTATGAGTATGAGTATGAGTTTAAGTATGAGTATGAGTATGAGTATGAGTATGAGTATGAGTATGAGTATGAGTATGAGGATGAGTATGAGTATAAGTATGAGTATGTGTATGAGTATGAGTATGAGTATGAGTATGAGTATGGGTATGAGTATGAGTATGAGTATGAGTATGAGTATGAGTATGAGTATGAGTATGAGTATGAGTATGAGTATGAGTATAAGTATGAGTATGAGTATGTGTATGAGTATGAGTCTGAGTATGAGTATGAGTATGAGCTTGAGCATGAGTATGAGTATGAGTATGAGTATGAGTATGAGTATGAGTATGAGTATGAGTATGAGCATGAGTATGAGTATGAGTATAAGTATGAGTATGAGTATGAGTATGAGTATGAGTATGAGTATAAGTATTAGTATGAGTATGAGTACGAGTATTAGTATGACTATGACTATGAGAATGAGTATGAGTATGAGTATTAGTATGAATATGAGTATGAGTATGAGTGTGAGTATGAGTATGAGTATGAGTATGAGTATGAGTATGAGTATGAGTATGAGTATGAGTATGAGTATGAGCATGAGCATGAGCATGAGTATGAGTATGAGTGTGAGTATGAGTATGAGTATGAGTATAAGTATGAGAATGAGTATGAGTGTGAGTATGAGAATGAGTATGAGTATGTGTATGAGTATGAGTTTGAGTATGAGTATGAGTATGAGTATGAGTATGAGTATGAGTATGAGTATGAGTATGTGTATGAGTATGAGTATGAGTATGAGTATGAGTATGAGTATGAGTATGAGTATGAGTATGAGTATGAGTATGAGTATGAGCATGAGCATGAGCATGAGTATGAGTATGAGTGTGAGTATGAGTATGAGTATGAGTATGAGTATAAGTATGAGAATGAGTATGAGTGTGAGTATGAGAATGAGTATGAGTATGTGTATGAGTATGAGTTTGAGTATGAGTATGAGTATGAGTATGAGTATGAGTATGAGTATGAGTATGAGTATGAGTATGAGTATGAGTATGAGTATGAGTATGAGTATGAGTATGAGTATGAGTATAAGTATGAGAATGAGTATGAGTGTGAGTATGAGAATGAGTATGAGTATGTGTATGAGTATGAGTATGAGTATGAGTGTGAGTATGAGTATGAGTATGAGTATGAGTATGAATATGAGTATGAGTATGAGTATAAGTATTAGTATGAGTATGAGTACGAGTATTAGTATGAGTATGAGTATGAGTATGAGTTTAAGTATGAGTATGAGTATGAGTATGTGCATGAGTATGAGTATGTGTATGAGTATGAGTATGAGTATTAGTATGAGTATAAGTATGAGAATGAGTATGAGTGTGAGTATGAGAATGAGTATGAGTATGAGTATGAGTATGAGTATGAGTATGAGTATGAGTATGAGTATGAGTATGAGTATGAGTATGAGTATGAGTATGAGTATGAGTATGAGTATGAGTATGAGTATGAGTATAAGTATGAGTATGAGTATGAGTATAAGTATTAGTATGAGTATGAGTACGAGTATTAGTATGAGTATGAGTATGAGTATGAGTTTAAGTATGAGTATGAGTATGAGTATGAGTATGAGTATGAGTATGAGTATGAGTATGAGGATGAGTATGAGTATAAGTATGAGTATGTGTATGAGTATGAGTATGAGTATGAGTATGAGTATGAGTATGAGTATGAGTATGAGTATGAGTATGAGTATGAGTATGAGTATGAGTATGAGTATAAGTATGAGTATGAGTATGAGTATGAGTATAAGTATTAGTATGAGTATGAGTACGAGTATTAGTATGAGTATGAGTATGAGTACGAGTATTAGTATGAGTATGAGTATGAGTATGAGTATGAGTATGAGCATGAGCATGAGCATGAGTATGAGTATGAGTGTGAGTATGAGTATGAGTATGAGTATGAATATGAGTATGAGTATGAGTATGAGTGTGAGTATGAGTATGAGTATGAGTATGATTATGAGTATGAGTATGATTATAAGTATTAGTATGAGTATGAGTACGAGTATTAGTATGAGTATGAGTATGAGTTTAAGAATGAGTATGAGTACGAGTATGTGCATGAGTATGAGTATGTGTATGAGTATGAGTATGAGTATGAGTATGAGTATGAGTATAAGTATGAGAATGAGTATGAGTGGGAGTATGAGAATGAGTATGAGTATGTGTATGAGTATGAGTATGAGTATGAGTGTGAGTATGAGTATGAGTATGAGTATGAGTATGAGTTAGAGTATGAGTATGTGTATGAGTATGAGTATGAGTATGAGTATGAGTATGATTATGTGTATGAGTATGAGTATGAGTATGAGTATGAGAATGAGTATGAGTATGAGTATGAGTATGAGTATGAGTATGAGCATGAGCATGAGCATGAGTATGAGTATGAGTATGAGTATGAGTATGAGTATGAGTATGAGTATGAGTATGAGTATGAGTATGAGTATAAGTATTAGTATGAGTATGAGTACGAGTATTAGTATGAGTATGAGAATGAGTATGAGTATGAGTTTAAGTATGAGTATGAGTACGAGTATGCGTATGAATATGAGTATGAGTATGAGTATGAGTATGAGTATGAGTATGAGTATGAGTATGAGTATAAGTATGAGAATGAGTATGAGTGTGAGTATGAGAATGAGTATGAGTATGTGTATGAGTATGAGTTTGAGTATGAGTATGAGTATGAGTATGAGTATGAGTATGAGTATGTGTATGAGTATGAGTATGAGTATGAGTATGAGTATGAGTATGAGTATGAGTATGAGTATGAGTTTAAGTATGAGTCTGAGTACGAGTATGCGTATGAATATGAGTATGAGTATGAGTATGGGTATGAGTATGAGTATGAGTATGAGTATGAGTATGAGTATGAGTATGAGTATGAGTATGAGTGTGAGTATGAGTATGAGTATGAGTATGAGTATGAGTATGAGAATGAGTATGAGTATGAGTATGAGAATGAGTATGAGTATGAGTATGAGTATGAGTATGAGTTAGAGTATGAGTATGTGTATGAGTATGAGTATGAGTATGAGTATGAGTATGAGTATGAGTATGAGTATGAGTATGAGTATGAGTATGAGTATGAGCATGAGCATGAGCATGAGTATGAGTATGAGTGTGAGTATGAGTATGAGTATGAGTATGAGTATAAGTATGAGAATGAGTATGAGTGTGAGTATGAGAATGAGTATGAGTATGTGTATGAGTATGAGTTTGAGTATGAGTATGAGTATGAGTATGAGTATGAGTATGAGTATGAGTATGAGTATGAGTATGAGTATGAGTATAAGTATGAGAATGAGTATGAGTGTGAGTATGAGAATGAGTATGAGTATGTGTATGAGTATGAGTATGAGTATGAGTGTGAGTATGAGTATGAGTATGAATATGAGTAGGAGTATGAGTATAAGTATTAGTATGAGTATGAGTACGAGTATTAGTATGAGTATGAGTATGAGTATGAGTTTAAGTATGAGTATGAGTATGAGTATGTGCATGAGTATGAGTATGTGTATGAGTATGAGTATGAGTATTAGTATGAGTATAAGTATGAGTATGAGTATGAGTATGAGTATGAGTATGAGTATGAGTATGAGTATGAGTATGAGTATGAGTATGAGTATGAGTATGAGTATGAGTATGAGTATAAGTATGAGAATGAGTATGAGTGTGAGTATGAGAATGAGTATGAGTATGTGTATGAGTATGAGTATGAGTATGAGTGTGAGTATGAGTATGAGTATGAGTATGAGTATGAATATGAGTATGAGTATGAGTATAAGTATTAGTATGAGTATGAGTACGAGTATTAGTATGAGTATGAGTATGAGTATGAGTTTAAGTATGAGTATGAGTATGAGTATGTGCATGAGTATGAGTATGTGTATGAGTATGAGTATGAGTATTAGTATGAGTATAAGTATGAGAATGAGTATGAGTGTGAGTATGAGAATGAGTATGAGTATGAGTATGAGTATGAGTATGAGTATGAGTATGAGTATGAGTATGAGTATGAGTATGAGTATGAGTATGAGTATGAGTATGAGTATGAGTATGAGTATGAGTATGAGTATAAGTATGAGTATGAGTATGAGTATAAGTATTAGTATGAGTATGAGTACGAGTATTAGTATGAGTATGAGTATGAGTATGAGTTTAAGTATGAGTATGAGTATGAGTATGAGTATGAGTATGAGTATGAGTATGAGTATGAGGATGAGTATGAGTATAAGTATGAGTATGTGTATGAGTATGAGTATGAGTATGAGTATGAGTATGAGTATGAGTATGAGTATGAGTATGAGTATGAGTATGAGTATGAGTATGAGTATGAGTATGAGTATAAGTATGAGTATGAGTATGAGTATGAGTATAAGTATTAGTATGAGTATGAGTACGAGTATTAGTATGAGTATGAGTATGAGTACGAGTATTAGTATGAGTATGAGTATGAGTATGAGTATGAGTATGAGCATGAGCATGAGCATGAGTATGAGTATGAGTGTGAGTATGAGTATGAGTATGAGTATGAATATGAGTATGAGTATGAGTATGAGTGTGAGTATGAGTATGAGTATGAGTATGATTATGAGTATGAGTATGATTATAAGTATTAGTATGAGTATGAGTACGAGTATTAGTATGAGTATGAGTATGAGTTTAAGAATGAGTATGAGTACGAGTATGTGCATGAGTATGAGTATGTGTATGAGTATGAGTATGAGTATGAGTATGAGTATGAGTATAAGTATGAGAATGAGTATGAGTGGGAGTATGAGAATGAGTATGAGTATGTGTATGAGTATGAGTATGAGTATGAGTGTGAGTATGAGTATGAGTATGAGTATGAGTATGAGTTAGAGTATGAGTATGTGTATGAGTATGAGTATGAGTATGAGTATGAGTATGATTATGTGTATGAGTATGAGTATGAGTATGAGTATGAGAATGAGTATGAGTATGAGTATGAGTATGAGTATGAGTATGAGCATGAGCATGAGCATGAGTATGAGTATGAGTATGAGTATGAGTATGAGTATGAGTATGAGTATGAGTATGAGTATGAGTATGAGTATAAGTATTAGTATGAGTATGAGTACGAGTATTAGTATGAGTATGAGAATGAGTATGAGTATGAGTTTAAGTATGAGTATGAGTACGAGTATGCGTATGAATATGAGTATGAGTATGAGTATGAGTATGAGTATGAGTATGAGTATGAGTATGAGTATAAGTATGAGAATGAGTATGAGTGTGAGTATGAGAATGAGTATGAGTATGTGTATGAGTATGAGTTTGAGTATGAGTATGAGTATGAGTATGAGTATGAGTATGAGTATGTGTATGAGTATGAGTATGAGTATGAGTATGAGTATGAGTATGAGTATGAGTATGAGTATGAGTTTAAGTATGAGTCTGAGTACGAGTATGCGTATGAATATGAGTATGAGTATGAGTATGGGTATGAGTATGAGTATGAGTATGAGTATGAGTATGAGTATGAGTATGAGTATGAGTATGAGTGTGAGTATGAGTATGAGTATGAGTATGAGTATGAGTATGAGAATGAGTATGAGTATGAGTATGAGAATGAGTATGAGTATGAGTATGAGTATGAGTATGAGTTAGAGTATGAGTATGTGTATGAGTATGAGTATGAGTATGAGTATGAGTATGAGTATGAGTATGAGTATGAGTATGAGTATGAGTATGAGTATGAGCATGAGCATGAGCATGAGTATGAGTATGAGTGTGAGTATGAGTATGAGTATGAGTATGAGTATAAGTATGAGAATGAGTATGAGTGTGAGTATGAGAATGAGTATGAGTATGTGTATGAGTATGAGTTTGAGTATGAGTATGAGTATGAGTATGAGTATGAGTATGAGTATGAGTATGAGTATGAGTATGAGTATGAGTATAAGTATGAGAATGAGTATGAGTGTGAGTATGAGAATGAGTATGAGTATGTGTATGAGTATGAGTATGAGTATGAGTGTGAGTATGAGTATGAGTATGAATATGAGTAGGAGTATGAGTATAAGTATTAGTATGAGTATGAGTACGAGTATTAGTATGAGTATGAGTATGAGTATGAGTTTAAGTATGAGTATGAGTATGAGTATGTGCATGAGTATGAGTATGTGTATGAGTATGAGTATGAGTATTAGTATGAGTATAAGTATGAGAATGAGTATGAGTGTGAGTATGAGAATGAGTATGAGTATGTGTATGAGTATGAGTTTGAGTATGAGTATGAGTATGAGTATGAGTATGAGTATGAGTATGAGTATGAGTATGAGTATGAGTATGAGTATGAGTATGAGTATGAGTATGAGTATAAGTATGAGAATGAGTATGAGTGTGAGTATGAGAATGAGTATGAGTATGTGTATGAGTATGAGTATGAGTATGAGTGTGAGTATGAGTATGAGTATGAGTATGAGTATGAATATGAGTATGAGTATGAGTATTAGTATGAGTATGAGTACGAGTATTAGTATGAGTATGAGTATGAGTATGAGTTTAAGTATGAGTATGAGTATGAGTATGTGCATGAGTATGAGTATGTGTATGAGTATGAGTATGAGTATTAGTATGAGTATAAGTATGAGAATGAGTATGAGTGTGAGTATGAGAATGAGTATGAGTATGTGTATGAGTATGAGTATGAGTATGAGTATGAGTATGAGTATGAGTATGAGTATGAGTATGAGTATGAGTATGAGTATGAGTATGAGTATGAGTATGAGTATAAGTATTAGTATGAGTATGAGTACGAGTATTAGTATGAGTATGAGTATGAGTATGAGTTTAAGTATGAGTATGAGTATGAGTATGAGTATGAGTATGAGTATGAGTATGAGTATGAGGATGAGTATGAGTATAAGTATGAGTATGTGTATGAGTATGAGTATGAGTATGAGTATGAGTATGAGTTAGAGTATGAGTATGTGTATGAGTATGAGTATGAGTATGAGTATGAGTATGAGTATGAGTGTGAGTGCGAATGTGAGTATGAGTATGAGTATGAGTATGAGTATGTGTATGAGTATGAGTATGAGTATGAGTATGACTATGAGTGTGAGTGCGAATGTGAGTATGAGTATGAGAATGAGTATGAGTATGTGTATGAGTATGAGTATGAGTATGAGTATGACTATGAGTATGAGGATGAGTATGAGTATGAGTATGAGTATGAGTATGAGTATGAGTATGACTATGAGTATGAGTATGACTATGACTATGACTATGACTATGAGAATGAGTATGAGTATGAGTATTAGTATGAATATGAGTATGAGTATGAGTGTGAGTATGAGTATGAGTATGAGTATGAGTATGAGTATGATTATGTGTATGAGTATGAGTATGAGTATGAGTATGAGTATGAGAATGAGTATGAGTATGAGTATGAGTATGAGTATGAGTATGAGCATGAGCATGAGCATGAGTATGAGTATGAGTATGAGTATGAGTATGAGTATGAGTATGAGTATGAGTATGAGTATGTGTATGAGTATGAGTATGAGTATAAGTATTAGTATGAGTATGAGTACGAGTATTAGTATGAGTATGAGTATGAGTATGAGTATGAGTTTAAGTATGAGTATGAGTACGAGTATGCGTATGAATATGAGTATGAGTATGAGTATGAGTATGGGTATGAGTATGAGTATGAGTATGAGTATGAGTATAAGTATGAGCATGAGCATGAGTATGAGTATGAGTATGAGTATGAGTATGAGTAAGAGTATGAGTATGAGTATGAGTATAAGTATGAGTATGAGTATGAGTATGAGTATGAGTATAAGTATTAGTATGAGTATGAGTTAGAGTATGAGTATGTGTATGAGTATGAGTATGAGTATGAGTATGAGTATGAGTATGAGTATGAGTATGACTATGAGTATGAGTATGACTATGACTATGACTATGAGAATGAGTATGAGTATGAGTATTAGTATGAATATGAGTATGAGTATGAGTGTGAGTATGAGTATGAGTATGAGTATGAGTATGAGTATGTGTATGAGTATGAGTATGAGTATGAGTATGAGTTAGAGTATGAGTATGTGTATGAGTATGAGTATGAGTATGAGTATGAGTATGAGTATGAGTATGAGTATGAGTATGAGTATGAGTATGAGTATGAGTATGAGTATGAGTATGAGTATGAGTATAAGTATGAGTATGAGTATGAGTATAAGTATTAGTATGAGTATGAGTACGAGTATTAGTATGAGTATGAGTATGAGTATGAGTTTAAGTATGAGTATGAGTATGAGTATGAGTATGAGTATGAGTATGAGTATGAGTATGAGTATGAGGATGAGTATGAGTATAAGTATGAGTATGTGTATGAGTATGAGTATGAGTATGAGTATGAGTATGAGTATGAGTATGAGTATGAGTATGAGTATGTGTATGAGTATGAGTATGAGTATTAGTATGAGTATGAGTATGAGTATGAGTATGAGTATAAGTATGAGTATGAGTATGAGTATAAGTATTAGTATGAGTATGAGTACGAGTATTAGTATGAGTATGAGTATGAGTATGAGTTTAAGTATGAGTATGAGTATGAGTATGAGTATGAGTATGAGTATGAGTATGAGTATGAGTATGAGTATGAGTATGAGTATGAGGATGAGTATGAGTATAAGTATGAGTATGTGTATGAGTATGAGTATGAGTATGAGTATGAGTATGAGTATGAGTATGAGTATGAGTATGAGTATGAGTATGAGTATGAGTATGAGTATGAGTATGAGTATGAGTATAAGTATGAGTATGAGTATGAGTATGAGTATAAGTATTAGTATGATTATGAGTACGAGTATTAGTATGAGTATGAGTATGAGTACGAGTATTAGTATGAGTATGAGTATGAGTATGAGTATGAGTATGAGTATGAGCATGAGCATGAGCATGAGTATGAGTATGAGTGTGAGTATGAGTATGAGTATGAGTATGAATATGAGTATGAGTATCATTATAAGTATTAGTATGAGTATGAGTACGAGTATTAGTATGAGTATGAGTATGAGTATGAGTTTAAGAATGAGTATGAGTACGAGTATGTGCATGAGTATGAGTATGTGTATGAGTATGAGTATGAGTATGAGTATGAGTATGAGTATAAGTATGAGAATGAGTATGAGTGTGAGTATGAGAATGAGTATGAGTATGTGTATGAGTATGAGTATGAGTATGAGTGTGAGTATGAGTATGAGTATGAGTATGAGTATGAATATGAGTATGAGTATGAGTATAAGTATTAGTATGAGTATGAGTACGAGTATTAGTATGAGTATGAGTATGAGTATGAGTTTAAGTATGAGTATGAGTATGTGCATGAGTATGAGTATGTGTATGAGTATGAGTATGAGTATTAGTATGAGTATAAGTATGAGAATGAGTATGAGTGTGAGTATGAGAATGAGTATGAGTATGTGTATGAGTATGAGTATGAGTATGAGTATGAGTATGAGTATGAGTATGAGTATGAGTATGAGTATGAGTATGAGTATGAGTATGAGTATGAGTATGAGTATGAGTATGAGTATGAGTATGAGTATGAGTATGAGTATGAGTATGAGTATGAGTATAAGTATGAGTATGAGTATGAGTATGAGTATAAGTATTAGTATGAGTATGAGTACGAGTATTAGTATGAGTATGAGTATGAGTATGAGTTTAAGTATGAGTATGAGTATGAGTATGAGTATGAGTATGAGTATGAGTATGAGGATGAGTATGAGTATAAGTATGAGTATGTGTATGAGTATGAGTATGAGTATGAGTATGAGTATGAGTATGAGTTAGAGTATGAGTATGTGTATGAGTATGAGTATGAGTATGAGTATGAGTATGAGTGTGAGTGCGAATGTGAGTATGAGTATGAGTATGAGTATGAGTATGTGTATGAGTATGAGTATGAGTATGAGTATGACTATGAGTGTGAGTGCGAATGTGAGTATGAGTATGAGTATGAGTATGAGTATGTGTATGAGTATGAGTATGAGTATGTGTATGAGTATGAGTATGAGTATGAGTATGAGTATGAGTATGAGTATGAGTATGAGTATGACTATGAGTATGAGTATGACTATGACTATGACTATGAGAATGAGTATGAGTATGAGTATTAGTATGAATATGAGTATGAGTATGAGTGTGAGTATGAGTATGAGTATGAGTATGAGTATGAGTATGTGTATGAGTATGAGTATGAGTATGAGTATGAGTTAGAGTATGAGTATGTGTATGAGTATGAGTATGAGTATGAGTATGAGTATGAGTATGAGTATGAGTATGAGTATGAGTATGAGTATGAGCATGAGCATGAGCATGAGTATGAGTATGAGTGTGAGTATGAGTATGAGTATGAGTATGAGTATAAGTATGAGAATGAGTATGAGTGTGAGTATGAGAATGAGTATGAGTATGTGTATGAGTATGAGTTTGAGTATGAGTATGAGTATGAGTATGAGTATGAGTATGAGTATGAGTATGAGTATGAGTATGAGTATGAGTATGAGTATGAGTATAAGTATGAGAATGAGTATGAGTGTGAGTATGAGAATGAGTATGAGTATGTGTATGAGTATGAGTATGAGTATGAGTGTGAGTATGAGTATGAGTATGAGTATGAGTATGAATATGAGTATGAGTATGAGTATAAGTATTAGTATGAGTATGAGTACGAGTATTAGTATGAGTATGAGTATGAGTATGAGTTTAAGTATGAGTATGAGTATGAGTATGTGCATGAGTATGAGTATGTGTATGAGTATGAGTATGAGTATTAGTATGAGTATAAGTATGAGAATGAGTATGAGTGTGAGTATGAGAATGAGTATGAGTATGTGTATGAGTATGAGTATGAGTATGAGTATGAGTATGAGTATGAGTATGAGTATGAGTATGAGTATGAGTATGAGTATGAGTATGAGTATGAGTATGAGTATGAGTATGAGTATGAGTATGAGTATGAGTATGAGTATGAGTATGAGTATGAGTATGAGTATGAGTATGAGTATGAGTATGAGTATGAGTATGAGTATGAGTATGAGTATGAGTATGAGTATGAGTATGAGTATGAGTTAGAGTATGAGTATGTGTATGAGTATGAGTATGAGTATGAGTATGAGTGTGAGTGCGAATGTGAGTATGAGTATGAGTATGTGTATGAGTATGTGTATGAGTATGAGTATGAGTATGAGTATGACTATGAGTATGAGGATGAGTATGAGTATGAGTATGAGTATGAGTATGAGTATGACTATGAGTATGAGTATGACTATGACTATGACTATGACTATGAGAATGAGTATGAGTATGAGTATTAGTATGAATATGAGTATGAGTATGAGTGTGAGTATGAGTATGATTATGAGTATGAGTATGAGTATGAGTATGAGTATGAGTATGATTATGTGTATGAGTATGAGTATGAGTATGAGTATGAGAATGAGTATGAGTATGAGTATGAGTATGAGTATGAGTATGAGCATGAGCATGAGCATGAGTATGAGTATGAGTATGAGTATGAGTATGAGTATGAGTATGAGTATGAGTATGAGTATGAGTATGAGTATAAGTATTAGTATGAGTATGAGTACGAGTATTAGTATGAGTATGAGTATGAGTATGAGTATGAGTTTAAGTATGAGTATGAGTACGAGTATGCGTATGAATATGAGTATGAGTATGAGTATGAGTATGAGTATGAGTATGAGTATGAGTATAAGTATGAGAATGATTATGAGTGTGAGTATGAGAATGAGTATGAGTATGTGTATGAGTATGAGTTTGAGTATGAGTATGAGTATGAGTATGAGTATGAGTATGAGTATGAGTATGAGTATGAGTATGAGTATGAGTATGAGTATGAGTATGAGTATGAGTATGAGTATGAGTATGAGTATGAGTATGAGTATGAGTATGAGTATGAGTATGAGTATGAGTTAGAGTATGAGTATGTGTATGAGTATGAGTATGAGTATGAGTATGAGTGTGAGTGCGAATGTGAGTATGAGTATGAGTATGTGTATGAGTATGTGTATGAGTATGAGTATGAGTATGAGTATGACTATGAGTATGAGGATGAGTATGAGTATGAGTATGAGTATGAGTATGAGTATGACTATGAGTATGAGTATGACTATGAGTATGAGTATGACTATGACTATGACTATGAGAATGAGTATGAGTATGAGTATTAGTATGAATATGAGTATGAGTATGAGTGTGAGTATGAGTATGAGTATGAGTATGAGTATGAGTATGAGTATGATTATGTGTATGAGTATGAGTATGAGTATGAGTATGAGAATGAGTATGAGTATGAGTATGAGTATGAGTATGAGTATGAGCATGAGCATGAGCATGAGTATGAGTATGAGTATGAGTATGAGTATGAGTATGAGTATGAGTATGAGTATGAGTATGAGTATGAGTATGAGTATGAGTATGAGTATGAGTATGAGTATGAGTATGAGTATGAGTATGAGTATGAGTATGAGTTAGAGTATGAGTATGTGTATGAGTATGAGTATGAGTATGAGTATGAGTATGAGTATGAGTATGAGTATGAGTATGAGTATGAGTATGAGTATGAGTATGAGCATGAGCATGAGCATGAGTATGAGTATGAGTGTGAGTATGAGTATGAGTATGAGTATGAGTATAAGTATGAGAATGAGTATGAGTGTGAGTATGAGAATGAGTATGAGTATGTGTATGAGTATGAGTTTGAGTATGAGTATGAGTATGAGTATGAGTATGAGTATGAGTATGAGTATGAGTATGAGTATGAGTATGAGTATGAGTATGAGTATGAGTATGAGTATAAGTATGAGAATGAGTATGAGTGTGAGTATGAGAATGAGTATGAGTATGTGTATGAGTATGAGTATGAGTATGAGTGTGAGTATGAGTATGAGTATGAGTATGAGTATGAATATGAGTATGAGTATGAGTATAAGTATTAGTATGAGTATGAGTACGAGTATTAGTATGAGTATGAGTATGAGTATGAGTTTAAGTATGAGTATGAGTATGAGTATGTGCATGAGTATGAGTATGTGTATGAGTATGAGTATGAGTATTAGTATGAGTATAAGTATGAGAATGAGTATGAGTGTGAGTATGAGAATGAGTATGAGTATGTGTATGAGTATGAGTATGAGTATGAGTATGAGTATGAGTATGAGTATGAGTATGAGTATGAGTATGAGTATGAGTATGAGTATGAGTATGAGTATGAGTATGAGTATGAGTATGAGTATGAGTATGAGTATGAGTATGAGTATGAGTATGAGTATGAGTATGAGTATGAGTATGAGTATGAGTATGAGTATGAGTATGAGTATGAGTATGAGTATGAGTATGAGTATGAGTATGAGTTAGAGTATGAGTATGTGTATGAGTATGAGTATGAGTATGAGTATGAGTGTGAGTGCGAATGTGAGTATGAGTATGAGTATGTGTATGAGTATGTGTATGAGTATGAGTATGAGTATGAGTATGACTATGAGTATGAGGATGAGTATGAGTATGAGTATGAGTATGAGTATGAGTATGACTATGAGTATGAGTATGACTATGACTATGACTATGACTATGAGAATGAGTATGAGTATGAGTATTAGTATGAATATGAGTATGAGTATGAGTGTGAGTATGAGTATGATTATGAGTATGAGTATGAGTATGAGTATGAGTATGAGTATGATTATGTGTATGAGTATGAGTATGAGTATGAGTATGAGAATGAGTATGAGTATGAGTATGAGTATGAGTATGAGTATGAGCATGAGCATGAGCATGAGTATGAGTATGAGTATGAGTATGAGTATGAGTATGAGTATGAGTATGAGTATGAGTATGAGTATGAGTATAAGTATTAGTATGAGTATGAGTACGAGTATTAGTATGAGTATGAGTATGAGTATGAGTATGAGTTTAAGTATGAGTATGAGTACGAGTATGCGTATGAATATGAGTATGAGTATGAGTATGAGTATGAGTATGAGTATGAGTATGAGTATAAGTATGAGAATGATTATGAGTGTGAGTATGAGAATGAGTATGAGTATGTGTATGAGTATGAGTTTGAGTATGAGTATGAGTATGAGTATGAGTATGAGTATGAGTATGAGTATGAGTATGAGTATGAGTATGAGTATGAGTATGAGTATGAGTATGAGTATGAGTATGAGTATGAGTATGAGTATGAGTATTAGTATGAGTATGAGTTAGAGTATGAGTATGTGTATGAGTATGAGTATGAGTATGAGTATGAGTGTGAGTGCGAATGTGAGTATGAGTATGAGTATGTGTATGAGTATGTGTATGAGTATGAGTATGAGTATGAGTATGACTATGAGTATGAGGATGAGTATGAGTATGAGTATGAGTATGAGTATGAGTATGACTATGAGTATGAGTATGACTATGACTATGACTATGACTATGAGAATGAGTATGAGTATGAGTATTAGTATGAATATGAGTATGAGTATGAGTGTGAGTATGAGTATGATTATGAGTATGAGTATGAGTATGAGTATGAGTATGATTATGTGTATGAGTATGAGTATGAGTATGAGTATGAGAATGAGTATGAGTATGAGTATGAGTATGAGTATGAGTATGAGCATGAGCATGAGCATGAGTATGAGTATGAGTATGAGTATGAGTATGAGTATGAGTATGAGTATGAGTATGAGTATGAGTATGAGTATGAGTATGAGTATGAGTATGAGTATGAGTATGAGTATGAGTATGAGTATGAGTATGAGTATGAGTATGAGTATGAGTATGAGTATGAGTATGAGTATGAGTATGAGTATGAGTATGTGTATGAGTATGAGTATGAGTATGAGTATGAGTATGAGTATGAGTATGAGTATGAGTATGAATTTAAGTATGAGTCTGAGTACGAGTATGCGTATGAATATGAGTATGAGTATGAGTATGGGTATGAGTATGAGTATGAGTATGAGTATGAGTATGAGTATGAGTATGAGTATGAGTATGAGTATGAGTGTGAGTATGAGTATGAGTATGAGTATGAGTATGAGAATGAGTATGAGTATGAGTATGAGAATGAGTATGAGTATGAGTATGAGTATGAGCATGAGCATGAGTATGAGTTTAAATATGAGTATGAGTATGAGTATGTGTATGAGTATAAGTATGAGTATGAGTATGAGTATGAGTATGAGTATGAGTATGAGTATGACTATGAGTATGAGTATGACTATGACTATGACTATGAGTATGAGTATGAGTATGAGTATGAGTATGAGTATGAGTGTGAGTATGAGTATGAGTATGAGTATGAGTATGAGTATGAGTATGAGTATGAGTATAAGTATGAGTATGAGTATGAGTATAAGTATTAGTATGAGTATGAGTACGAGTATTAGTATGAGTATGAGTATGAGTATGAGAATGAGTATGAGTGTGAGTATGAGAATGAGTATGAGTATGTGTATGAGTATGAGTATGAGTATGAGTGTGAGTAAGAGTATGAGTATGAGTATGAGTATGAGTATGAATATGAGTATGAGTATGAGTATAAGTATTAGTATGAGTATGAGTACGAGTATTAGTATGAGTATGAGTATGAGTATGAGTTTAAGTATGAGTATGAGTATGAGTATGTGCATGAGTATGAGTATGTGTATGAGTATGAGTATGAGTATTAGTATGAGTATAAGTATGAGAATGAGTATGAGTGTGAGTATGAGAATGAGTATGAGTATGTGTATGAGTATGAGTATGAGTATGAGTATGAGTATGAGTATGAGTATGAGTATGAGTATGAGTATGAGTATGAGTATGAGTATGAGTATGAGTATGAGTATGAGTATGAGTATGAGTATGAGTATGAGTATGAGTATGAGTATGAGTATGAGTATGAGTATGAGTATAAGTATGAGTATGAGTATGAGTATAAGTATTAGTATGAGTATGAGTACGAGTATTAGTATGAGTATGAGTATGAGTATGAGTTTAAGTATGAGTATGAGTATGAGTATGAGTATGAGTATGAGAATGAGTATGAGTATGAGTATTAGTATGAATATGAGTATGAGTATGAGTGTGAGTATGAGTATGATTATGAGTATGAGTATGAGTATGAGTATGAGTATGATTATGTGTATGAGTATGAGTATGAGTATGAGTATGAGAATGAGTATGAGTATGAGTATGAGTATGAGTATGAGTATGAGCATGAGCATGAGCATGAGTATGAGTATGAGTATGAGTATGAGTATGAGTATGAGTATGAGTATGAGTATGAGTATGAGTATGAGTATGAGTATAAGTATTAGTATGAGTATGAGTACGAGTATTAGTATGAGTATGAGTATGAGTATGAGTATGAGTTTAAGTATGAGTATGAGTACGAGTATGCGTATGAATATGAGTATGAGTATGAGTATGAGTATGAGTATGAGTATGAGTATGAGTATAAGTATGAGAATGAGTATGAGTGTGAGTATGAGAATGAGTATGAGTATGTGTATGAGTATGAGTTTGAGTATGAGTATGAGTATGAGTATGAGTATGAGTATGAGTATGAGTATGTGTATGAGTATGAGTATGAGTATGAGTATGAGTATGAGTATGAGTATGAGTATGAGTATGAGTATGAGTATGAGTTTAAGTATGAGTCTGAGTACGAGTATGCGTATGAATATGAGTATGAGTATGAGTATGGGTATGAGTATGAGTATGAGTATGAGTATGAGTATGAGTATGAGTATGAGTATGAGTATGAGTATGAGTATGAGTATGAGTATGAGTGTGAGTATGAGTATGAGTATGAGTATGAGTATGAGTATGAGAATGAGTATGAGTATGAGTATGAGTATGAGAATGAGTATGAGTATGAGTATGAGTATGAGTATGAGCATGAGCATGAGTATGAGTTTAAATATGAGTATGAGTATGAGTATGTGTATGAGTATAAGTATGAGTATGAGTATAAGTATGAGTATGAGTATGAGTATAAGTATTAGTATGAGTATGAGTACGAGTATTAGTATGAGTATGAGTATGAGTATGAGAATGAGTATGAGTGTGAGTATGAGAATGAGTATGAGTATGTGTATGAGTATGAGTATGAGTATGAGTGTGAGTATGAGTATGAGTACGAGTATGAGTATTAGTATGAGTATAAGTATGAGAATGAGTATGAGTGTGAGTATGAGAATGAGTATGAGTATGTGTATGAGTATGAGTATGAGTATGAGTATGAGTATGAGTATGAGTATGAGTATGAGTATGAGTATGAGTATGAGTATGAGTATGAGTATGAGTATGAGTATGAGTATGAGTATGAGTATGAGTATGAGTATGAGTATGAGTATGAGTATGAGTATGAGTATGAGTATAAGTATGAGTATGAGTATGAGTATAAGTATTAGTATGAGTATGAGTACGAGTATTAGTATGAGTATGAGTATGAGTATGAGTTTAAGTATGAGTATGAGTATGAGTATGAGTATGAGTATGAGTATGAGTATGAGGATGAGTATGAGTATAAGTATGAGTATGTGTATGAGTATGAGTATGAGTATGAGTATGAGTATGAGTATGAGTATGAGTATGAGTATGAGTATGAGTATGAGTATGAGTATGAGTATGAGTATGAGTATAAGTATGAGTATGAGTATGAGTATGAGTATAAGTATTAGTATGAGTATGAGTACGAGTATTAGTATGAGTATGAGTATGAGTACGAGTATTAGTATGAGTATGAGTATGAGTATGAGTATGAGTATGAGCATGAGCATGAGCATGAGTATGAGTATGAGTGTGAGTATGAGTATGAGTATGAGTATGAATATGAGTATGAGTATGATTATAAGTATTAGTATGAGTATGAGTACGAGTATTAGTATGAGTATGAGTATGAGTATGAGTTTAAGAATGAGTATGAGTACGAGTATGTGCATGAGTATGAGTATGTGTATGAGTATGAGTATGAGTATGAGTATGAGTATGAGTATAAGTATGAGAATGAGTATGAGTGTGAGTATGAGAATGAGTATGAGTATGTGTATGAGTATGAGTATGAGTATGAGTGTGAGTATGAGTATGAGTATGAGTATGAGTATGAATATGAGTATGAGTATGAGTATAAGTATTAGTATGAGTATGAGTACGAGTATTAGTATGAGTATGAGTATGAGTATGAGTTTGAGTATGAGTATGAGTATGAGTATGTGCATGAGTATGAGTATGTGTATGAGTATGAGTATGAGTATTAGTATGAGTATAAGTATGAGAATGAGTATGAGTGTGAGTATGAGAATGAGTATGAGTATGTGTATGAGTATGAGTTTAAGTATGAGTATGAGTATGAGTATGAGTATGAGTATGAGTATGAGTATGAGTATGAGTATGAGTATGAGGATGAGTATGAGTATAAGTATGAGTATGTGTATGAGTATGAGTATGAGTATGAGTATGAGTATGAGTTAGAGTATGAGTATGTGTATGAGTATGAGTATGAGTATGAGTATGAGTATGAGTGTGAGTGCGAAAGTGAGTATGAGTATGAGTATGAGTATGAGTATGTGTATGAGTATGAGTATGAGTATGAGTATGACTATGAGTATGAGGATGAGTATGAGTATGAGTATGAGTATGAGTATGAGTATGAGTATGACTATGAGTATGAGTATGACTATGACTATGACTATGACTATGAGAATGAGTATGAGTATGAGTATTAGTATGAATATGAGTATGAGTATGAGTGTGAGTATGAGTATGAGTATGAGTATGAGTATGAGGATGAGTATGAGTATAAGTATGAGTATGTGTATGAGTATGAGTATGAGTATGAGTATGAGTATGAGTTAGAGTATGAGTATGTGTATGAGTATGAGTATGAGTATGAGTATGAGTGTGAGTGCGAAAGTGAGTATGAGTATGAGTATGAGTATGAGTATGAGTATGAGTATGAGTATGAGTATGAGTATGAGTGTGAGTGCGAAAGTGAGTATGAGTATGAGTATGAGTATGAGTATGAGTATGAGTATGAGTATGAGTATGAGTATGTGTATGAGTATGAGTATGAGTATAAGTATTAGTATGAGTATGAGTACGAGTATTAGTATGAGTATGAGTATGAGTATGAGTATGAGTTTAAGTATGAGTATGAGTACGAGTATGCGTATGAATATGAGTATGAGTATGAGTATGAGTATGGGTATGAGTATGAGTATGAGTATGAGTATGAGTATAAGTATGAGCATGAGCATGAGTATGAGTATGAGTATGAGTATGAGTAAGAGTATGAGTATGAGTATGAGTATAAGTATGAGTATGAGTATGAGTATGAGTATGAGTATGAGTATAAGTATTAGTATGAGTATGAGTTAGAGTATGCGTATGTGTATGAGTATGAGTATGAGTATGAGTATGAGTATGAGTATGAGTATGAGTATGACTATGAGTATGAGTATGACTATGACTATGACTATGAGAATGAGTATGAGTATGAGTATTAGTATGAATATGAGTATGAGTATGAGTGTGAGTATGAGTATGAGTATGAGTATGAGTATGAGTATGAGTATGTGTATGAGTATGAGTATGAGTATGAGTATGAGTTAGAGTATGAGTATGTGTATGAGTATGAGTATGAGTATGAGTATGAGTATGAGTATGAGTATGAGTATGAGTATGAGTATGTGTATGAGTATGAGTATGAGCATGAGCATGAGCATGAGTATGAGTATGAGTGTGAGTATGAGTATGAGTATGAGTATGAGTATAAGTATGAGAATGAGTATGAGTGTGAGTATGAGAATGAGTATGAGTATGTGTATGAGTATGAGTTTGAGTATGAGTATGAGTATGAGTATGAGTATGAGTATGAGTATGAGTATGAGTATGAGTATGAGTATGAGTATGAGTATGAGTATGAGTATGAGTATGAGTATAAGTATGAGAATGAGTATGAGTGTGAGTATGAGAATGAGTGCGAATGTGAGTATGAGTATGAGTATGTGTATGAGTATGAGTATGAGTATGAGTATGACTATGAGTATGAGGATGAGTATGAGTATGAGTTTGAGTATGAGTATGAGTATGAGTATGAGTATGAGTATGAATATGAGTATGAGTATGAGTATTAGTATGAATATGAGTATGAGTATGAGTGTGAGTATGAGTATGAGTATGAGTATGAGTATGAGTATGAGTATGTGTATGAGTATGAGTATGAGTATGAGTATGAGTTAGAGTATGAGTATGTGTATGAGTATGAGTATGAGTATGAGTATGAGTATGAGTATGAGTATGAGTATGAGTATGAGTATGAGTATGAGTATGAGCATGAGCATGAGTATGAGTATGAGTGTGAGTATGAGTATGAGTATGAGTATGAGTATAAGTATGAGAATGAGTATGAGTGTGAGTATGAGAATGAGTATGAGTATGTGTATGAGTATGAGTTTGAGTATGAGTATGAGTATGAGTATGAGTATGAGTATGAGTATGAGTATGAGTATGAGTATGAGTATGAGTATGAGTATGAGTATAAGTATGAGAATGAGTATGAGTGTGAGTATGAGAATGAGTATGAGTATGTGTATGAGTATGAGTATGAGTATGAGTGTGAGTATGAGTATGAGTATGAGTATGAGTATGAATATGAGTATGAGTATGAGTATAAGTATTAGTATGAGTATGAGTACGAGTATTAGTATGAGTATGAGTATGAGTATGAGTTTAAGAATGAGTATGAGTATGAGTATGTGCATGAGTATGAGTATGTGTATGAGTATGAGTATGAGTATTAGTATGAGTATAAGTATGAGAATGAGTATGAGTGTGAGTATGAGAATGAGTATGAGTATGTGTATGAGTATGAGTATGAGTATGAGTATGAGTATGAGTATGAGTATGAGTATGAGTATGAGTATGAGTATGAGTATGAGTATGAGTATGAGTATGAGTATGAGTATGAGTATGAGTATGAGTATGAGTATGAGTATGAGTATGAGTATGAGTATGGGTATGAGTATGAGTATGAGTCTGAGTATGAGTATGAGTATGAGTATAAGTATGAGTATGAGTATGAGTATGAGTATAAGTATTAGTATGAGTATGAGTACGAGTATTAGTATGAGTATGAGTATGAGTATGAGTTTAAGTATGAGTATGAGTATGAGTATGAGTATGAGTATGAGTATGAGTATGAGTATGAGTATGAGGATGAGTATGAGTATAAGTATGAGTATGTGTATGAGTATGAGTATGAGTATGAGTATGAGTATGAGTATGAGTTAGAGTATGAGTATGTGTATGAGTATGAGTATGAGTATGAGTATGAGTATGAGTGTGAGTGCGAATGTGAGTATGAGTATGAGTATGAGTATGAGTATGTGTATGAGTATGAGTATGAGTATGAGTATGACTATGAGTATGAGGATGAGTATGAGTATGAGTTTGAGTATGAGTATGAGTATGAGTATGAGTATGAGTATGAGTATGAGTATGAGTATGAGTATGAGTATGAGTATGAGTATGAGTATGAGTATGAGTATGAGTATGAGTATGAGTATGAGTATGAGTATGAGTATGAGTATGAGTATGAGTATGAGTATAAGTATGAGTATGAGTATGAGTATGAGTATAAGTATGAGTATGGGTATGAGTATGAGTATGAGTATGAGTATGAGTATAAGTATGAGCATGAGCATGAGTATGAGTATGAGTATGAGTATGAGTAAGAGTATGAGTATGAGTATGAGTATAAGTATGAGTATGAGTATGAGTATGAGTATGAGTATGAGTATAAGTATTAGTATGAGTATGAGTTAGAGTATGAGTATGTGTATGAGTATGAGTATGAGTATGAGTATGAGTATGAGTATGAGTATGAGTATGACTATGAGTATGAGTATGACTATGACTATGACTATGAGAATGAGTATGAGTATGAGTATTAGTATGAATATGAGTATGAGTATGAGTGTGAGTATGAGTATGAGTATGAGTATGAGTATGAGTATGTGTATGAGTATGAGTATGAGTATGAGTATGAGTTAGAGTATGAGTATGTGTATGAGTATGAGTATGAGTATGAGTATGAGTATGAGTATGAGTATGAGTATGAGTATGAGTATGAGTATGAGTATGAGTATGAGCATGAGCATGAGCATGAGTATGAGTATGAGTGTGAGTATGAGTATGAGTATGAGTATGAGTATAAGTATGAGAATGAGTATGAGTGTGAGTATGAGAATGAGTATGAGTATGTGTATGAGTATGAGTTTGAGTATGAGTATGAGTATGAGTATGAGTATGAGTATGAGTATGAGTATGAGTATGAGTATGAGTATGAGTATGAGTATGAGTATGAGTATGAGTATGAGTATAAGTATGAGAATGAGTATGAGTGTGAGTATGAGAATGAGTATGAGTATGTGTATGAGTATGAGTATGAGTATGAGTGTGAGTATGAGTATGAGTATGAGTATGAGTATGAATATGAGTATGAGTATGAGTATAAGTATTAGTATGAGTATGAGTACGAGTATTAGTATGAGTATGAGTATGAGTATGAGTTTAAGAATGAGTATGAGTATGAGTATGTGCATGAGTATGAGTATGTGTATGAGTATGAGTATGAGTATTAGTATGAGTATAAGTATGAGAATGAGTATGAGTGTGAGTATGAGAATGAGTATGAGTATGTGTATGAGTATGAGTATGAGTATGAGTATGAGTATGAGTATGAGTATGAGTATGAGTATGAGTATGAGTATGAGTATGAGTATGAGTATGAGTATGAGTATGAGTATGAGTATGAGTATGAGTATGAGTATGAGTATGAGTATGAGTATGAGTATGAGTATGAGTATGAGTATAAGTATGAGTATGAGTATGAGTATGAGTATAAGTATTAGTATGAGTATGAGTACGAGTATTAGTATGAGTATGAGTATGAGTATGAGTTTAAGTATGAGTATGAGTATGAGTATGAGTATGAGTATGAGTATGAGTATGAGTATGAGTATGAGTATGAGGATGAGTATGAGTATAAGTATGAGTATGTGTATGAGTATGAGTATGAGTATGAGTATGAGTATGAGTATGAGTATGAGTATGAGTATGAGTATGAGTATGAATTTAAGTATGAGTCTGAGTACGAGTATGCGTATGAATATGAGTATGAGTATGAGTATGGGTATGAGTATGAGTATGAGTATGAGTATGAGTATGAGTATGAGTATGAGTATGAGTATGAGTATGAGTATGAGTGTGAGTATGAGTATGAGTATGAGTATGAGTATGAGTATGAGAATGAGTATGAGTATGAGTATGAGAATGAGTATGAGTATGAGTATGAGTATGAGCATGAGCATGAGTATGAGTTTAAATATGAGTATGAGTATGAGTATGTGTATGAGTATAAGTATTAGTATGAGTATGAGTACGAGTATTAGTATGAGTATGAGTATGAGTATGAGAATGAGTATGAGTGTGAGTATGAGAATGAGTATGAGTATGTGTATGAGTATGAGTATGAGTATGAGTGTGAGTATGAGTATGAGTATGAGTATGAGTATGAGTATGAATATGAGTATGAGTATGAGTATAAGTATTAGTATGAGTATGAGTACGAGTATTAGTATGAGTATGAGTATGAGTATGAGTTTAAGTATGAGTATGAGTATGTGCATGAGTATGAGTATGTGTATGAGTATGAGTATGAGTATTAGTATGAGTATAAGTATGAGAATGAGTATGAGTGTGAGTATGAGAATGAGTATGAGTATGTGTATGAGTATGAGTATGAGTATGAGTATGAGTATGAGTATGAGTATGAGTATGAGTATGAGTATGAGTATGAGTATGAGTATGAGTATGAGTATGAGTATGAGTATGAGTATGAGTATGAGTATGAGTATGAGTATGAGTATGAGTATGAGTATGAGTATAAGTATGAGTATGAGTATGAGTATAAGTATTAGTATGAGTATGAGTACGAGTATTAGTATGAGTATGAGTATGAGTATGAGTTTAAGTATGAGTATGAGTATGAGTATGAGTATGAGTATGAGAATGAGTATGAGTATGAGTATTAGTATGAATATGAGTATGAGTATGAGTGTGAGTATGAGTATGATTATGAGTATGAGTATGAGTATGAGTATGAGTATGATTATGTGTATGAGTATGAGTATGAGTATGAGTATGAGAATGAGTATGAGTATGAGTATGAGAATGAGTATGAGTATGAGTATGAGAATGAGTATGAGTATGAGTATGAGTATGAGTATGAGCATGAGCATGAGTATGAGTTTAAATATGAGTATGAGTATGAGTATGTGTATGAGTATAAGTATGAGTATGAGTATGAGTATGAGTATGAGTATGAGTATGACTATGAGTATGAGTATGACTATGACTATGACTATGAGTATGAGTATGAGTATGAGTATGAGTATGAGTATGAGTGTGAGTATGAGTATGAGTATGAGTATGAGTATGAGTATGAGTATGAGTATGAGTATGAGTATAAGTATGAGTATGAGTATGAGTATAAGTATTAGTATGAGTATGAGTACGAGTATTAGTATGAGTATGAGTATGAGTATGAGAATGAGTATGAGTGTGAGTATGAGAATGAGTATGAGTATGTGTATGAGTATGAGTATGAGTATGAGTGTGAGTATGAGTATGAGTATGAGTATGAGTATGAGTATGAATATGAGTATGAGTATGAGTATAAGTATTAGTATGAGTATGAGTACGAGTATTAGTATGAGTATGAGTATGAGTATGAGTTTAAGTATGAGTATGAGTATGAGTATATGCATGAGTATGAGTATGTGTATGAGTATGAGTATGAGTATTAGTATGAGTATAAGTATGAGAATGAGTATGAGTGTGAGTATGAGAATGAGTATGAGTATGTGTATGAGTATGAGTATGAGTATGAGTATGAGTATGAGTATGAGTATGAGTATGAGTATGAGTATGAGTATGAGTATGAGTATGAGTATGAGTATGAGTATGAGTATGAGTATGAGTATGAGTATGAGTATGAGTATGAGTATGAGTATGAGTATGAGTATGAGTATGAGTATAAGTATGAGTATGAGTATGAGTATAAGTATTAGTATGAGTATGAGTACGAGTATTAGTATGAGTATGAGTATGAGTATGAGTTTAAGTATGAGTATGAGTATGAGTATGAGTATGAGTATGAGTATGAGTATGAGTATGAGGATGAGTATGAGTATAAGTATGAGTATGTGTATGAGTATGAGTATGAGTATGAGTATGAGTATGAGTATGAGTATGAGTATGAGTATGAGTATGAGTATGAGTATGAGTATGAGTATGAGTATAAGTATGAGTATGAGTATGAGTATGAGTATAAGTATTAGTATGAGTATGAGTACGAGTATTAGTACGAGTATTAGTATGAGTATGAGTATGAGTATGAGAATGAGTATGAGTGTGAGTATGAGAATGAGTATGAGTATGTGTATGAGTATGAGTATGAGTATGAGTGTGAGTATGAGTATGAGTATGAGTATGAGTATGAGTATGAATATGAGTATGAGTATGAGTATAAGTATTAGTATGAGTATGAGTACGAGTATTAGTATGAGTATGAGTATGAGTATGAGTTTAAGTATGAGTATGAGTATGAGTATGTGCATGAGTATGAGTATGTGTATGAGTATGAGTATGAGTATTAGTATGAGTATAAGTATGAGAATGAGTATGAGTGTGAGTATGAGAATGAGTATGAGTATGTGTATGAGTATGAGTATGAGTATGAGTATGAGTATGAGTATGAGTATGAGTATGAGTATGAGTATGAGTATGAGTATGAGTATGAGTATGAGTATGAGTATGAGTATGAGTGTGAGTATGAGTATGAGTATGAGTATGAGTATGAATATGAGTATGAGTATGAGTATAAGTATTAGTATGAGTATGAGTATGAGTATGAGTTTGAGTATGAGTATGAGTATGAGTATGTGCATGAGTATGAGTATGTGTATGAGTATGAGTATGAGTATTAGTATGAGTATAAGTATGAGAATGAGTATGAGTGTGAGTATGAGAATGAGTATGAGTATGTGTATGAGTATGAGTTTAAGTATGAGTATGAGTATGAGTATGAGTATGAGTATGAGTATGAGTATGAGTATGAGTATGAGGATGAGTATGAGTATAAGTATGAGTATGTGTATGAGTATGAGTATGAGTATGAGTATGAGTATGAGTTAGAGTATGAGTATGTGTATGAGTATGAGTATGAGTATGAGTATGAGTATGAGTGTGAGTGCGAAAGTGAGTATGAGTATGAGTATGAGTATGAGTATGTGTATGAGTATGAGTATGAGTATGAGTATGACTATGAGTATGAGGATGAGTATGAGTATGAGTATGAGTATGAGTATGAGTATGAGTATGACTATGAGTATGAGTATGACTATGACTATGACTATGACTATGAGAATGAGTATGAGTATGAGTATTAGTATGAATATGAGTATGAGTATGAGTGTGAGTATGAGTATGAGTATGAGTATGAGTATGAGGATGAGTATGAGTATAAGTATGAGTATGTGTATGAGTATGAGTATGAGTATGAGTATGAGTATGAGTTAGAGTATGAGTATGTGTATGAGTATGAGTATGAGTATGAGTATGAGTATGAGTGTGAGTGCGAAAGTGAGTATGAGTATGAGTATGAGTATGAGTATGAGTATGAGTATGAGTATGAGTATGTGTATGAGTATGAGTATGAGTATAAGTATTAGTATGAGTATGAGTACGAGTATTAGTATGAGTATGAGTATGAGTATGAGTATGAGTTTAAGTATGAGTATGAGTACGAGTATGCGTATGAATATGAGTATGAGTATGAGTATGAGTATGGGTATGAGTATGAGTATGAGTATGAGTATGAGTATAAGTATGAGCATGAGCATGAGTATGAGTATGAGTATGAGTATGAGTAAGAGTATGAGTATGAGTATGAGTATAAGTATGAGTATGAGTATGAGTATGAGTATGAGTATGAGTATAAGTATTAGTATGAGTATGAGTTAGAGTATGAGTATGTGTATGAGTATGAGTATGAGTATGAGTATGAGTATGAGTATGAGTATGAGTATGACTATGAGTATGAGTATGACTATGACTATGACTATGAGAATGAGTATGAGTATGAGTATTAGTATGAATATGAGTATGAGTATGAGTGTGAGTATGAGTATGAGTATGAGTATGAGTATGAGTATGAGTATGTGTATGAGTATGAGTATGAGTATGAGTATGAGTTAGAGTATGAGTATGTGTATGAGTATGAGTATGAGTATGAGTATGAGTATGAGTATGAGTATGAGTATGAGTATGAGTATGAGTATGAGTATGAGTATGAGCATGAGCATGAGCATGAGTATGAGTATGAGTGTGAGTATGAGTATGAGTATGAGTATGAGTATAAGTATGAGAATGAGTATGAGTGTGAGTATGAGAATGAGTATGAGTATGTGTATGAGTATGAGTTTGAGTATGAGTATGAGTATGAGTATGAGTATGAGTATGAGTATGAGTATGAGTATGAGTATGAGTATGAGTATGAGTATGAGTATGAGTATGAGTATGAGTATAAGTATGAGAATGAGTATGAGTGTGAGTATGAGAATGAGTATGAGTATGTGTATGAGTATGAGTATGAGTATGAGTGTGAGTATGAGTATGAGTATGAGTATGAGTATGAATATGAGTATGAGTATGAGTATAAGTATTAGTATGAGTATGAGTACGAGTATTAGTATGAGTATGAGTATGAGTATGAGTTTAAGAATGAGTATGAGTATGAGTATGTGCATGAGTATGAGTATGTGTATGAGTATGAGTATGAGTATTAGTATGAGTATAAGTATGAGAATGAGTATGAGTGTGAGTATGAGAATGAGTATGAGTATGTGTATGAGTATGAGTATGAGTATGAGTATGAGTATGAGTATGAGTATGAGTATGAGTATGAGTATGAGTATGAGTATGAGTATGAGTATGAGTATGAGTATGAGTATGAGTATGAGTATGAGTATGAGTATGAGTATGAGTATGAGTATGAGTATGAGTATGAGTATGAGTATGAGTATAAGTATGAGTATGAGTATGAGTATGAGTATAAGTATTAGTATGAGTATGAGTACGAGTATTAGTATGAGTATGAGTATGAGTATGAGTTTAAGTATGAGTATGAGTATGAGTATGAGTATGAGTATGAGTATGAGTATGAGTATGAGTATGAGGATGAGTATGAGTATAAGTATGAGTATGTGTATGAGTATGAGTATGAGTATGAGTATGAGTATGAGTATGAGTTAGAGTATGAGTATGTGTATGAGTATGAGTATGAGTATGAGTATGAGTATGAGTGTGAGTGCGAATGTGAGTATGAGTATGAGTATGAGTATGAGTATGTGTATGAGTATGAGTATGAGTATGAGTATGACTATGAGTATGAGGATGAGTATGAGTATGAGTTTGAGTATGAGTATGAGTATGAGTATGAGTATGAGTATGAGTATGTGTATGAGTATGAGTATGAGTATGAGTATGAGTATGAGTATGAGTATGAGTATGAGTATGAGTATGAGTTTAAGTATGAGTCTGAGTACGAGTATGCGTATGAATATGAGTATGAGTATGAGTATGGGTATGAGTATGAGTATGAGTATGAGTATGAGTATGAGTATGAGTATGAGTATGAGTATGAGTATGAGTATGAGTATGAGTGTGAGTATGAGTATGAGTATGAGTATGAGTATGAGTATGAGAATGCGTTTGAGTATGAGTATGAGAATGAGTATGAGTATGAGTATGAGTATGAGCATGAGCATGAGTATGAGTTTAAATATGAGTATGAGTATGAGTATGTGTATGAGTATAAGTATGAGTATGAGTATGAGTATGAGTATGAGTATGAGTATGACTATGAGTATGAGTATGACTATGACTATGACTATGAGTATGAGTATGAGTATGAGTATGAGTATGAGTATGAGTGTGAGTATGAGTATGAGTATGAGTATGAGTATAAGTATGAGTATGTGTATGAGTATGAGTATGAGTATGAGTATGAGTATGAGTATGAGTATGAGTTAGAGTATGAGTATGTGTATGAGTATGAGTATGAGTATGAGTATGAGTATGAGTGTGAGTGCGAATGTGAGTATGAGTATGAGTATGAGTATGAGTATGTGTATGAGTATGAGTATGAGTATGAGTATGACTATGAGTATGAGGATGAGTATGAGTATGAGTTTGAGTATGAGTATGAGTATGAGTATGAGTATGAGTATGAATATGAGTATGAGTATGAGTATTAGTATGAATATGAGTATGAGTATGAGTGTGAGTATGAGTATGAGTATGAGTATGAGTATGAGTATGAGTATGTGTATGAGTATGAGTATGAGTATGAGTATGAGTTAGAATATGAGTATGTGTATGAGTATGAGTATGAGTATGAGTATGAGTATGAGTATGAGTATGAGTATGAGTATGAGTATGAGTATGAGTATGAGTATGAGTATGAGCATGAGCATGAGTATGAGTATGAGTGTGAGTATGAGTATGAGTATGAGTATGAGTATAAGTATGAGAATGAGTATGAGTGTGAGTATGAGAATGAGTATGAGTATGTGTATGAGTATGAGTTTGAGTATGAGTATGAGTATGAGTATGAGTATGAGTATGAGTATGAGTATGAGTATGAGTATGAGTATGAGTATGAGTATGAGTATGAGTATGAGTATAAGTATGAGAATGAGTATGAGTGTGAGTATGAGAATGAGTATGAGTATGTGTATGAGTATGAGTATGAGTATGAGTGTGAGTATGAGTATGAGTATGAGTATGAGTATGAATATGAGTATGAGTATGAGTATAAGTATTAGTATGAGTATGAGTACGAGTATTAGTATGAGTATGAGTATGAGTATGAGTTTAAGAATGAGTATGAGTATGAGTATGTGCATGAGTATGAGTATGTGTATGAGTATGAGTATGAGTATTAGTATGAGTATAAGTATGAGAATGAGTATGAGTGTGAGTATGAGAATGAGTATGAGTATGTGTATGAGTATGAGTATGAGTATGAGTATGAGTATGAGTATGAGTATGAGTATGAGTATGAGTATGAGTATGAGTATGAGTATGAGTATGAGTATGAGTATGAGTATGAGTATGAGTATGAGTATGAGTATGAGTATGGGTATGAGTATGAGTATGAGTCTGAGTATGAGTATGAGTATGAGTATAAGTATGAGTATGAGTATGAGTATGAGTATAAGTATTAGTATGAGTATGAGTACGAGTATTAGTATGAGTATGAGTATGAGTATGAGTTTAAGTATGAGTATGAGTATGAGTATGAGTATGAGTATGAGTATGAGTATGAGTATGAGGATGAGTGTGAGTGCGAATGTGAGTATGAGTATGAGTATGAGTATGAGTATGTGTATGAGTATGAGTATGAGTATGAGTATGACTATGAGTATGAGGATGAGTATGAGTATGAGTTTGAGTATGAGTATGAGTATGAGTATGAGTATGAGTATGAATATGAGTATGAGTATGAGTATTAGTATGAATATGAGTATGAGTATGAGTGTGAGTATGAGTATGAGTATGAGTATGAGTATGAGTATGAGTATGTGTATGAGTATGAGTATGAGTATGAGTATGAGTTAGAGTATGAGTATGTGTATGAGTATGAGTATGAGTATGAGTATGAGTATGAGTATGAGTATGAGTATGAGTATGAGTATGAGTATGAGTATGAGTATGAGCATGAGCATGAGTATGAGTATGAGTGTGAGTATGAGTATGAGTATGAGTATGAGTATAAGTATGAGAATGAGTATGAGTGTGAGTATGAGAATGAGTATGAGTATGTGTATGAGTATGAGTTTGAGTATGAGTATGAGTATGAGTATGAGTATGAGTATGAGTATGAGTATGAGTATGAGTATGAGTATGAGTATGAGTATGAGTATGAGTATGAGTATAAGTATGAGAATGAGTATGAGTGTGAGTATGAGAATGAGTATGAGTATGTGTATGAGTATGAGTATGAGTATGAGTGTGAGTATGAGTATGAGTATGAGTATGAGTATGAATATGAGTATGAGTATGAGTATAAGTATTAGTATGAGTATGAGTACGAGTATTAGTATGAGTATGAGTATGAGTATGAGTTTAAGAATGAGTATGAGTATGAGTATGTGCATGAGTATGAGTATGTGTATGAGTATGAGTATGAGTATTAGTATGAGTATAAGTATGAGAATGAGTATGAGTGTGAGTATGAGAATGAGTATGAGTATGTGTATGAGTATGAGTATGAGTATGAGTATGAGTATGAGTATGAGTATGAGTATGAGTATGAGTATGAGTATGAGTATGAGTATGAGTATGAGTATGAGTATGAGTATGAGTATGAGTATGAGTATGAGTATGAGTATGAGTATGAGTATGGGTATGAGTATGAGTATGAGTCTGAGTATGAGTATGAGTATGAGTATAAGTATGAGTATGAGTATGAGTATGAGTATAAGTATTAGTATGAGTATGAGTACGAGTATTAGTATGAGTATGAGTATGAGTATGAGTTTAAGTATGAGTATGAGTATGAGTATGAGTATGAGTATGAGTATGAGTATGAGTATGAGTATGAGGATGAGTATGAGTATAAGTATGAGTATGTGTATGAGTATGAGTATGAGTATGAGTATGAGTATGAGTATGAGTTAGAGTATGAGTATGTGTATGAGTATGAGTATGAGTATGAGTATGAGTATGAGTGTGAGTGCGAATGTGAGTATGAGTATGAGTATGAGTATGAGTATGTGTATGAGTATGAGTATGAGTATGAGTATGACTATGAGTATGAGGATGAGTATGAGTATGAGTTTGAGTATGAGTATGAGTATGAGTATGAGTATGAGTATGAGTATGAGTATGAGTATGAGTATGAGTATGAGTATGAGTATGAGTATGAGTATGAGTATGAGTATGAGTATGAGTATGAGTATGAGTATGAGTATGAGTATGAGTATAAGTATGAGTATGAGTATGAGTATGAGTATAAGTATGAGTATGGGTATGAGTATGAGTATGAGTATGAGTATGAGTATAAGTATGAGCATGAGCATGAGTATGAGTATGAGTATGAGTATGAGTAAGAGTATGAGTATGAGTATGAGTATAAGTATGAGTATGAGTATGAGTATGAGTATGAGTATGAGTATAAGTATTAGTATGAGTATGAGTTAGAGTATGAGTATGTGTATGAGTATGAGTATGAGTATGAGTATGAGTATGAGTATGAGTATGAGTATGAGTATGACTATGAGTATGAGTATGACTATGACTATGACTATGAGAATGAGTATGAGTATGAGTATTAGTATGAATATGAGTATGAGTATGAGTGTGAGTATGAGTATGAGTATGAGTATGAGTATGAGTATGTGTATGAGTATGAGTATGAGTATGAGTATGAGTTAGAGTATGAGTATGTGTATGAGTATGAGTATGAGTATGAGTATGAGTATGAGTATGAGTATGAGTATGAGTATGAGTATGAGTATGAGTATGAGTATGAGTATGAGCATGAGCATGAGCATGAGTATGAGTATGAGTGTGAGTATGAGTATGAGTATGAGTATGAGTATAAGTATGAGAATGAGTATGAGTGTGAGTATGAGAATGAGTATGAGTATGTGTATGAGTATGAGTTTGAGTATGAGTATGAGTATGAGTATGAGTATGAGTATGAGTATGAGTATGAGTATGAGTATGAGTATGAGTATGAGTATGAGTATGAGTATGAGTATGAGTATAAGTATGAGAATGAGTATGAGTGTGAGTATGAGAATGAGTATGAGTATGTGTATGAGTATGAGTATGAGTATGAGTGTGAGTATGAGTATGAGTATGAGTATGAGTATGAATATGAGTATGAGTATGAGTATAAGTATTAGTATGAGTATGAGTACGAGTATTAGTATGAGTATGAGTATGAGTATGAGTTTAAGAATGAGTATGAGTATGAGTATGTGCATGAGTATGAGTATGTGTATGAGTATGAGTATGAGTATTAGTATGAGTATAAGTATGAGAATGAGTATGAGTGTGAGTATGAGAATGAGTATGAGTATGTGTATGAGTATGAGTATGAGTATGAGTATGAGTATGAGTATGAGTATGAGTATGAGTATGAGTATGAGTATGAGTATGAGTATGAGTATGAGTATGAGTATGAGTATGAGTATGAGTATGAGTATGAGTATGAGTATGAGTATGAGTATGAGTATGAGTATGAGTATGAGTATGAGTATAAGTATGAGTATGAGTATGAGTATGAGTATAAGTATTAGTATGAGTATGAGTACGAGTATTAGTATGAGTATGAGTATGAGTATGAGTTTAAGTATGAGTATGAGTATGAGTATGAGTATGAGTATGAGTATGAGTATGAGTATGAGTATGAGTATGAGTATGAGGATGAGTATGAGTATAAGTATGAGTATGTGTATGAGTATGAGTATGAGTATGAGTATGAGTATGAGTATGAGTTAGAGTATGAGTATGTGTATGAGTATGAGTATGAGTATGAGTATGAGTGTGAGTGCGAATGTGAGTATGAGTATGAGTATGAGTATGAGTATGTGTATGAGTATGAGTATGAGTATGAGTATGACTATGAGTATGAGGATGAGTATGAGTATGAGTTTGAGTATGAGTATGAGTATGAGTATGAGTATGAGTATGAGTATGAGTATGTGTATGAGTATGAGTATGAGTATGAGTATGAGTATGAGTATGAGTATGAGTATGAGTATGAGTATGAGTTTAAGTATGAGTCTGAGTACGAGTATGCGTATGAATATGAGTATGAGTATGAGTATGGGTATGAGTATGAGTATGAGTATGAGTATGAGTATGAGTATGAGTATGAGTATGAGTATGAGTATGAGTATGAGTATGAGTGTGAGTATGAGTATGAGTATGAGTATGAGTATGAGTATGAGAATGCGTTTGAGTATGAGTATGAGAATGAGTATGAGTATGAGTATGAGTATGAGCATGAGCATGAGTATGAGTTTAAATATGAGTATGAGTATGAGTATGTGTATGAGTATAAGTATGAGTATGAGTATGAGTATGAGTATGAGTATGAGTATGAGTATGAGTATGACTATGAGTATGAGTATGACTATGACTATGACTATGAGTATGAGTATGAGTATGAGTATGAGTATGAGTATGAGTGTGAGTATGAGTATGAGTATGAGTATGAGTATAAGTATGAGTATGTGTATGAGTATGAGTATGAGTATGAGTATGAGTATGAGTATGAGTTAGAGTATGAGTATGTGTATGAGTATGAGTATGAGTATGAGTATGAGTATGAGTGTGAGTGCGAATGTGAGTATGAGTATGAGTATGAGTATGAGTATGTGTATGAGTATGAGTATGAGTATGAGTATGACTATGAGTATGAGGATGAGTATGAGTATGAGTTTGAGTATGAGTATGAGTATGAGTATGAGTATGAGTATGAATATGAGTATGAGTATGAGTATTAGTATGAATATGAGTATGAGTATGAGTGTGAGTATGAGTATGAGTATGAGTATGAGTATGAGTATGTGTATGAGTATGAGTATGAGTATGAGTATGAGTTAGAGTATGAGTATGTGTATGAGTATGAGTATGAGTATGAGTATGAGTATGAGTATGAGTATGAGTATGAGTATGAGTATGAGTATGAGTATGAGCATGAGCATGAGCATGAGTATGAGTATGAGTGTGAGTATGAGTATGAGTATGAGTATGAGTATAAGTATGAGAATGAGTATGAGTGTGAGTATGAGAATGAGTATGAGTATGTGTATGAGTATGAGTTTGAGTATGAGTATGAGTATGAGTATGAGTATGAGTATGAGTATGAGTATGAGTATGAGTATGAGTATGAGTATGAGTATGAGTATGAGTATAAGTATGAGAATGAGTATGAGTGTGAGTATGAGAATGAGTATGAGTATGTGTATGAGTATGAGTATGAGTATGAGTGTGAGTATGAGTATGAGTATGAGTATGAGTATGAATATGAGTATGAGTATGAGTATAAGTATTAGTATGAGTATGAGTACGAGTATTAGTATGAGTATGAGTATGAGTTTAAGAATGAGTATGAGTATGAGTATGTGCATGAGTATGAGTATGTGTATGAGTATGAGTATGAGTATTAGTATGAGTATAAGTATGAGAATGAGTATGAGTGTGAGTATGAGAATGAGTATGAGTATGTGTATGAGTATGAGTATGAGTATGAGTATGAGTATGAGTATGAGTATGAGTATGAGTATGAGTATGAGTATGAGTATGAGTATGAGTATGAGTATGAGTATGAGTATGAGTATGAGTATGAGTATGAGTATGAGTATGAGTATGAGTATGAGTATGAGTATGGGTATGAGTATGAGTATGAGTATGAGTATGAGTATGAGTATGAGTATAAGTATGAGTATGAGTATGAGTATGAGTATAAGTATTAGTATGAGTATGAGTACGAGTATTAGTATGAGTATGAGTATGAGCATGAGTTTAAGTATGAGTATGAGTATGAGTATGAGTATGAGTATGAGTATGAGTATGAGTATGAGTATGAGGATGAGTATGAGTATAAGTATGAGTATGTGTATGAGTATGAGTATGAGTATGAGTATGAGTATGAGTATGAGTTAGAGTATGAGTATGTGTATGAGTATGAGTATGAGTATGAGTATGAGTATGAGTGTGAGTGCGAATGTGAGTATGAGTATGAGTATGAGTATGAGTATGTGTATGAGTATGAGTATGAGTATGAGTATGACTATGAGTATGAGGATGAGTATGAGTATGAGTTTGAGTATGAGTATGAGTATGAGTATGAGTATGAGTATGAGTATGAGTATGAGTATGAGTATGAGTATGAGTATGAGTATGAGTATGAGTATGAGTATGAGTATGAGTATGAGTATGAGTATGAGTATGAGTATGAGTATGAGTATGAGTATGAGTATAAGTATGAGTATGAGTATGAGTATGAGTATAAGTATTAGTATGAGTATGAGTACGAGTATTAGTATGAGTATGAGTATGAGTATGAGTTTAAGTATGAGTATGAGTATGAGTATGAGTATGAGTATGAGTATGAGTATGAGTATGAGGATGAGTATGAGTATAAGTATGAGTATGTGTATGAGTATGAGTATGAGTATGAGTATGAGTATGAGTATGAGTTAGAGTATGAGTATGTGTATGAGTATGAGTATGAGTATGAGTATGAGTATGAGTGTGAGTGCGAATGTGAGTATGAGTATGAGTATGAGTATGAGTATGTGTATGAGTATGAGTATGAGTATGAGTATGACTATGAGTATGAGGATGAGTATGAGTATGAGTTTGAGTATGAGTATGAGTATGAGTATGAGTATGAGTATGAGTATGAGTATGTGTATGAGTATGAGTATGAGTATGAGTATGAGTATGAGTATGAGTATGAGTATGAGTATGAGTTTAAGTATGAGTCTGAGTACGAGTATGCGTATGAATATGAGTATGAGTATGAGTATGGGTATGAGTATGAGTATGAGTATGAGTATGAGTATGAGTATGAGTATGAGTATGAGTATGAGTATGAGTATGAGTATGAGTATGAGTGTGAGTATGAGTATGAGTATGAGTATGAGTATGAGTATGAGAATGCGTATGAGTATGAGTATGAGAATGAGTATGAGTATGAGTATGAGTATGAGCATGAGCATGAGTATGAGTTTAAATATGAGTATGAGTATGAGTATGTGTATGAGTATAAGTATGAGTATGAGTATGAGTATGAGTATGAGTATGAGTATGAGTATGACTATGAGTATGAGTATGACTATGACTATGACTATGAGTATGAGTATGAGTATGAGTGTGAGTATTAGTATGAGTGTGAGTATGAGTATGAGTATGAGTATGAGTATGAGTATGAGTATGAGTATGAGTATAAGTATGAGTATGAGTATGAGTATAAGTATTAGTATGAGTATGAGTACGAGTATTAGTATGAGTATGAGTATGAGTATGAGAATGAGTATGAGTGTGAGTATGAGAATGAGTATGAGTATGTGTATGAGTATGAGTATGAGTATGAGTGTGAGTATGAGTATGAGTATGAGTATGAGTATGAGTATGAATATGAGTATGAGTATGAGTATAAGTATTAGTATGAGTATGAGTACGAGTATTAGTATGAGTATGAGTATGAGTATGAGTATGAGTTTAAGTATGAGTATGAGTATGAGTATGTGCATGAGTATGAGTATGTGTATGAGTATGAGTATGAGTATTAGTATGAGTATAAGTATGAGAATGAGTATGAGTGTGAGTATGAGAATGAGTATGAGTATGTGTATGAGTATGAGTATGAGTATGAGTATGAGTATGAGTATGAGTATGAGGATGAGTATGAGTATAAGTATGAGTATGTGTATGAGTATGAGTATGAGTATGAGTATGAGTATGAGTATGAGTATGAGTATGAGTATGAGTATGAGTATGAGTATGAGTATGAGTATGAGTATGAGTATAAGTATGAGTATGAGTATGAGTATGAGTATAAGTATTAGTATGAGTATGAGTACGAGTATGAGTATGAGTATGCGTTTAAGTATGAGTCTGAGTACGAGTATGCGTATGAATATGAGTATGAGTATGAGTATGGGTATGAGTATGAGTATGAGTATGAGTATGAGTATGAGTATGAGTATGAGTATGAGTATGAGTATGAGTATGAGTATGAGTATGAGTATGAGTATGAGTATGAGTATGAGTATGAGTATGAGTATGAGTATGGGTATGAGTATGAGTATGAGTATGAGTATGAGTATGAGTATGAGTATGAGTATAAGTATTAGTATGAGTATGAGTACGAGTATTAGTATGAGTATGAGTATGAGTACGAGTATTAGTATGAGTATGAGTATGAGTATGAGTATGAGTATGAGCATGAGCATGAGCATGAGTATGAGTATGAGTGTGAGTATGAGAATGAGTATGAGTATGAATATGAGTATGAGTATGATTATAAGTATTAGTATGAGTATGAGTACGAGTATTAGTATGAGTATGAGTATGAGTATGAGTTTAAGAATGAGTATGAGTACGAGTATGTGCATGAGTATGAGTATGTGTATGAGTATGAGTATGAGTATGAGTATGAGTATGAGTATAAGTATGAGAAGGAGTATGAGTGTGAGTATGAGAATGAGTATGAGTATGTGTATGAGTATGAGTATGAGTATGAGTGTGAGTATGAGTATGAGTATGAGTATGAGTATGTATATGAGTATGAGTATGAGTGTAAGTATTAGTATGAGTATGAGTACGAGTATTAGTATGAGTATGAGTATGAGTATGAGTTTAAGTATGAGTATGAGTATGAGTATGTGCATGAGTATGAGTATGTGTATGAGTATGAGTATGAGTATTAGTATGAGTATAAGTATGAGAATGAGTATGAGTGTGAGTATGAGAATGAGTATGAGTATGTGTATGAGTATGAGTATGAGTATGAGTATGAGTATGAGTATGAGTATGAGTATGAGTATGAGTATGAGTATGAGCATGAGTATGAGTATGAGTATGAGTATGAGTATGAGTATGAGTATGAGTATGAGTATGAGTATGAGTATAAGTATGAGTATGAGTATGAGTATGAGTATAAGTATTAGTATGAGTATGAGTACGAGTATTAGTATGAGTATGAGTATGAGTATGAGTTTAAGTATGAGTATGAGTATGAGTATGAGTATGAGTATGAGTATGAGTATGAGTATGAGGATGAGTATGAGTATAAGTATGAGTATGTGTATGATTATAAGTATTAGTATGAGTATGAGTACGAGTATTAGTATGAGTATGAGTATGAGTATGAGTTTAAGAATGAGTATGAGTACGAGTATGTGCATGAGTATGAGTATGTGTATGAGTATGAGTATGAGTATGAGTATGAGTATGAGTATAAGTATGAGAATGAGTATGAGTGTGAGTATGAGAATGAGTATGAGTATGTGTATGAGTATGAGTATGAGTATGAGTGTGAGTATGAGTATGAGTATGAGTATGAGTATGAATATGAGTATGAGTATGAGTATGAGTATGAGTATGAGTATGAGTATGAGTATGAGTATGAGTATGAGTATGAGTATGAGTATGAGTATGAGTATGAGTATAAGTATGAGTATGAGTATGAGTATAAGTATTAGTATGAGTATGAGTACGAGTATTAGTATGAGTATGAGTATGAGTATGAGTATGAGAATGAGTATGAGTGTGAGTATGAGAATGAGTATGAGTATGTGTATGAGTATGAGTATGAGTATGAGTATGAGTATGAGTATGAGTATGAGTATGAGTATGAGTATGAGTATGAGTATGAGTATGAGTATGAGTATGAGTATGAGTATGAGTATGACTATGAGTATGAGGATGAGTATGAGTATGAGTTTGAGTATGAGTATGAGTATGAGTATGAGTATGAGTATGAGTATGAGTATGTGTATGAGTATGAGTATGAGTATGAGTATGAGTATGAGTATGAGTATGAGTATGAGTATGAGTATGAGTATGAGTTTAAGTATGAGTCTGAGTACGAGTATGCGTATGAATATGAGTATGAGTATGAGTATGGGTATGAGTATGAGTATGAGTATGAGTATGAGTATGAGTATGAGTATGAGTATGAGTATGAGTATGAGTATGAGTATGAGTGTGAGTATGAGTATGAGTATGAGTATGAGTATGAGTATGAGAATGCGTATGAGTATGAGTATGAGAATGAGTATGAGTATGAGTATGAGTATGAGCATGAGCATGAGTATGAGTTTAAATATGAGTATGAGTATGAGTATGTGTATGAGTATAAGTATGAGTATGAGTATGAGTATGAGTATGAGTATGAGTATGAGTATGACTATGAGTATGAGTATGACTATGACTATGACTATGAGTATGAGTATGAGTATGAGTATGAGTATTAGTATGAGTGTGAGTATGAGTATGAGTATGAGTATGAGTATGAGTATGAGTATGAGTATGAGTATAAGTATGAGTATGAGTATGAGTATAAGTATTAGTATGAGTATGAGTACGAGTATTAGTATGAGTATGAGTATGAGTATGAGAATGAGTATGAGTGTGAGTATGAGAATGAGTATGAGTATGTGTATGAGTATGAGTATGAGTATGAGTGTGAGTATGAGTATGAGTATGAGTATGAGTATGAGTATGAATATGAGTATGAGTATGAGTATAAGTATTAGTATGAGTATGAGTACGAGTATTAGTATGAGTATGAGTATGAGTATGAGTTTAAGTATGAGTATGAGTATGAGTATGTGCATGAGTATGAGTATGTGTATGAGTATGAGTATGAGTATTAGTATGAGTATAAGTATGAGAATGAGTATGAGTGTGAGTATGAGAATGAGTATGAGTATGTGTATGAGTATGAGTATGAGTATGAGTATGAGTATGAGTATGAGTATGAGTATGAGTATGAGTATGAGTATGAGTATGAGTATGAGTATGAGTATGAGTATGAGTATGAGTATGAGTATGAGTATGAGTATGAGTATGAGTATGAGTATGAGTATGAGTATGAGTATGAGTATGAGTATGAGTATGAGTATGAGTATGAGTATAAGTATGAGTATGAGTATGAGTATAAGTATTAGTATGAGTATGAGTACGAGTATTAGTATGAGTATGAGTATGAGTATGAGTTTAAGTATGAGTATGAGTATGAGTATGAGTATGAGTATGAGTATGAGTATGAGTATGAGGATGAGTATGAGTATAAGTATGAGTATGTGTATGAGTATGAGTATGAGTATGAGTATGAGTATGAGTATGAGTATGAGTATGAGTATGAGTATGAGTATGAGTATGAGTATGAGTATGAGTATGAGTATGAGTATAAGTATGAGTATGAGTATGAGTATGAGTATGAGTATAAGTATTAGTATGAGTATGAGTACGAGTATTAGTATGAGTATGAGTATGAGTACGAGTATTAGTATGAGTATGAGTATGAGTATGAGTATGAGTATGAGCATGAGCATGAGCATGAGTATGAGTATGAGTGTGAGTATGAGAATGAGTATGAGTATGAATATGAGTATGAGTATGATTATAAGTATTAGTATGAGTATGAGTACGAGTATTAGTATGAGTATGAGTATGAGTATGAGTTTAAGAATGAGTATGAGTACGAGTATGTGCATGAGTATGAGTATGTGTATGAGTATGAGTATGAGTATGAGTATGAGTATGAGTATAAGTATGAGAATGAGTATGAGTGTGAGTATGAGAATGAGTATGAGTATGTGTATGAGTATGAGTATGAGTATGAGTGTGAGTATGAGTATGAGTATGAGTATGAGTATGAATATGAGTATGAGTATGAGTGTAAGTATTAGTATGAGTATGAGTACGAGTATTAGTATGAGTATGAGTATGAGTATGAGTTTAAGTATGAGTATGAGTATGAGTATGTGCATGAGTATGAGTATGTGTATGAGTATGAGTATGAGTATTAGTATGAGTATAAGTATGAGAATGAGTATGAGTGTGAGTATGAGAATGAGTATGAGTATGTGTATGAGTATGAGTATGAGTATGAGTATGAGTATGAGTATGAGTATGAGTATGAGTATGAGTATGAGTATGAGTATGAGTATGAGTATGAGTATGAGTATGAGTATGAGTATGAGTATGAGTATGAGTATGAGTATAAGTATGAGTATGAGTATGAGTATGAGTATAAGTATTAGTATGAGTATGAGTACGAGTATTAGTATGAGTATGAGTATGAGTATGAGTTTAAGTATGAGTATGAGTATGAGTATGAGTATGAGTATGAGTATGAGTATGAGTATGAGGATGAGTATGAGTATAAGTATGAGTATGTGTATGATTATAAGTATTAGTATGAGTATGAGTACGAGTATTAGTATGAGTATGAGTATGAGTATGAGTTTAAGAATGAGTATGAGTACGAGTATGTGCATGAGTATGAGTATGTGTATGAGTATGAGTATGAGTATGAGTATGAGTATGAGTATAAGTATGAGAATGAGTATGAGTGTGAGTATGAGAATGAGTATGAGTATGTGTATGAGTATGAGTATGAGTATGAGTGTGAGTATGAGTATGAGTATGAGTATGAGTATGAATATGAGTATGAGTATGAGTGTAAGTATTAGTATGAGTATGAGTACGAGTATTAGTATGAGTATGAGTATGAGTATGAGTTTAAGTATGAGTATGAGTATGAGTATGTGCATGAGTATGAGTATGTGTATGAGTATGAGTATGAGTATTAGTATGAGTATGAGTATGAGTATAAGTATTAGTATGAGTATGAGTACGAGTATTAGTATGAGTATGAGTATGAGTATGAGTATGAGTTTAAGTATGAGTATGAGTATGAGTATGAGTATGAGTATGAGTATGAGTATGAGGATGAGTATGAGTATAAGTATGAGTATGTGTATGAGTATGAGTATGAGTATGAGTATGAGTATGAGTATGAGTTAGAGTATGAGTATGTGTATGAGTATGAGTATGAGTATGAGTATGAGTATGAGTGTGAGTGCGAATGTGAGTATGAGTATGAGTATGAGTATGTGTATGAGTATGAGTATGAGTATGAGTATGACTATGAGTATGAGGATGAGTATGAGTATGAGTATGAGTATGAGTATGAGTATGAGTATGACTATGAGTATGAGTATGACTATGACTATGACTATGACTATGAGAATGAGTATGAGTATGAGTATTAGTATGAATATGAGTATGAGTATGAGTGTGAGTATGAGTATGAGTATGAGTATGAGTATGAGTATGAGTATGAGTATGATTATGTGTATGAGTATGAGTATGAGTATGAGTATGAGTATGAGTATGAGAATGAGTATGAGTATGAGTATGAGTATGAGTATGAGTATGAGCATGAGCATGAGCATGAGTATGAGTATGAGTATGAGTATGAGTATGAGTATGAGTATGAGTATGAGTATGAGTATGAGTATGTGTATGAGTATGAGTATGAGTATAAGTATTAGTATGAGTATGAGTACGAGTATTAGTATGAGTATGAGTATGAGTATGAGTATGAGTTTAAGTATGAGTATGAGTACGAGTATGCGTATGAATATGAGTATGAGTATGAGTATGGGTATGAGTATGAGTATGAGTATGAGTATGAGTATAAGTATGAGCATGAGCATGAGTATGAGTATGAGTATGAGTATGAGTAAGAGTATGAGTATGAGTATGAGTATAAGTATGAGTATGAGTATGAGTATGAGTATGAGTATGAGTATAAGTATTAGTATGAGTATGAGTTAGAGTATGAGTATGTGTATGAGTATGAGTATGAGTATGAGTATGAGTATGAGTATGAGTATGAGTATGACTATGAGTATGAGTATGACTATGACTATGACTATGAGAATGAGTATGAGTATGAGTATTAGTATGAATATGAGTATGAGTATGAGTGTGAATATGAGTATGAGTATGAGTATGAGTATGAGTATGTGTATGAGTATGAGTATGAGTATGAGTATGAGTTAGAGTATGAGTATGTGTATGAGTATGAGTATGAGTATGAGTATGAGTATGAGTATGAGTATGAGTATGAGTATGAGTATGAGTATGAGTATGAGCATGAGCATGAGCATGAGTATGAGTATGAGTGTGAGTATGAGTATGAGTATGAGTATGAGTATAAGTATGAGAATGAGTATGAGTGTGAGTATGAGAATGAGTATGAGTATGTGTATGAGTATGAGTATGAGTATGAGTGTGAGTATGAGTATGAGTATGAGTATGAGTATGAATATGAGTATGAGTATGAGTGTAAGTATTAGTATGAGTATGAGTACGAGTATTAGTATGAGTATGAGTATGAGTATGAGTTTAAGTATGAGTATGAGTATGAGTATGTGCATGAGTATGAGTATGTGTATGAGTATGAGTATGAGTATTAGTATGAGTATAAGTATGAGAATGAGTATGAGTGTGAGTATGAGAATGAGTATGAGTATGTGTATGAGTATGAGTATGAGTATGAGTATGAGTATGAGTATGAGTATGAGTATGAGTATGAGTATGAGTATGTGTATGAGTATGAGTATGAGTATGAGTATGAGTATGAGTATGAGTATGAGTATGAGTATGAGTATGAGTATGAGTATGAGTATGAGTATGAGTATGAGTATGAGTATGAGTATGAGTATGAGTATGAGTATGAGTATGAGTATGAGTATGAGTATGAGTATAAGTATGAGTATGAGTATGAGTATGAGTATAAGTATTAGTATGAGTATGAGTACGAGTATTAGTATGAGTATGAGTATGAGTATGAGTTTAAGTATGAGTATGAGTATGAGTATGAGTATGAGTATGAGTATGAGTATGAGTATGAGTATAAGTATTAGTATGAGTATGAGTACGAGTATTAGTATGAGTATGAGTATGAGTACGAGTATTAGTATGAGTATGAGTATGAGTATGAGTATGAGTATGAGCATGAGCATGAGCATGAGTATGAGTATGAGTGTGAGTATGAGAATGAGTATGAGTATGAATATGAGTATGAGTATGATTATAAGTATTAGTATGAGTATGAGTACGAGTATTAGTATGAGTATGAGTATGAGTATGAGTTTAAGAATGAGTATGAGTACGAGTATGTGCATGAGTATGAGTATGTGTATGAGTATGAGTATGAGTATGAGTATGAGTATGAGTATAAGTATGAGAATGAGTATGAGTGTGAGTATGAGAATGAGTATGAGTATGTGTATGAGTATGAGTATGAGTATGAGTGTGAGTATGAGTATGAGTATGAGTATGAGTATGAATATGAGTATGAGTATGAGTGTAAGTATTAGTATGAGTATGAGTACGAGTATTAGTATGAGTATGAGTATGAGTATGAGTTTAAGTATGAGTATGAGTATGAGTATGTGCATGAGTATGAGTATGTGTATGAGTATGAGTATGAGTATTAGTATGAGTATAAGTATGAGAATGAGTATGAGTGTGAGTATGAGAATGAGTATGAGTATGTGTATGAGTATGAGTATGAGTATGAGTATGAGTATGAGTATGAGTATGAGTATGAGTATGAGTATGAGTATGAGTATGAGTATGAGTATGAGTATGAGTATGAGTATGAGTATGAGTATGAGTATGAGTATGAGTATAAGTATGAGTATGAGTATGAGTATGAGTATAAGTATTAGTATGAGTATGAGTACGAGTATTAGTATGAGTATGAGTATGAGTATGAGTTTAAGTATGAGTATGAGTATGAGTATGAGTATGAGTATGAGTATGAGTATGAGTATGAGGATGAGTATGAGTATAAGTATGAGTATGTGTATGATTATAAGTATTAGTATGAGTATGAGTACGAGTATTAGTATGAGTATGAGTATGAGTATGAGTTTAAGAATGAGTATGAGTACGAGTATGTGCATGAGTATGAGTATGTGTATGAGTATGAGTATGAGTATGAGTATGAGTATGAGTATAAGTATGAGAATGAGTATGAGTGTGAGTATGAGAATGAGTATGAGTATGTGTATGAGTATGAGTATGAGTATGAGTGTGAGTATGAGTATGAGTATGAGTATGAGTATGAATATGAGTATGAGTATGAGTGTAAGTATTAGTATGAGTATGAGTACGAGTATTAGTATGAGTATGAGTATGAGTATGAGTTTAAGTATGAGTATGAGTATGAGTATGTGCATGAGTATGAGTATGTGTATGAGTATGAGTATGAGTATTAGTATGAGTATGAGTATGAGTATAAGTATTAGTATGAGTATGAGTACGAGTATTAGTATGAGTATGAGTATGAGTATGAGTATGAGTTTAAGTATGAGTATGAGTATGAGTATGAGTATGAGTATGAGTATGAGTATGAGGATGAGTATGAGTATAAGTATGAGTATGTGTATGAGTATGAGTATGAGTATGAGTATGAGTATGAGTATGAGTTAGAGTATGAGTATGTGTATGAGTATGAGTATGAGTATGAGTATGAGTATGAGTGTGAGTGCGAATGTGAGTATGAGTATGAGTATGAGTATGTGTATGAGTATGAGTATGAGTATGAGTATGACTATGAGTATGAGGATGAGTATGAGTATGAGTATGAGTATGAGTATGAGTATGAGTATGACTATGAGTATGAGTATGACTATGACTATGACTATGACTATGAGAATGAGTATGAGTATGAGTATTAGTATGAATATGAGTATGAGTATGAGTGTGAGTATGAGTATGAGTATGAGTATGAGTATGAGTATGAGTATGAGTATGATTATGTGTATGAGTATGAGTATGAGTATGAGTATGAGTATGAGTATGAGAATGAGTATGAGTATGAGTATGAGTATGAGTATGAGTATGAGCATGAGCATGAGCATGAGTATGAGTATGAGTATGAGTATGAGTATGAGTATGAGTATGAGTATGAGTATGAGTATGAGTATGTGTATGAGTATGAGTATGAGTATAAGTATTAGTATGAGTATGAGTACGAGTATTAGTATGAGTATGAGTATGAGTATGAGTATGAGTTTAAGTATGAGTATGAGTACGAGTATGCGTATGAATATGAGTATGAGTATGAGTATGGGTATGAGTATGAGTATGAGTATGAGTATGAGTATAAGTATGAGCATGAGCATGAGTATGAGTATGAGTATGAGTATGAGTAAGAGTATGAGTATGAGTATGAGTATAAGTATGAGTATGAGTATGAGTATGAGTATGAGTATGAGTATAAGTATTAGTATGAGTATGAGTTAGAGTATGAGTATGTGTATGAGTATGAGTATGAGTATGAGTATGAGTATGAGTATGAGTATGAGTATGACTATGAGTATGAGTATGACTATGACTATGACTATGAGAATGAGTATGAGTATGAGTATTAGTATGAATATGAGTATGAGTATGAGTGTGAATATGAGTATGAGTATGAGTATGAGTATGAGTATGTGTATGAGTATGAGTATGAGTATGAGTATGAGTTAGAGTATGAGTATGTGTATGAGTATGAGTATGAGTATGAGTATGAGTATGAGTATGAGTATGAGTATGAGTATGAGTATGAGTATGAGTATGAGCATGAGCATGAGCATGAGTATGAGTATGAGTGTGAGTATGAGTATGAGTATGAGTATGAGTATAAGTATGAGAATGAGTATGAGTGTGAGTATGAGAATGAGTATGAGTATGTGTATGAGTATGAGTATGAGTATGAGTGTGAGTATGAGTATGAGTATGAGTATGAGTATGAATATGAGTATGAGTATGAGTGTAAGTATTAGTATGAGTATGAGTACGAGTATTAGTATGAGTATGAGTATGAGTATGAGTTTAAGTATGAGTATGAGTATGAGTATGTGCATGAGTATGAGTATGTGTATGAGTATGAGTATGAGTATTAGTATGAGTATAAGTATGAGAATGAGTATGAGTGTGAGTATGAGAATGAGTATGAGTATGTGTATGAGTATGAGTATGAGTATGAGTATGAGTATGAGTATGAGTATGAGTATGAGTATGAGTATGAGTATGTGTATGAGTATGAGTATGAGTATGAGTATGAGTATGAGTATGAGTATGAGTATGAGTATGAGTATGAGTATGAGTATGAGTATGAGTATGAGTATGAGTATGAGTATGAGTATGAGTATGAGTATGAGTATGAGTATGAGTATGAGTATGAGTATAAGTATGAGTATGAGTATGAGTATGAGTATAAGTATTAGTATGAGTATGAGTACGAGTATTAGTATGAGTATGAGTATGAGTATGAGTTTAAGTATGAGTATGAGTATGAGTATGAGTATGAGTATGAGTATGAGTATGAGGATGAGTATGAGTATAAGTATGAGTATGTGTATGATTATAAGTATTAGTATGAGTATGAGTACGAGTATTAGTATGAGTATGAGTATGAGTATGAGTTTAAGAATGAGTATGAGTACGAGTATGTGCATGAGTATGAGTATGTGTATGAGTATGAGTATGAGTATGAGTATGAGTATGAGTATAAGTATGAGAATGAGTATGAGTGTGAGTATGAGAATGAGTATGAGTATGTGTATGAGTATGAGTATGAGTATGAGTGTGAGTATGAGTATGAGTATGAGTATGAGTATGAATATGAGTATGAGTATGAGTGTAAGTATTAGTATGAGTATGAGTACGAGTATTAGTATGAGTATGAGTATGAGTATGAGTTTAAGTATGAGTATGAGTATGAGTATGTGCATGAGTATGAGTATGTGTATGAGTATGAGTATGAGTATTAGTATGAGTATAAGTATGAGAATGAGTATGAGTGTGAGTATGAGAATGAGTATGAGTATGTGTATGAGTATGAGTATGAGTATGAGTATGAGTATGAGTATGAGTATGAGTATGAGTATGAGTATGAGTATGAGTATGAGTATGAGTATGAGTATGAGTATGAGTATGAGTATGAGTATGAGTATGAGTATGAGTATCAGTATGAGTATAAGTATGAGTATGAGTATGAGTATAAGTATTAGTATGAGTATGAGTACGAGTATTAGTATGAGTATGAGTATGAGTATGAGTATGAGTTTAAGTATGAGTATGAGTATGAGTATGAGTATGAGTATGAGTATGAGTATGAGGATGAGTATGAGTATAAGTATGAGTATGTGTATGAGTATGAGTATGAGTATGAGTATGAGTATGAGTATGAGTTAGAGTATGAGTATGTGTATGAGTATGAGTATGAGTATGAGTATGAGTATGAGTGTGAGTGCGAATGTGAGTATGAGTATGAGTATGAGTATGTGTATGAGTATGAGTATGAGTATGAGTATGACTATGAGTATGAGGATGAGTATGAGTATGAGTATGAGTATGAGTATGAGTATGAGTATGACTATGAGTATGAGTATGACTATGACTATGACTATGACTATGAGAATGAGTATGAGTATGAGTATTAGTATGAATATGAGTATGAGTATGAGTGTGAGTATGAGTATGAGTATGAGTATGAGTATGAGTATGAGTATGAGTATGATTATGTGTATGAGTATGAGTATGAGTATGAGTATGAGTATGAGTATGAGAATGAGTATGAGTATGAGTATGAGTATGAGTATGAGTATGAGCATGAGCATGAGCATGAGTATGAGTATGAGTATGAGTATGAGTATGAGTATGAGTATGAGTATGAGTATGAGTATGAGTATGTGTATGAGTATGAGTATGAGTATAAGTATTAGTATGAGTATGAGTACGAGTATTAGTATGAGTATGAGTATGAGTATGAGTATGAGTTTAAGTATGAGTATGAGTACGAGTATGCGTATGAATATGAGTATGAGTATGAGTATGGGTATGAGTATGAGTATGAGTATGAGTATGAGTATAAGTATGAGCATGAGCATGAGTATGAGTATGAGTATGAGTATGAGTAAGAGTATGAGTATGAGTATGAGTATAAGTATGAGTATGAGTATGAGTATGAGTATGAGTATGAGTATAAGTATTAGTATGAGTATGAGTTAGAGTATGAGTATGTGTATGAGTATGAGTATGAGTATGAGTATGAGTATGAGTATGAGTATGAGTATGACTATGAGTATGAGTATGACTATGACTATGACTATGAGAATGAGTATGAGTATGAGTATTAGTATGAATATGAGTATGAGTATGAGTGTGAATATGAGTATGAGTATGAGTATGAGTATGAGTATGTGTATGAGTATGAGTATGAGTATGAGTATGAGTTAGAGTATGAGTATGTGTATGAGTATGAGTATGAGTATGAGTATGAGTATGAGTATGAGTATGAGTATGAGTATGAGTATGAGTATGAGTATGAGCATGAGCATGAGCATGAGTATGAGTATGAGTGTGAGTATGAGTATGAGTATGAGTATGAGTATAAGTATGAGAATGAGTATGAGTGTGAGTATGAGAATGAGTATGAGTATGTGTATGAGTATGAGTTTGAGTATGAGTATGAGTATGAGTACGAGTATGAGTATGAGTATGAGTATGAGTATGAGTATGAGTATGAGTATGAGTATGAGTATGAGTATGAGTATGAGTATAAGTATGAGAATGAGTATGAGTGTGAGTATGAGAATGAGTATGAGTATGTGTATGAGTATGAGTATGTGTATGAGTATGAGTATGAGTATGAGTATGAGTATGAGTATAAGTATGAGAATGAGTATGAGTGTGAGTATGAGAATGAGTATGAGTATGTGTATGAGTATGAGTATGAGTATGAGTGTGAGTATGAGTATGAGTATGAGTATGAGTATGAATATGAGTATGAGTATGAGTGTAAGTATTAGTATGAGTATGAGTACGAGTATTAGTATGAGTATGAGTATGAGTATGAGTTTAAGTATGAGTATGAGTATGAGTATGTGCATGAGTATGAGTATGTGTATGAGTATGAGTATGAGTATTAGTATGAGTATAAGTATGAGAATGAGTATGAGTGTGAGTATGAGAATGAGTATGAGTATGTGTATGAGTATGAGTATGAGTATGAGTATGAGTATGAGTATGAGTATGAGTATGAGTATGAGTATGAGTATGAGTATGAGTATGAGTATGAGTATGAGTATGAGTATGAGTATGAGTATGAGTATGAGTATGAGTATGAGTATGAGTATAAGTATGAGTATGAGTATGAGTATGAGTATAAGTATTAGTATGAGTATGAGTACGAGTATTAGTATGAGTATGAGTATGAGTATGAGTATGAGTTTAAGTATGAGTATGAGTACGAGTATGCGTATGAATATGAGTATGAGTATGAGTATGGGTATGAGTATGAGTATGAGTATGAGTATGAGTATAAGTATGAGCATGAGCATGAGTATGAGTATGAGTATGAGTATGAGTAAGAGTATGAGTATGAGTATGAGTATAAGTATGAGTATGAGTATGAGTATGAGTATGAGTATGAGTATAAGTATTAGTATGAGTATGAGTTAGAGTATGAGTATGTGTATGAGTATGAGTATGAGTATGAGTATGAGTATGAGTATGAGTATGAGTATGACTATGAGTATGAGTATGACTATGACTATGACTATGAGAATGAGTATGAGTATGAGTATTAGTATGAATATGAGTATGAGTATGAGTGTGAATATGAGTATGAGTATGAGTATGAGTATGAGTATGTGTATGAGTATGAGTATGAGTATGAGTATGAGTTAGAGTATGAGTATGTGTATGAGTATGAGTATGAGTATGAGTATGAGTATGAGTATGAGTATGAGTATGAGTATGAGTATGAGTATGAGTATGAGCATGAGCATGAGCATGAGTATGAGTATGAGTGTGAGTATGAGTATGAGTATGAGTATGAGTATAAGTATGAGAATGAGTATGAGTGTGAGTATGAGAATGAGTATGAGTATGTGTATGAGTATGAGTATGAGTATGAGTGTGAGTATGAGTATGAGTATGAGTATGAGTATGAATATGAGTATGAGTATGAGTGTAAGTATTAGTATGAGTATGAGTACGAGTATTAGTATGAGTATGAGTATGAGTATGAGTTTAAGTATGAGTATGAGTATGAGTATGTGCATGAGTATGAGTATGTGTATGAGTATGAGTATGAGTATTAGTATGAGTATAAGTATGAGAATGAGTATGAGTGTGAGTATGAGAATGAGTATGAGTATGTGTATGAGTATGAGTATGAGTATGAGTATGAGTATGAGTATGAGTATGAGTATGAGTATGAGTATGAGTATGAGTATGAGTATGAGTATGAGTATGAGTATGAGTATGAGTATGAGTATGAGTATGAGTATGAGTATGAGTATAAGTATGAGTATGAGTATGAGTATGAGTATAAGTATTAGTATGAGTATGAGTACGAGTATTAGTATGAGTATGAGTATGAGTATGAGTTTAAGTATGAGTATGAGTATGAGTATGAGTATGAGTATGAGTATGAGTATGAGTATGAGGATGAGTATGAGTATAAGTATGAGTATGTGTATGATTATAAGTATTAGTATGAGTATGAGTACGAGTATTAGTATGAGTATGAGTATGAGTATGAGTTTAAGAATGAGTATGAGTACGAGTATGTGCATGAGTATGAGTATGTGTATGAGTATGAGTATGAGTATGAGTATGAGTATGAGTATAAGTATGAGAATGAGTATGAGTGTGAGTATGAGAATGAGTATGAGTATGTGTATGAGTATGAGTATGAGTATGAGTGTGAGTATGAGTATGAGTATGAGTATGAGTATGAATATGAGTATGAGTATGAGTGTAAGTATTAGTATGAGTATGAGTACGAGTATTAGTATGAGTATGAGTATGAGTATGAGTTTAAGTATGAGTATGAGTATGAGTATGTGCATGAGTATGAGTATGTGTATGAGTATGAGTATGAGTATTAGTATGAGTATAAGTATGAGAATGAGTATGAGTGTGAGTATGAGAATGAGTATGAGTATGTGTATGAGTATGAGTATGAGTATGAGTATGAGTATGAGTATGAGTATGAGTATGAGTATGAGTATGAGTATGAGTATGAGTATGAGTATGAGTATGAGTATGAGTATGAGTATGAGTATGAGTATGAGTATCAGTATGAGTATAAGTATGAGTATGAGTATGAGTATAAGTATTAGTATGAGTATGAGTACGAGTATTAGTATGAGTATGAGTATGAGTATGAGTATGAGTTTAAGTATGAGTATGAGTATGAGTATGAGTATGAGTATGAGTATGAGTATGAGGATGAGTATGAGTATAAGTATGAGTATGTGTATGAGTATGAGTATGAGTATGAGTATGAGTATGAGTATGAGTTAGAGTATGAGTATGTGTATGAGTATGAGTATGAGTATGAGTATGAGTATGAGTGTGAGTGCGAATGTGAGTATGAGTATGAGTATGAGTATGTGTATGAGTATGAGTATGAGTATGAGTATGACTATGAGTATGAGGATGAGTATGAGTATGAGTATGAGTATGAGTATGAGTATGAGTATGACTATGAGTATGAGTATGACTATGACTATGACTATGACTATGAGAATGAGTATGAGTATGAGTATTAGTATGAATATGAGTATGAGTATGAGTGTGAGTATGAGTATGAGTATGAGTATGAGTATGAGTATGAGTATGAGTATGATTATGTGTATGAGTATGAGTATGAGTATGAGTATGAGTATGAGTATGAGAATGAGTATGAGTATGAGTATGAGTATGAGTATGAGTATGAGCATGAGCATGAGCATGAGTATGAGTATGAGTATGAGTATGAGTATGAGTATGAGTATGAGTATGAGTATGAGTATGAGTATGTGTATGAGTATGAGTATGAGTATAAGTATTAGTATGAGTATGAGTACGAGTATTAGTATGAGTATGAGTATGAGTATGAGTATGAGTTTAAGTATGAGTATGAGTACGAGTATGCGTATGAATATGAGTATGAGTATGAGTATGGGTATGAGTATGAGTATGAGTATGAGTATGAGTATAAGTATGAGCATGAGCATGAGTATGAGTATGAGTATGAGTATGAGTAAGAGTATGAGTATGAGTATGAGTATAAGTATGAGTATGAGTATGAGTATGAGTATGAGTATGAGTATAAGTATTAGTATGAGTATGAGTTAGAGTATGAGTATGTGTATGAGTATGAGTATGAGTATGAGTATGAGTATGAGTATGAGTATGAGTATGACTATGAGTATGAGTATGACTATGACTATGACTATGAGAATGAGTATGAGTATGAGTATTAGTATGAATATGAGTATGAGTATGAGTGTGAATATGAGTATGAGTATGAGTATGAGTATGAGTATGTGTATGAGTATGAGTATGAGTATGAGTATGAGTTAGAGTATGAGTATGTGTATGAGTATGAGTATGAGTATGAGTATGAGTATGAGTATGAGTATGAGTATGAGTATGAGTATGAGTATGAGTATGAGCATGAGCATGAGCATGAGTATGAGTATGAGTGTGAGTATGAGTATGAGTATGAGTATGAGTATAAGTATGAGAATGAGTATGAGTGTGAGTATGAGAATGAGTATGAGTATGTGTATGAGTATGAGTTTGAGTATGAGTATGAGTATGAGTACGAGTATGAGTATGAGTATGAGTATGAGTATGAGTATGAGTATGAGTATGAGTATGAGTATGAGTATGAGTATGAGTATAAGTATGAGAATGAGTATGAGTGTGAGTATGAGAATGAGTATGAGTATGTGTATGAGTATGAGTATGTGTATGAGTATGAGTATGAGTATGAGTATGAGTATGAGTATAAGTATGAGAATGAGTATGAGTGTGAGTATGAGAATGAGTATGAGTATGTGTATGAGTATGAGTATGAGTATGAGTGTGAGTATGAGTATGAGTATGAGTATGAGTATGAATATGAGTATGAGTATGAGTGTAAGTATTAGTATGAGTATGAGTACGAGTATTAGTATGAGTATGAGTATGAGTATGAGTTTAAGTATGAGTATGAGTATGAGTATGTGCATGAGTATGAGTATGTGTATGAGTATGAGTATGAGTATTAGTATGAGTATAAGTATGAGAATGAGTATGAGTGTGAGTATGAGAATGAGTATGAGTATGTGTATGAGTATGAGTATGAGTATGAGTATGAGTATGAGTATGAGTATGAGTATGAGTATGAGTATGAGTATGAGTATGAGTATGAGTATGAGTATGAGTATGAGTATGAGTATGAGTATGAGTATGAGTATGAGTATGAGTATGAGTATAAGTATGAGTATGAGTATGAGTATGAGTATAAGTATTAGTATGAGTATGAGTACGAGTATTAGTATGAGTATGAGTATGAGTATGAGTTTAAGTATGAGTATGAGTATGAGTATGAGTATGAGTATGAGTATGAGTATGAGTATGAGTATGAGTATGAGTATGAGTATGAGTATGAGTATGAGTATGCGTATGAATATGAGTATGAGTATGAGTATGGGTATGAGTATGAGTATGAGTATGAGTATGAGTATAAGTATGAGCATGAGCATGAGTATGAGTATGAGTATGAGTATGAGTAAGAGTATGAGTATGAGTATGACTATAAGTATGAGTATGAGTATGAGTATGAGTATGAGTATGAGTATAAGTATTAGTATGAGTATGAGTTAGAGTATGAGTATGTGTATGAGTATGAGTATGAGTATGAGTATGAGTATGAGTATGAGTATGAGTATGACTATGAGTATGAGTATGACTATGACTATGACTATGAGAATGAGTATGAGTATGAGTATTAGTATGAATATGAGTATGAGTATGAGTGTGAATATGAGTATGAGTATGAGTATGAGTATGAGTATGTGTATGAGTATGAGTATGAGTATGAGTTAGAGTATGAGTATGTGTATGAGTATGAGTATGAGTATGAGTATGAGTATGAGTATGAGTATGAGTATGAGTATGAGTATGAGTATGAGTATGAGCATGAGCATGAGCATGAGTATGAGTATGAGTGTAAGTATTAGTATGAGTATGAGTACGAGTATTAGTATGAGTATGAGTATGAGTATGAGTTTAAGTATGAGTATGAGTATGAGTATGTGCATGAGTATGAGTATGTGTATGAGTATGAGTATGAGTATTAGTATGAGTATAAGTATGAGAATGAGTATGAGTGTGAGTATGAGAATGAGTATGAGTATGTGTATGAGTATGAGTATGAGTATGAGTATGAGTATGAGTATGAGTATGAGTATGAGTATGAGTATAAGTATGAGTATGAGTATGAGTATGAGTGTAAGTATTAGTATGAGTATGAGTACGAGTATTAGTATGAGTATGAGTATGAGTATGAGTTTAAGTATGAGTATGAGTATGAGTATGTGCATGAGTATGAGTATGTGTATGAGTATGAGTATGAGTATTAGTATGAGTATAAGTATGAGAATGAGTATGAGTGTGAGTATGAGAATGAGTATGAGTATGTGTATGAGTATGAGTATGAGTATGAGTATGAGTATGAGTATGAGTATGAGTATGAGTATGAGTATGAGTATGAGTATGAGTATGAGTATGAGTATGAGTATGAGTATGAGTATGAGTATGAGTATGAGTATGAGTATGAGTATGAGTATGAGTATGAGTATAAGTATGAGTATGAGTATGAGTATAAGTATTAGTATGAGTATGAGTACGAGTATTAGTATGAGTATGAGTATGAGTATGAGTATGAGTTTAAGTATGAGTATGAGTATGAGTATGAGTATGAGTATGAGTATGAGTATGAGGATGAGTATGAGTATAAGTATGAGTATGTGTATGAGTATGAGTATGAGTATGAGTATGAGTATGAGTATGAGTTAGAGTATGAGTATGTGTATGAGTATGAGTATGAGTATGAGTATGAGTATGAGTGTGAGTGCGAATGTGAGTATGAGTATGAGTATGAGTATGAGTATGTGTATGAGTATGAGTATGAGTATGAGTATGACTATGAGTATGAGGATGAGTATGAGTATGAGTATGAGTATGAGTATGAGTATGAGTATGACTATGAGTATGAGTATGACTATGACTATGACTATGACTATGAGAATGAGTATGAGTATGAGTATTAGTATGAATATGAGTATGAGTATGAGTGTGAGTATGAGTATGAGTATGAGTATGAGTATGAGTATGAGTATGAGTATGATTATGTGTATGAGTATGAGTATGAGTATGAGTATGAGTATGAGTATGAGAATGAGTATGAGTATGAGTATGAGTATGAGTATGAGTATGAGCATGAGCATGAGCATGAGTATGAGTATGAGTATGAGTATGAGTATGAGTATGAGTATGAGTATGAGTATGAGTATGAGTATGTGTATGAGTATGAGTATGAGTATAAGTATTAGTATGAGTATGAGTACGAGTATTAGTATGAGTATGAGTATGAGTATGAGTATGAGTTTAAGTATGAGTATGAGTACGAGTATGCGTATGAATATGAGTATGAGTATGAGTATGGGTATGAGTATGAGTATGAGTATGAGTATGAGTATAAGTATGAGCATGAGCATGAGTATGAGTATGAGTATGAGTATGAGTAAGAGTATGAGTATGAGTATGAGTATAAGTATGAGTATGAGTATGAGTATGAGTATGAGTATGAGTATAAGTATTAGTATGAGTATGAGTTAGAGTATGAGTATGTGTATGAGTATGAGTATGAGTATGAGTATGAGTATGAGTATGAGTATGAGTATGAGTATGACTATGAGTATGAGTATGACTATGACTATGACTATGAGAATGAGTATGAGTATGAGTATTAGTATGAATATGAGTATGAGTATGAGTGTGAATATGAGTATGAGTATGAGTATGAGTATGAGTATGTGTATGAGTATGAGTATGAGTATGAGTATGAGTTAGAGTATGAGTATGTGTATGAGTATGAGTATGAGTATGAGTATGAGTATGAGTATGAGTATGAGTATGAGTATGAGTATGAGTATGAGTATGAGTATGAGCATGAGCATGAGCATGAGTATGAGTATGAGTGTGAGTATGAGTATGAGTATGAGTATGAGTATAAGTATGAGAATGAGTATGAGTGTGAGTATGAGAATGAGTATGAGTATGTGTATGAGTATGAGTTTGAGTATGAGTATGAGTATGAGTATGAGTATGAGTATGAGTATGAGTATGAGTATGAGTATGAGTATGAGTATGAGTATGAGTATGAGTATGAGTATGAGTATGAGTATGAGTATGAGTATGAGTATAAGTATGAGAATGAGTATGAGTGTGAGTATGAGAATGAGTATGAGTATGTGTATGAGTATGAGTATGAGTATGAGTGTGAGTATGAGTATGAGTATGAGTATGAGTATGAATATGAGTATGAGTATGAGTATAAGTATTAGTATGAGTATGAGTACGAGTATTAGTATGAGTATGAGTATGAGTATGAGTTTAAGAATGAGTATGAGTATGAGTATGTGCATGAGTATGAGTATGTGTATGAGTATGAGTATGAGTATTAGTATGAGTATAAGTATGAGAATGAGTATGAGTGTGAGTATGAGAATGAGTATGAGTATGTGTATGAGTATGAGTATGAGTATGAGTATGAGTATGAGTATGAGTATGAGTATGAGTATGAGTATGAGTATGAGTATGAGTATGAGTATGAGTATGAGTATGAGTATGAGTATGAGTATGAGTATGAGTATGAGTATGAGTATGAGTATGAGTATGAGTATGAGTATGAGTATGAGTATGAGTATGAGTATGAGTATAAGTATGAGTATGAGTATGAGTATGAGTATAAGTATTAGTATGAGTATGAGTACGAGTATTAGTATGAGTATGAGTATGAGTATGAGTTTAAGTATGAATATGAGTATGAGTATGAGTATGAGTATGAGTATGAGTATGAGTATGAGAATGAGGATGAGTATGAGTATAAGTATGAGTATGTGTATGAGTATGAGTATGAGTATGAGTATGAGTATGAGTATGAGTATGAGTTAGAGTATGAGTATGTGTATGAGTATGAGTATGAGTATGAGTATGAGTATGAGTATGAGTATGAGTGTGAGTGCGAATGTGAGTATGAGTATGAGTATGAGTATGAGTATGTGTATGAGTATGAGTATGAGTGTGAGTATGACTATGAGTATGAGGATGAGTATGAGTATGAGTATGAGTATGAGTATGAGTATGACTATGAGTATGAGTATGACTATGACTATGACTATGACTATGAGAATGAGTATGAGTATTAGTATGAATATGAGTATGAGTATGAGTGTGAGTATGAGTATGATTATGAGTATGAGTATGAGTATGAGTATGAGTATGATTATGTGTATTAGTATGAGTATGAGTACGAGTATTAGTATGAGTATGAGTATGAGTATGAGTATGAGTTTAAGTATGAGTATGAGTACGAGTATGCGTATGAATATGAGTATGAGTATGAGTATGAGTATGGGTATGAGTATGAGTATGAGTATGAGTATGAGTATAAGTATGAGCATGAGCATGAGTATGAGTATGAGTATGAGTATGAGTAAGAGTATGAGTATGAGTATGAGTATAAGTATGAGTATGAGTATGAGTATGAGTATGAGTATGAGTATAAGTATTAGTATGAGTATGAGTATGAGTTAGAGTATGAGTATGTGTATGAGTATGAGTATGAGTATGAGTATGAGTATGAGTATGAGTATGAGTATGACTATGAGTATGAGTATGACTATGACTATGACTATGAGAATGAGTATGAGTATGAGTATTAGTATGAATATGAGTATGAGTATGAGTGTGAGTATGAGTATGAGTATGAGTATGAGTATGAGTATGAGTATGTGTATGAGTATGAGTTAGAGTATGAGTATGTGTATGAGTATGAGTATGAGTATGAGTATGAGTATGAGTATGAGTATGAGTATGAGTATGAGTATGAGTATGAGTATGAGTATGAGCATGAGCATGAGCATGAGTATGAGTATGAGTGTGAGTATGAGTATGAGTATGAGTATGAGTATAAGTATGAGAATGAGTATGAGTGTGAGTATGAGAATGAGTATGAGTATGTGTATGAGTATGAGTTTGAGTATGAGTATGAGTATGAGTATGAGTATGAGTATGAGTATGAGTATGAGTATGAGTATGAGTATGAGTATGAGTATGAGTATGAGTATAAGTATGAGAATGAGTATGAGTGTGAGTATGAGAATGAGTATGAGTATGTGTATGAGTATGAGTATGAGTATGAGTGTGAGTATGAGTATGAGTATGAGTATGAGTATGAATATGAGTATGAGTATGAGTATAAGTATTAGTATGAGTATGAGTACGAGTATTAGTATGAGTATGAGTATGAGTATGAGTTTAAGTATGAGTATGAGTATGAGTATGTGCATGAGTATGAGTATGTGTATGAGTATGAGTATGAGTATTAGTATGAGTATAAGTATGAGAATGAGTATGAGTGTGAGTATGAGAATGAGTATGAGTATGTGTATGAGTATGAGTATGAGTATAAGTATGAGTATGAGTATGAGTATGAGTATGAGTATGAGTATGAGTATGAGTATGAGTATGAGTATGAGTATGAGTATGAGTATGAGTATGAGTATGAGTATGAGTATGAGTATGAGTATGAGTATGAGTATGAGTATGAGTATGAGTATGAGTATAAGTATGAGTATGAGTATGAGTATGAGTATAAGTATTAGTATGAGTATGAGTACGAGTATTAGTATGAGTATGAGTATGAGTATGAGTTTAAGTATGAGTATGAGTATGAGTATGAGTATGAGTATGAGTATGAGTATGAGTATGAGTATGAGGATGAGTATGAGTATAAGTATGAGTATGTGTATGAGTATGAGTATGAGTATGAGTATGAGTATGAGTATGAGTTAGAGTATGAGTATGTGTATGAGTATGAGTATGAGTATGAGTATGAGTGTGAGTGCGAATGTGAGTATGAGTATGAGTATGAGTATGAGTATGTGTATGAGTATGAGTATGAGTATGAGTATGAGTATGACTATGAGTATGAGGATGAGTATGAGTATGAGTATGAGTATGAGTATGAGTATGAGTATGACTATGAGTATGAGTATGACTATGACTATGACTATGACTATGAGAATGAGTATGAGTATGAGTATTAGTATGAATATGAGTATGAGTATGAGTGTGAGTATGAGTATGATTATGAGTATGAGTATGAGTATGAGTATGAGTATGATTATGTGTATGAGTATGAGTATGAGTATGAGTATGAGAATGAGTATGAGTATGAGTATGAGTATGAGTATGAGTATGAGCATGAGCATGAGCATGAGTATGAGTATGAGTATGAGTATGAGTATGAGTATGAGTATGAGTATGAGTATGAGTATGAGTATGAGTATGAGTATAAGTATTAGTATGAGTATGAGTCCGAGTATTAGTATGAGTATAAGTATGAGTATGAGTATGAGTTTAAGTATGAGTATGAGTACGAGTATGCGTATGAATATGAGTATGAGTATGAGTATGAGTATGAGTATGAGTATGAGTATGAGTATGAGTATAAGTATGAGAATGAGTATGTGTATGAGTATGAGTATGAGTATGAGTGTGAGTATGAGTATGAGTATGAGTATGAGTATGAATATGAGTATGAGTATGAGTATAAGTATTAGTATGAGTATGAGTACGAGTATTAGTATGAGTATGAGTATGAGTATGAGTTTAAGTATGAGTATGATTATGAGTATGTGCATGAGTATGAGTATGTGTATGAGTATGAGTATGAGTATTAGTATGAGTATAAGTATGAGAATGAGTATGAGTGTGAGTATGAGAATGAGTATGAGTATGTGTATGAGTATGAGTATGAGTATAAGTATGAGTATGAGTATGAGTATGAGTATGAGTATGAGTATGAGTATGAGTATGAGTATGAGTATGAGTATGAGTATGAGTATGAGTATGAGTATGAGTATGAGTATGAGTATGAGTATGAGTATGAGTATGAGTATGAGTATGAGTATGAGTATAAGTATGAGTATGAGTATGAGTATGAGTATAAGTATTAGTATGAGTATGAGTACGAGTATTAGTATGAGTATGAGTATGAGTATGAGTTTAAGTATGAGTATGAGTATGAGTATGAGTATGAGTATGAGTATGAGTATGAGTATGAGGATGAGTATGAGTATAAGTATGAGTATGTGTATGAGTATGAGTATGAGTATGAGTATGAGTATGAGTATGAGTTAGAGTATGAGTATGTGTATGAGTATGAGTATGAGTATGAGTATGAGTATGAGTGTGAGTGCGAATGTGAGTATGCGTATGAGTATGAGTATGAGTATGTGTATGAGTATGAGTATGAGTATGAGTATGACTATGAGTATGAGGATGAGTATGAGTATGAGTATGAGTATGAGTATGAGTATGAGTATGACTATGAGTATGAGTATGACTATGACTATGACTATGACTATGAGAATGAGTATGAGTATGAGTATTAGTATGAATATGAGTATGAGTATGAGTGTGAGTATGAGTATGATTATGAGTATGAGTATGAGTATGAGTATGAGTATGAGTATGATTATGTGTATGAGTATGAGTATGAGTATGAGTATGAGTATGAGAATGAGTATGAGTATGAGTATGAGTATGAGTATGAGTATGAGCATGAGCATGAGCATGAGTATGAGTATGAGTATGAGTATGAGTATGAGTATGAGTATGAGTATGAGTATGAGTATGAGTATGAGTATAAGTATTAGTATGAGTATGAGTACGAGTATTAGTATGAGTATGAGTATTAGTATGAGTATGAGTTTAAGTATGAGTATGAGTACGAGTATGCGTATGAATATGAGTATGAGTATGAGTATGAGTATGAGTATGAGTATGAGTATGAGTATGAGTATAAGTATGAGAATGAGTATGAGTGTGAGTATGAGAATGAGTATGAGTATGTGTATGAGTATGAGTTTGAGTATGAGTATGAGTATGAGTATGAGTATGAGTATGAGTATGAGTATGAGTATGTGTATGAGTATGAGTATGAGTATGAGTATGAGTATGAGTATGAGTATGAGTATGAGTATGAGTTTAAGTATGAGTCTGAGTACGAGTATGCGTATGAATATGAGTATGAGTATGAGTATGGGTATGAGTATGAGTATGAGTATGAGTATGAGTATGAGTATGAGTATGAGTATGAGTATGAGTATGAGTGTGAGTATGAGTATGAGTATGAGTATGAGTATGAGTATGAGAATGAGTATGAGTATGAGTATGAGAATGAGAATGAGTATGAGTATGAGTATGAGTATGAGCATGAGCATGAGTATGAGTTTAAATATGAGTATGAGTATGAGTATGTGTATGAGTATAAGTATGAGTATGAGTATGAGTATGAGTATGAGTATGAGTTTAAGAATGAGTATGAGTATGAGTATGTGCATGAGTATGAGTATGTGTATGAGTATGAGTATGAGTATTAGTATGAGTATAAGTATGAGAATGAGTATGAGTGTGAGTATGAGAATGAGTATGAGTATGTGTATGAGTATGAGTATGAGTATGAGTATGAGTATGAGTATGAGTATGAGTATGAGTATGAGTATGAGTATGAGTATGAGTATGAGTATGAGTATGAGTATGAGTATGAGTATGAGTATGAGTATGAGTATGAGTATGAGTATGAGTATGAGTATGAGTATGAGTATGAGTATGAGTATGAGTATGAGTATGAGTATGAGTATGAGTATAAGTATGAGTATGAGTATGAGTATGAGTATAAGTATTAGTATGAGTATGAGTACGAGTATTAGTATGAGTATGAGTATGAGTATGAGTATGAGTATGAGTATGAGCATGAGCATGAGCATGAGTATGAGTATGAGTGTGAGTTTGAGTATGAGTATGAGTATGAGTATAAGTATGAGAATGAGTATGAGTGTGAGTATGAGAATGAGTATGAGTATGTGTATGAGTATGAGTTTGCGTATGAGTATGAGTATGAGTATGAGTATGAGTATGAGTATGAGTATGAGTATGAGTATGAGTATGAGTATGAGTATGAGTATGAGTATGAGTATGAGTATGAGTATGAGTATAAGTATGAGAATGAGTATGAGTGTGAGTATGAGAATGAGTATGAGTATGTGTATGAGTATGAGTATGAGTATGAGTGTGAGTATGAGTATGAGTATGAGTATGAGTATGAATATGAGTATGAGTATGAGTATAAGTATTAGTATGAGTATGAGTACGAGTATTAGTATGAGTATGAGTATGAGTATGAGTTTAAGAATGAGTATGAGTATGAGTATGTGCATGAGTATGAGTATGTGTATGAGTATGAGTATGAGTATTAGTATGAGTATAAGTATGAGAATGAGTATGAGTGTGAGTATGAGAATGAGTATGAGTATGTGTATGAGTATGAGTATGAGTATGAGTATGAGTATGAGTATGAGTATGAGTATGAGTATGAGTATGAGTATGAGTATGAGTATGAGAATGAGTATGAGTATGTGTATGAGTATGAGTATGAGTATGAGTATGAGTATGAGTATGAGTATGAGTATGAGTATGAGTATGAGTATGAGTATGAGTATGAGTATGAGTATGAGTATGAGTATGAGTATGAGTATGAGTATGAGTATGAGTATGAGTATGAGTATGAGTATGAGTATGAGTATGAGTATGAGTATGAGTATGAGTATAAGTATGAGTATGAGTATGAGTATGAGTATAAGTATTAGTATGAGTATGAGTACGAGTATTAGTATGAGTATGAGTATGAGTATGAGTTTAAGTATGAGTATGAGTATGAGTATGAGTATGAGTATGAGTATGAGTATGAGTATGAGTATGAGTATGAGGATGAGTATGAGTATAAGTATGAGTATGTGTATGAGTATGAGTATGAGTATGAGTATGAGTATGAGTATGAGTTAGAGTATGAGTATGTGTATGAGTATGAGTATGAGTATGAGTATGAGTATGAGTATGAGTATGAGTGTGAGTGCGAATGTGAGTATGAGTATGAGTATGAGTATGAGTATGAGTATGTGTATGAGTATGAGTATGAGTATGAGTATGACTATGAGTATGAGGATGAGTATGAGTATGAGTATGAGTATGAGTATGAGTATGACTATGAGTATGAGTATGACTATGACTATGACTATGACTATGAGAATGAGTATGAGTATGAGTATTAGTATGAATATGAGTATGAGTATGAGTGTGAGTATGAGTATGATTATGAGTATGAGTATGAGTATGAGTATGAGTATGATTATGTGTATGAGTATGAGTATGAGTATGAGTATGAGAATGAGTATGAGTATGAGTATGAGTATGAGTATGAGTATGAGCATGAGCATGAGCATGAGTATGAGTATGAGTATGAGTATGAGTATGAGTATGAGTATGAGTATGAGTATGAGTATGAGTATAAGTATTAGTATGAGTATGAGTACGAGTATTAGTATGAGTATGAGTATGAGTATGAGTATGAGTATGAGTATGAGTATGAGTTTAAGTATGAGTATGAGTACGAGTATGCGTATGAATATGAGTATGAGTATGAGTATGAGTATGAGTATGAGTATGAGTATGAGTATGAGTATGAGTATAAGTATGAGAATGAGTATGAGTGTGAGTATGAGAATGAGTATGAGTATGTGTATGAGTATGAGTTTGAGTATGAGTATGAGTATGAGTATGAGTATGAGTATGAGTATGTGTATGAGTATGAGTATGAGTATGAGTATGAGTATGAGTATGAGTATGAGTATGAGTATGAGTATGAGTATGAGTTTAAGTATGAGTCTGAGTACGAGTATGCGTATGAATATGAGTATGAGTATGAGTATGGGTATGAGTATGAGTATGAGTTTAAGTATGAGTATGAGTATGAGTATGAGTATGAGTATGAGTATGAGTATGAGTATGAGGATGAGTATGAGTATAAGTATGAGTATGTGTATGAGTATGAGTATGAGTATGAGTATGAGTATGAGTATGAGTATGAGTATGAGTATGAGTATGAGTATGAGTATGAGTATGAGTATGAGTATGAGTATGAGTATGAGTATAAGTATGAGTATGAGTATGAGTATGAGTATAAGTATTAGTATGAGTATGAGTACGAGTATTAGTATGAGTATGAGTATGAGTACGAGTATTAGTATGAGTATGAGTATGAGTATGAGTATGAGTATGAGCATGAGCATGAGCATGAGTATGAGTATGAGTGTGAGTATGAGTATGAGTATGAGTATGAATATGAGTATGAGTATGATTATAAGTATTAGTATGAGTATGAGTACGAGTATTAGTATGAGTATGAGTATGAGTATGAGTTTAAGAATGAGTATGAGTACGAGTATGTGCATGAGTATGAGTATGTGTATGAGTATGAGTATGAGTATGAGTATGAGTATAAGTATGAGAATGAGTATGAGTGTGAGTATGAGAATGAGTATGAGTATGTGTATGAGTATGAGTATGAGTATGAGTGTGAGTATGAGTATGAGTATGAGTATGAGTATGAATATGAGTATGAGTATGAGTATAAGTATTAGTATGAGTATGAGTACGAGTATTAGTATGAGTATGAGTATGAGTATGAGTTTAAGTATGAGTATGAGTATGAGTATGTGCATGAGTATGAGTATGTGTATGAGTATGAGTATGAGTATTAGTATGAGTATAAGTATGAGAATGAGTATGAGTGTGAGTATGAGAATGAGTATGAGTATGTGTATGAGTATGAGTATGAGTATGAGTATGAGTATGAGTATGAGTATGAGTATGAGTATGAGTATGAGTATGAGTATGAGTATGAGTATGAGTATGAGTATGAGTATGAGTATGAGTATGAGTATGAGTATGAGTATGAGTATGAGTATGAGTATAAGTATGAGTATGAGTATGAGTATGAGTATAAGTATTAGTATGAGTATGAGTACGAGTATTAGTATGAGTATGAGTATGAGTATGAGTTTAAGTATGAGTATGAGTATGAGTATGAGTATGAGTATGAGTATGAGTATGAGTATGAGGATGAGTATGAGTATAAGTATGAGTATGTGTATGAGTATGAGTATGAGTATGAGTATGAGTATGAGTTAGAGTATGAGTATGTGTATGAGTATGAGTATGAGTATGAGTATGAGTATGAGTGTGAGTGCGAATGTGAGTATGAGTATGAGTATGAGTATGAGTATGTGTATGAGTATGAGTATGAGTATGAGTATGACTATGAGTATGAGGATGAGTATGAGTATGAGTATGAGTATGAGTATGAGTATGAGTATGACTATGAGTATGAGTATGACTATGACTATGACTATGACTATGAGAATGAGTATGAGTATGAGTATTAGTATGAATATGAGTATGAGTATGAGTGTGAGTATGAGTATGAGTATGAGTATGAGTATGAGTATGAGTATGAGTATGAGTATGATTATGTGTATGAGTATGAGTATGAGTATGAGTATGAGTATGAGTATGAGTATGAGTATGAGTATGAGTATGAGTATGAGTATGAGTATGAGTATGAGTATGAGTATGAGTATGAGTATGAGTATAAGTATGAGTATGAGTATGAGTATGAGTATAAGTATTAGTATGAGTATGAGTACGAGTATTAGTATGAGTATGAGTATGAGTATGAGTTTAAGTATGAGTATGAGTATGAGTATGAGTATGAGTATGAGTATGAGTATGAGTATGAGTATGAGGATGAGTATGAGTATAAGTATGAGTATGTGTATGAGTATGAGTATGAGTATGAGTATGAGTATGAGTTAGAGTATGAGTATGTGTATGAGTATGAGTATGAGTATGAGTATGAGTATGAGTGTGAGTGCGAATGTGAGTATGAGTATGAGTATGAGTATGAGTATGTGTATGAGTATGAGTATGAGTATGAGTATGACTATGAGTATGAGGATGAGTATGAGTATGAGTATGAGTATGAGTATGAGTATGAGTATGACTATGAGTATGAGTATGACTATGACTATGACTATGACTATGAGAATGAGTATGAGTATGAGTATTAGTATGAATATGAGTATGAGTATGAGTGTGAGTATGAGTATGATTATGAGTATGAGTATGAGTATGAGTATGAGTATGATTATGTGTATGAGTATGAGTATGAGTATGAGTATGAGAATGAGTATGAGTATGAGTATGAGTATGAGTATGAGTATGAGAATGAGTATGAGTATGAGTATGAGTATGAGTATGAGTATGAGCATGAGCATGAGCATGAGTATGAGTATGAGTATGAGTATGAGTATGAGTATGAGTATGAGTATGAGTATGAGTATGAGTATGAGTATGAGTATAAGTATTAGTATGAGTATGAGTACGAGTATTAGTATGAGTATGAGTATGAGTATGAGTATGAGTTTAAGTATGAGTATGAGTACGAGTATGCGTATGAATATGAGTATGAGTATGAGTATGAGTATGAGTATGAGTATGAGTATGAGTATAAGTATGAGAATGAGTATGAGTGTGAGTATGAGAATGAGTATGAGTATGTGTATGAGTATGAGTTTGAGTATGAGTATGAGTATGAGTATGAGTATGAGTATGAGTATGAGTATGAGTATGTGTATGAGTATGAGTATGAGTATGAGTATGAGTATGAGTCTGAGTACGAGTATGCGTATGAATATGAGTATGAGTATGAGTATGGGTATGAGTATGAGTATGAGTATGAGTATGAGTATGAGTATGAGTATGAGTTTAAGTATGAGTATGAGTATGAGTATGAGTATGAGTATGAGTATGAGTATTAGTATGAATATGAGTATGAGTATGAGTGTGAGTATGAGTATGAGTATGAGTATGAGTATGAGTATGTGTATGAGTATGAGTATGAGTATGAGTTAGAGTATGAGTATGTGTATGAGTATGAGTATGAGTATGAGTATGAGTATGAGTATGAGTATGAGTATGAGTATGAGTATGAGTATGAGCATGAGCATGAGCATGAGTATGAGTATGAGTGTGAGTATGAGTATGAGTATGAGTATGAGTATAAGTATGAGAATGAGTATGAGTGTGAGTATGAGAATGAGTATGAGTATGTGTATGAGTATGAGTTTGAGTATGAGTATGAGTATGAGTATGAGTATGAGTATGAGTATGAGTATGAGTATGAGTATGAGTATGAGTATTAGTATGAGTATGAGTATAAGTATGAGAATGAGTATGAGTGTGAGTATGAGAATGAGTATGAGTATGTGTATGAGTATGAGTATGAGTATGAGTGTGAGTATGAGTATGAGTATGAGTATGAGTATGAATATGAGTATGAGTATGAGTATAAGTATTAGTATGAGTATGAGTACGAGTATTAGTATGAGTATGAGTATGAGTATGAGTTTAAGTATGAGTATGAGTATGAGTATGTGCATGAGTATGAGTATGTGTATGAGTATGAGTATGAGTATTAGTATGAGTATAAGTATGAGAATGAGTATGAGTGTGAGTATGAGAATGAGTATGAGTATGTGTATGAGTATGAGTATGAGTATAAGTATGAGTATGAGTATGAGTATGAGTATGAGTATGAGTATGAGTATGAGTATGAGTATGAGTATGAGTATGAGTATGAGTATGAGTATAAGTATGAGAATGAGTATGAGTGTGAGTATGAGAATGAGTATGAGTATGTGTATGAGTATGAGTTTGAGTATGAGTATGAGTATGAGTATGAGTATGAGTATGAGTATGAGTATGAGTATGAGTATGAGTATGAGTATGAGTTTAAGTATGAGTATGAGTACGAGTATGCGTATGAATATGAGTATGAGTATGAGTATGAGTATGAGTATGAGTATGAGTATGAGTATAAGTATGAGAATGAGTATGAGTGTGAGTATGAGAATGAGTATGAGTATGTGTATGAGTATGAGTTTGAGTATGAGTATGAGTATGAGTATGAGTATGAGTATGAGTATGAGTATGAGGATGAGTATGAGTATAAGTATGAGTATGTGTATGAGTATGAGTATGAGTATGAGTATGAGTATGAGTATGAGTTAGAGTATGAGTATGTGTATGAGTATGAGTATGAGTATGAGTATGAGTATGAGTGTGAGTGCGAATGTGAGTATGAGTATGAGTATGAGTATGAGTATGTGTATGAGTATGAGTATGAGTATGAGTATGACTATGAGTATGAGGATGAGTATGAGTATGAGTATGAGTATGAGTATGAGTATGAGTATGACTATGAGTATGAGTATGACTATGACTATGACTATGACTATGAGAATGAGTATGAGTATGAGTATTAGTATGAATATGAGTATGAGTATGAGTGTGAGTATGAGTATGATTATGAGTATGAGTATGAGTATGAGTATGAGTATGATTATGTGTATGAGTATGAGTATGAGTATGAGTATGAGTATGAGAATGAGTATGAGTATGAGTATGAGTATGAGTATGAGTATGAGCATGAGCATGAGCATGAGTATGAGTATGAGTATGAGTATGAGTATGAGTATGAGTATGAGTATGAGTATGAGTATGAGTATGAGTATGAGTATGAGTATAAGTATTAGTATGAGTATGAGTACGAGTATTAGTATGAGTATGAGTATTAGTATGAGTATGAGTTTAAGTATGAGTATGAGTACGAGTATGCGTATGAATATGAGTATGAGTATGAGTATGAGTATGAGTATGAGTATGAGTATGAGTATGAGTATAAGTATGAGAATGAGTATGAGTGTGAGTATGAGAATGAGTATGAGTATGTGTATGAGTATGAGTTTGAGTATGAGTATGAGTATGAGTATGAGTATGAGTATGAGTATGAGTATGTGTATGAGTATGAGTATGAGTATGAGTATGAGTATGAGTATGAGTATGAGTATGAGTATGAGTTTAAGTATGAGTCTGAGTACGAGTATGCGTATGAATATGAGTATGAGTATGAGTATGGGTATGAGTATGAGTATGAGTATGAGTATGAGTATGAGTATGAGTGTGAGTATGAGTATGAGTATGAGTATGAGTATGAGTATGAGAATGAGTATGAGTATGAGTATGAGAATGAGTATGAGTATGAGTATGAGTATGAGCATGAGCATGAGTATGAGTTTAAATATGAGTATGAGTATGAGTATGTGTATGAGTATAAGTATGAGTATGAGTATGAGTATGAGTATGAGTATGAGTATGAGTATGAGTATGACTATGAGTATGAGTATGACTATGACTATGACTATGACTATGAGTATGAGTATGAGTATGTGTATGAGTATGAGTATGAGTGTGAGTATGAGTATGAGTATGAGTATGAGTATGAGTATGAGTATGAGTATGAGTATGAGTATGAGTATGAGTATGAGTATGAGAATGAGTATGAGTATAAGTATGAGTATAAGTATGAGCATGAGCATGAGTATGAGTATGAGTATGAGTATGAGTATGAGTATGAGTATGAGTATAAGTATGAGTATGAGTATGAGTATGAGTATGAGTATGAGTATGAGTATGAGTATGAGTGTGAGTGTGAGTGCGAATGTGAGTATGAGTATGAGTATGAGTATGAGTATGAGTATGAGTATGTGTATGAGTATGAGTATGAGTATGACTATGAGTATGAGTATGAGTATGAGTATGAGTATGAGTATGAGTATGAGTATGAGTATGAGTATGAGTATGAGTATGAGTATGTGTATGAGTATGAGTATGAGTATGAGTATGAGTATGAGTCTGAGTGCGAATGTGAGTATGAGTATAAGTATGAGTATGAGTATGTGTATGAGTATGAGTATGAGTATGAGTATGACTATGAGTATGAGGATGAGTATGAGTATGAGTATGAGTATGAGTATGAGTATGACTATGAGTATGAGTATGACTATGACTATGACTATGACTATGAGAATGAGTATGAGTATGAGTATTAGTATGAATATGAGTATGAGTATGAGTGTGAGTATGAGTATGATTATGAGTATGAGTATGAGTATGAGTATGAGTATGATTATGTGTATGAGTATGAGTATGAGTATGAGTATGAGAATGAGTATGAGTATGAGTATGAGTATGAGTATGAGTATGAGCATGAGCATGAGCATGAGTATGAGTATGAGTATGAGTATGAGTATGAGTATGAGTATGAGTATGAGTATGAGTATGAGTATGAGTATGAGTATAAGTATTAGTATGAGTATGAGTACGAGTATTAGTATGAGTATGAGTATGAGTATGAGTATGAGTATGAGTATGAGTTTAAGTATGAGTATGAGTACGAGTATGCGTATGAATATGAGTATGAGTATGAGTATGAGTATGAGTATGAGTATGAGTATGAGTATGAGTATGAGTATAAGTATGAGAATGAGTATGAGTGTGAGTATGAGAATGAGTATGAGTATGTGTATGAGTATGAGTTTGAGTATGAGTATGAGTATGAGTATGAGTATGAGTATGAGTATGAGTATGAGTATGTGTATGAGTATGAGTATGAGTATGAGTATGAGTATGAGTATGACTATGAGTATGAGGATGAGTATGAGTATGAGTATGAGTATGAGTATGAGTATGAGTATGACTATGAGTATGAGTATGACTATGACTATGACTATGACTATGAGAATGAGTATGAGTATGAGTATTAGTATGAATATGAGTATGAGTATGAGTGTGAGTATGAGTATGATTATGAGTATGAGTATGAGTATGAGTATGAGTATGATTATGTGTATGAGTATGAGTATGAGTATGAGTATGAGAATGAGTATGAGTATGAGTATGAGTATGAGTATGAGTATGAGAATGAGTATGAGTATGAGTATGAGTATGAGTATGAGTATGAGCATGAGCATGAGCATGAGTATGAGTATGAGTATGAGTATGAGTATGAGTATGAGTATGAGTATGAGTATGAGTATGAGTATGAGTATGAGTATAAGTATTAGTATGAGTATGAGTACGAGTATTAGTATGAGTATGAGTATGAGTATGAGTATGAGTTTAAGTATGAGTATGAGTACGAGTATGCGTATGAATATGAGTATGAGTATGAGTATGAGTATGAGTATGAGTATGAGTATGAGTATAAGTATGAGAATGAGTATGAGTGTGAGTATGAGAATGAGTATGAGTATGTGTATGAGTATGAGTTTGAGTATGAGTATGAGTATGAGTATGAGTATGAGTATGAGTATGAGTATGAGTATGTGTATGAGTATGAGTATGAGTATGAGTATGAGTATGAGTCTGAGTACGAGTATGCGTATGAATATGAGTATGAGTATGAGTATGGGTATGAGTATGAGTATGAGTATGAGTATGAGTATGAGTATGAGTATGAGTTTAAGTATGAGTATGAGTATGAGTATGAGTATGAGTATGAGTATGAGTATTAGTATGAATATGAGTATGAGTATGAGTGTGAGTATGAGTATGAGTATGAGTATGAGTATGAGTATGTGTATGAGTATGAGTATGAGTATGAGTTAGAGTATGAGTATGTGTATGAGTATGAGTATGAGTATGAGTATGAGTATGAGTATGAGTATGAGTATGAGTATGAGTATGAGTATGAGCATGAGCATGAGCATGAGTATGAGTATGAGTGTGAGTATGAGTATGAGTATGAGTATGAGTATAAGTATGAGAATGAGTATGAGTGTGAGTATGAGAATGAGTATGAGTATGTGTATGAGTATGAGTTTGAGTATGAGTATGAGTATGAGTATGAGTATGAGTATGAGTATGAGTATGAGTATGAGTATGAGTATGAGTATGAGTATGAGTATGAGTATAAGTATGAGAATGAGTATGAGTGTGAGTATGAGAATGAGTATGAGTATGTGTATGAGTATGAGTATGAGTATGAGTGTGAGTATGAGTATGAGTATGAGTATGAGTATGAATATGAGTATGAGTATGAGTATAAGTATTAGTATGAGTATGAGTACGAGTATTAGTATGAGTATGAGTATGAGTATGAGTTTAAGTATGAGTATGAGTATGAGTATGTGCATGAGTATGAGTATGTGTATGAGTATGAGTATGAGTATTAGTATGAGTATAAGTATGAGAATGAGTATGAGTGTGAGTATGAGAATGAGTATGAGTATGTGTATGAGTATGAGTATGAGTATAAGTATGAGTATGAGTATGAGTATGAGTATGAGTATGAGTATGAGTATGAGTATGAGTATGAGTATGAGTATGAGTATGAGTATGAGTATGAGTATGAGTATGAGTATGAGTATGAGTATGAGTATGAGTATGAGTATGAGTATGAGTATGAGTATGAGTATGAGTATGAGTATAAGTATGAGTATGAGTATGAGTATAAGTATTAGTATGAGTATGAGTACGAGTATTAGTATGAGTATGAGTATGAGTATGAGTTTAAGTATGAGTATGAGTATGAGTATGAGTATGAGTATGAGTATGAGTATGAGGATGAGTATGAGTATAAGTATGAGTATGTGTATGAGTATGAGTATGAGTATGAGTATGAGTATGAGTATGAGTTAGAGTATGAGTATGTGTATGAGTATGAGTATGAGTATGAGTATGAGTATGAGTGTGAGTGCGAATGTGAGTATGAGTATGAGTATGAGTATGAGTATGTGTATGAGTATGAGTATGAGTATGAGTATGACTATGAGTATGAGGATGAGTATGAGTATGAGTATGAGTATGAGTATGAGTATGAGTATGACTATGAGTATGAGTATGACTATGACTATGACTATGACTATGAGAATGAGTATGAGTATGAGTATTAGTATGAATATGAGTATGAGTATGAGTGTGAGTATGAGTATGATTATGAGTATGAGTATGAGTATGAGTATGAGTATGATTATGTGTATGAGTATGAGTATGAGTATGAGTATGAGTATGAGAATGAGTATGAGTATGAGTATGAGTATGAGTATGAGTATGAGCATGAGCATGAGCATGAGTATGAGTATGAGTATGAGTATGAGTATGAGTATGAGTATGAGTATGAGTATGAGTATGAGTATGAGTATGAGTATGAGTATAAGTATTAGTATGAGTATGAGTACGAGTATTAGTATGAGTATGAGTATTAGTATGAGTATGAGTTTAAGTATGAGTATGAGTACGAGTATGCGTATGAATATGAGTATGAGTATGAGTATGAGTATGAGTATGAGTATGAGTATGAGTATGAGTATAAGTATGAGAATGAGTATGAGTGTGAGTATGAGAATGAGTATGAGTATGTGTATGAGTATGAGTTTGAGTATGAGTATGAGTATGAGTATGAGTATGAGTATGAGTATGAGTATGTGTATGAGTATGAGTATGAGTATGAGTATGAGTATGAGTATGAGTATGAGTATGAGTATGAGTTTAAGTATGAGTCTGAGTACGAGTATGCGTATGAATATGAGTATGAGTATGAGTATGGGTATGAGTATGAGTATGAGTATGAGTATGAGTATGAGTATGAGTGTGAGTATGAGTATGAGTATGAGTATGAGTATGAGTATGAGAATGAGTATGAGTATGAGTATGAGAATGAGTATGAGTATGAGTATGAGTATGAGCATGAGCATGAGTATGAGTTTAAATATGAGTATGAGTATGAGTATGTGTATGAGTATAAGTATGAGTATGAGTATGAGTATGAGTATGAGTATGAGTATGAGTATGAGTATGACTATGAGTATGAGTATGACTATGACTATGACTATGACTATGAGTATGAGTATGAGTATGTGTATGAGTATGAGTATGAGTGTGAGTATGAGTATGAGTATGAGTATGAGTATGAGTATGAGTATGAGTATGAGTATGAGTATGAGTATGAGTATGAGTATGAGAATGAGTATGAGTATAAGTATGAGTATAAGTATGAGCATGAGCATGAGTATGAGTATGAGTATGAGTATGAGTATGAGTATGAGTATGAGTATAAGTATGAGTATGAGTATGAGTATGAGTATGAGTATGAGTATGAGTATGAGTATGAGTGTGAGTGTGAGTGCGAATGTGAGTATGAGTATGAGTATGAGTATGAGTATGAGTATGAGTATGTGTATGAGTATGAGTATGAGTATGACTATGAGTATGAGTATGAGTATGAGTATGAGTATGAGTATGAGTATGAGTATGAGTATGAGTATGAGTATGAGTATGAGTATGTGTATGAGTATGAGTATGAGTATGAGTATGAGTATGAGTCTGAGTGCGAATGTGAGTATGAGTATAAGTATGAGTATGAGTATGTGTATGAGTATGAGTATGAGTATGAGTATGACTATGAGTATGAGGATGAGTATGAGTATGAGTATGAGTATGAGTATGAGTATGACTATGAGTATGAGTATGACTATGACTATGACTATGACTATGAGAATGAGTATGAGTATGAGTATTAGTATGAATATGAGTATGAGTATGAGTGTGAGTATGAGTATGATTATGAGTATGAGTATGAGTATGAGTATGAGTATGATTATGTGTATGAGTATGAGTATGAGTATGAGTATGAGAATGAGTATGAGTATGAGTATGAGTATGAGTATGAGTATGAGCATGAGCATGAGCATGAGTATGAGTATGAGTATGAGTATGAGTATGAGTATGAGTATGAGTATGAGTATGAGTATGAGTATGAGTATGAGTATAAGTATTAGTATGAGTATGAGTACGAGTATTAGTATGAGTATGAGTATGAGTATGAGTATGAGTATGAGTATGAGTTTAAGTATGAGTATGAGTACGAGTATGCGTATGAATATGAGTATGAGTATGAGTATGAGTATGAGTATGAGTATGAGTATGAGTATGAGTATGATTATAAGTATGAGAATGAGTATGAGTGTGAGTATGAGAATGAGTATGAGTATGTGTATGAGTATGAGTTTGAGTATGAGTATGAGTATGAGTATGAGTATGAGTATGAGTATGAGTATGAGTATGTGTATGAGTATGAGTATGAGTATGAGTATGAGTATGAGTATGAGTATGAGTATGAGTATGAGTATGAGTTTAAGTATGAGTCTGAGTACGAGTATGCGTATGAATATGAGTATGAGTATGAGTATGGGTATGAGTATGAGTATGAGTTTAAGTATGAGTATGAGTATGAGTATGAGTATGAGTATGAGTATGAGTATGAGTATGAGGATGAGTATGAGTATAAGTATGAGTATGTGTATGAGTATGAGTATGAGTATGAGTATGAGTATGAGTATGAGTATGAGTATGAGTATGAGTATGAGTATGAGTATGAGTATGAGTATGAGTATGAGTATGAGTATGAGTATAAGTATGAGTATGAGTATGAGTATGAGTATAAGTATTAGTATGAGTATGAGTACGAGTATTAGTATGAGTATGAGTATGAGTACGAGTATTAGTATGAGTATGAGTATGAGTATGAGTATGAGTATGAGCATGAGCATGAGCATGAGTATGAGTATGAGTGTGAGTATGAGTATGAGTATGAGTATGAATATGAGTATGAGTATGATTATAAGTATTAGTATGAGTATGAGTACGAGTATTAGTATGAGTATGAGTATGAGTATGAGTTTAAGAATGAGTATGAGTACGAGTATGTGCATGAGTATGAGTATGTGTATGAGTATGAGTATGAGTATGAGTATGAGTATGAGTATAAGTATGAGAATGAGTATGAGTGTGAGTATGAGAATGAGTATGAGTATGTGTATGAGTATGAGTATGAGTGTGAGTATGAGTATGAGTATGAGTATGAGTATGAATATGAGTATGAGTATGAGTATAAGTATTAGTATGAGTATGAGTACGAGTATTAGTATGAGTATGAGTATGAGTATGAGTTTAAGTATGAGTATGAGTATGAGTATGTGCATGAGTATGAGTATGTGTATGAGTATGAGTATGAGTATTGGTATGAGTATAAGTATGAGAATGAGTATGAGTGTGAGTATGAGAATGAGTATGAGTATGTGTATGAGTATGAGTATGAGTATGAGTATGAGTATGAGTATGAGTATGAGTATGAGTATGAGTATGAGTATGAGTATGAGTATGAGTATGAGTATGAGTATGAGTATGAGTATGAGTATGAGTATGAGTATGAGTATGAGTATGAGTATGAGAATGAGTATGAGTATAAGTATGAGTATAAGTATGAGCATGAGCATGAGTATGAGTATGAGTATGAGTATGAGTATGAGTATGAGTATAAGTATGAGTATGAGTATGAGTATGAGTATGAGTATGAGTATGAGTATGAGTGTGAGTGTGAGTGCGAATGTGAGTATGAGTATGAGTATGAGTATGAGTATGAGTATGAGTATGAGTATGTGTATGAGTATGAGTATGAGTATGAGCATGAGCATGAGCATGAGTATGAGTATGAGTATGAGTATGAGTATGAGTATGAGTATGAGTATGAGTATGAGTATGAGTATAAGTATTAGTATGAGTATGAGTACGAGTATTAGTATGAGTATGAGTATGAGTATGAGTATGAGTTTAAGTATGAGTATGAGTACGAGTATGCGTATGAATATGAGTATGAGTATGAGTATGAGTATGAGTATGAGTATGAGTATGAGTATAAGTATGAGAATGAGTATGAGTGTGAGTATGAGAATGAGTATGAGTATGTGTATGAGTATGAGTTTGAGTATGAGTATGAGTATGAGTATGAGTATGAGTATGAGTATGAGTATGAGTATGTGTATGAGTATGAGTATGAGTATGAGTATGAGTATGAGTATGAGTATGAGTATGAGTATGAGTATGAGTTTAAGTATGAGTCTGAGTACGAGTATGCGTATGAATATGAGTATGAGTATGAGTATGGGTATGAGTATGAGTATGAGTATGAGTATGAGTATGAGTATGAGTATGAGTTTAAGTATGAGTATGAGTATGAGTATGAGTATTAGTATGAGTATGAGTATGAGTATGAGTTTAAGTATGAGTATGAGTATGAGTATGTGCATGAGTATGAGTATGTGTATGAGTATGAGTATGAGTATTAGTATGAGTATAAGTATGAGAATGAGTATGAGTGTGAGTATGAGAATGAGTATGAGTATGTGTATGAGTATGAGTATGAGTATAAGTATGAGTATGAGTATGAGTATGAGTATGAGTATGAGTATGAGTATGAGTATGAGTATGAGTATGAGTATGAGTATGAGTATGAGTATGAGTATGAGTATGAGTATGAGTATGAGTATGAGTATGAGTATGAGTATGAGTATGAGTATAAGTATGAGTATGAGTATGAGTATGAGTATGAGTATAAGTATTAGTATGAGTATGAGTACGAGTATTAGTATGAGTATGAGTATGAGTATGAGTTTAAGTATGAGTATGAGTATGAGTATGAGTATGAGTATGAGTATGAGTATGAGTATGAGGATGAGTATGAGTATAAGTATGAGTATGTGTATGAGTATGAGTATGAGTATGAGTATGAGTATGAGTATGAGTTAGAGTATGAGTATGTGTATGAGTATGAGTATGAGTATGAGTATGAGTGTGAGTGCGAATGTGAGTATGAGTATGAGTATGAGTATGAGTATGTGTATGAGTATGAGTATGAGTATGAGTATGACTATGAGTATGAGTTTAAGTATGAGTATGAGTACGAGTATGCGTATGAATATGAGTATGAGTATGAGTATGAGTATGAGTATGAGTATGAGTATGAGTATAAGTATGAGAATGAGTATGAGTGTGAGTATGAGAATGAGTATGAGTATGTGTATGAGTATGAGTTTGAGTATGAGTATGAGTATGAGTATGAGTATGAGTATGAGTATGAGTATGAGTATGTGTATGAGTATGAGTATGAGTATAAGTATGAGAATGAGTATGAGTGTGAGTATGAGAATGAGTATGAGTATGTGTATGAGTATGAGTATGAGTATGAGTATGAGTATGAGGATGAGTATGAGTATAAGTATGAGTATGTGTATGAGTATGAGTATGAGTATGAGTATGAGTATGAGTTAGAGTATGAGTATGTGTATGAGTATGAGTATGAGTATGAGTATGAGTATGAGTGTGAGTGCGAATGTGAGTATGAGTATGAGTATGAGTATGAGTATGTGTATGAGTATGAGTATGAGTATGAGTATGACTATGAGTATGAGGATGAGTATGAGTATGAGTATGAGTATGAGTATGAGTATGAGTATGACTATGAGTATGAGTATGACTATGACTATGACTATGACTATGAGAATGAGTATGAGTATGAGTATTAGTATGAATATGAGTATGAGTATGAGTGTGAGTATGAGTATGAGTATGAGTATGAGTATGAGTATGAGTATGAGTATGAGTATGATTATGTGTATGAGTATGAGTATGAGTATGAGTATGAGTATGAGTATGAGAATGAGTATGAGTATGAGTATGAGTATGAGTATGAGTATGAGTATGAGTATGAGTATGAGTATGAGTATGAGTATGAGTATAAGTATGAGAATGAGTATGAGTGTGAGTATGAGAATGAGTATGAGTATGAGTATGAGTATAAGTATTAGTATGAGTATGAGTACGAGTATTAGTATGAGTATGAGTATGAGTATGAGTTTAAGTATGAGTATGAGTATGAGTATGTGCATGAGTATGAGTATGTGTATGAGTATGAGTATGAGTATTAGTATGAGTATAAGTATGAGAATGAGTATGAGTGTGAGTATGAGAATGAGTATGAGTATGTGTATGAGTATGAGTATGAGTATAAGTATGAGTATGAGTATGAGTATGAGTATGAGTATGAGTATGAGTATGAGTATGAGTATGAGTATGAGTATGAGTATGAGTATGAGTATGAGTATGAGTATGAGTATGAGTATGAGTATGAGTATGAGTATAAGTATGAGTATGAGTATGAGTATGAGTGTGAGTATGAGTATGATTATGAGTATGAGTATGAGTATGAGTATGAGTATGATTATGTGTATGAGTATGAGTATGAGTATGAGTATGAGAATGAGTATGAGTATGAGTATGAGTATGAGTATGAGTATGAGCATGAGCATGAGCATGAGTATGAGTATGAGTATGAGTATGAGTATGAGTATGAGTATGAGTATGAGTATGAGTATGAGTATAAGTATTAGTATGAGTATGAGTACGAGTATTAGTATGAGTATGAGTATGAGTATGAGTATGAGTATGAGTTTAAGTATGAGTATGAGTACGAGTATGCGTATGAATATTAGTATGAGTATGAGTATGAGTATGAGTATGAGTATGAGTATGAGTATGAGTATAAGTATGAGAATGAGTATGAGTGTGAGTATGAGAATGAGTATGAGTATGTGTATGAGTATGAGTTTGAGTATGAGTATGAGTATGAGTATGAGTATGAGTATGAGTATGTGTATGAGTATGAGTATGAGTATGAGTATGAGTATGAGTATGAGTATGAGTATGAGTATGAGTATGAGTTTATGTATGAGTCTGAGTACGAGTATGCGTATGAATATGAGTATGAGTATGAGTATGGGTATGAGTATGAGTATGAGTATGAGTATGAGTATGAGTATGAGTATGAGTATGAGTATGAGTATGAGTATGAGTATGAGTATGAGTATGAGTATGAGTATGAGTATGAGTATAAGTATGAGTATGAGTATGAGTATGAGTATAAGTATTAGTATGAGTATGAGTACGAGTATTAGTATGAGTATGAGTATGAGTACGAGTATTAGTATGAGTATGAGTATGAGTATGAGTATGAGTATGAGCATGAGCATGAGCATGAGTATGAGTATGAGTGTGAGTATGAGTATGAGTATGAGTATGAATATGAGTATGAGTATGATTATAAGTATTAGTATGAGTATGAGTACGAGTATTAGTATGAGTATGAGTATGAGTATGAGTTTAAGAATGAGTATGAGTACGAGTATGTGCATGAGTATGAGTATGTGTATGAGTATGAGTATGAGTATGAGTATGAGTATGAGTATAAGTATGAGAATGAGTATGAGTGTGAGTATGAGAATGAGTATGAGTATGTGTATGAGTATGAGTATGAGTATGAGTGTGAGTATGAGTATGAGTATGAGTATGAGTATGAATATGAGTATGAGTATGAGTATAAGTATTAGTATGAGTATGAGTACGAGTATTAGTATGAGTATGAGTATGAGTATGAGTTTAAGTATGAGTATGAGTATGAGTATGTGCATGAGTATGAGTATGTGTATGAGTATGAGTATGAGTATTAGTATGAGTATAAGTATGAGAATGAGTATGAGTGTGAGTATGAGAATGAGTATGAGTATGTGTATGAGTATGAGTATGAGTATGAGTATGAGTATGAGTATGAGTATGAGTATGAGTATGAGTATGAGTATGAGTATGAGTATGAGTATGAGTATGAGTATGAGTATGAGTATGAGTATGAGTATGAGTATGAGTATGAGTATGAGTATGAGTATGAGTATGAGTATGAGTATGAGTATGAGTATAAGTATGAGTATGAGTATGAGTATGAGTATAAGTATTAGTATGAGTATGAGTACGAGTATTAGTATGAGTATGAGTATGAGTATGAGTTTAAGTATGAGTATGAGTATGAGTATGAGTATGAGTATGAGTATGAGTATGAGGATGAGTATGAGTATAAGTATGAGTATGTGTATGAGTATGAGTATGAGTATGAGTATGAGTATGAGTTAGAGTATGAGTATGTGTATGAGTATGAGTATGAGTATGAGTATGAGTATGAGTGTGAGTGCGAATGTGAGTATGAGTATGAGTATGAGTATGAGTATGTGTATGAGTATGAGTATGAGTATGAGTATGACTATGAGTATGAGGATGAGTATGAGTATGAGTATGAGTATGAGTATGAGTATGAGTATGAGTATGACTATGAGTATGAGTATGACTATGACTATGACTATGACTATGAGAATGAGTATGAGTATGAGTATTAGTATGAATATGAGTATGAGTATGAGTGTGAGTATGAGTATGAGTATGAGTATGAGTATGAGTATGAGTATGAGTATGAGTATGAGTATGAGTATGAGTATGAGTATGAGTATGAGTATGAGTATGAGTATAAGTATGAGTATGAGTATGAGTATGAGTATAAGTATTAGTATGAGTATGAGTACGAGTATTAGTATGAGTATGAGTATGAGTACGAGTATTAGTATGAGTATGAGTATGAGTATGAGTATGAGTATGAGCATGAGCATGAGCATGAGTATGAGTATGAGTGTGAGTATGAGTATGAGTATGAGTATGAATATGAGTATGAGTATGATTATAAGTATTAGTATGAGTATGAGTACGAGTATTAGTATGAGTATGAGTATGAGTGTGAGTGTGAGTGCGAATGTGAGTATGAGTATGAGTATGAGTATGAGTATGAGTATGAGTATGAGTATGTGTATGAGTATGAGTATGAGTATGAGCATGAGCATGAGCATGAGTATGAGTATGAGTATGAGTATGAGTATGAGTATGAGTATGAGTATGAGTATGAGTATGAGTATAAGTATTAGTATGAGTATGAGTACGAGTATTAGTATGAGTATGAGTATGAGTATGAGTATGAGTTTAAGTATGAGTATGAGTACGAGTATGCGTATGAATATGAGTATGAGTATGAGTATGAGTATGAGTATGAGTATGAGTATGAGTATAAGTATGAGAATGAGTATGAGTGTGAGTATGAGAATGAGTATGAGTATGTGTATGAGTATGAGTTTGAGTATGAGTATGAGTATGAGTATGAGTATGAGTATGAGTATGAGTATGAGTATGTGTATGAGTATGAGTATGAGTATGAGTATGAGTATGAGTATGAGTATGAGTATGAGTATGAGTATGAGTTTAAGTATGAGTCTGAGTACGAGTATGCGTATGAATATGAGTATGAGTATGAGTATGGGTATGAGTATGAGTATGAGTATGAGTATGAGTATGAGTATGAGTATGAGTTTAAGTATGAGTATGAGTATGAGTATTAGTATGAGTATGAGTATGAGTATGAGTTTAAGTATGAGTATGAGTATGAGTATGTGCATGAGTATGAGTATGTGTATGAGTATGAGTATGAGTATTAGTATGAGTATAAGTATGAGAATGAGTATGAGTGTGAGTATGAGAATGAGTATGAGTATGTGTATGAGTATGAGTATGAGTATAAGTATGAGTATGAGTATGAGTATGAGTATGAGTATGAGTATGAGTATGAGTATGAGTATGAGTATGAGTATGAGTATGAGTATGAGTATGAGTATGAGTATGAGTATGAGTATGAGTATGAGTATGAGTATGAGTATGAGTATGAGTATAAGTATGAGTATGAGTATGAGTATGAGTATGAGTATAAGTATTAGTATGAGTATGAGTACGAGTATTAGTATGAGTATGAGTATGAGTATGAGTTTAAGTATGAGTATGAGTATGAGTATGAGTATGAGTATGAGTATGAGTATGAGTATGAGGATGAGTATGAGTATAAGTATGAGTATGTGTATGAGTATGAGTATGAGTATGAGTATGAGTATGAGTATGAGTTAGAGTATGAGTATGTGTATGAGTATGAGTATGAGTATGAGTATGAGTGTGAGTGCGAATGTGAGTATGAGTATGAGTATGAGTATGAGTATGTGTATGAGTATGAGTATGAGTATGAGTATGACTATGAGTATGAGTTTAAGTATGAGTATGAGTACGAGTATGCGTATGAATATGAGTATGAGTATGAGTATGAGTATGAGTATGAGTATGAGTATGAGTATAAGTATGAGAATGAGTATGAGTGTGAGTATGAGAATGAGTATGAGTATGTGTATGAGTATGAGTTTGAGTATGAGTATGAGTATGAGTATGAGTATGAGTATGAGTATGAGTATGAGTATGTGTATGAGTATGAGTATGAGTATAAGTATGAGAATGAGTATGAGTGTGAGTATGAGAATGAGTATGAGTATGTGTATGAGTATGAGTATGAGTATAAGTATGAGTATGAGTATGAGTATGAGTATGAGTATGAGTATGAGTATGAGTATGAGTATGAGTATGAGTATGAGTATGAGTATGAGTATGAGTATGAGTATGAGTATGAGTATGAGTATGAGCATGAGCATGAGCATGAGTATGAGTATGAGTATGAGTATGAGTATGAGTATGAGTATGAGTATGAGTATGAGTATGAGTATGAGTATAAGTATTAGTATGAGTATGAGTACGAGTATTAGTATGAGTATGAGTATGAGTATGAGTATGAGTTTAAGTATGAGTATGAGTACGAGTATGCGTATGAATATGAGTATGAGTATGAGTATGAGTATGAGTATGAGTATGAGTATGAGTATAAGTATGAGAATGAGTATGAGTGTGAGTATGAGAATGAGTATGAGTATGTGTATGAGTATGAGTTTGAGTATGAGTATGAGTATGAGTATGAGTATGAGTATGAGTATGAGTATGAGTATGTGTATGAGTATGAGTATGAGTATAAGTATGAGAATGAGTATGAGTGTGAGTATGAGAATGAGTATGAGTATGTGTATGAGTATGAGTATGAGTATAAGTATGAGTATGAGTATGAGTATGAGTATGAGTATGAGTATGAGTATGAGTATGAGTATGAGTATGAGTATGAGTATGAGTATGAGTATGAGTATGAGTATGAGTATGAGTATGAGTATGAGTATGAGTATGAGTATGAGTATGAGTATGAGTATGAGTATGAGTATGAGTATAAGTATGAGTATGAGTATGAGTATGAGTATAAGTATTAGTATGAGTATGAGTACGAGTATTAGTATGAGTATGAGTATGAGTATGAGTATGAGTATGAGTATGAGTATGAGTATGAGTATGAGTATAAGTATGAGAATGAGTATGAGTGTGAGTATGAGAATGAGTATGAGTATGTGTATGAGTATGAGTATGAGTATGAGTGTGAGTATGAGTATGAGTATGAGTATGAGTATGAATATGAGTATGAGTATGAGTATAAGTATTAGTATGAGTATGAGTACGAGTATTAGTATGAGTATGAGTATGAGTATGAGTTTAAGTATGAGTATGAGTATGAGTATGTGCATGAGTATGAGTATGTGTATGAGTATGAGTATGAGTATTAGTATGAGTATAAGTATGAGAATGAGTATGAGTGTGAGTATGAGAATGAGTATGAGTATGTGTATGAGTATGAGTATGAGTATAAGTATGAGTATGAGTATGAGTATGAGTATGAGTATGAGTATGAGTATGAGTATGAGTATGAGTATGAGTATGAGTATGAGTATGAGTATGAGTATGAGTATGAGTATGAGTATGAGTATGAGTATGAGTATAAGTATGAGTATGAGTATGAGTATGAGTGTGAGTATGAGTATGATTATGAGTATGAGTATGAGTATGAGTATGAGTATGATTATGTGTATGAGTATGAGTATGAGTATGAGTATGAGAATGAGTATGAGTATGAGTATGAGTATGAGTATGAGTATGAGCATGAGCATGAGCATGAGTATGAGTATGAGTATGAGTATGAGTATGAGTATGAGTATGAGTATGAGTATGAGTATGAGTATAAGTATTAGTATGAGTATGAGTACGAGTATTAGTATGAGTATGAGTATGAGTATGAGTATGAGTATGAGTTTAAGTATGAGTATGAGTACGAGTATGCGTATGAATATTAGTATGAGTATGAGTATGAGTATGAGTATGAGTATGAGTATGAGTATGAGTATAAGTATGAGAATGAGTATGAGTGTGAGTATGAGAATGAGTATGAGTATGTGTATGAGTATGAGTTTGAGTATGAGTATGAGTATGAGTATGAGTATGAGTATGAGTATGTGTATGAGTATGAGTATGAGTATGAGTATGAGTATGAGTATGAGTATGAGTATGAGTATGAGTATGAGTTTATGTATGAGTCTGAGTACGAGTATGCGTATGAATATGAGTATGAGTATGAGTATGGGTATGAGTATGAGTATGAGTATGAGTATGAGTATGAGTATGAGTATGAGTATGAGTATGAGTATGAGTATGAGTATGAGTATGAGTATGAGTATGAGTATGAGTATGAGTATGAGTATAAGTATGAGTATGAGTATGAGTATGAGTATAAGTATTAGTATGAGTATGAGTACGAGTATTAGTATGAGTATGAGTATGAGTACGAGTATTAGTATGAGTATGAGTATGAGTATGAGTATGAGTATGAGCATGAGCATGAGCATGAGTATGAGTATGAGTGTGAGTATGAGTATGAGTATGAGTATGAATATGAGTATGAGTATGATTATAAGTATTAGTATGAGTATGAGTACGAGTATTAGTATGAGTATGAGTATGAGTATGAGTTTAAGAATGAGTATGAGTACGAGTATGTGCATGAGTATGAGTATGTGTATGAGTATGAGTATGAGTATGAGTATGAGTATGAGTATAAGTATGAGAATGAGTATGAGTGTGAGTATGAGAATGAGTATGAGTATGTGTATGAGTATGAGTATGAGTATGAGTGTGAGTATGAGTATGAGTATGAGTATGAGTATGAATATGAGTATGAGTATGAGTATAAGTATTAGTATGAGTATGAGTACGAGTATTAGTATGAGTATGAGTATGAGTATGAGTTTAAGTATGAGTATGAGTATGAGTATGTGCATGAGTATGAGTATGTGTATGAGTATGAGTATGAGTATTAGTATGAGTATAAGTATGAGAATGAGTATGAGTGTGAGTATGAGAATGAGTATGAGTATGTGTATGAGTATGAGTATGAGTATGAGTATGAGTATGAGTATGAGTATGAGTATGAGTATGAGTATGAGTATGAGTATGAGTATGAGTATGAGTATGAGTATGAGTATGAGTATGAGTATGAGTATGAGTATGAGTATGAGTATGAGTATGAGTATGAGTATGAGTATAAGTATGAGTATGAGTATGAGTATGAGTATAAGTATTAGTATGAGTATGAGTACGAGTATTAGTATGAGTATGAGTATGAGTATGAGTTTAAGTATGAGTATGAGTATGAGTATGAGTATGAGTATGAGTATGAGTATGAGGATGAGTATGAGTATAAGTATGAGTATGTGTATGAGTATGAGTATGAGTATGAGTATGAGTATGAGTTAGAGTATGAGTATGTGTATGAGTATGAGTATGAGTATGAGTATGAGTATGAGTGTGAGTGCGAATGTGAGTATGAGTATGAGTATGAGTATGAGTATGTGTATGAGTATGAGTATGAGTATGAGTATGACTATGAGTATGAGGATGAGTATGAGTATGAGTATGAGTATGAGTATGAGTATGAGTATGACTATGAGTATGAGTATGACTATGACTATGACTATGACTATGAGAATGAGTATGAGTATGAGTATTAGTATGAATATGAGTATGAGTATGAGTGTGAGTATGAGTATGAGTATGAGTATGAGTATGAGTATGAGTATGAGTATGAGTATGATTATAAGTATTAGTATGAGTATGAGTACGAGTATTAGTATGAGTATGAGTATGAGTATGAGTATGAGTATAAGTATGAGTATGAGTATGAGTATGAGTATAAGTATTAGTATGAGTATGAGTACGAGTATTAGTATGAGTATGAGTATGAGTACGAGTATTAGTATGAGTATGAGTATGAGTATGAGTATGAGTATGAGTATGAGTATGAGTATGAGTATGAGTATGAGTATGAGTATAAGTATGAGTATGAGTATGAGTATGAGTATAAGTATTAGTATGAGTATGAGTACGAGTATTAGTATGAGTATGAGTATGAGTACGAGTATTAGTATGAGTATGAGTATGAGTATGAGTATGAGTATGAGCATGAGCATGAGCATGAGTATGAGTATGAGTGTGAGTATGAGTATGAGTATGAGTATGAATATGAGTATGAGTATGATTATAAGTATTAGTATGAGTATGAGTACGAGTATTAGTATGAGTATGAGTATGAGTATGAGTTTAAGAATGAGTATGAGTACGAGTATGTGCATGAGTATGAGTATGTGTATGAGTATGAGTATGAGTATGAGTATGAGTATGAGTATAAGTATGAGAATGAGTATGAGTGTGAGTATGAGAATGAGTATGAGTATGTGTATGAGTATGAGTATGAGTATGAGTGTGAGTATGAGTATGAGTATGAGTATGAGTATGAATATGAGTATGAGTATGAGTATAAGTATTAGTATGAGTATGAGTACGAGTATTAGTATGAGTATGAGTATGAGTATGAGTTTAAGTATGAGTATGAGTATGAGTATGTGCATGAGTATGAGTATGTGTATGAGTATGAGTATGAGTATTAGTATGAGTATAAGTATGAGAATGAGTATGAGTGTGAGTATGAGAATGAGTATGAGTATGTGTATGAGTATGAGTATGAGTATGAGTATGAGTATGAGTATGAGTATGAGTATGAGTATGAGTATGAGTATGAGTATGTGTATGAGTATGAGTATGAGTATGAGTATGAGTATGAGTATGAGTATGAGTATGAGTATGAGTATGAGTATGAGTATGAGTATGAGTATGAGTATGAGTATAAGTATGAGTATGAGTATGAGTATGAGTATAAGTATTAGTATGAGTATGAGTACGAGTATTAGTATGAGTATGAGTATGAGTATGAGTTTAAGTATGAGTATGAGTATGAGTATGAGTATGAGTATGAGTATGAGTATGAGGATGAGTATGAGTATAAGTATGAGTATGTGTATGAGTATGAGTATGAGTATGAGTATGAGTATGAGTTAGAGTATGAGTATGTGTATGAGTATGAGTATGAGTATGAGTATGAGTATGAGTGTGAGTGCGAATGTGAGTATGAGTATGAGTATGAGTATGAGTATGTGTATGAGTATGAGTATGAGTATGAGTATGACTATGAGTATGAGGATGAGTATGAGTATGAGTATGAGTATGAGTATGAGTATGAGTATGACTATGAGTATGAGTATGACTATGACTATGACTATGACTATGAGAATGAGTATGAGTATGAGTATTAGTATGAATATGAGTATGAGTATGAGTGTGAGTATGAGTATGAGTATGAGTATGAGTATGAGTATGAGTATGAGTATGAGTATGATTATGTGTATGAGTATGAGTATGAGTATGAGTATGAGTATGAGTATGAGAATGAGTATGAGTATGAGTATGAGTATGAGTATGAGTATGAGTATGAGTATGAGTATGAGTATGAGTATGAGTATGAGTATAAGTATGAGAATGAGTATGAGTGTGAGTATGAGAATGAGTATGAGTATGAGTATGAGTATAAGTATTAGTATGAGTATGAGTACGAGTATTAGTATGAGTATGAGTATGAGTATGAGTTTAAGTATGAGTATGAGTATGAGTATGTGCATGAGTATGAGTATGTGTATGAGTATGAGTATGAGTATTAGTATGAGTATAAGTATGAGAATGAGTATGAGTGTGAGTATGAGAATGAGTATGAGTATGTGTATGAGTATGAGTATGAGTATAAGTATGAGTATGAGTATGAGTATGAGTATGAGTATGAGTATGAGTATGAGTATGAGTATGAGTATGAGTATGAGTATGAGTATGAGTATGAGTATGAGTATGAGTATGAGTATGAGTATGAGTATGAGTATAAGTATGAGTATGAGTATGAGTATGAGTGTGAGTATGAGTATGATTATGAGTATGAGTATGAGTATGAGTATGAGTATGATTATGTGTATGAGTATGAGTATGAGTATGAGTATGAGAATGAGTATGAGTATGAGTATGAGTATGAGTATGAGTATGAGCATGAGCATGAGCATGAGTATGAGTATGAGTATGAGTATGAGTATGAGTATGAGTATGAGTATGAGTATGAGTATGAGTATAAGTATTAGTATGAGTATGAGTACGAGTATTAGTATGAGTATGAGTATGAGTATGAGTATGAGTATGAGTTTAAGTATGAGTATGAGTACGAGTATGCGTATGAATATTAGTATGAGTATGAGTATGAGTATGAGTATGAGTATGAGTATGAGTATGAGTATAAGTATGAGAATGAGTATGAGTGTGAGTATGAGAATGAGTATGAGTATGTGTATGAGTATGAGTTTGAGTATGAGTATGAGTATGAGTATGAGTATGAGTATGAGTATGTGTATGAGTATGAGTATGAGTATGAGTATGAGTATGAGTATGAGTATGAGTATGAGTATGAGTATGAGTTTATGTATGAGTCTGAGTACGAGTATGCGTATGAATATGAGTATGAGTATGAGTATGGGTATGAGTATGAGTATGAGTATGAGTATGAGTATGAGTATGAGTATGAGTATGAGTATGAGTATGAGTATGAGTATGAGTATGAGTATGAGTATGAGTATGAGTATGAGTATAAGTATGAGTATGAGTATGAGTATGAGTATAAGTATTAGTATGAGTATGAGTACGAGTATTAGTATGAGTATGAGTATGAGTACGAGTATTAGTATGAGTATGAGTATGAGTATGAGTATGAGTATGAGCATGAGCATGAGCATGAGTATGAGTATGAGTGTGAGTATGAGTATGAGTATGAGTATGAATATGAGTATGAGTATGATTATAAGTATTAGTATGAGTATGAGTACGAGTATTAGTATGAGTATGAGTATGAGTATGAGTTTAAGAATGAGTATGAGTACGAGTATGTGCATGAGTATGAGTATGTGTATGAGTATGAGTATGAGTATGAGTATGAGTATGAGTATAAGTATGAGAATGAGTATGAGTGTGAGTATGAGAATGAGTATGAGTATGTGTATGAGTATGAGTATGAGTATGAGTGTGAGTATGAGTATGAGTATGAGTATGAGTATGAATATGAGTATGAGTATGAGTATAAGTATTAGTATGAGTATGAGTACGAGTATTAGTATGAGTATGAGTATGAGTATGAGTTTAAGTATGAGTATGAGTATGAGTATGTGCATGAGTATGAGTATGTGTATGAGTATGAGTATGAGTATTAGTATGAGTATAAGTATGAGAATGAGTATGAGTGTGAGTATGAGAATGAGTATGAGTATGTGTATGAGTATGAGTATGAGTATGAGTATGAGTATGAGTATGAGTATGAGTATGAGTATGAGTATGAGTATGAGTATGAGTATGAGTATGAGTATGAGTATGAGTATGAGTATGAGTATGAGTATGAGTATGAGTATGAGTATGAGTATGAGTATGAGTATGAGTATGAGTATGAGTATGAGTATAAGTATGAGTATGAGTATGAGTATGAGTATAAGTATTAGTATGAGTATGAGTACGAGTATTAGTATGAGTATGAGTATGAGTATGAGTTTAAGTATGAGTATGAGTATGAGTATGAGTATGAGTATGAGTATGAGTATGAGGATGAGTATGAGTATAAGTATGAGTATGTGTATGAGTATGAGTATGAGTATGAGTATGAGTATGAGTTAGAGTATGAGTATGTGTATGAGTATGAGTATGAGTATGAGTATGAGTATGAGTGTGAGTGCGAATGTGAGTATGAGTATGAGTATGAGTATGAGTATGTGTATGAGTATGAGTATGAGTATGAGTATGACTATGAGTATGAGGATGAGTATGAGTATGAGTATGAGTATGAGTATGAGTATGAGTATGAGTATGACTATGAGTATGAGTATGACTATGACTATGACTATGACTATGAGAATGAGTATGAGTATGAGTATTAGTATGAATATGAGTATGAGTATGAGTGTGAGTATGAGTATGAGTATGAGTATGAGTATGAGTATGAGTATGAGTATGAGTATGATTATAAGTATTAGTATGAGTATGAGTACGAGTATTAGTATGAGTATGAGTATGAGTATGAGTATGAGTATAAGTATGAGTATGAGTATGAGTATGAGTATAAGTATTAGTATGAGTATGAGTACGAGTATTAGTATGAGTATGAGTATGAGTACGAGTATTAGTATGAGTATGAGTATGAGTATGAGTATGAGTATGAGTATGAGTATGAGTATGAGTATGAGTATGAGTATGAGTATAAGTATGAGTATGAGTATGAGTATGAGTATAAGTATTAGTATGAGTATGAGTACGAGTATTAGTATGAGTATGAGTATGAGTACGAGTATTAGTATGAGTATGAGTATGAGTATGAGTATGAGTATGAGCATGAGCATGAGCATGAGTATGAGTATGAGTGTGAGTATGAGTATGAGTATGAGTATGAATATGAGTATGAGTATGATTATAAGTATTAGTATGAGTATGAGTACGAGTATTAGTATGAGTATGAGTATGAGTATGAGTTTAAGAATGAGTATGAGTACGAGTATGTGCATGAGTATGAGTATGTGTATGAGTATGAGTATGAGTATGAGTATGAGTATGAGTATAAGTATGAGAATGAGTATGAGTGTGAGTATGAGAATGAGTATGAGTATGTGTATGAGTATGAGTATGAGTATGAGTGTGAGTATGAGTATGAGTATGAGTATGAGTATGAATATGAGTATGAGTATGAGTATAAGTATTAGTATGAGTATGAGTACGAGTATTAGTATGAGTATGAGTATGAGTATGAGTTTAAGTATGAGTATGAGTATGAGTATGTGCATGAGTATGAGTATGTGTATGAGTATGAGTATGAGTATTAGTATGAGTATAAGTATGAGAATGAGTATGAGTGTGAGTATGAGAATGAGTATGAGTATGTGTATGAGTATGAGTATGAGTATGAGTATGAGTATGAGTATGAGTATGAGTATGAGTATGAGTATGAGTATGAGTATGTGTATGAGTATGAGTATGAGTATGAGTATGAGTATGAGTATGAGTATGAGTATGAGTATGAGTATGAGTATGAGTATGAGTATGAGTATGAGTATGAGTATAAGTATGAGTATGAGTATGAGTATGAGTATAAGTATTAGTATGAGTATGAGTACGAGTATTAGTATGAGTATGAGTATGAGTATGAGTTTAAGTATGAGTATGAGTATGAGTATGAGTATGAGTATGAGTATGAGTATGAGGATGAGTATGAGTATAAGTATGAGTATGTGTATGAGTATGAGTATGAGTATGAGTATGAGTATGAGTTAGAGTATGAGTATGTGTATGAGTATGAGTATGAGTATGAGTATGAGTATGAGTGTGAGTGCGAATGTGAGTATGAGTATGAGTATGAGTATGAGTATGTGTATGAGTATGAGTATGAGTATGAGTATGACTATGAGTATGAGGATGAGTATGAGTATGAGTATGAGTATGAGTATGAGTATGAGTATGACTATGAGTATGAGTATGACTATGACTATGACTATGACTATGAGAATGAGTATGAGTATGAGTATTAGTATGAATATGAGTATGAGTATGAGTGTGAGTATGAGTATGAGTATGAGTATGAGTATGAGTATGAGTATGAGTATGAGTATGATTATGTGTATGAGTATGAGTATGAGTATGAGTATGAGTATGAGTATGAGAATGAGTATGAGTATGAGTATGAGTATGAGTATGAGTATGAGCATGAGCATGAGCATGAGTATGAGTATAAGTATGAGTATGAGTATGAGTATGAGTATAAGTATTAGTATGAGTATGAGTACGAGTATTAGTATGAGTATGAGTATGAGTATGAGTTTAAGTATGAGTATGAGTATGAGTATGAGTATGAGTATGAGTATGAGTATGAGTATGAGTATGAGGATGAGTATGAGTATAAGTATGAGTATGTGTATGAGTATGAGTATGAGTATGAGTATGAGTATGAGTTAGAGTATGAGTATGTGTATGAGTATGAGTATGAGTATGAGTATGAGTATGAGTGTGAGTGCGAATGTGAGTATGAGTATGAGTATGAGTATGAGTATGTGTATGAGTATGAGTATGAGTATGAGTATGACTATGAGTATGAGGATGAGTATGAGTATGAGTATGAGTATGAGTATGAGTATGAGTATGACTATGAGTATGAGTATGACTATGACTATGACTATGACTATGAGAATGAGTATGAGTATGAGTATTAGTATGAATATGAGTATGAGTATGAGTGTGAGTATGAGTATGATTATGAGTATGAGTATGAGTATGAGTATGAGTATGATTATGTGTATGAGTATGAGTATGAGTATGAGTATGAGAATGAGTATGAGTATGAGTATGAGTATGAGTATGAGTATGAGCATGAGCATGAGCATGAGTATGAGTATGAGTATGAGTATGAGTATGAGTATGAGTATGAGTATGAGTATGAGTATGAGTATGAGTATGAGTATGAGTATAAGTATTAGTATGAGTATGAGTATGAGTATGAGTATGAGTATGAGTATGAGTATGTGTATGAGTATGAGTATGAGTATGAGTATGAGTATGAGTATGAGTATGAGTATGAGTATGAGTTTAAGTATGAGTCTGAGTACGAGTATGCGTATGAATATGAGTATGAGTATGAGTATGGGTATGAGTATGAGTATGAGTATGAGTATGAGTATGAGTATGAGTATGAGTTTAAGTATGAGTATGAGTATGAGTATGAGTATGAGTATGAGTATGAGTATTAGTATGAATATGAGTATGAGTATGAGTGTGAGTATGAGTATGAGTATGAGTATGAGTATGAGTATGTGTATGAGTATGAGTATGAGTATGAGTTAGAGTATGAGTATGTGTATGAGTATGAGTATGAGTATGAGTATGAGTATGAGTATGAGTATGAGTATGAGTATGAGTATGAGTATGAGCATGAGCATGAGCATGAGTATGAGTATGAGTGTGAGTATGAGTATGAGTATGAGTATGAGTATAAGTATGAGAATGAGTATGAGTGTGAGTATGAGAATGAGTATGAGTATGTGTATGAGTATGAGTTTGAGTATGAGTATGAGTATGAGTATGAGTATGAGTATGAGTATGAGTATGAGTATGAGTATGAGTATGAGTATGAGTATGAGTATGAGTATAAGTATGAGAATGAGTATGAGTGTGAGTATGAGAATGAGTATGAGTATGTGTATGAGTATGAGTATGAGTATGAGTGTGAGTATGAGTATGAGTATGAGTATGAGTATGAATATGAGTATGAGTATGAGTATAAGTATTAGTATGAGTATGAGTACGAGTATTAGTATGAGTATGAGTATGAGTATGAGTTTAAGTATGAGTATGAGTATGAGTATGTGCATGAGTATGAGTATGTGTATGAGTATGAGTATGAGTATTAGTATGAGTATAAGTATGAGAATGAGTATGAGTGTGAGTATGAGAATGAGTATGAGTATGTGTATGAGTATGAGTATGAGTATAAGTATGAGTATGAGTATGAGTATGAGTATGAGTATGAGTATGAGTATGAGTATGAGTATGAGTATGAGTATGAGTATGAGTATGAGTATGAGTATGAGTATGAGTATGAGTATGAGTATGAGTATGAGTATGAGTATGAGTATGAGTATGAGTATGAGTATGAGCATGAGTATGAGTATGAGTATAAGTATGAGTATGAGTATGAGTATGAGTATAAGTATTAGTATGAGTATGAGTACGAGTATTAGTATGAGTATGAGTATGAGTATGAGTTTAAGTATGAGTATGAGTATGAGTATGAGTATGAGTATGAGTATGAGTATGAGTATGAGGATGAGTATGAGTATAAGTATGAGTATGTGTATGAGTATGAGTATGAGTATGAGTATGAGTATGAGTATGAGTTAGAGTATGAGTATGTGTATGAGTATGAGTATGAGTATGAGTATGAGTATGAGTGTGAGTGCGAATGTGAGTATGAGTATGAGTATGAGTATGAGTATGTGTATGAGTATGAGTATGAGTATGAGTATGACTATGAGTATGAGGATGAGTATGAGTATGAGTATGAGTATGAGTATGAGTATGAGTATGAGTATGACTATGAGTATGAGTATGACTATGACTATGACTATGACTATGAGAATGAGTATGAGTATGAGTATTAGTATGAATATGAGTATGAGTATGAGTGTGAGTATGAGTATGATTATGAGTATGAGTATGAGTATGAGTATGAGTATGATTATGTGTATGAGTATGAGTATGAGTATGAGTATGAGTATGAGAATGAGTATGAGTATGAGTATGAGTATGAGTATGAGTATGAGCATGAGCATGAGCATGAGTATGAGTATGAGTATGAGTATGAGTATGAGTATGAGTATGAGTATGAGTATGAGTTTATGTATGAGTCTGAGTACGAGTATGCGTATGAATATGAGTATGAGTATGAGTATGGGTATGAGTATGAGTATGAGTATGAGTATGAGTATGAGTATTAGTATGAGTATGAGTATGAGTATGAGTATGAGTATGAGTATGAGTATGAGTATAAGTATGAGAATGAGTATGAGTGTGAGTATGAGAATGAGTATGAGTATGTGTATGAGTATGAGTTTGAGTATGAGTATGAGTATGAGTATGAGTATGAGTATGAGTATGTGTATGAGTATGAGTATGAGTATGAGTATGAGTATGAGTATGAGTATGAGTATGAGTATGAGTATGAGTTTATGTATGAGTCTGATTACGAGTATGCGTATGAATATGAGTATGAGTATGAGTATGGGTATGAGTATGAGTATGAGTATGAGTATGAGTATGAGTATGAGTATGAGTATGAGTATGAGTATGAGTATGAGTATGAGTATGAGTATGAGTATGAGTATGAGTATGAGTATAAGTATGAGTATGAGTATGAGTATAAGTATTAGTATGAGTATGAGTACGAGTATTAGTATGAGTATGAGTATGAGTACGAGTATTAGTATGAGTATGAGTATGAGTATGAGTATGAGTATGAGCATGAGCATGAGCATGAGTATGAGTATGAGTGTGAGTATGAGTATGAGTATGAGTATGAATATGAGTATGAGTATGATTATAAGTATTAGTATGAGTATGAGTACGAGTATTAGTATGAGTATGAGTATGAGTATGAGTTTAAGAATGAGTATGAGTACGAGTATGTGCATGAGTATGAGTATGTGTATGAGTATGAGTATGAGTATGAGTATGAGTATGAGTATAAGTATGAGTATGAGTATGAGTATGAGTATAAGTATTAGTATGAGTATGAGTACGAGTATTAGTATGAGTATGAGTATGAGTATGAGTTTAAGTATGAGTATGAGTATGAGTATGAGTATGAGTATGAGTATGAGTATGAGGATGAGTATGAGTATAAGTATGAGTATGTGTATGAGTATGAGTATGAGTATGAGTATGAGTATGAGTTAGAGTATGAGTATGTGTATGAGTATGAGTATGAGTATGAGTATGAGTATGAGTGTGAGTGCGAATGTGAGTATGAGTATGAGTATGAGTATGAGTATGTGTATGAGTATGAGTATGAGTATGAGTATGACTATGAGTATGAGGATGAGTATGAGTATGAGTATGAGTATGAGTATGAGTATGAGTATGACTATGAGTATGAGTATGACTATGACTATGACTATGACTATGAGAATGAGTATGAGTATGAGTATTAGTATGAATATGAGTATGAGTATGAGTGTGAGTATGAGTATGAGTATGAGTATGAGTATGAGTATGAGTATGAGTATGAGTATGATTATGTGTATGAGTATGAGTATGAGTATGAGTATGAGTATGAGTATGAGAATGAGTATGAGTATGAGTATGAGTATGAGTATGAGTATGAGCATGAGCATGAGCATGAGTATGAGTATAAGTATGAGTATGAGTATGAGTATGAGTATAAGTATTAGTATGAGTATGAGTACGAGTATTAGTATGAGTATGAGTATGAGTATGAGTTTAAGTATGAGTATGAGTATGAGTATGAGTATGAGTATGAGTATGAGTATGAGTATGAGTATGAGGATGAGTATGAGTATAAGTATGAGTATGTGTATGAGTATGAGTATGAGTATGAGTATGAGTATGAGTTAGAGTATGAGTATGTGTATGAGTATGAGTATGAGTATGAGTATGAGTATGAGTGTGAGTGCGAATGTGAGTATGAGTATGAGTATGAGTATGAGTATGTGTATGAGTATGAGTATGAGTATGAGTATGACTATGAGTATGAGGATGAGTATGAGTATGAGTATGAGTATGAGTATGAGTATGAGTATGACTATGAGTATGAGTATGACTATGACTATGACTATGACTATGAGAATGAGTATGAGTATGAGTATTAGTATGAATATGAGTATGAGTATGAGTGTGAGTATGAGTATGATTATGAGTATGAGTATGAGTATGAGTATGAGTATGATTATGTGTATGAGTATGAGTATGAGTATGAGTATGAGAATGAGTATGAGTATGAGTATGAGTATGAGTATGAGTATGAGCATGAGCATGAGCATGAGTATGAGTATGAGTATGAGTATGAGTATGAGTATGAGTATGAGTATGAGTATGAGTATGAGTATGAGTATGAGTATGAGTATAAGTATTAGTATGAGTATGAGTATGAGTATGAGTATGAGTATGAGTATGAGTATGTGTATGAGTATGAGTATGAGTATGAGTATGAGTATGAGTATGAGTATGAGTATGAGTATGAGTTTAAGTATGAGTCTGAGTACGAGTATGCGTATGAATATGAGTATGAGTATGAGTATGGGTATGAGTATGAGTATGAGTATGAGTATGAGTATGAGTATGAGTATGAGTTTAAGTATGAGTATGAGTATGAGTATGAGTATGAGTATGAGTATGAGTATTAGTATGAATATGAGTATGAGTATGAGTGTGAGTATGAGTATGAGTATGAGTATGAGTATGAGTATGTGTATGAGTATGAGTATGAGTATGAGTTAGAGTATGAGTATGTGTATGAGTATGAGTATGAGTATGAGTATGAGTATGAGTATGAGTATGAGTATGAGTATGAGTATGAGCATGAGCATGAGCATGAGTATGAGTATGAGTGTGAGTATGAGTATGAGTATGAGTATGAGTATAAGTATGAGAATGAGTATGAGTGTGAGTATGAGAATGAGTATGAGTATGTGTATGAGTATGAGTTTGAGTATGAGTATGAGTATGAGTATGAGTATGAGTATGAGTATGAGTATGAGTATGAGTATGAGTATGAGTATGAGTATGAGTATGAGTATAAGTATGAGAATGAGTATGAGTGTGAGTATGAGAATGAGTATGAGTATGTGTATGAGTATGAGTATGAGTATGAGTGTGAGTATGAGTATGAGTATGAGTATGAGTATGAATATGAGTATGAGTATGAGTATAAGTATTAGTATGAGTATGAGTACGAGTATTAGTATGAGTATGAGTATGAGTATGAGTTTAAGTATGAGTATGAGTATGAGTATGTGCATGAGTATGAGTATGTGTATGAGTATGAGTATGAGTATTAGTATGAGTATAAGTATGAGAATGAGTATGAGTGTGAGTATGAGAATGAGTATGAGTATGTGTATGAGTATGAGTATGAGTATAAGTATGAGTATGAGTATGAGTATGAGTATGAGTATGAGTATGAGTATGAGTATGAGTATGAGTATGAGTATGAGTATGAGTATGAGTATGAGTATGAGTATGAGTATGAGTATGAGTATGAGTATGAGTATGAGTATGAGTATGAGTATGAGTATGAGTATGAGCATGAGTATGAGTATGAGTATAAGTATGAGTATGAGTATGAGTATGAGTATAAGTATTAGTATGAGTATGAGTACGAGTATTAGTATGAGTATGAGTATGAGTATGAGTTTAAGTATGAGTATGAGTATGAGTATGAGTATGAGTATGAGTATGAGTATGAGTATGAGGATGAGTATGAGTATAAGTATGAGTATGTGTATGAGTATGAGTATGAGTATGAGTATGAGTATGAGTATGAGTTAGAGTATGAGTATGTGTATGAGTATGAGTATGAGTATGAGTATGAGTATGAGTGTGAGTGCGAATGTGAGTATGAGTATGAGTATGAGTATGAGTATGTGTATGAGTATGAGTATGAGTATGAGTATGACTATGAGTATGAGGATGAGTATGAGTATGAGTATGAGTATGAGTATGAGTATGAGTATGAGTATGACTATGAGTATGAGTATGACTATGACTATGACTATGACTATGAGAATGAGTATGAGTATGAGTATTAGTATGAATATGAGTATGAGTATGAGTGTGAGTATGAGTATGATTATGAGTATGAGTATGAGTATGAGTATGAGTATGATTATGTGTATGAGTATGAGTATGAGTATGAGTATGAGTATGAGAATGAGTATGAGTATGAGTATGAGTATGAGTATGAGTATGAGCATGAGCATGAGCATGAGTATGAGTATGAGTATGAGTATGAGTATGAGTATGAGTATGAGTATGAGTATGAGTTTATGTATGAGTCTGAGTACGAGTATGCGTATGAATATGAGTATGAGTATGAGTATGGGTATGAGTATGAGTATGAGTATGAGTATGAGTATGAGTATTAGTATGAGTATGAGTATGAGTATGAGTATGAGTATGAGTATGAGTATGAGTATAAGTATGAGAATGAGTATGAGTGTGAGTATGAGAATGAGTATGAGTATGTGTATGAGTATGAGTTTGAGTATGAGTATGAGTATGAGTATGAGTATGAGTATGAGTATGTGTATGAGTATGAGTATGAGTATGAGTATGAGTATGAGTATGAGTATGAGTATGAGTATGAGTATGAGTTTATGTATGAGTCTGATTACGAGTATGCGTATGAATATGAGTATGAGTATGAGTATGGGTATGAGTATGAGTATGAGTATGAGTATGAGTATGAGTATGAGTATGAGTATGAGTATGAGTATGAGTATGAGTATGAGTATGAGTATGAGTATGAGTATGAGTATGAGTATAAGTATGAGTATGAGTATGAGTATAAGTATTAGTATGAGTATGAGTACGAGTATTAGTATGAGTATGAGTATGAGTACGAGTATTAGTATGAGTATGAGTATGAGTATGAGTATGAGTATGAGCATGAGCATGAGCATGAGTATGAGTATGAGTGTGAGTATGAGTATGAGTATGAGTATGAATATGAGTATGAGTATGATTATAAGTATTAGTATGAGTATGAGTACGAGTATTAGTATGAGTATGAGTATGAGTATGAGTTTAAGAATGAGTATGAGTACGAGTATGTGCATGAGTATGAGTATGTGTATGAGTATGAGTATGAGTATGAGTATGAGTATGAGTATAAGTATGAGAATGAGTATGAGTGTGAGTATGAGAATGAGTATGAGTATGTGTATGAGTATGAGTATGAGTATGAGTGTGAGTATGAGTATGAGTATGAGTATGAGTATGAATATGAGTATGAGTATGAGTATAAGTATTAGTATGAGTATGAGTACGAGTATTAGTATGAGTATGAGTATGAGTATGAGTTTAAGTATGAGTATGAGTATGAGTATGTGCATGAGTATGAGTATGTGTATGAGTATGAGTATGAGTATTAGTATGAGTATAAGTATGAGAATGAGTATGAGTGTGAGTATGAGAATGAGTATGAGTATGTGTATGAGTATGAGTATGAGTATGAGTATGAGTATGAGTATGAGTATGAGTATGAGTATGAGTATGAGTATGAGTATGAGTATGAGTATGAGTATGAGTATGAGTATGAGTATGAGTATGAGTATGAGTATGAGTATGAGTATGAGTATGAGTATGAGTATGAGTATGAGTATAAGTATGAGTATGAGTATGAGTATGAGTATAAGTATTAGTATGAGTATGAGTACGAGTATTAGTATGAGTATGAGTATGAGTATGAGTTTAAGTATGAGTATGAGTATGAGTATGAGTATGAGTATGAGTATGAGTATGAGGATGAGTATGAGTATAAGTATGAGTATGTGTATGAGTATGAGTATGAGTATGAGTATGAGTATGAGTTAGAGTATGAGTATGTGTATGAGTATGAGTATGAGTATGAGTATGAGTATGAGTGTGAGTGCGAATGTGAGTATGAGTATGAGTATGAGTATGAGTATGTGTATGAGTATGAGTATGAGTATGAGTATGACTATGAGTATGAGGATGAGTATGAGTATGAGTATGAGTATGAGTATGAGTATGAGTATGACTATGAGTATGAGTATGACTATGACTATGACTATGACTATGAGAATGAGTATGAGTATGAGTATTAGTATGAATATGAGTATGAGTATGAGTGTGAGTATGAGTATGAGTATGAGTATGAGTATGAGTATGAGTATGAGTATGAGTATGATTATGTGTATGAGTATGAGTATGAGTATGAGTATGAGTATGAGTATGAGAATGAGTATGAGTATGAGTATGAGTATGAGTATGAGTATGAGCATGAGCATGAGCATGAGTATGAGTATAAGTATGAGTATGAGTATGAGTATGAGTATAAGTATTAGTATGAGTATGAGTACGAGTATTAGTATGAGTATGAGTATGAGTATGAGTTTAAGTATGAGTATGAGTATGAGTATGAGTATGAGTATGAGTATGAGTATGAGTATGAGTATGAGGATGAGTATGAGTATAAGTATGAGTATGTGTATGAGTATGAGTATGAGTATGAGTATGAGTATGAGTTAGAGTATGAGTATGTGTATGAGTATGAGTATGAGTATGAGTATGAGTATGAGTGTGAGTGCGAATGTGAGTATGAGTATGAGTATGAGTATGAGTATGTGTATGAGTATGAGTATGAGTATGAGTATGACTATGAGTATGAGGATGAGTATGAGTATGAGTATGAGTATGAGTATGAGTATGAGTATGACTATGAGTATGAGTATGACTATGACTATGACTATGACTATGAGAATGAGTATGAGTATGAGTATTAGTATGAATATGAGTATGAGTATGAGTGTGAGTATGAGTATGATTATGAGTATGAGTATGAGTATGAGTATGAGTATGATTATGTGTATGAGTATGAGTATGAGTATGAGTATGAGAATGAGTATGAGTATGAGTATGAGTATGAGTATGAGTATGAGCATGAGCATGAGCATGAGTATGAGTATGAGTATGAGTATGAGTATGAGTATGAGTATGAGTATGAGTATGAGTATGAGTATGAGTATGAGTATGAGTATAAGTATTAGTATGAGTATGAGTATGAGTATGAGTATGAGTATGAGTATGAGTATGTGTATGAGTATGAGTATGAGTATGAGTATGAGTATGAGTATGAGTATGAGTATGAGTATGAGTTTAAGTATGAGTCTGAGTACGAGTATGCGTATGAATATGAGTATGAGTATGAGTATGGGTATGAGTATGAGTATGAGTATTAGTATGAGTATGAGTATGAGTATGAGTTTAAGTATGAGTATGAGTATGAGTATGAGTATGAGTATGAGTATGAGTATTAGTATGAATATGAGTATGAGTATGAGTGTGAGTATGAGTATGAGTATGAGTATGAGTATGAGTATGTGTATGAGTATGAGTATGAGTATGAGTTAGAGTATGAGTATGTGTATGAGTATGAGTATGAGTATGAGTATGAGTATGAGTATGAGTATGAGTATGAGTATGAGTATGAGCATGAGCATGAGCATGAGTATGAGTATGAGTGTGAGTATGAGTATGAGTATGAGTATGAGTATAAGTATGAGAATGAGTATGAGTGTGAGTATGAGAATGAGTATGAGTATGTGTATGAGTATGAGTTTGAGTATGAGTATGAGTATGAGTATGAGTATGAGTATGAGTATGAGTATGAGTATGAGTATGAGTATGAGTATGAGTATGAGTATGAGTATAAGTATGAGAATGAGTATGAGTGTGAGTATGAGAATGAGTATGAGTATGTGTATGAGTATGAGTATGAGTATGAGTGTGAGTATGAGTATGAGTATGAGTATGAGTATGAATATGAGTATGAGTATGAGTATAAGTATTAGTATGAGTATGAGTACGAGTATTAGTATTAGTATGAGTATGAGTATGAGTATGAGTTTAAGTATGAGTATGAGTATGAGTATGTGCATGAGTATGAGTATGTGTATGAGTATGAGTATGAGTATTAGTATGAGTATAAGTATGAGAATGAGTATGAGTGTGAGTATGAGAATGAGTATGAGTATGTGTATGAGTATGAGTATGAGTATAAGTATGAGTATGAGTATGAGTATGAGTATGAGTATGAGTATGAGTATGAGTATGAGTATGAGTATGAGTATGAGTATGAGTATGAGTATGAGTATGAGTATGAGTATGAGTATGAGTATGAGTATGAGTATGAGTATGAGTATGAGTATGAGTATGAGTATGAGTATGAGTATGAGTATAAGTATGAGTATGAGTATGAGTATGAGTATAAGTATTAGTATGAGTATGAGTACGAGTATTAGTATGAGTATGAGTATGAGTATGAGTTTAAGTATGAGTATGAGTATGAGTATGAGTATGAGTATGAGTATGAGTATGAGTATGAGGATGAGTATGAGTATAAGTATGAGTATGTGTATGAGTATGAGTATGAGTATGAGTATGAGTATGAGTATGAGTTAGAGTATGAGTATGTGTATGAGTATGAGTATGAGTATGAGTATGAGTATGAGTGTGAGTGCGAATGTGAGTATGAGTATGAGTATGAGTATGAGTATGTGTATGAGTATGAGTATGAGTATGAGTATGACTATGAGTATGAGGATGAGTATGAGTATGAGTATGAGTATGAGTATGAGTATGAGTATGACTATGAGTATGAGTATGACTATGACTATGACTATGACTATGAGAATGAGTATGAGTATGAGTATTAGTATGAATATGAGTATGAGTATGAGTGTGAGTATGAGTATGATTATGAGTATGAGTATGAGTATGAGTATGAGTATGATTATGTGTATGAGTATGAGTATGAGTATGAGTATGAGTATGAGAATGAGTATGAGTATGAGTATGAGTATGAGTATGAGTATGAGCATGAGCATGAGCATGAGTATGAGTATGAGTATGAGTATGAGTATGAGTATGAGTATGAGTATGAGTATGAGTATGAGTATGAGTATGAGTATAAGTATTAGTATGAGTATGAGTACGAGTATTAGTATGAGTATGAGTATTAGTATGAGTATGAGTTTAAGTATGAGTATGAGTACGAGTATGCGTATGAATATGAGTATGAGTATGAGTATGAGTATGAGTATGAGTATGAGTATGAGTATGAGTATAAGTATGAGAATGAGTATGAGTGTGAGTATGAGAATGAGTATGAGTATGTGTATGAGTATGAGTTTGAGTATGAGTATGAGTATGAGTATGAGTATGAGTATGAGTATGAGTATGAGTATGTGTATGAGTATGAGTATGAGTATGAGTATGAGTATGAGTATGAGTATGAGTATGAGTATGAGTTTAAGTATGAGTCTGAGTACGAGTATGCGTATGAATATGAGTATGAGTATGAGTATGGGTATGAGTATGAGTATGAGTATGAGTATGAGTATGAGTATGAGTATGAGTATGAGTGTGAGTATGAGTATGAGTATGAGTATGAGTATGAGTATGAGAATGAGTATGAGTATGAGTATGAGAATGAGTATGAGTATGAGTATGAGTATGAGCATGAGCATGAGTATGAGTTTAAATATGAGTATGAGTATGAGTATGTGTATGAGTATAAGTATGAGTATGAGTATGAGTATGAGTATGAGTATGAGTATGAGTATGAGTATGACTATGAGTATGAGTATGACTATGACTATGACTATGACTATGAGTATGAGTATGAGTATGTGTATGAGTATGAGTATGAGTGTGAGTATGAGTATGAGTATTAGTATGAGTATGAGTATGAGTATGAGTATGAGTATGAGTATGAGTATGAGTATGAGTATGAGTATGAGAATGAGTATGAGTATAAGTATGAGTATAAGTATGAGCATGAGCATGAGTATGAGTATGAGTATGAGTATGAGTATGAGTATGAGTATGAGTATAAGTATGAGTATGAGTATGAGTATGAGTATGAGTATGAGTATGAGTATGAGTGTGAGTGTGAGTGCGAATGTGAGTATGAGTATGAGTATGAGTATGAGTATGAGTATGAGTATGTGTATGAGTATGAGTATGAGTATGACTATGAGTATGAGTATGAGTATGAGTATGAGTATGAGTATGAGTATGAGTATGACTATGACTATGACTATGAGAATGAGTATGAGTATGAGTATTAGTATGAATATGAGTATGAGTATGAGTGTGAGTATGAGTATGATTATGAGTATGAGTATGAGTATGAGTATGAGTATGATTATGTGTATGAGTATGAGTATGAGTATGAGTATGAGAATGAGTATGAGTATGAGTATGAGTATGAGTATGAGTATGAGCATGAGCATGAGCATGAGTATGAGTATGAGTATGAGTATGAGTATGAGTATGAGTATGAGTATGAGTATGAGTATGAGTATGAGTATGAGTATGAGTATAAGTATTAGTATGAGTATGAGTACGAGTATTAGTATGAGTATGAGTATGAGTATGAGTATGAGTATGAGTATGAGTTTAAGTATGAGTATGAGTACGAGTATGCGTATGAATATGAGTATGAGTATGAGTATGAGTATGAGTATGAGTATGAGTATGAGTATGAGTATGAGTATAAGTATGAGAATGAGTATGAGTGTGAGTATGAGAATGAGTATGAGTATGTGTATGAGTATGAGTTTGAGTATGAGTATGAGTATGAGTATGAGTATGAGTATGAGTATGAGTATGAGTATGTGTATGAGTATGAGTATGAGTATGAGTATGAGTATGAGTATGAGTATGAGTATGAGTATGAGTATGAGTTTAAGTATGAGTCTGAGTACGAGTATGCGTATGAATATGAGTATGAGTATGAGTATGGGTATGAGTATGAGTATGAGTTTAAGTATGAGTATGAGTATGAGTATGAGTATGAGTATGAGTATGAGTATGAGTATGAGGATGAGTATGAGTATAAGTATGAGTATGTGTATGAGTATGAGTATGAGTATGAGTATGAGTATGAGTATGAGTATGAGTATGAGTATGAGTATGAGTACGAGTATGAGTATGAGTATGAGTATGAGTATGAGTATAAGTATGAGTATGAGTATGAGTATAAGTATTAGTATGAGTATGAGTACGAGTATTAGTATGAGTATGAGTATGAGTACGAGTATTAGTATGAGTATGAGTATGAGTATGAGTATGAGTATGAGCATGAGCATGAGCATGAGTATGAGTATGAGTGTGAGTATGAGTATGAGTATGAGTATGAATATGAGTATGAGTATGATTATAAGTATTAGTATGAGTATGAGTACGAGTATTAGTATGAGTATGAGTATGAGTATGAGTTTAAGAATGAGTATGAGTACGAGTATGTGCATGAGTATGAGTATGTGTATGAGTATGAGTATGAGTTTGAGTATGAGTATGAGTATAAGTATGAGAATGAGTATGAGTGTGAGTATGAGAATGAGTATGAGTATGTGTATGAGTATGAGTATGAGTGTGAGTATGAGTATGAGTATGAGTATGAGTATGAATATGAGTATGAGTATGAGTATAAGTATTAGTATGAGTATGAGTACGAGTATTAGTATGAGTATGAGTATGAGTATGAGTTTAAGTATGAGTATGAGTATGAGTATGTGCATGAGTATGAGTATGTGTATGAGTATGAGTATGAGTATTGGTATGAGTATAAGTATGAGAATGAGTATGAGTGTGAGTATGAGAATGAGTATGAGTATGTGTATGAGTATGAGTATGAGTATGAGTATGAGTATGAGTATGAGTATGAGTATGAGTATGAGTATGAGTATGAGTATGAGTATGAGTATGAGTATGAGTATGAGTATGAGTATGAGTATGAGTATGAGTATGAGTATGAGAATGAGTATGAGTATAAGTATGAGTATAAGTATGAGCATGAGCATGAGTATGAGTATGAGTATGAGTATGAGTATGAGTATGAGTATAAGTATGAGTATGAGTATGAGTATGAGTATGAGTATGAGTATGAGTATGAGTGTGAGTGTGAGTGCGAATGTGAGTATGAGTATGAGTATGAGTATGAGTATGAGTATGTGTATGAGTATGAGTATGAGTATGAGCATGAGCATGAGCATGAGTATGAGTATGAGTATGAGTATGAGTATGAGTATGAGTATGAGTATGAGTATGAGTATGAGTATGAGTATGAGTATAAGTATTAGTATGAGTATGAGTACGAGTATTAGTATGAGTATGAGTATGAGTATGAGTATGAGTTTAAGTATGAGTATGAGTACGAGTATGCGTATGAATATGAGTATGAGTATGAGTATGAGTATGAGTATGAGTATGAGTATGAGTATAAGTATGAGAATGAGTATGAGTGTGAGTATGAGAATGAGTATGAGTATGTGTATGAGTATGAGTTTGAGTATGAGTATGAGTATGAGTATGAGTATGAGTATGAGTATGAGTATGAGTATGTGTATGAGTATGAGTATGAGTATGAGTATGAGTATGAGTATGAGTATGAGTATGAGTATGAGTATGAGTTTAAGTATGAGTCTGAGTACGAGTATGCGTATGAATATGAGTATGAGTATGAGTATGGGTATGAGTATGAGTATGAGTATGAGTATGAGTATGAGTATGAGTATGAGTTTAAGTATGAGTATGAGTATGAGTATGAGTATTAGTATGAGTATGAGTATGAGTATGAGTTTAAGTATGAGTATGAGTATGAGTATGTGCATGAGTATGAGTATGTGTATGAGTAGGAGTATGAGTATTAGTATGAGTATAAGTATGAGAATGAGTATGAGTGTGAGTATGAGAATGAGTATGAGTATGTGTATGAGTATGAGTATGAGTATAAGTATGAGTATGAGTATGAGTATGAGTATGAGTATGAGTATGAGTATGAGTATGAGTATGAGTATGAGTATGAGTATGAGTATGAGTATGAGTATGAGTATGAGTATGAGTATGAGTATGAGTATGAGTATGAGTATGAGTATGAGTATGAGTATAAGTATGAGTATGAGTATGAGTATGAGTATAAGTATTAGTATGAGTATGAGTACGAGTATTAGTATGAGTATGAGTATGAGTATGAGTTTAAGTATGAGTATGAGTATGAGTATGAGTATGAGTATGAGTATGAGTATGAGTATGAGTATGAGGATGAGTATGAGTATAAGTATGAGTATGTGTATGAGTATGAGTATGAGTATGAGTATGAGTATGAGTATGAGTTAGAGTATGAGTATGTGTATGAGTATGAGTATGAGTATGAGTATGAGTGTGAGTGCGAATGTGAGTATGAGTATGAGTATGAGTATGAGTATGTGTATGAGTATGAGTATGAGTATGAGTATGACTATGAGTATGAGGATGAGTATGAGTATGAGTATGAGTATGAGTATGAGTATGAGTATGACTATGAGTATGAGTATGACTATGACTATGACTATGACTATGAGAATGAGTATGAGTATGAGTATTAGTATGAATATGAGTATGAGTATGAGTATGAGTGTGAGTATGAGTATGATTATGAGTATGAGTATGAGTATGAGTATGAGTATAAGTATGAGAATGAGTATGAGTGTGAGTATGAGAATGAGTATGAGTATGTGTATGAGTATGAGTATGAGTATGAGTGTGAGTATGAGTATGAGTATGAGTATGAGTATGAAAATGAGTATGAGTATGAGTATAAGTATTAGTATGAGTATGAGTACGAGTATTAGTATGAGTATGAGTATGAGTATGAGTTTAAGTATGAGTATGAGTATGAGTATGTGCATGAGTATGAGTATGTGTATGAGTATGAGTATGAGTATTAGTATGAGTATAAGTATGAGAATGAGTATGAGTGTGAGTATGAGAATGAGTATGAGTATGTGTATGAGTATGAGTATGAGTATAAGTATGAGTATGAGTATGAGTATGAGTATGAGTATGAGTATGAGTATGAGTATGAGTATGAGTATGAGTATGAGTATGAGTATGAGTATGAGTATGAGTATGAGTATGAGTATGAGTATGAGTATGAGTATAAGTATGAGTATGAGTATGAGTATGAGTATAAGTATTAGTATGAGTATGAGTACGAGTATTAGTATGAGTATGAGTATGAGTATGAGTTTAAGTATGAGTATGAGTATGAGTATGAGTATGAGTATGAGTATGAGTATGAGTATGAGGATGAGTATGAGTATAAGTATGAGTATGTGTATGAGTATGAGTATGAGTATGAGTATGAGTATGAGTATGAGTTAGAGTATGAGTATGTGTATGAGTATGAGTATGAGTATGAGTATGAGTATGAGTATGAGTGTGAGTGCGAATGTGAGTATGAGTATGAGTATGAGTATGAGTATGTGTATGAGTATGAGTATGAGTATGAGTATGACTATGAGTATGAGGATGAGTATGAGTATGAGTATGAGTATGAGTATGAGTATGAGTATGACTATGAGTATGAGTATGACTATGACTATGACTATGACTATGAGAATGAGTATGAGTATGAGTATTAGTATGAATATGAGTATGAGTATGAGTGTGAGTATGAGTATGATTATGAGTATGAGTATGAGTATGAGTATGAGTATGATTATGTGTATGAGTATGAGTATGAGTATGAGTATGAGTATGAGAATGAGTATGAGTATGAGTATGAGTATGAGTATGAGTATGAGCATGAGCATGAGCATGAGTATGAGTATGAGTATGAGTATGAGTATGAGTATGAGTATGAGTATGAGTATGAGTATGAGTATAAGTATTAGTATGAGTATGAGTACGAGTATTAGTATGAGTATGAGTATTAGTATGAGTATGAGTTTAAGTATGAGTATGAGTACGAGTATGCGTATGAATATGAGTATGAGTATGAGTATGAGTATGAGTATGAGTATGAGTATGAGTATGAGTATGAGTATAAGTATGAGAATGAGTATGAGTGTGAGTATGAGAATGAGTATGAGTATGTGTATGAGTATGAGTTTGAGTATGAGTATGAGTATGAGTATGAGTATGAGTATGAGTATGAGTATGAGTATGTGTATGAGTATGAGTATGAGTATGAGTATGAGTATGAGTATGAGTATGAGTATGAGTATGAGTTTAAGTATGAGTCTGAGTACGAGTATGCGTATGAATATGAGTATGAGTATGAGTATGGGTATGAGTATGAGTATGAGTATGAGTATGAGTATGAGTATGAGTATGAGTATGAGTGTGAGTATGAGTATGAGTATGAGTATGAGTATGAGTATGAGAATGAGTATGAGTATGAGTATGAGAATGAGTATGAGTATGAGTATGAGTATGAGCATGAGCATGAGTATGAGTTTAAATATGAGTATGAGTATGAGTATGAGTATGTGTATGAGTATAAGTATGAGTATGAGTATGAGTATGAGTATGAGTATGAGTATGAGTATGAGTATGACTATGAGTATGAGTATGACTATGACTATGACTATGACTATGAGTATGAGTATGAGTATGTGTATGAGTATGAGTATGAGTGTGAGTATGAGTATGAGTATGAGTATGAGTATGAGTATGAGTATGAGTATGAGTATGAGTATGAGTATGAGTATGAGTATGAGAATGAGTATGAGTATAAGTATGAGTATAAGTATGAGCATGAGCATGAGTATGAGTATGAGTATGAGTATGAGTATGAGTATGAGTATAAGTATGAGTATGAGTATGAGTATGAGTATGAGTATGAGTATGAGTATGAGTGTGAGTGTGAGTGCGAATGTGAGTATGAGTATGAGTATGAGTATGAGTATGAGTATGAGTATGTGTATGAGTATGAGTATGAGTATGACTATGAGTATGAGTATGAGTATGAGTATGAGTATGAGTATGAGTATGAGTATGAGTATGAGTATGAGTATGTGTATGAGTATGAGTATGAGTATGAGTATGAGTATGAGTCTGAGTGCGAATGTGAGTATGAGTTTAAGTATGAGTCTGAGTACGAGTATGCGTATGAATATGAGTATGAGTATGAGTATGGGTATGAGTATGAGTATGAGTATGAGTATGAGTATGAGTATGAGTATGAGTGTGAGTATGAGTATGAGTATGAGTATGAGTATGAGTATGAGAATGAGTATGAGTATGAGTATGAGAATGAGTATGAGTATGAGTATGAGTATGAGCATGAGCATGAGTATGAGTTTAAATATGAGTATGAGTATGAGTATGTGTATGAGTATAAGTATGAGTATGAGTATGAGTATGAGTATGAGTATGAGTATGAGTATGACTATGAGTATGAGTATGACTATGACTATGACTATGACTATGAGTATGAGTATGAGTATGTGTATGAGTATGAGTGTGAGTATGAGTATGAGTATGAGTATGAGTATGAGTATGAGTATGAGTATGAGTATGAGTATGAGTATGAGTATGAGTATGAGTATGAGAATGAGTATGAGTATAAGTATGAGTATAAGTATGAGCATGAGCATGAGTATGAGTATGAGTATGAGTATGAGTATGAGTATGAGTATGAGTATAAGTATGAGTATGAGTATGAGTATGAGTATGAGTATGAGTATGAGTATGAGTGTGAGTGTGAGTGCGAATGTGAGTATGAGTATGAGTATGAGTATGAGTATGAGTATGAGTATGAGTATAAGTATTAGTATGAGTATGAGTACGAGTATTAGTATGAGTATGAGTATGAGTATGAGTATGAGTTTAAGTATGAGTATGAGTACGAGTATGCGTATGAATATGAGTATGAGTATGAGTATGAGTATGAGTATGAGTATGAGTATGAGTATAAGTATGAGAATGAGTATGAGTGTGAGTATGAGAATGAGTATGAGTATGTGTATGAGTATGAGTTTGAGTATGAGTATGAGTATGAGTATGAGTATGAGTATGAGTATGAGTATGAGTATGTGTATGAGTATGAGTATGAGTATAAGTATGAGAATGAGTATGAGTGTGAGTATGAGAATGAGTATGAGTATGTGTATGAGTATGAGTATGAGTATAAGTATGAGTATGAGTATGAGTATGAGTATGAGTATGAGTATGAGTATGAGTATGAGTATGAGTATGAGTATGAGTATGAGTATGAGTATGAGTATGAGTATGAGTATGAGTATGAGTATGAGTATGAGTATGAGTATGAGTATGAGTATGAGTATGAGTATAAGTATGAGTATGAGTATGAGTATGAGTATAAGTATTAGTATGAGTATGAGTACGAGTATTAGTATGAGTATGAGTATGAGTATGAGTATGAGTATGAGTATGAGTATGAGTATGAGTATGAGTATAAGTATGAGAATGAGTATGAGTGTGAGTATGAGAATGAGTATGAGTATGTGTATGAGTATGAGTATGAGTATGAGTGTGAGTATGAGTATGAGTATGAGTATGAGTATGAATATGAGTATGAGTATGAGTATAAGTATTAGTATGAGTATGAGTACGAGTATTAGTATGAGTATGAGTATGAGTATGAGTTTAAGTATGAGTATGAGTATGAGTATGTGCATGAGTATGAGTATGTGTATGAGTATGAGTATGAGTATTAGTATGAGTATAAGTATGAGAATGAGTATGAGTGTGAGTATGAGAATGAGTATGAGTATGTGTATGAGTATGAGTATGAGTATAAGTATGAGTATGAGTATGAGTATGAGTATGAGTATGAGTATGAGTATGAGTATGAGTATGAGTATGAGTATGAGTATGAGTATGAGTATGAGTATGAGTATGAGTATGAGTATGAGTATGAGTATGAGTATGAGTATAAGTATGAGTATGAGTATGAGTATGAGTATAAGTATTAGTATGAGTATGAGTACGAGTATTAGTATGAGTATGAGTATGAGTATGAGTTTAAGTATGAGTATGAGTATGAGTATGAGTATGAGTATGAGTATGAGTATGAGTATGAGGATGAGTATGAGTATAAGTATGAGTATGTGTATGAGTATGAGTATGAGTATGAGTATGAGTATGAGTATGAGTTAGAGTATGAGTATGTGTATGAGTATGAGTATGAGTATGAGTATGAGTATGAGTATGAGTGTGAGTGCGAATGTGAGTATGAGTATGAGTATGAGTATGAGTATGTGTATGAGTATGAGTATGAGTATGAGTATGACTATGAGTATGAGGATGAGTATGAGTATGAGTATGAGTATGAGTATGAGTATGACTATGAGTATGAGTATGACTATGACTATGACTATGACTATGAGAATGAGTATGAGTATGAGTATTAGTATGAATATGAGTATGAGTATGAGTGTGAGTATGAGTATGATTATGAGTATGGGTATGAGTATGAGTATGAGTATGATTATGTGTATGAGTATGAGTATGAGTATGAGTATGAGTATGAGAATGAGTATGAGTATGAGTATGAGTATGAGTATGAGTATGAGCATGAGCATGAGCATGAGTATGAGTATGAGTATGAGTATGAGTATGAGTATGAGTATGAGTATGAGTATGAGTATGAGTATAAGTATTAGTATGAGTATGAGTACGAGTATTAGTATGAGTATGAGTATTAGTATGAGTATGAGTTTAAGTATGAGTATGAGTACGAGTATGCGTATGAATATGAGTATGAGTATGAGTATGAGTATGAGTATGAGTATGAGTATGAGTATGAGTATGAGTATGAGTATAAGTATGAGAATGAGTATGAGTGTGAGTATGAGAATGAGTATGAGTATGTGTATGAGTATGAGTTTGAGTATGAGTATGAGTATGAGTATGAGTATGAGTATGAGTATGAGTATGAGTATGAGTATGTGTATGAGTATGAGTATGAGTATGAGTATGAGTATGAGTATGAGTATGAGTATGAGTATGAGTTTAAGTATGAGTCTGAGTACGAGTATGCGTATGAATATGAGTATGAGTATGAGTATGGGTATGAGTATGAGTATGAGTATGAGTATGAGTATGAGTATGAGTATGAGTATGAGTGTGAGTATGAGTATGAGTATGAGTATGAGTATGAGTATGAGAATGAGTATGAGTATGAGTATGAGAATGAGTATGAGTATGAGTATGAGTATGAGCATGAGCATGAGTATGAGTTTAAATATGAGTATGAGTATGAGTATGAGTATGTGTATGAGTATAAGTATGAGTATGAGTATGAGTATGAGTATGAGTATGAGTATGACTATGAGTATGAGTATGACTATGACTATGACTATGACTATGAGTATGAGTATGAGTATGTGTATGAGTATGAGTATGAGTGTGAGTATGAGTATGAGTATGAGTATGAGTATGAGTATGAGTATGAGTATGAGTATGAGTATGAGTATGAGTATGAGTATGAGAATGAGTATGAGTATAAGTATGAGTATAAGTATGAGCATGAGCATGAGTATGAGTATGAGTATGAGTATGAGTATGAGTATGAGTATAAGTATGAGTATGAGTATGAGTATGAGTATGAGTATGAGTATGAGTATGAGTGTGAGTGTGAGTGCGAATGTGAGTATGAGTATGAGTATGAGTATGAGTATGAGTATGAGTATGTGTATGAGTATGAGTATGAGTATGACTATGAGTATGAGTATGAGTATGAGTATGAGTATGAGTATGAGTATGAGTATGAGTATGAGTATGAGTATGTGTATGAGTATGAGTATGAGTATGAGTATGAGTATGAGTCTGAGTGCGAATGTGAGTATGAGTATAAGTATGAGTATGAGTATGTGTATGAGTATGAGTATGAGTATGAGTATGACTATGAGTATGAGGATGAGTATGAGTATGAGTATGAGTATGAGTATGAGTATGACTATGAGTATGAGTATGACTATGACTATGACTATGACTATGAGAATGAGTATGAGTATGAGTATTAGTATGAATATGAGTATGAGTATGAGTGTGAGTATGAGTATGATTATGAGTATGAGTATGAGTATGAGTATGAGTATGATTATGTGTATGAGTATGAGTATGAGTATGAGTATGAGAATGAGTATGAGTATGAGTATGAGTATGAGTATGAGTATGAGCATGAGCATGAGCATGAGTATGAGTATGAGTATGAGTATGAGTATGAGTATGAGTATGAGTATGAGTATGAGTATGAGTATGAGTATGAGTATGAGTATAAGTATGAGTATGAGTATGAGTATGAGTATGAGTATGAGTATGAGTATGAGTATGAGTATGAGTATAAGTATTAGTATGAGTATGAGTACGAGTATTAGTATGAGTATGAGTATGAGTATGAGTATGAGTTTAAGTATGAGTATGAGTACGAGTATGCGTATGAATATGAGTATGAGTATGAGTATGAGTATGAGTATGAGTATGAGTATGAGTATAAGTATGAGAATGAGTATGAGTGTGAGTATGAGAATGAGTATGAGTATGTGTATGAGTATGAGTTTGAGTATGAGTATGAGTATGAGTATGAGTATGAGTATGAGTATGAGTATGTGTATGAGTATGAGTATGAGTATGAGTATGAGTATGAGTATGAGTATGAGTATGAGTATGAGTATGAGTTTAAGTATGAGTCTGAGTACGAGTATGCGTATGAATATGAGTATGAGTATGAGTATGGGTATGAGTATGAGTATGAGTATGAGTATGAGTATGAGTATGAGTTTAAGTATGAGTATGAGTATGAGTATGAGTATTAGTATGAGTATGAGTATGAGTATGAGTTTAAGTATGAGTATGAGTATGAGTATGTGCATGAGTATGAGTATGTGTATGAGTATGAGTATGAGTATTAGTATGAGTATAAGTATGAGAATGAGTATGAGTGTGAGTATGAGAATGAGTATGAGTATGTGTATGAGTATGAGTATGAGTATAAGTATGAGTATGAGTATGAGTATGAGTATGAGTATGAGTATGAGTATGAGTATGAGTATGAGTATGAGTATGAGTATGAGTATGAGTATGAGTATGAGTATGAGTATGAGTATGAGTATGAGTATGAGTATGAGTATGAGTATGAGTATAAGTATGAGTATGAGTATGAGTATGAGTATAAGTATTAGTATGAGTATGAGTACGAGTATTAGTATGAGTATGAGTATGAGTATGAGTTTAAGTATGAGTATGAGTATGAGTATGAGTATGAGTATGAGTATGAGTATGAGTATGAGTATGAGGATGAGTATGAGTATAAGTATGAGTATGTGTATGAGTATGAGTATGAGTATGAGTATGAGTATGAGTATGAGTTAGAGTATGAGTATGTGTATGAGTATGAGTATGAGTATGAGTATGAGTGTGAGTGCGAATGTGAGTATGAGTATGAGTATGAGTATGAGTATGTGTATGAGTATGAGTATGAGTATGAGTATGACTATGAGTATGAGGATGAGTATGAGTATGAGTATGAGTATGAGTATGAGTATGAGTATGACTATGAGTATGAGTATGACTATGACTATGACTATGACTATGAGAATGAGTATGAGTATGAGTATTAGTATGAATATGAGTATGAGTATGAGTGTGAGTATGAGTATGATTATGAGTATGAGTATGAGTATGAGTATGAGTATGATTATGTGTATGAGTATGAGTATGAGTATGAGTATGAGAATGAGTATGAGTATGAGTATGAGTATGAGTATGAGTATGAGCATGAGCATGAGCATGAGTATGAGTATGAGTATGAGTATGAGTATGAGTATGAGTATGAGTATGAGTATGAGTATGAGTATGTGTATGAGTATGAGTATGAGTATAAGTATGAGAATGAGTATGAGTGTGAGTATGAGAATGAGTATGAGTATGTGTATGAGTATGAGTATGAGTATAAGTATGAGTATGAGTATGAGTATGAGTATGAGTATGAGTATGAGTATGAGTATGAGTATAAGTATTAGTATGAGTATGAGTACGAGTATTAGTATGAGTATGAGTATGAGTATGTGTATGAGTATGAGTATGAGTATAAGTATGAGAATGAGTATGAGTGTGAGTATGAGAATGAGTATGAGTATGTGTATGAGTATGAGTATGAGTATAAGTATGAGTATGAGTATGAGTATGAGTATGAGTATGAGTATGAGTATGAGTATGAGTATGAGTATGAGTATGAGTATGAGTATGAGTATGAGTATGAGTATGAGTATGAGTATGAGTATGAGTATGAGTATGAGTATGAGTATGAGTATGAGTATAAGTATGAGTATGAGTATGAGTATGAGTATAAGTATTAGTATGAGTATGAGTACGAGTATTAGTATGAGTATGAGTATGAGTATGAGTATGAGTATGAGTATGAGTATGAGTATGAGTATAAGTATGAGAATGAGTATGAGTGTGAGTATGAGAATGAGTATGAGTATGTGTATGAGTATGAGTATGAGTATGAGTGTGAGTATGAGTATGAGTATGAGTATGAGTATGAAAATGAGTATGAGTATGAGTATAAGTATTAGTATGAGTATGAGTACGAGTATTAGTATGAGTATGAGTATGAGTATGAGTTTAAGTATGAGTATGAGTATGAGTATGTGCATGAGTATGAGTATGTGTATGAGTATGAGTATGAGTATTAGTATGAGTATAAGTATGAGAATGAGTATGAGTGTGAGTATGAGAATGAGTATGAGTATGTGTATGAGTATGAGTATGAGTATAAGTATGAGTATGAGTATGAGTATGAGTATGAGTATGAGTATGAGTATGAGTATGAGTATGAGTATGAGTATGAGTATGAGTATGAGTATGAGTATGAGTATGAGTATGAGTATGAGTATGAGTATGAGTATGAGTATAAGTATGAGTATGAGTATGAGTATGAGTATAAGTATTAGTATGAGTATGAGTACGAGTATTAGTATGAGTATGAGTATGAGTATGAGTTTAAGTATGAGTATGAGTATGAGTATGAGTATGAGTATGAGTATGAGTATGAGTATGAGGATGAGTATGAGTATAAGTATGAGTATGTGTATGAGTATGAGTATGAGTATGAGTATGAGTATGAGTATGAGTTAGAGTATGAGTATGTGTATGAGTATGAGTATGAGTATGAGTATGAGTATGAGTGTGAGTGCGAATGTGAGTATGAGTATGAGTATGAGTATGAGTATGTGTATGAGTATGAGTATGAGTATGAGTATGACTATGAGTATGAGGATGAGTATGAGTATGAGTATGAGTATGAGTATGAGTATGAGTATGACTATGAGTATGAGTATGACTATGACTATGACTATGACTATGAGAATGAGTATGAGTATGAGTATTAGTATGAATATGAGTATGAGTATGAGTGTGAGTATGAGTATGATTATGAGTATGAGTATGAGTATGAGTATGAGTATGATTATGTGTATGAGTATGAGTATGAGTATGAGTATGAGTATGAGAATGAGTATGAGTATGAGTATGAGTATGAGTATGAGTATGAGCATGAGCATGAGCATGAGTATGAGTATGAGTATGAGTATGAGTATGAGTATGAGTATGAGTATGAGTATGAGTATGAGTATGAGTATAAGTATTAGTATGAGTATGAGTACGAGTATTAGTATGAGTATGAGTATTAGTATGAGTATGAGTTTAAGTATGAGTATGAGTACGAGTATGCGTATGAATATGAGTATGAGTATGAGTATGAGTATGAGTATGAGTATGAGTATGAGTATGAGTATGAGTATAAGTATGAGAATGAGTATGAGTGTGAGTATGAGAATGAGTATGAGTATGTGTATGAGTATGAGTTTGAGTATGAGTATGAGTATGAGTATGAGTATGAGTATGAGTATGAGTATGAGTATGTGTATGAGTATGAGTATGAGTATGAGTATGAGTATGAGTATGAGTATGAGTATGAGTATGAGTTTAAGTATGAGTCTGAGTACGAGTATGCGTATGAATATGAGTATGAGTATGAGTATGGGTATGAGTATGAGTATGAGTATGAGTATGAGTATGAGTATGAGTATGAGTATGAGTGTGAGTATGAGTATGAGTATGAGTATGAGTATGAGTATGAGAATGAGTATGAGTATGAGTATGAGAATGAGTATGAGTATGAGTATGAGTATGAGCATGAGCATGAGTATGAGTTTAAATATGAGTATGAGTATGAGTATGAGTATGTGTATGAGTATAAGTATGAGTATGAGTATGAGTATGAGTATGAGTATGAGTATGAGTATGACTATGAGTATGAGTATGACTATGACTATGACTATGACTATGAGTATGAGTATGAGTATGTGTATGAGTATGAGTATGAGTGTGAGTATGAGTATGAGTATGAGTATGAGTATGAGTATGAGTATGAGTATGAGTATGAGTATGAGTATGAGTATGAGTATGAGTATGAGAATGAGTATGAGTATAAGTATGAGTATAAGTATGAGCATGAGCATGAGTATGAGTATGAGTATGAGTATGAGTATGAGTATGAGTATAAGTATGAGTATGAGTATGAGTATGAGTATGAGTATGAGTATGAGTATGAGTGTGAGTGTGAGTGCGAATGTGAGTATGAGTATGAGTATGAGTATGAGTATGAGTATGAGTATGTGTATGAGTATGAGTATGAGTATGACTATGAGTATGAGTATGAGTATGAGTATGAGTATGAGTATGAGTATGAGTATGAGTATGAGTATGAGTATGTGTATGAGTATGAGTATGAGTATGAGTATGAGTATGAGTCTGAGTGCGAATGTGAGTATGAGTTTAAGTATGAGTCTGAGTACGAGTATGCGTATGAATATGAGTATGAGTATGAGTATGGGTATGAGTATGAGTATGAGTATGAGTATGAGTATGAGTATGAGTATGAGTGTGAGTATGAGTATGAGTATGAGTATGAGTATGACTATGAGTATGAGTATGACTATGACTATGACTATGACTATGAGTATGAGTATGAGTATGTGTATGAGTATGAGTGTGAGTATGAGTATGAGTATGAGTATGAGTATGAGTATGAGTATGAGTATGAGTATGAGTATGAGTATGAGTATGAGTATGAGAATGAGTATGAGTATAAGTATGAGTATAAGTATGAGCATGAGCATGAGTATGAGTATGAGTATGAGTATGAGTATGAGTATGAGTATGAGTATAAGTATGAGTATGAGTATGAGTATGAGTATGAGTATGAGTATGAGTATGAGTGTGAGTGTGAGTGCGAATGTGAGTATGAGTATGAGTATGAGTATGAGTATGAGTATGAGTATGTGTATGAGTATGAGTATGAGTATGACTATGAGTATGAGTATGAGTATGAGTATGAGTATGAGTATGAGTATGAGTATGAGTATGAGTATAAGTATGAGTATGAGTATGAGTATGAGTATAAGTATTAGTATGAGTATGAGTACGAGTATTAGTATGAGTATGAGTATGAGTACGAGTATTAGTATGAGTATGAGTATGAGTATGAGTATGAGTATGAGCATGAGCATGAGCATGAGTATGAGTATGAGTGTGAGTATGAGTATGAGTATGAGTATGAATATGAGTATGAGTATGATTATAAGTATTAGTATGAGTATGAGTACGAGTATTAGTATGAGTATGAGTATGAGTATGAGTATGAGTTTAAGAATGAGTATGAGTACGAGTATGTGCATGAGTATGAGTATGTGTATGAGTATGAGTATGAGTATGAGTATGAGTATGAGTATAAGTATGAGAATGAGTATGAGTGTGAGTATGAGAATGAGTATGAGTATGTGTATGAGTATGAGTATGAGTGTGAGTATGAGTATGAGTATGAGTATGAGTATGAATATGAGTATGAGTATGAGTATAAGTATTAGTATGAGTATGAGTACGAGTATTAGTATGAGTATGAGTATGAGTATGAGTTTAAGTATGAGTATGAGTATGAGTATGTGCATGAGTATGAGTATGTGTATGAGTATGAGTATGAGTATTAGTATGAGTATAAGTATGAGAATGAGTATGAGTGTGAGTATGAGAATGAGTATGAGTATGTGTATGAGTATGAGTATGAGTATGAGTATGAGTATGAGTATGAGTATGAGTATGAGTATGAGTATGAGTATGAGTATGAGTATGAGTATGAGTATGAGTATGAGTATGAGTATGAGTATGAGTATGAGTATGAGTATGAGTATGAGAATGAGTATGAGTATAAGTATGAGTATAAGTATGAGCATGAGCATGAGTATGAGTATGAGTATGAGTATGAGTATGAGTATAAGTATGAGTATGAGTATGAGTATGAGTATGAGTATGAGTATGAGTATGAGTGTGAGTGTGAGTGCGAATGTGAGTATGAGTATGAGTATGAGTATGAGTATGAGTATGAGTATGTGTATGAGTATGAGTATGAGTATGACTATGAGTATGAGTATGAGTATGAGTATGAGTATGAGTATGAGTATGAGTATGAGTATGAGTATGAGTATGTGTATGAGTATGAGTATGAGTATGAGTATGAGTATGAGTCTGAGTGCGAATGTGAGTATGAGTATAAGTATGAGTATGAGTATGTGTATGAGTATGAGTATGAGTATGAGTATGAGTATGACTATGAGTATGAGGATGAGTATGAGTATGAGTATGAGTATGAGTATGAGTATGACTATGAGTATGAGTATGACTATGACTATGACTATGACTATGAGAATGAGTATGAGTATGAGTATTAGTATGAATATGAGTATGAGTATGAGTGTGAGTATGAGTATGATTATGAGTATGAGTATGAGTATGAGTATGAGTATGATTATGTGTATGAGTATGAGTATGAGTATGAGTATGAGAATGAGTATGAGTATGAGTATGAGTATGAGTATGAGTATGAGCATGAGCATGAGCATGAGTATGAGTATGAGTATGAGTATGAGTATGAGTATGAGTATGAGTATGAGTATGAGTATGAGTATGAGTATGAGTATGAGTATGAGTATGAGTATGAGTATGAGTGTGAGTGTGAGTGCGAATGTGAGTATGAGTATGAGTATGAGTATGAGTATGAGTATGAGTATGTGTATGAGTATGAGTATGAGTATGAGTATGAGTATGAGTATGAGTATGAGTATGAGTATGAGTATGAGTATAAGTATGAGAATGAGTATGAGTGTGAGTATGAGAATGAGTATGAGTATGTGTATGAGTATGAGTTTCAGTATGAGTATGAGTATGAGTATGAGTATGAGTATGAGTATGAGTATGAGTATGAGTATGTGTATGAGTATGAGTATGAGTATGAGTATGAGTATGAGTATGAGTATGAGTATGAGTATGAGAATGAGTATGAGTATGAGTATGAGTATGAGTATGAGTATGAGCATGAGCATGAGCATGAGTATGAGTATGAGTATGAGTATGAGTATGAGTATGAGTATGAGTATGAGTATGAGTATGAGTATGAGTATGAGTATGAGTATGAGTATGAGTATGAGTATGAGTGTGAGTGTGAGTGCGAATGTGAGTATGAGTATGTGTATGAGTATGAGTATGAGTATGAGTATGAGTATGAGTATGAGTATGAGTATGAGTTAGAGTATGAGTATGTGTATGAGTATGAGTATGAGTATGAGTATGAGTATGAGTGTGAGTGCGAATGTGAGTATGAGTATGAGTATGAGTATGAGTATGTGTATGAGTATGAGTATGAGTATGAGTATGACTATGAGTATGAGGATGAGTATGAGTATGAGTATGAGTATGAGTATGAGTATGAGTATGAGTATGAGTATGGGTATGAGTGTGAGTATGAGTATGAGTATGAGTGTGAGTATGAGTATGAGTATGAGTATGACTATGACTATGACTATGACTATGAGAATGAGTATGAGTATGAGTATTAGTATGAATATGAGTATGAGTATGAGTGTGAGTATGAGTATGAGTATGAGTATGAGTATGAGTATGAGTATGAGTATGATTATGTGTATGAGTATGAGTATGAGTATGAGTATGAGTATGAGTATGAGAATGAGTATGAGTATGAGTATGAGTATGAGTATGAGTATGAGCATGAGCATGAGCATGAGTATGAGTATGAGTATGAGTATGAGTATGAGTATGAGTATGAGTATGTGTATGTGTATGAGTATGAGTATGAGTATAAGTATTAGTATGAGTATGAGTACGAGTATTAGTATGAGTATGAGTTAGAGTATGAGTATGTGTATGAGTATGAGTATGAGTATGAGTATGAGTATGAGTATGAGTATGAGTATGAGTATGACTATGAGTATGAGTATGACTATGACTATGACTATGAGAATGAGTATGAGTATGAGTATTAGTATGAATATGAGTATGAGTATGAGTGTGAGTATGAGTATGAGTATGAGTATGAGTATGAGTATGTGTATGAGTATGAGTATGAGTATGAGTTAGAGTATGAGTATGTGTATGAGTATGAGTATGAGTATGAGTATGAGTATGAGTATGAGTATGAGTATGAGTATGAGTATGAGCATGAGCATGAGCATGAGTATGAGTATGAGTGTGAGTATGAGTATGAGTATGAGTATGAGTATAAGTATGAGAATGAGTATGAGTGTGAGTATGAGAATGAGTATGAGTATGTGTATGAGTATGAGTTTGAGTATGAGTATGAGTATGAGTATGAGTATGAGTATGAGTATGAGTATGAGTATGAGTATGAGTATGAGTATGAGTATAAGTATGAGAATGAGTATGAGTGTGAGTATGAGAATGAGTATGAGTATGTGTATGAGTATGAGTATGAGTATGAGTGTGAGTATGAGTATGAGTATGAGTATGAGTATGAATATGAGTATGAGTATGAGTATAAGTATTAGTATGAGTATGAGTACGAGTATTAGTATGAGTATGAGTATGAGTATGAGTTTAAGTATGAGTATGAGTATGAGTATGTGCATGAGTATGAGTATGTGTATGAGTATGAGTATGAGTATGAGTATGAGTATAAGTATGAGAATGAGTATGAGTGTGAGTATGAGAATGAGTATGAGTATGTGTATGAGTATGAGTATGAGTATAAGTATGAGTATGAGTATGAGTATGAGTATGAGTATGAGTATGAGTATGAGTATGTGTATGAGTATGAGTATGAGTATGAGTATGACTATGAGTATGAGGATGAGTATGAGTATGAGTATGAGTATGAGTATGAGTATGAGTATGACTATGAGTATGAGTATGACTATGACTATGACTATGACTATGAGAATGAGTATGAGTATGAGTATTAGTATGATTATGAGTATGAGTATGAGTGTGAGTATGAGTATGAGTATGAGTATGAGTATGAGTATGAGTATGATTATGTGTATGAGTATGAGTATGAGTATGAGTATGAGTATGAGTATGAGAATGAGTATGAGTATGAGTATGAGTATGAGTATGAGTATGAGCATGAGCATGAGCATGAGTATGAGTATGAGTATGAGTATGAGTATGAGTATGAGTATGAGTATGAGTATGAGTATGTGTATGAGTATGAGTATGAGTATAAGTATTAGTATGAGTATGAGTACGAGTATTAGTATGAGTATGAGTATGAGTATGAGTATGAGTTTAAGTATGAGTATGAGTACGAGTATGCGTATGAATATGAGTATGAGTATGAGTATGAGTATGGGTATGAGTATGAGTATGAGTATGAGTATGAGTGTGAGTATGAGTATGAGTATGAGTATGAGTATGAATATGAGTATGAGTATGAGTATAAGTATTAGTATGAGTATGAGTACGAGTATTAGTATGAGTATGAGTATGAGTATGAGTTTAAGTATGAGTATGAGTATGAGTATGTGCATGAGTATGAGTATGTGTATGAGTATGAGTATGAGTATTAGTATGAGTATAAGTATGAGAATGAGTATGAGTGTGAGTATGAGAATGAGTATGAGTATGTGTATGAGTATGAGTATGAGTATGAGTATGAGTATGAGTATGAGTATGAGTATGAGTATGAGTATGAGTATGAGTATGAGTATGAGTATGAGTATGAGTATGAGTATGAGTATGAGTATGAGTATAAGTATGAGTATGAGTATGAGTATGAGTATAAGTATTAGTATGAGTATGAGTACGAGTATTAGTATGAGTATGAGTATGAGTATGAGTTTAAGTATGAGTATGAGTATGAGTATGAGTATGAGTATGAGTATGAGTATGAGTATGAGTATGAGTATGAGGATGAGTATGAGTATAAGTATGAGTATGTGTATGAGTATGAGTATGAGTATGAGTATGAGTATGAGTATGAGTTAGAGTATGAGTATATGTATGAGTATGAGTATGAGTATGAGTATGAGTATGAGTGTGAGTGCGAATGTGAGTATGAGTATGAGTATGAGTATGAGTATGTGTATGAGTATGAGTATGAGTATGAGTATGACTATGAGTATGAGGATGAGTATGAGTATGAGTATGAGTATGAGTATGAGTATGAGTATGACTATGAGTATGAGTATGACTATGACTATGACTATGACTATGAGAATGAGTATGAGTATGAGTATTAGTATGAATATGAGTATGAGTATGAGTGTGAGTATGAGTATGAGTATGAGTATGAGTATGAGTATGAGTATGAGTATGATTATGTGTATGAGTATGAGTATGAGTATGAGTATGAGTATGAGTATGAGAATGAGTATGAGTATGAGTATGAGTATGAGTATGAGTATGAGCATGAGCATGAGCATGAGTATGAGTATGAGTATGAGTATGAGTATGAGTATGAGTATGAGTATGAGTATGTGTATGAGTATGAGTATGAGTATAAGTATTAGTATGAGTATGAGTACGAGTATTAGTATGAGTATGAGTATGAGTATGAGTATGAGTTTAAGTATGAGAATGAGTATGAGTGTGAGTATGAGAATGAGTATGAGTATGTGTATGAGTATGAGTGTGAGTATGAGTATGAGTATGAGTATGAGTATGAGTATGAGTATGAGTATGAGTATGAGTATGAGTATGAGTATGAGTATGAGTATGAGTATGAGTATAAGTATGAGAATGAGTATGAGTGTGAGTATGAGAATGAGTATGAGTATGTGTATGAGTATGAGTATGAGTATGAGTGTGAGTATGAGTATGAGTATGAGTATGAGTATGAATATGAGTATGAGTATGAGTATAAGTATTAGTATGAGTATGAGTACGAGTATTAGTATGAGTATGGGTATGAGTATGAGTTTAAGTATGAGTATGAGTATGAGTATGTGCATGAGTATGAGTATGTGTATGAGTATGAGTATGAGTATTAGTATGAGTATAAGTATGAGAATGAGTATGAGTGTGAGTATGAGAATGAGTATGAGTATGTGTATGAGTATGAGTATGAGTATGAGTATGAGTATGAGTATGAGTATGAGTATGAGTATGAGTATGTGTATGAGTATGAGTATGAGTATGAGTATGAGTATGAGTATGAGTATGAGTTTAAGTATGAGTATGAGTATGAGTATGAGTATGAGTATGAGTATGAGTATGAGTATGAGGATGAGTATGAGTATAAGTATGAGTATGTGTATGAGTATGAGTATGAGTATGAGTATGAGTATGAGTATGAGTATGAGTTAGAGTATGAGTATGTGTATGAGTATGAGTATGAGTATGAGTATGAGTGTGAGTGCGAATGTGAGTATGAGTATGAGTATGAGTATGAGTATGAGTATGAGTATGAGTATGAGTATGAGTATGTGTATGAGTATGAGTATGAGTATGAGTATGAGTATGAGTATGAGTATGAGTATGAGTTTAAGTATGAGTCTGAGTACGAGTATGCGTATGAATATGAGTATGAGTATGAGTATGGGTATGAGTATGAGTATGAGTATGAGTATGAGTATGAGTATGAGTATGTGTATGAGTATGAGTATGAGTATGAGTATGAGTATAAGTATGAGAATGAGTATGAGTATGAGTATGTGTATGAGTATGAGTATGAGTATGAGTATGAGTATGAGTATGAGTATGAGTATGAGTATGAGTATGAGTATGAGTATGAGTATGAGTATGAGTATGAGTATGAGTATGAGTGTGAGTATGAGTATGAGTATGAGTATGAGTATGAGTATGAGAATGAGTATGAGTATGAGTATGAGAATGAGTATGAGTATGAGTATGAGTATGAGCATGAGCATGAGCATGAGTATGAGTTTAAGTATGAGTATGAGTATGAGTATGTGTATGAGTATAAGTATGAGTATGAGTATGAGTATGAGTATGAGTATGAGTATGAGTATGAGTATGACTATGAGTATGAGTATGACTATGACTATGACTATGACTATGAGTATGAGTATGAGTATGAGTATGAGTATGAGTATGAGTGTGAGTATGAGTATGAGTATGAGTATGAGTATGAGTATGAGTATGAGTATGAGTATGAGTATGAGAATGAGTATGAGTATGAGTATGAGTATAAGTATGAGCATGAGCATGAGTATGAGTATGAGTATGAGTATGAGTATGAGTATGAGTATGAGTATAAGTATGAGTATGAGTATGAGTATGAGTATGAGTATGAGTATGAGTATGAGTATGAGTATGAGTGTGAGTGTGAGTGCGAATGTGAGTATGAGTATGAGTATGAGTATGTGTATGAGTATGTGTATGAGTATGACTATGAGTATGAGTATGAGTATGAGTATGAGTATGAGTATGAGTATGAGTATGAGTATGAGTATGAGTATGAGTATGACTATGAGAATGAGTATGACTATGAGTATGACTATGAGAATGAGTATGAGTATGAGTATGAGTATGAGTGTGAGTATGAGTATGAGTATGAGTATGAGTATGAGTATGAGTATGAGTATGAGTATGAGTATGAGTATGAGAATGAGTATGAGTATGAGTATGAGTATGAGTATGAGTATGAGTATGAGTATGAGTATGAGTATGAGTATGAGTATGAGTATGAGTATGAGTATGAGGATAAGTATTAGTATGAGTATGAGTACGAGTATTAGTATGAGTATGAGTATGAGTTTAAGTATGAGTATGAGTACGAGTATGCGTATGAATATGAGTATGAGTATGAGTATGAGTATGAGTATGAGTATGAGTATGAGTATGAGTATGAGTACGAGTACGAGTACGAGTATGCGTATGAGTTTGAGTATGTGTATGAGTATGAGTATGAGTATGAGTATGAGTATGAGTATGAGTATGAGTATGAGTATGAGTTTAAGTATGAGTATGAGTTTAAGTATGAGTATGAGTATGAGTATGCGTATGAGTATGAGTATGAGTATGAGTATGAGCATGAGCATGAGCATGAGCGTGAGCGTGAGAATAAGCATGAGTATGAGTTTAAGTATGAGTATGAGTACGAGTATGCGTATGAATATGAGTATGAGTATGAGTATGAGTATGGGTATGAGTATGAGTATGAGTATGAGTATAAGTATGAGCTTGAGCATGAGTATGAGTATGAGTATGAGTATGAGTATGAGTATGAGTATGAGTATGAGTATGAGTATGAGTATGAGTATGAGTATGAGTATGAGTATAAGTATGAGAATGAGTATGAGTGTGAGTATGAGAATGAGTATGAGTATGTGTATGAGTATGAGTCTGAGTATGAGTATGAGTATGAGTATGAGTATGAGTATGAGTATGAGTATGAGTATGTGTTTGAGTATGAGTATGAGTATGAGTATGAGTATGAGTATGAGTATGAGAATGAGTATGAGTATGAGTATGAGTATGAGCATGAGCATGAGCATGAGTATGAGTTTAAGTATGAGTATGTGTATGAGTATGAGTATGAGTATGAGTTAGAGTATGAGTATGTGTATGAGTATGAGTATGAGTATGAGTATGAGTGTGAGTGCGAATGTGAGTATGAGTATGAGTATGAGTATGAGTATGTGTATGAGTATGAGTATGAGTATGAGTATGACTATGAGTATGAGGATGAGTATGAGTATGAGTATGAGTATGAGTATGAGTATGACTATGAGTATGAGTATGACTATGACTATGACTATGACTATGAGAATGAGTATGAGTATGAGTATGAGTATTAGTATGAATATGAGTATGAGTATGAGTGTGAGTATGAGTATGAGTATGAGTATGAGTATGAGTATGAGTATGAGTATGAGTATGTGTATGAGTATGAGTATGAGTATGAGTATGAGTATGAGAATGAGTATGAGTATGAGTATGAGTATGAGTATGAGCATGAGCATGAGCATGAGTATGAGTATGAGTATGAGTATGAGTATGAGTATGAGTATGAGTATGAGTATGAGTATGAGTATGAGTATGAGTATGAGTATGAGTATGAGTATGAGTATGAGTATGAGTATGTGTATGAGTATGAGTTTGAGTATGAGTATGTGTATGAGTATGAGTATGAGTATGAGTATGAGTATGAGTATGAGTATGAGTATAAGTATGAGAATGAGTATGAGTGTGAGTATGAGAATGAGTATGAGTATGTGTATGAGTATGAGTTTGAGTATGAGTATGAGTATGAGTATGAGTATGAGAATGAGTATGAGTATGAGTATGAGTATGAGCATGAGCATGAGCATGAGTATGAGTTTAAGTATGAGTATGAGTATGAGTATGTGTATGAGTATAAGTATGAGTATGAGTATGAGTATGAGTATGAGTATGAGTATGAGTATGACTATGAGTATGAGTATGACTATGACTATGACTATGACTATGACTATGAGTATGAGTATGAGTATGAGTATGAGTATGAGTATGAGTGTGAGTATGAGTATGAGTATGAGTATGAGTATGAGTATGAGTATGAGTATAAGTATGAGAATGAGTATGAGTATGAGTATGAGTATAAGTATGAGCATGAGCATGAGTATGAGTATGAGTATGAGTATGAGTATGAGTATGAGTATGAGTATAAGTATGAGTATGAGTATGAGTATGAGTATGAGTATGAGTATGAGTATGAGTATGAGTATGAGTGTGAGTGTGAGTGCGAATGTGAGTATGAGTATGAGTATGAGTATGAGTATGTGTATGAGTATGAGTATGAGAATGACTATGAGTATGAGTATGAGTATGAGTATGAGTATGAGTATGAGTATGAGTATGAGTATGAGTATGAGTATGAGTATGAGTATGACTATGAGAATGAGTATGACTATGACTATGACTATGACTATGAGAATGAGTATGAGTATGAGTATGAGTACGAGTGTGAGTATGAGTATGAGTATGAGTATGAGTATGAGTATGAGTTTGAGTATGAGTATGCGTATGAGTATGAGTATGAGTATGAGTATGAGCATGAGCATGAGCATGAGCGTGAGCGTGAGAATAAGCATGAGTATGAGTTTAAGTATGAGTATGAGTACGAGTATGCGTATGAATATGAGTATGAGTATGAGTATGAGTATGGGTATGAGTATGAGTATGAGTATGAGTATAAGTATGAGCTTGAGCATGAGTATGAGTATGAGTATGAGTATGAGTATGAGTATGAGTATGAGTATGAGTATGAGTATGAGTATGAGTATAAGTATGAGAATGAGTATGAGTATGAGTATGAGAATGAGTATGAGTATGTGTATGAGTATGAGTCTGAGTATGAGTATGAGTATGAGTATGACTATGAGTATGAGTATGAGTATAAGTATTAGTATTAGTATGAGTACGAGTATTAGTATGAGTATGAGTATGAGTCTGAGAATGAGTATGAGTATGAGAATGAGTATGAGTATGAGTATGAGTATGAGTATGAGTATGAGTATGAGCATGAGCATGAGCATGAGTATGAGTATGAGTGTGAGTATGAGTATGAGTATGAGTATGAATATGAGTATGAGTATGATTATAAGTATTAGTATGAGTATGAGTACGAGTATTAGTATGAGTATGAGTATGAGTATGAGTTTAAGAATGAGTACGAGTACGAGTATGTGCATGAGTATGAGTATGTGTATGAGTATGAGTATGAGTATGAGTATGAGTATGAGTATGAGTATGAGTATAAGTATAAGTATGAGAATGAGTATGAGTGTGAGTATGAGAATGAGTATGAGTATGTGTATGAGTATGAGTATGAGTATGAGTGTGAGTATGAGTATGAGTATGAGTATGAATATGAGTATGAGTATGAGTATAAGTATTAGTATGAGTATGAGTACGAGTATTAGTATGAGTATGAGTATGAGTTTAAGTATGAGTATGAGTATGAGTATGTGCATGAGTATGAGTATGTGTATGAGTATGAGTATGAGTATTAGTATGAGTATGAATTTAAGTACGAGTATGAGTATGAGTATGTGCATGAGTATGAGTATGTGTATGAGTATGAGTATGAGTATGAGTATGAGTATGAGTATGAGTATGAGTATGAGTATGAGTATAAGTATGAGAATGAGTATGAGTGTGAGTATGAGAATGAGTATGAGTATGTGTATGAGTTTGAGTTTGAGTATGAGTATGAGTATGAGTATGAGTATGAGTATGAGTATGAGTATGTCTATGAGTATGAGTATGAGTATGAGTATGAGTATGAGTATGAGTATGAGTATGAGTATGAGTATGAGTATGAGTACGAGTATTAGTATGAGTATGAGTATGAGTATGAGTTTAAGTATGAGTATGAGTATGAGTATGAGTATGAGTATGAGTATGAGCATGAGCATGAGCATGAGTATGAGTATGAGTGTGAGTATGAGTATGAGTATGAGTATGAGTATGAGTATGAGTATGAGTATGAGTATGAGTATGAGTATGAGTATGAGTATGTGTATGAGTATGAGTATGAGTATGTGTATGAGTATGAGTATGAGTATGAGTATGAGTATGAGTATAAGTATGAGAATGAGTTTGAGTGTGAGTATGAGAATGAGTATGAGTATGTGTATGAGTATGAGTATGAGTATGAGTGTGAGTATGAGTATGAGTATGAGTATGAGTATGAGTATGAATATGAGTATGAGTATGAGTATGAGTATGAGTATGAGTATGAGTATGAGAATGAGTATGAGTATGAGTATGAGTATGAGTATGAGTATGAGTATGAGTATGAGTATGAGTATTAGTATGAGTATGGGTATGAGTATGAGTTTAAGTATGAGTATGAGTATGAGTATGTGCATGAGTATGAGTATGTGTATGAGTATGAGTATGAGTATTAGTATGAGTATAAGTATGAGAATGAGTATGAGTGTGAGTATGAGAATGAGTATGAGTATGTGTATGAGTATGAGTATGAGTATGAGTATGAGTATGAGTATGAGTATGAGTATGAGTATGAGTATGTGTATGAGTATGAGTATGAGTATGAGTATGAGTATGAGTATGAGTATGAGTATGAGTTTAAGTATGAGTATGAGTATGAGTATGAGTATGAGTATGAGTATGAGTATGAGTATGAGGATGAGTATGAGTATAAGTATGAGTATGTGTATGAGTATGAGTATGAGTATGAGTATGAGTATGAGTATGAGTATGAGTTAGAGTATGAGTATGTGTATGAGTATGAGTATGAGTATGAGTATGAGTGTGAGTGCGAATGTGAGTATGAGTATGAGTATGAGTATGAGTATGAGTATGAGTATGAGTATGAGTATGAGTATGTGTATGAGTATGAGTATGAGTATGAGTATGAGTATGAGTATGAGTATGAGTATGAGTTTAAGTATGAGTCTGAGTACGAGTATGCGTATGAATATGAGTATGAGTATGAGTATGGGTATGAGTATGAGTATGAGTATGAGTATGAGTATGAGTATGAGTATGTGTATGAGTATGAGTATGAGTATGAGTATGAGTATAAGTATGAGAATGAGTATGAGTATGAGTATGTGTATGAGTATGAGTATGAGTATGAGTATGAGTATGAGTATGAGTATGAGTATGAGTATGAGTATGAGTATGAGTATGAGTATGAGTATGAGTATGAGTATGAGTATGAGTGTGAGTATGAGTATGAGTATGAGTATGAGTATGAGTATGAGAATGAGTATGAGTATGAGTATGAGAATGAGTATGAGTATGAGTATGAGTATGAGCATGAGCATGAGCATGAGTATGAGTTTAAGTATGAGTATGAGTATGAGTATGTGTATGAGTATAAGTATGAGTATGAGTATGAGTATGAGTATGAGTATGAGTATGAGTATGAGTATGACTATGAGTATGAGTATGACTATGACTATGACTATGACTATGAGTATGAGTATGAGTATGAGTATGAGTATGAGTATGAGTGTGAGTATGAGTATGAGTATGAGTATGAGTATGAGTATGAGTATGAGTATGAGTATGAGTATGAGAATGAGTATGAGTATGAGTATGAGTATAAGTATGAGCATGAGCATGAGTATGAGTATGAGTATGAGTATGAGTATGAGTATGAGTATGAGTATAAGTATGAGTATGAGTATGAGTATGAGTATGAGTATGAGTATGAGTATGAGTATGAGTATGAGTGTGAGTGTGAGTGCGAATGTGAGTATGAGTATGAGTATGAGTATGTGTATGAGTATGAGTATGAGTATGACTATGAGTATGAGTATGAGTATGAGTATGAGTATGAGTATGAGTATGAGTATGAGTATGAGTATGAGTATGAGTATGACTATGAGAATGAGTATGACTATGAGTATGACTATGAGAATGAGTATGAGTATGAGTATGAGTATGAGTGTGAGTATGAGTATGAGTATGAGTATGAGTATGAGTATGAGTATGAGTATGAGTATGAGTATGAGAATGAGTATGAGTATGAGTATGAGTATGAGTATGAGTATGAGTATGAGTATGAGTATGAGTATGAGTATGAGTATGAGTATGAGTATGAGTATGAGGATAAGTATTAGTATGAGTATGAGTACGAGTATTAGTATGAGTATGAGTATGAGTTTAAGTATGAGTATGAGTACGAGTATGCGTATGAATATGAGTATGAGTATGAGTATGAGTATGAGTATGAGTATGAGTATGAGTATGAGTATGAGTACGAGTACGAGTACGAGTATGCGTATGAGTTTGAGTATGTGTATGAGTATGAGTATGAGTATGAGTATGAGTATGAGTATGAGTATGAGTATGAGTATGAGTTTAAGTATGAGTATGAGTTTAAGTATGAGTATGAGTATGAGTATGCGTATGAGTATGAGTATGAGTATGAGTATGAGCATGAGCATGAGCATGAGCGTGAGCGTGAGAATAAGCATGAGTATGAGTTTAAGTATGAGTATGAGTACGAGTATGCGTATGAATATGAGTATGAGTATGAGTATGAGTATGGGTATGAGTATGAGTATGAGTATGAGTATAAGTATGAGCTTGAGCATGAGTATGAGTATGAGTATGAGTATGAGTATGAGTATGAGTATGAGTATGAGTATGAGTATGAGTATGAGTATGAGTATGAGTATGAGTATAAGTATGAGAATGAGTATGAGTGTGAGTATGAGAATGAGTATGAGTATGTGTATGAGTATGAGTCTGAGTATGAGTATGAGTATGAGTATGAGTATGAGTATGAGTATGAGTATGAGTATGTGTATGAGTATGAGTATGAGTATGAGTATGAGTATGAGTATGAGTATGAGTTAGAGTATGAGTATGTGTATGAGTATGAGTATGAGTATGAGTATGAGTGTGAGTGTGAGTGCGAATGTGAGTATGAGTATGAGTATGAGTATGCGTATGAGTATGAGTATGAGTATGAGTATGAGCATGAGCATGAGCATGAGCGTGAGCGTGAGAATAAGCATGAGTATGAGTTTAAGTATGAGTATGAGTACGAGTATGCGTATGAATATGAGTATGAGTATGAGTATGAGTATGGGTATGAGTATGAGTATGAGTATGAGTATAAGTATGAGCTTGAGCATGAGTATGAGTATGAGTACGAGTATTAGTATGAGTATGAGTACGGGTATTAGTATGAGTATGAGTATGAGTCTGAGAATGAGTATGAGTATGAGTATGAGTATGAGTATGAGTATGAGTATGAGTATGAGTATGAGCATGAGCATGAGAATGAGTATGAGTGTGATTATGAGAATGAGTATGAGTATGTGTATGAGTATGAGTTTGAGTATGAGTATGAGTATGAGTATGAGTATGAGAATGAGTATGAGTATGAGTATGAGTATGAGCATGAGCATGAGCATGAGTATGAGTTTAAGTATGAGTATGTGTATGAGTATGAGTATGAGTATGAGTTAGAGTATGAGTATGTGTATGAGTATGAGTATGAGTATGAGTATGAGTGTGAGTGCGAATGTGAGTATGAGTATGAGTATGAGTATGAGTATGTGTATGAGTATGAGTATGAGTATGAGTATGACTATGAGTATGAGGATGAGTATGAGTATGAGTATGAGTATGAGTATGACTATGAGTATGAGTATGACTATGACTATGACTATGACTATGAGAATGAGTATGAGTATGAGTATGAGTATTAGTATGAATATGAGTATGAGTATGAGTGTGAGTATGAGTATGAGTATGAGTATGAGTATGAGTATGAGTATGAGTATGAGTATGTGTATGAGTATGAGTATGAGTATGAGTATGAGTATGAGAATGAGTATGAGTATGAGTATGAGTATGAGTATGAGCATGAGCATGAGCATGAGTATGAGTATGAGTATGAGTATGAGTATGAGTATGAGTATGAGTATGAGTATGAGTATGAGTATGAGTATGAGTATGAGTATGAGTATGAGTATGAGTATGAGTATGAGTATGTGTATGAGTATGAGTTTGAGTATGAGTATGTGTATGAGTATGAGTATGAGTATGAGTATGAGTATGAGTATGAGTATGAGTATAAGTATGAGAATGAGTATGAGTGTGAGTATGAGAATGAGTATGAGTATGTGTATGAGTATGAGTTTGAGTATGAGTATGAGTATGAGTATGAGTATGAGAATGAGTATGAGTATGAGTATGAGTATGAGCATGAGCATGAGCATGAGTATGAGTTTAAGTATGAGTATGAGTATGAGTATGTGTATGAGTATAAGTATGAGTATGAGTATGAGTATGAGTATGAGTATGAGTATGAGTATGACTATGAGTATGAGTATGACTATGACTATGACTATGACTATGACTATGAGTATGAGTATGAGTATGAGTATGAGTATGAGTATGAGTGTGAGTATGAGTATGAGTATGAGTATGAGTATGAGTATGAGTATGAGTATAAGTATGAGAATGAGTATGAGTATGAGTATGAGTATAAGTATGAGCATGAGCATGAGTATGAGTATGAGTATGAGTATGAGTATGAGTATGAGTATGAGTATAAGTATGAGTATGAGTATGAGTATGAGTATGAGTATGAGTATGAGTATGAGTATGAGTATGAGTGTGAGTGTGAGTGCGAATGTGAGTATGAGTATGAGTATGAGTATGAGTATGTGTATGAGTATGAGTATGAAAATGACTATGAGTATGAGTATGAGTATGAGTATGAGTATGAGTATGAGTATGAGTATGAGTATGAGTATGAGTATGAGTATGAGTATGACTATGAGAATGAGTATGACTATGACTATGACTATGACTATGAGAATGAGTATGAGTATGAGTATGAGTATGAGTGTGAGTATGAGTATGAGTATGAGTATGAGTATGAGTATGAGTTTGAGTATGAGTATGCGTATGAGTATGAGTATGAGTATGAGTATGAGCATGAGCATGAGCATGAGCGTGAGCGTGAGAATAAGCATGAGTATGAGTTTAAGTATGAGTATGAGTACGAGTATGCGTATGAATATGAGTATGAGTATGAGTATGGGTATGAGTATGAGTATGAGTATGAGTATAAGTATGAGCTTGAGCATGAGTATGAGTATGAGTATGAGTATGAGTATGAGTATGAGTATGAGTATGAGTATGAGTATGAGTATGAGTATAAGTATGAGAATGAGTATGAGTATGAGTATGAGAATGAGTATGAGTATGTGTATGAGTATGAGTCTGAGTATGAGTATGAGTATGAGTATGACTATGAGTATGAGTATGAGTATAAGTATTAGTATTAGTATGAGTACGAGTATTAGTATGAGTATGAGTATGAGTCTGAGAATGAGTATGAGTATGAGTATGAGTATGAGTATGAGTATGAGTATGAGTATGAGTATGAGTATGAGCATGAGCATGAGCATGAGTATGAGTATGAGTGTGAGTATGAGTATGAGTATGAGTATGAATATGAGTATGAGTATGATTATAAGTATTAGTATGAGTATGAGTACGAGTATTAGTATGAGTATGAGTATGAGTATGAGTTTAAGAATGAGTACGAGTACGAGTATGTGCATGAGTATGAGTATGTGTATGAGTATGAGTATGAGTATGAGTATGAGTATGAGTATGAGTATGAGTATAAGTATAAGTATGAGAATGAGTATGAGTGTGAGTATGAGAATGAGTATGAGTATGTGTATGAGTATGAGTATGAGTATGAGTGTGAGTATGAGTATGAGTATGAGTATGAATATGAGTATGAGTATGAGTATAAGTATTAGTATGAGTATGAGTACGAGTATTAGTATGAGTATGAGTATGAGTTTAAGTATGAGTATGAGTATGAGTATGTGCATGAGTATGAGTATGTGTATGAGTATGAGTATGAGTATTAGTATGAGTATGAATTTAAGTACGAGTATGAGTATGAGTATGTGCATGAGTATGAGTATGTGTATGAGTATGAGTATGAGTATGAGTATGAGTATGAGTATGAGTATGAGTATGAGTATGAGTATAAGTATGAGAATGAGTATGAGTGTGAGTATGAGAATGAGTATGAGTATGTGTATGAGTATGAGTTTGAGTATGAGTATGAGTATGAGTATGAGTATGAGTATGAGTATGAGTATGTCTATGAGTATGAGTATGAGTATGAGTATGAGTATGAGTATGAGTATGAGTATGAGTATGAGTATGAGTATGAGTATGAGTACGAGTATTAGTATGAGTATGAGTATGAGTATGAGTTTAAGTATGAGTATGAGTATGAGTATGAGTATGAGTATGAGTATGAGCATGAGCATGAGCATGAGTATGAGTATGAGTGTGAGTATGAGTATGAGTATGAGTATGAGTATGAGTATGAGTATGAGTATGAGTATGAGTATGAGTATGAGTATGAGTATGTGTATGAGTATGAGTATGAGTATGTGTATGAGTATGAGTATGAGTATGAGTATGAGTATGAGTATAAGTATGAGAATGAGTTTGAGTGTGAGTATGAGAATGAGTATGAGTATGTGTATGAGTATGAGTATGAGTATGAGTGTGAGTATGAGTATGAGTATGAGTATGAGTATGAGTATGAATATGAGTATGAGTATGAGTATGAGTATGAGTATGAGTATGAGTATGAGAATGAGTATGAGTATGAGTATGAGTATGAGTATGAGTATGAGTATGAGTATGAGTATGAGTATGAGTATTAGTATGAGTATGGGTATGAGTATGAGTTTAAGTATGAGTATGAGTATGAGTATGTGCATGAGTATGAGTATGTGTATGAGTATGAGTATGAGTATTAGTATGAGTATAAGTATGAGAATGAGTATGAGTGTGAGTATGAGAATGAGTATGAGTATGTGTATGAGTATGAGTATGAGTATGAGTATGAGTATGAGTATGAGTATGAGTATGAGTATGAGTATGTGTATGAGTATGAGTATGAGTATGAGTATGAGTATGAGTATGAGTATGAGTATGAGTTTAAGTATGAGTATGAGTATGAGTATGAGTATGAGTATGAGTATGAGTATGAGTATGAGTATGAGGATGAGTATGAGTATAAGTATGAGTATGTGTATGAGTATGAGTATGAGTATGAGTATGAGTATGAGTATGAGTATGAGTTAGAGTATGAGTATGTGTATGAGTATGAGTATGAGTATGAGTATGAGTGTGAGTGCGAATGTGAGTATGAGTATGAGTATGAGTATGAGTATGAGTATGAGTATGAGTATGAGTATGAGTATGTGTATGAGTATGAGTATGAGTATGAGTATGAGTATGAGTATGAGTATGAGTATGAGTTTAAGTATGAGTCTGAGTACGAGTATGCGTATGAATATGAGTATGAGTATGAGTATGGGTATGAGTATGAGTATGAGTATGAGTATGAGTATGAGTATGAGTATGTGTATGAGTATGAGTATGAGTATGAGTATGAGTATAAGTATGAGAATGAGTATGAGTATGAGTATGTGTATGAGTATGAGTATGAGTATGAGTATGAGTATGAGTATGAGTATGAGTATGAGTATGAGTATGAGTATGAGTATGAGTATGAGTATGAGTATGAGTATGAGTATGAGTGTGAGTATGAGTATGAGTATGAGTATGAGTATGAGTATGAGAATGAGTATGAGTATGAGTATGAGAATGAGTATGAGTATGAGTATGAGTATGAGCATGAGCATGAGCATGAGTATGAGTTTAAGTATGAGTATGAGTATGAGTATGTGTATGAGTATGAGTATGAGTATGAGTATGAGTATGAGTATGAGAATGAGTATGAGTATGAGTATGAGTATGAGTATGAGTATGAGTATGAGTATGAGTATGAGTATGAGTATGAGTATGAGTATGAGTATGAGTATGAGTATGAGTATGAGTATGAGTATGAGTATGAGTATGAGGATAAGTATTAGTATGAGTATGAGTACGAGTATTAGTATGAGTATGAGTATGAGTTTAAGTATGAGTATGAGTACGAGTATGCGTATGAATATGAGTATGAGTATGAGTATGAGTATGAGTATGAGTATGAGTATGAGTATGAGTATGAGTACGAGTACGAGTACGAGTATGCGTATGAGTTTGAGTATGTGTATGAGTATGAGTATGAGTATGAGTATGAGTATGAGTATGAGTATGAGTATGAGTATGAGTTTAAGTATGAGTATGAGTTTAAGTATGAGTATGAGTATGAGTATGCGTATGAGTATGAGTATGAGTATGAGTATGAGCATGAGCATGAGCATGAGCGTGAGCGTGAGAATAAGCATGAGTATGAGTTTAAGTATGAGTATGAGTACGAGTATGCGTATGAATATGAGTATGAGTATGAGTATGAGTATGGGTATGAGTATGAGTATGAGTATGAGTATAAGTATGAGCTTGAGCATGAGTATGAGTATGAGTATGAGTATGAGTATGAGTATGAGTATGAGTATGAGTATGAGTATGAGTATGAGTATGAGTATGAGTATGAGTATAAGTATGAGAATGAGTATGAGTGTGAGTATGAGAATGAGTATGAGTATGTGTATGAGTATGAGTCTGAGTATGAGTATGAGTATGAGTATGAGTATGAGTATGAGTATGAGTATGAGTATGAGTATGTGTATGAGTATGAGTATGAGTATGAGTATGAGTATGAGTATGAGTATGAGTTAGAGTATGAGTATGTGTATGAGTATGAGTATGAGTATGAGTATGAGTGTGAGTGTGAGTGCGAATGTGAGTATGAGTATGAGTATGAGTATGCGTATGAGTATGAGTATGAGTATGAGTATGAGCATGAGCATGAGCATGAGCGTGAGCGTGAGAATAAGCATGAGTATGAGTTTAAGTATGAGTATGAGTACGAGTATGCGTATGAATATGAGTATGAGTATGAGTATGAGTATGGGTATGAGTATGAGTATGAGTATGAGTATAAGTATGAGCTTGAGCATGAGTATGAGTATGAGTACGAGTATTAGTATGAGTATGAGTACGGGTATTAGTATGAGTATGAGTATGAGTCTGAGAATGAGTATGAGTATGAGTATGAGTATGAGTATGAGTATGAGTATGAGTATGAGTATGAGCATGAGCATGAGAATGAGTATGAGTGTGATTATGAGAATGAGTATGAGTATGTGTATGAGTATGAGTTTGAGTATGAGTATGAGTATGAGTATGAGTATGAGAATGAGTATGAGTATGAGTATGAGTATGAGCATGAGCATGAGCATGAGTATGAGTTTAAGTATGAGTATGTGTATGAGTATGAGTATGAGTATGAGTTAGAGTATGAGTATGTGTATGAGTATGAGTATGAGTATGAGTATGAGTGTGAGTGCGAATGTGAGTATGAGTATGAGTATGAGTATGAGTATGTGTATGAGTATGAGTATGAGTATGAGTATGACTATGAGTATGAGGATGAGTATGAGTATGAGTATGAGTATGAGTATGAGTATGACTATGAGTATGAGTATGACTATGACTATGACTATGACTATGAGAATGAGTATGAGTATGAGTATGAGTATTAGTATGAATATGAGTATGAGTATGAGTGTGAGTATGAGTATGAGTATGAGTATGAGTATGAGTATGAGTATGAGTATGAGTATGTGTATGAGTATGAGTATGAGTATGAGTATGAGTATGAGAATGAGTATGAGTATGAGTATGAGTATGAGTATGAGCATGAGCATGAGCATGAGTATGAGTATGAGTATGAGTATGAGTATGAGTATGAGTATGAGTATGAGTATGAGTATGAGTATGAGTATGAGTATGAGTATGAGTATGAGTATGAGTATGAGTGTGAGTATGAGTATGAGTATGAGTATGAGTATGAGTATGAGAATGAGTATGAGTATGAGTATGAGAATGAGTATGAGTATGAGTATGAGTATGAGCATGAGCATGAGCATGAGTATGAGTTTAAGTATGAGTATGAGTATGAGTATGTGTATGAGTATGAGTATGAGTATGAGTATGAGTATGAGTATGAGTATGAGAATGAGTATGAGTATGAGTATGAGTATGAGTATGAGTATGAGTATGAGTATGAGTATGAGTATGAGTATGAGTATGAGTATGAGTATGAGTATGAGTATGAGTATGAGTATGAGTATGAGTATGAGTATGAGGATAAGTATTAGTATGAGTATGAGTACGAGTATTAGTATGAGTATGAGTATGAGTTTAAGTATGAGTATGAGTACGAGTATGCGTATGAATATGAGTATGAGTATGAGTATGAGTATGAGTATGAGTATGAGTATGAGTATGAGTATGAGTACGAGTACGAGTACGAGTATGCGTATGAGTTTGAGTATGTGTATGAGTATGAGTATGAGTATGAGTATGAGTATGAGTATGAGTATGAGTATGAGTATGAGTTTAAGTATGAGTATGAGTTTAAGTATGAGTATGAGTATGAGTATGCGTATGAGTATGAGTATGAGTATGAGTATGAGCATGAGCATGAGCATGAGCGTGAGCGTGAGAATAAGCATGAGTATGAGTTTAAGTATGAGTATGAGTACGAGTATGCGTATGAATATGAGTATGAGTATGAGTATGAGTATGGGTATGAGTATGAGTATGAGTATGAGTATAAGTATGAGCTTGAGCATGAGTATGAGTATGAGTATGAGTATGAGTATGAGTATGAGTATGAGTATGAGTATGAGTATGAGCATGAGCATGAGCGTGAGCGTGAGAATAAGCATGAGTATGAGTTTAAGTATGAGTATGAGTACGAGTATGCGTATGAATATGAGTATGAGTATGAGTATGAGTATGAGTATGAGTATGAGTATGAGTATGAGTATGAGTATGAGCATGAGCATGAGCATGAGTATGAGTATGAGTGTGAGTATGAGTATGAGTATGAGTATGAATATGAGTATGAGTATGATTATAAGTATTAGTATGAGTATGAGTACGAGTATTAGTATGAGTATGAGTATGAGTATGAGTTTAAGAATGAGTACGAGTACGAGTATGTGCATGAGTATGAGTATGTGTATGAGTATGAGTATGAGTATGAGTATGAGTATGAGTATGAGTATGAGTATAAGTATAAGTATGAGAATGAGTATGAGTGTGAGTATGAGAATGAGTATGAGTATGTGTATGAGTATGAGTATGAGTATGAGTGTGAGTATGAGTATGAGTATGAGTATGAATATGAGTATGAGTATGAGTATAAGTATTAGTATGAGTATGAGTACGAGTATTAGTATGAGTATGAGTATGAGTTTAAGTATGAGTATGAGTATGAGTATGTGCATGAGTATGAGTATGTGTATGAGTATGAGTATGAGTATTAGTATGAGTATGAATTTAAGTACGAGTATGAGTATGAGTATGTGCATGAGTATGAGTATGTGTATGAGTATGAGTATGAGTATGAGTATGAGTATGAGTATGAGTATGAGTATGAGTATGAGTATAAGTATGAGAATGAGTATGAGTGTGAGTATGAGAATGAGTATGAGTATGTGTATGAGTATGAGTTTGAGTATGAGTATGAGTATGAGTATGAGTATGAGTATGAGTATGAGTATGTCTATGAGTATGAGTATGAGTATGAGTATGAGTATGAGTATGAGTATGAGTATGAGTATGAGTATGAGTATGAGTATGAGTACGAGTATTAGTATGAGTATGAGTATGAGTATGAGTTTAAGTATGAGTATGAGTATGAGTATGAGTATGAGTATGAGTATGAGCATGAGCATGAGCATGAGTATGAGTATGAGTGTGAGTATGAGTATGAGTATGAGTATGAGTATGAGTATGAGTATGAGTATGAGTATGAGTATGAGTATGAGTATGAGTATGTGTATGAGTATGAGTATGAGTATGTGTATGAGTATGAGTATGAGTATGAGTATGAGTATGAGTATAAGTATGAGAATGAGTTTGAGTGTGAGTATGAGAATGAGTATGAGTATGTGTATGAGTATGAGTATGAGTATGAGTGTGAGTATGAGTATGAGTATGAGTATGAGTATGAGTATGAATATGAGTATGAGTATGAGTATGAGTATGAGTATGAGTATGAGTATGAGAATGAGTATGAGTATGAGTATGAGTATGAGTATGAGTATGAGTATGAGTATGAGTATGAGTATTAGTATGAGTATGGGTATGAGTATGAGTTTAAGTATGAGTATGAGTATGAGTATGTGCATGAGTATGAGTATGTGTATGAGTATGAGTATGAGTATTAGTATGAGTATAAGTATGAGAATGAGTATGAGTGTGAGTATGAGAATGAGTATGAGTATGTGTATGAGTATGAGTATGAGTATGAGTATGAGTATGAGTATGAGTATGAGTATGAGTATGAGTATGTGTATGAGTATGAGTATGAGTATGAGTATGAGTATGAGTATGAGTATGAGTATGAGTTTAAGTATGAGTATGATTATGAGTATGAGTATGAGTATGAGTATGAGTATGAGTATGAGGATGAGTATGAGTATAAGTATGAGTATGTGTATGAGTATGAGTATGAGTATGAGTATGAGTATGAGTATGAGTATGAGTTAGAGTATGAGTATGTGTATGAGTATGAGTATGAGTATGAGTATGAGTGTGAGTGCGAATGTGAGTATGAGTATGAGTATGAGTATGAGTATGAGTATGAGTATGAGTATGAGTATGAGTATGTGTATGAGTATGAGTATGAGTATGAGTATGAGTATGAGTATGAGTATGAGTATGAGTTTAAGTATGAGTCTGAGTACGAGTATGCGTATGAATATGAGTATGAGTATGAGTATGGGTATGAGTATGAGTATGAGTATGAGTATGAGTATGAGTATGAGTATGTGTATGAGTATGAGTATGAGTATGAGTATGAGTATAAGTATGAGAATGAGTATGAGTATGAGTATGTGTATGAGTATGAGTATGAGTATGAGTATGAGTATGAGTATGAGTATGAGTATGAGTATGAGTATGAGTATGAGTATGAGTATGAGTATAAGTATGAGAATGAGTATGAGTATGAGTATGAGTATGAGTATGAGTATGAGTATGAGTATAAGTATGAGAATGAGTATGAGTGTGAGTATGAGAATGAGTATGAGTATGTGTATGAGTATGAGTTTGAGTATGAGTATGAGTATGAGTATGAGTATGAGTATGAGTATGAGTATGTCTATGAGTATGAGTATGAGTATGAGTATGAGTATGAGTATGAGTATGAGTATGAGTATGAGTATGAGTATGAGTATGAGTACGAGTATTAGTATGAGTATGAGTATGAGTATGAGTTTAAGTATGAGTATGAGTATGAGTATGAGTATGAGTATGAGTATGAGCATGAGCATGAGCATGAGTATGAGTATGAGTGTGAGTATGAGTATGAGTATGAGTATGAGTATGAGTATGAGTATGAGTATGAGTATGAGTATGAGTATGAGTATGAGTATGTGTATGAGTATGAGTATGAGTATGTGTATGAGTATGAGTATGAGTATGAGTATGAGTATGAGTATAAGTATGAGAATGAGTTTGAGTGTGAGTATGAGAATGAGTATGAGTATGTGTATGAGTATGAGTATGAGTATGAGTGTGAGTATGAGTATGAGTATGAGTATGAGTATGAGTATGAATATGAGTATGAGTATGAGTATGAGTATGAGTATGAGTATGAGTATGAGAATGAGTATGAGTATGAGTATGAGTATGAGTATGAGTATGAGTATGAGTATGAGTATGAGTATTAGTATGAGTATGGGTATGAGTATGAGTTTAAGTATGAGTATGAGTATGAGTATGTGCATGAGTATGAGTATGTGTATGAGTATGAGTATGAGTATTAGTATGAGTATAAGTATGAGAATGAGTATGAGTGTGAGTATGAGAATGAGTATGAGTATGTGTATGAGTATGAGTATGAGTATGAGTATGAGTATGAGTATGAGTATGAGTATGAGTATGAGTATGTGTATGAGTATGAGTATGAGTATGAGTATGAGTATGAGTATGAGTATGAGTATGAGTTTAAGTATGAGTATGAGTATGAGTATGAGTATGAGTATGAGTATGAGTATGAGTATGAGGATGAGTATGAGTATAAGTATGAGTATGTGTATGAGTATGAGTATGAGTATGAGTATGAGTATGAGTATGAGTATGAGTATGAGTTAGAGTATGAGTATGTGTATGAGTATGAGTATGAGTATGAGTATGAGTGTGAGTGCGAATGTGAGTATGAGTATGAGTATGAGTATGAGTATGAGTATGAGTATGAGTATGAGTATGAGTATGTGTATGAGTATGAGTATGAGTATGAGTATGAGTATGAGTATGAGTATGAGTATGAGTTTAAGTATGAGTCTGAGTACGAGTATGCGTATGAATATGAGTATGAGTATGAGTATGGGTATGAGTATGAGTATGAGTATGAGTATGAGTATGAGTATGAGTATGTGTATGAGTATGAGTATGAGTATGAGTATGAGTATAAGTATGAGAATGAGTATGAGTATGAGTATGTGTATGAGTATGAGTATGAGTATGAGTATGAGTATGAGTATGAGTATGAGTATGAGTATGAGTATGAGTATGAGTATGAGTATGAGTATGAGTATGAGTATGAGTATGAGTGTGAGTATGAGTATGAGTATGAGTATGAGTATGAGTATGAGAATGAGTATGAGTATGAGTATGAGAATGAGTATGAGTATGAGTATGAGTATGAGCATGAGCATGAGCATGAGTATGAGTTTAAGTATGAGTATGAGTATGAGTATGTGTATGAGTATGAGTATGAGTATGAGTATGAGTATGAGTATGAGAATGAGTATGAGTATGAGTATGAGTATGAGTATGAGTATGAGTATGAGTATGAGTATGAGTATGAGTATGAGTATGAGTATGAGTATGAGTATGAGTATGAGTATGAGTATGAGTATGAGTATGAGTATGAGGATAAGTATTAGTATGAGTATGAGTACGAGTATTAGTATGAGTATGAGTATGAGTTTAAGTATGAGTATGAGTACGAGTATGCGTATGAATATGAGTATGAGTATGAGTATGAGTATGAGTATGAGTATGAGTATGAGTATGAGTATGAGTACGAGTACGAGTACGAGTATGCGTATGAGTTTGAGTATGTGTATGAGTATGAGTATGAGTATGAGTATGAGTATGAGTATGAGTATGAGTATGAGTATGAGTTTAAGTATGAGTATGAGTTTAAGTATGAGTATGAGTATGAGTATGCGTATGAGTATGAGTATGAGTATGAGTATGAGCATGAGCATGAGCATGAGCGTGAGCGTGAGAATAAGCATGAGTATGAGTTTAAGTATGAGTATGAGTACGAGTATGCGTATGAATATGAGTATGAGTATGAGTATGAGTATGGGTATGAGTATGAGTATGAGTATGAGTATAAGTATGAGCTTGAGCATGAGTATGAGTATGAGTATGAGTATGAGTATGAGTATGAGTATGAGTATGAGTATGAGTATGAGTATGAGTATGAGTATGAGTATGAGTATAAGTATGAGAATGAGTATGAGTGTGAGTATGAGAATGAGTATGAGTATGTGTATGAGTATGAGTCTGAGTATGAGTATGAGTATGAGTATGAGTATGAGTATGAGTATGAGTATGAGTATGTGTATGAGTATGAGTATGAGTATGAGTATGAGTATGAGTATGAGTATGAGTTAGAGTATGAGTATGTGTATGAGTATGAGTATGAGTATGAGTATGAGTGTGAGTGTGAGTGCGAATGTGAGTATGAGTATGAGTATGAGTATGCGTATGAGTATGAGTATGAGTATGAGTATGAGCATGAGCATGAGCATGAGCGTGAGCGTGAGAATAAGCATGAGTATGAGTTTAAGTATGAGTATGAGTACGAGTATGCGTATGAATATGAGTATGAGTATGAGTATGAGTATGGGTATGAGTATGAGTATGAGTATGAGTATAAGTATGAGCTTGAGCATGAGTATGAGTATGAGTACGAGTATTAGTATGAGTATGAGTACGGGTATTAGTATGAGTATGAGTATGAGTCTGAGAATGAGTATGAGTATGAGTATGAGTATGAGTATGAGTATGAGTATGAGTATGAGTATGAGCATGAGCATGAGAATGAGTATGAGTGTGATTATGAGAATGAGTATGAGTATGTGTATGAGTATGAGTTTGAGTATGAGTATGAGTATGAGTATGAGTATGAGAATGAGTATGAGTATGAGTATGAGTATGAGCATGAGCATGAGCATGAGTATGAGTTTAAGTATGAGTATGTGTATGAGTATGAGTATGAGTATGAGTTAGAGTATGAGTATGTGTATGAGTATGAGTATGAGTATGAGTATGAGTGTGAGTGCGAATGTGAGTATGAGTATGAGTATGAGTATGAGTATGTGTATGAGTATGAGTATGAGTATGAGTATGACTATGAGTATGAGGATGAGTATGAGTATGAGTATGAGTATGAGTATGAGTATGACTATGAGTATGAGTATGACTATGACTATGACTATGACTATGAGAATGAGTATGAGTATGAGTATGAGTATTAGTATGAATATGAGTATGAGTATGAGTGTGAGTATGAGTATGAGTATGAGTATGAGTATGAGTATGAGTATGAGTATGAGTATGTGTATGAGTATGAGTATGAGTATGAGTATGAGTATGAGAATGAGTATGAGTATGAGTATGAGTATGAGTATGAGCATGAGCATGAGCATGAGTATGAGTATGAGTATGAGTATGAGTATGAGTATGAGTATGAGTATGAGTATGAGTATGAGTATGAGTATGAGTATGAGTATGAGTATGAGTATGAGTATGAGTGTGAGTATGAGTATGAGTATGAGTATGAGTATGAGTATGAGAATGAGTATGAGTATGAGTATGAGAATGAGTATGAGTATGAGTATGAGTATGAGCATGAGCATGAGCATGAGTATGAGTTTAAGTATGAGTATGAGTATGAGTATGTGTATGAGTATGAGTATGAGTATGAGTATGAGTATGAGTATGAGAATGAGTATGAGTATGAGTATGAGTATGAGTATGAGTATGAGTATGAGTATGAGTATGAGTATGAGTATGAGTATGAGTATGAGTATGAGTATGAGTATGAGTATGAGTATGAGTATGAGTATGAGTATGAGGATAAGTATTAGTATGAGTATGAGTACGAGTATTAGTATGAGTATGAGTATGAGTTTAAGTATGAGTATGAGTACGAGTATGCGTATGAATATGAGTATGAGTATGAGTATGAGTATGAGTATGAGTATGAGTATGAGTATGAGTATGAGTACGAGTACGAGTACGAGTATGCGTATGAGTTTGAGTATGTGTATGAGTATGAGTATGAGTATGAGTATGAGTATGAGTATGAGTATGAGTATGAGTTTAAGTATGAGTATGAGTTTAAGTATGAGTATGAGTATGAGTATGCGTATGAGTATGAGTATGAGTATGAGTATGAGCATGAGCATGAGCATGAGCGTGAGCGTGAGAATAAGCATGAGTATGAGTTTAAGTATGAGTATGAGTACGAGTATGCGTATGAATATGAGTATGAGTATGAGTATGAGTATGGGTATGAGTATGAGTATGAGTATGAGTATAAGTATGAGCTTGAGCATGAGTATGAGTATGAGTATGAGTATGAGTATGAGTATGAGTATGAGTATGAGTATGAGTATGAGCATGAGCATGAGCGTGAGCGTAAGAATAAGCATGAGTATGAGTTTAAGTATGAGTATGAGTACGAGTATGCGTATGAATATGAGTATGAGTATGAGTATGAGTATGGGTATGAGTATGAGTATGAGTATGAGTATAAGTATGAGCTTGAGCATGAGTATGAGTATGAGTATGAGTATGAGTATGAGTATGAGTATGAGTATGAGTATGAGTATGAGTATGAGTATAAGTATGAGAATGAGTATGAGTATGAGTATGAGTATGAGTATGTGTATGAGTATAAGTATGAGTATGAGTATGAGTATGAGTATGAGTATGAGTATGAGTATGACTATGAGTATGAGTATGACTATGACTATGACTATGACTATGACTATGAGTATGAGTATGAGTATGAGTATGTGTATGAGTATGAGTTTGAGTATGAGTATGTGTATGAGTATGAGTATGAGTATGAGTATGAGTATGAGTATGAGTATGAGTATAAGTATGAGAATGAGTATGAGTGTGAGTATGAGAATGAGTATGAGTATGTGTATGAGTATGAGTTTGAGTATGAGTATGAGTATGAGTATGAGTATGAGAATGAGTATGAGTATGAGTATGAGTATGAGCATGAGCATGAGCATGAGTATGAGTTTAAGTATGAGTATGAGTATGAGTATGTGTATGAGTATAAGTATGAGTATGAGTATGAGTATGAGTATGAGTATGAGTATGAGTATGACTATGAGTATGAGTATGACTATGACTATGACTATGACTATGACTATGAGTATGAGTATGAGTATGAGTATGAGTATGAGTATGAGTGTGAGTATGAGTATGAGTATGAGTATGAGTATGAGTATGAGTATGAGTATAAGTATGAGAATGAGTATGAGTATGAGTATGAGTATAAGTATGAGCATGAGCATGAGTATGAGTATGAGTATGAGTATGAGTATGAGTATGAGTATGAGTATAAGTATGAGTATGAGTATGAGTATGAGTATGAGTATGAGTATGAGTATGAGTATGAGTATGAGTGTGAGTGTGAGTGCGAATGTGAGTATGAGTATGAGTATGAGTATGAGTATGTGTATGAGTATGAGTATGAGAATGACTATGAGTATGAGTATGAGTATGAGTATGAGTATGAGTATGAGTATGAGTATGAGTATGAGTATGAGTATGAGTATGAGTATGACTATGAGAATGAGTATGACTATGACTATGACTATGTCTATGAGAATGAGTATGAGTATGAGTATGAGTATGAGTGTGAGTATGAGTATGAGTATGAGTATGAGTATGAGTATGAGTTTGAGTATGAGTATGCGTATGAGTATGAGTATGAGTATGAGTATGAGCATGAGCATGAGCATGAGCGTGAGCGTGAGAATAAGCATGAGTATGAGTTTAAGTATGAGTATGAGTACGAGTATGCGTATGAATATGAGTATGAGTATGAGTATGAGTATGGGTATGAGTATGAGTATGAGTATGAGTATAAGTATGAGCTTGAGCATGAGTATGAGTATGAGTATGAGTATGAGTATGAGTATGAGTATGAGTATGAGTATGAGTATGAGTATGAGTATAAGTATGAGAATGAGTATGAGTATGAGTATGAGAATGAGTATGAGTATGTGTATGAGTATGAGTCTGAGTATGAGTATGAGTATGAGTATGACTATGAGTATGAGTATGAGTATAAGTATTAGTATTAGTATGAGTACGAGTATTAGTATGAGTATGAGTATGAGTCTGAGAATGAGTATGAGTATGAGTATGAGTATGAGTATGAGTATGAGTATGAGTATGAGTATGAGTATGAGCATGAGCATGAGCATGAGTATGAGTATGAGTGTGAGTATGAGTATGAGTATGAGTATGAATATGAGTATGAGTATGATTATAAGTATTAGTATGAGTATGAGTACGAGTATTAGTATGAGTATGAGTATGAGTATGAGTTTAAGAATGAGTACGAGTACGAGTATGTGCATGAGTATGAGTATGTGTATGAGTATGAGTATGAGTATGAGTATGAGTATGAGTATGAGTATGAGTATAAGTATAAGTATGAGAATGAGTATGAGTGTGAGTATGAGAATGAGTATGAGTATGTGTATGAGTATGAGTATGAGTATGAGTGTGAGTATGAGTATGAGTATGAGTATGAATATGAGTATGAGTATGAGTATAAGTATTAGTATGAGTATGAGTACGAGTATTAGTATGAGTATGAGTATGAGTTTAAGTATGAGTATGAGTATGAGTATGTGCATGAGTATGAGTATGTGTATGAGTATGAGTATGAGTATTAGTATGAGTATGAATTTAAGTACGAGTATGAGTATGAGTATGTGCATGAGTATGAGTATGTGTATGAGTATGAGTATGAGTATGAGTATGAGTATGAGTATGAGTATGAGTATGAGTATAAGTATGAGAATGAGTATGAGTGTGAGTATGAGAATGAGTATGAGTATGTGTATGAGTATGAGTTTGAGTATGAGTATGAGTATGAGTATGAGTATGAGTATGAGTATGAGTATGTCTATGAGTATGAGTATGAGTATGAGTATGAGTATGAGTATGAGTATGAGTATGAGTATGAGTATGAGTATGAGTACGAGTATTAGTATGAGTATGAGTATGAGTATGAGTTTAAGTATGAGTATGAGTATGAGTATGAGTATGAGTATGAGTATGAGCATGAGCATGAGCATGAGTATGAGTATGAGTGTGAGTATGAGTATGAGTATGAGTATGAGTATGAGTATGAGTATGAGTATGAGTATGAGTATGAGTATGAGTATGAGTATGTGTATGAGTATGAGTATGAGTATGTGTATGAGTATGAGTATGAGTATGAGTATGAGTATGAGTATAAGTATGAGAATGAGTTTGAGTGTGAGTATGAGAATGAGTATGAGTATGTGTATGAGTATGAGTATGAGTATGAGTGTGAGTATGAGTATGAGTATGAGTATGAGTATGAGTATGAATATGAGTATGAGTATGAGTATGAGTATGAGTATGAGTATGAGTATGAGAATGAGTATGAGTATGAGTATGAGTATGAGTATGAGTATGAGTATGAGTATGAGTATGAGTATGAGTATGAGTATGAGTATGAGTATGAGTATGAGTACGAGTATGAGTATGAGTATGAGCATGAGCATGAGCATGAGTATGAGTATGAGTGTGAGTATGAGTATGAGTATGAGTATGAGTATGAGTATGAGTATGAGTATGAGTATGAGTATGAGTATGAGTATGAGTATGAGTATGAGTATGTGTATGAGTATGAGTATGAGTATGAGTATGTGTATGAGTATGAGTATGAGTATGAGTATGAGTATGAGTATAAGTATGAGAATGAGTTTGAGTGTGAGTATGAGAATGAGTATGAGTATGTGTATGAGTATGAGTATGAGTATGAGTATGAGTATGAGTATGAGTATGAGTATGAGAATGAGTATGAGTATGAGTATGAGTATGAGTATGAGTATGAGTATGAGTATGAGTATGAGTATGAGTATGAGTATGAGTATGAGTATGAGTATGAGGATAAGTATTAGTATGAGTATGAGTACGAGTATTAGTATGAGTATGAGTATGAGTATGAGTATGAGTATGAGTATGAGTATGAGTGTGAGTATGAGTATGAGTATGAGTATAAGTATGAGTATGAGTATGAGTATGAGTATGAGTATAAGTATGAGAATGAGTATGAGTGTGAGTATGAGAATGAGTATGAGTATGTGTATGAGTATGAGTCTGAGTATGAGTATGAGTATGAGTATGAGTATGAGTATGAGTATGAGTATGAGTATGAGTATGTGTATGAGTATGAGTATGAGTATGAGTATGAGTATGAGTATGAGTATGAGTATGAGTTAGAGTATGAGTATGTGTTTGAGTATGAGTATGAGTATGAGTATGAGTATGAGTATGAGTATGAGTATGAGTATGAGTATGAGTATAAGTATGAGTATGAGTATGAGTATGAGTATAAGTATTAGTATGAGTATGAGTACGAGTATTAGTATGAGTATGAGTATGAGTATGAGTTTAAGTATGAGTATGAGTATGAGTATGAGTATGAGTATGAGTATGAGCATGAGCATGAGCATGAGTATGAGTATGAGTGTGAGTATGAGTATGAGTATGAGTATGAGTATGAGTATGAGTATGAGTATGAGTATGAGTATGAGTATGAGTATGAGTATGAGTATGAGTATGTGTATGAGTATGAGTATGAGTATGAGTATGTGTATGAGTATGAGTATGAGTATGAGTATGAGTATGAGTATAAGTATGAGAATGAGTTTGAGTGTGAGTATGAGAATGAGTATGAGTATGTGTATGAGTATGAGTATGAGTATGAGTGTGAGTATGAGTATGAGTATGAGTATGAGTATGAGTATGAATATGAGTATGAGTATGAGTATGAGTATGAGTATGAGTATGAGTATGAGTATGAGAATGAGTATGAGTATGAGTATGAGTATGAGTATGAGTATGAGTATGAGTATGAGTATGAGTATGAGTATGAGTATGAGTATGAGTATGAGTATGAGTATGAGTATGAGCATGAGCATGAGCATGAGTATGAGTATGAGTGTGAGTATGAGTATGAGTATGAGTATGAGTATGAGTATGAGTATGAGTATGAGTATGAGTATGAGTATGAGTATGAGTATGAGTATGAGTATGAGTATGAGTATGAGTATGAGTATGTGTATGAGTATGAGTATGAGTATGAGTATGTGTATGAGTATGAGTATGAGTATGAGTATGAGTATAAGTATGAGAATGAGTTTGAGTGTGAGTATGAGAATGAGTATGAGTATGTGTATGAGTATGAGTATGAGTATGAGTGTGAGTATGAGTATGAGTATGAGTATGAGTATGAGTATGAATATGAGTATGAGTATGAGTATGAGTATGAGTATGAGTATGAGTATGAGTATGAGAATGAGTATGAGTATGAGTATGAGTATGAGTATGAGTATAAGTATGAGTATGAGTATGAGTATGAGTATGAGTATGAGTATGAGTATGAGTATGAGGATAAGTATTAGTATGAGTATGAGTACGAGTATTAGTATGAGTATGAGTATGAGTTTAAGTATGAGTATGAGTACGAGTATGCGTATGAATATGAGTATGAGTATGAGTATGAGTATGAGTATGAGTATGAGTATGAGTATGAGTATGAGTATGAGTATGAGTATGAGTATGAGTACGAGTACGAGTACGAGTATGCGTATGAGTTTGAGTATGTGTATGAGTATGAGTATGAGTATGAGTATGAGTATGAGTATGAGTATGAGTATGAGTTTAAGTATGAGTATGAGTTTAAGTATGAGTATGAGTATGAGTATGCGTATGAGTATGAGTATGAGTATGAGTATGAGCATGAGCATGAGCATGAGCGTGAGCGTGAGAATAAGCATGAGTATGAGTTTAAGTATGAGTATGAGTACGAGTATGCGTATAAATATGAGTATGAGTATGAGTATGAGTATGGGTATGAGTATGAGTATGAGTATGAGTATGAGTATGAGTATGAGTATAAGTATGAGCTTGAGCATGAGTATGAGTATGAGTATGAGTATGAGTATGAGTATGAGTATGAGTATGAGTATGAGTATGAGTATGAGTATGAGTATGAGTATGAGTATGAGTGTGAGTATGAGTATGAGTATGAGTATAAGTACGAGTATTAGTATGAGTATGAGTATGAGTATGAGTATGAGTATGTGTATGAGTATGAGTATGAGTATGAGTGTGAGTATGAGTATGAGTATGAGTATAAGTATGAGTATGAGAATGAGTATGAGTATGTGTATGAGTATGAGTATGAGTATGAGTGTGAGTATGAGTATGAGTATGAGTATGAGTATGAGTATGAATATGAGTATGAGTATGAGTATGAGTATGAGTATGAGTATGAGTATGAGTATGAGAATGAGTATGAGTATGAGTATGAGTATGAGTATGAGTATAAGTATGAGTATGAGTATGAGTATGAGTATGAGTATGAGTATGAGTATGAGTATGAGGATAAGTATTAGTATGAGTATGAGTACGAGTATTAGTATGAGTATGAGTATGAGTTTAAGTATGAGTATGAGTACGAGTATGCGTATGAATATGAGTATGAGTATGAGTATGAGTATGAGTATGAGTATGAGTATGAGTATGAGTATGAGTATGAGTATGAGTATGAGTATGAGTACGAGTACGAGTACGAGTATGCGTATGAGTTTGAGTATGTGTATGAGTATGAGTATGAGTATGAGTATGAGTATGAGTATGAGTATGAGTATGAGTTTAAGTATGAGTATGAGTTTAAGTATGAGTATGAGTATGAGTATGCGTATGAGTATGAGTATGAGTATGAGTATGAGCATGAGCATGAGCATGAGCGTGAGCGTGAGAATAAGCATGAGTATGAGTTTAAGTATGAGTATGAGTACGAGTATGCGTATAAATATGAGTATGAGTATGAGTATGAGTATGGGTATGAGTATGAGTATGAGTATGAGTATGAGTATGAGTATAAGTATGAGCTTGAGCATGAGTATGAGTATGAGTATGAGTATGAGTATGAGTATGAGTATGAGTATGAGTATGAGTATGAGTATGAGTATGAGTATGAGTATGAGTATGAGTGTGAGTATGAGTATGAGTATGAGTATAAGTACGAGTATTAGTATGAGTATGAGTATGAGTATGAGTATGAGTATGTGTATGAGTATGAGTATGAGTATGAGTGTGAGTATGAGTATGAGTATGAGTATAAGTATGAGTATGAGAATGAGTATGAGTATGTGTATGAGTATGAGTATGAGTATGAGTGTGAGTATGAGTATGAGTATGAGTATGAGTATGAGTATGAATATGAGTATGAGTATGAGTATGAGTATGAGTATGAGTATGAGTATGAGTATGAGAATGAGTATGAGTATGAGTATGAGTATGAGTATGAGTATGAGTATGAGTATGAGTATGAGTATGAGTATGAGTATGAGTATGAGTATGAGTATGAGTATGAGTATGAGTATGAGCATGAGCATGAGCATGAGTATGAGTATGAGTGTGAGTATGAGTATGAGTATGAGTATGAGTATGAGTATGAGTATGAGTATGAGTATGAGTATGAGTATGAGTATGAGTATGAGTATGAGTATGAGTATGAGTATGAGTATGAGTATGAGTATGTGTATGAGTATGAGTATGAGTATGAGTATGTGTATGAGTATGAGTATGAGTATGAGTATGAGTATGAGTATAAGTATGAGAATGAGTTTGAGTGTGAGTATGAGAATGAGTATGAGTATGTGTATGAGTATGAGTATGAGTATGAGTGTGAGTATGAGTATGAGTATGAGTATGAGTATGAGTATGAATATGAGTATGAGTATGAGTATGAGTATGAGTATGAGTATGAGTATGAGTATGAGTATGAGTATGAGAATGAGTATGAGTATGAGTATGAGTATGAGTATGAGTATGAGTATGAGTATGAGTATGAGTATGAGTATGAGTATGAGTATGAGTATGAGTATGAGGATAAGTATTAGTATGAGTATGAGTACGAGTATTAGTATGAGTATGAGTATGAGTTTAAGTATGAGTATGAGTACGAGTATGCGTATGAATATGAGTATGAGTATGAGTATGAGTATGAGTATGAGTATGAGTATGAGTATGAGTATGAGTATGAGTATGAGTATGAGTATGAGTATGAGTACGAGTACGAGTACGAGTATGCGTATGAGTTTGAGTATGTGTATGAGTATGAGTATGAGTATGAGTATGAGTATGAGTATGAGTTTAAGTATGAGTATGAGTTTAAGTATGAGTATGAGTATGAGTATGCGTATGAGTATGAGTATGAGTATGAGTATGAGCATGAGCATGAGCATGAGCGTGAGCGTGAGAATAAGCATGAGTATGAGTTTAAGTATGAGTATGTGTACGAGTATGCGTATAAATATGAGTATGAGTATGAGTATGAGTATGGGTATGAGTATGAGTATGAGTATGAGTATGAGTATGAGTATAAGTATGAGCTTGAGCATGAGTATGAGTATGAGTATGAGTATGAGTATGAGTATGAGTATGAGTATGAGTATGAGTATGAGTATGAGTATGAGTATGAGTGTAAGTATGAGTATGAGTATGAGTATAAGTACGAGTATTAGTATGAGTATGAGTATGAGTATGAGTATGAGTATGTGTATGAGTATGAGTATGAGTATGAGTATGAGTATGAGTATGAGTATGAGTATGAGTATGAGTATGAGTATGAGGATGAGTATGAGTATAAGTATGAGTATGTGTATGAGTATGAGTATGAGTATGAGTATGAGTATGAGTATGAGTATGAGTATGAGTATGAGTTAGAGTATGAGTATGTGTATGAGTATGAGTATGAGTATGAGTATGAGTGTGAGTGCGAATGTGAGTATGAGTATGAGTATGAGTATGAGTATGTGTATGAGTATGAGTATGAGTATGAGTATGACTATGAGTATGAGGATGAGTATGAGTATGAGTATGAGTATGAGTATGAGTATGACTATGAGTATGAGTATGACTATGACTATGACTATGACTATGAGAATGAGTATGAGTATGAGTATTAGTATGAATATGAGTATGAGTATGAGTGTGAGTATGAGTATGAGTATGAGTATGAGTATGAGTATGAGTATGAGTATGATTATGTGTATGAGTATGAGTATGAGTATGAGTATGAGAATGAGTATGAGTATGAGTATGAGTATGAGTATGAGTATGAGTATGAGCATGAGCATGAGCATGAGTATGAATATGAGTATGAGTATGAGTATGAGTATGAGTATGAGTATGAGTATGAGTATGAGTATGAGTATGAGTATGAGTATGAGTATGAGTATGAGTATGAGTATAATTATTAGTATGAGTATGAGTACGAGTATTAGTATGAGTATGAGTATGAGTATGAGTATGAGTATGAGTTTAAGTATGAGTATGTGTATGAGTATGAGTATGAGAATGACTATGAGTATGAGTATGAGTATGAGTATGAGTATGAGTATGAGTATGAGTATGTGTATGAGTATGAGTATGAGTATGAGTATGACTATGAGTATGAGGATGAGTATGAGTATGAGTATGAGTATGAGTATGAGTATGACTATGAGTATGAGTATGACTATGACTATGACTATGACTATGAGAATGAGTATGAGTATGAGTATTAGTATGAATATGAGTATGAGTATGAGTGTGAGTATGAGTATGAGTATGAGTATGAGTATGAGTATGAGTATGAGTATGATTATGTGTATGAGTATGAGTATGAGTATGAGTATGAGAATGAGTATGAGTATGAGCATGAGCATGAGCGTGAGCGTGAGAATAAGCATGAGTATGAGTTTAAGTATGAGTATGAGTACGAGTATGCGTATAAATATGAGTATGAGTATGAGTATGAGTATGGGTATGAGTATGAGTATGAGTATGAGTATGAGTATGAGTATGAGTATAAGTATGAGCTTGAGCATGAGTATGAGTATGAGTATGAGTATGAGTATGAGTATGAGTATGAGTATGAGTATGAGTATGAGTATGAGTATGAGTATGAGTATGAGTATGAGTGTGAGTATGAGTATGAGTATGAGTATAAGTACGAGTATTAGTATGAGTATGAGTATGAGTATGAGTATGAGTATGTGTATGAGTATGAGTATGAGTATGAGTGTGAGTATGAGTATGAGTATGAGTATAAGTATGAGTATGAGAATGAGTATGAGTATGTGTATGAGTATGAGTATGAGTATGAGTGTGAGTATGAGTATGAGTATGAGTATGAGTATGAGTATGAATATGAGTATGAGTATGAGTATGAGTATGAGTATGAGTATGAGTATGAGTATGAGAATGAGTATGAGTATGAGTATGAGTATGAGTATGAGTATAAGTATGAGTATGAGTATGAGTATGAGTATGAGTATGAGTATGAGTATGAGTATGAGGATAAGTATTAGTATGAGTATGAGTACGAGTATTAGTATGAGTATGAGTATGAGTTTAAGTATGAGTATGAGTACGAGTATGCGTATGAATATGAGTATGAGTATGAGTATGAGTATGAGTATGAGTATGAGTATGAGTATGAGTATGAGTATGAGTATGAGTATGAGTATGAGTACGAGTACGAGTACGAGTATGCGTATGAGTTTGAGTATGTGTATGAGTATGAGTATGAGTATGAGTATGAGTATGAGTATGAGTATGAGTATGAGTTTAAGTATGAGTATGAGTTTAAGTATGAGTATGAGTATGAGTATGCGTATGAGTATGAGTATGAGTATGAGTATGAGCATGAGCATGAGCATGAGCGTGAGCGTGAGAATAAGCATGAGTATGAGTTTAAGTATGAGTATGAGTACGAGTATGCGTATAAATATGAGTATGAGTATGAGTATGAGTATGGGTATGAGTATGAGTATGAGTATGAGTATGAGTATGAGTATAAGTATGAGCTTGAGCATGAGTATGAGTATGAGTATGAGTATGAGTATGAGTATGAGTATGAGTATGAGTATGAGTATGAGTATGAGTATGAGTATGAGTATGAGTATGAGTGTGAGTATGAGTATGAGTATGAGTATAAGTACGAGTATTAGTATGAGTATGAGTATGAGTATGAGTATGAGTATGTGTATGAGTATGAGTATGAGTATGAGTGTGAGTATGAGTATGAGTATGAGTATAAGTATGAGTATGAGAATGAGTATGAGTATGTGTATGAGTATGAGTATGAGTATGAGTGTGAGTATGAGTATGAGTATGAGTATGAGTATGAGTATGAATATGAGTATGAGTATGAGTATGAGTATGAGTATGAGTATGAGTATGAGTATGAGAATGAGTATGAGTATGAGTATGAGTATGAGTATGAGTATGAGTATGAGTATGAGTATGAGTATGAGTATGAGTATGAGTATGAGTATGAGTATGAGTATGAGTATGAGTATGAGCATGAGCATGAGCATGAGTATGAGTATGAGTGTGAGTATGAGTATGAGTATGAGTATGAGTATGAGTATGAGTATGAGTATGAGTATGAGTATGAGTATGAGTATGAGTATGAGTATGAGTATGAGTATGAGTATGAGTATGAGTATGAGTATGTGTATGAGTATGAGTATGAGTATGAGTATGTGTATGAGTATGAGTATGAGTATGAGTATGAGTATGAGTATAAGTATGAGAATGAGTTTGAGTGTGAGTATGAGAATGAGTATGAGTATGTGTATGAGTATGAGTATGAGTATGAGTGTGAGTATGAGTATGAGTATGAGTATGAGTATGAGTATGAATATGAGTATGAGTATGAGTATGAGTATGAGTATGAGTATGAGTATGAGTATGAGTATGAGTATGAGAATGAGTATGAGTATGAGTATGAGTATGAGTATGAGTATGAGTATGAGTATGAGTATGAGTATGAGTATGAGTATGAGTATGAGTATGAGTATGAGGATAAGTATTAGTATGAGTATGAGTACGAGTATTAGTATGAGTATGAGTATGAGTTTAAGTATGAGTATGAGTACGAGTATGCGTATGAATATGAGTATGAGTATGAGTATGAGTATGAGTATGAGTATGAGTATGAGTATGAGTATGAGTATGAGTATGAGTATGAGTATGAGTATGAGTACGAGTACGAGTACGAGTATGCGTATGAGTTTGAGTATGTGTATGAGTATGAGTATGAGTATGAGTATGAGTATGAGTATGAGTTTAAGTATGAGTATGAGTTTAAGTATGAGTATGAGTATGAGTATGCGTATGAGTATGAGTATGAGTATGAGTATGAGCATGAGCATGAGCATGAGCGTGAGCGTGAGAATAAGCATGAGTATGAGTTTAAGTATGAGTATGTGTACGAGTATGCGTATAAATATGAGTATGAGTATGAGTATGAGTATGGGTATGAGTATGAGTATGAGTATGAGTATGAGTATGAGTATAAGTATGAGCTTGAGCATGAGTATGAGTATGAGTATGAGTATGAGTATGAGTATGAGTATGAGTATGAGTATGAGTATGAGTATGAGTATGAGTATGAGTGTAAGTATGAGTATGAGTATGAGTATAAGTACGAGTATTAGTATGAGTATGAGTATGAGTATGAGTATGAGTATGTGTATGAGTATGAGTATGAGTATGAGTATGAGTATGAGTATGAGTATGAGTATGAGTATGAGTATGAGTATGAGGATGAGTATGAGTATAAGTATGAGTATGTGTATGAGTATGAGTATGAGTATGAGTATGAGTATGAGTATGAGTATGAGTATGAGTATGAGTTAGAGTATGAGTATGTGTATGAGTATGAGTATGAGTATGAGTATGAGTGTGAGTGCGAATGTGAGTATGAGTATGAGTATGAGTATGAGTATGTGTATGAGTATGAGTATGAGTATGAGTATGACTATGAGTATGAGGATGAGTATGAGTATGAGTATGAGTATGAGTATGAGTATGACTATGAGTATGAGTATGACTATGACTATGACTATGACTATGAGAATGAGTATGAGTATGAGTATTAGTATGAATATGAGTATGAGTATGAGTGTGAGTATGAGTATGAGTATGAGTATGAGTATGAGTATGAGTATGAGTATGATTATGTGTATGAGTATGAGTATGAGTATGAGTATGAGAATGAGTATGAGTATGAGTATGAGTATGAGTATGAGTATGAGTATGAGCATGAGCATGAGCATGAGTATGAATATGAGTATGAGTATGAGTATGAGTATGAGTATGAGTATGAGTATGAGTATGAGTATGAGTATGAGTATGAGTATGAGTATGAGTATGAGTATGAGTATAATTATTAGTATGAGTATGAGTACGAGTATTAGTATGAGTATGAGTATGAGTATGAGTATGAGTATGAGTTTAAGTATGAGTATGTGTATGAGTATGAGTATGAGAATGACTATGAGTATGAGTATGAGTATGAGTATGAGTATGAGTATGAGTATGAGTATGAGTATGAGTATGAGTATGAGTATGAGTATGACTATGAGAATGAGTATGACTATGACTATGACTATGACTATGAGAATGAGTATGAGTATGAGTATGAGTATGAGTGTGAGTATGAGTATGAGTATGAGTATGAGTATGAGTATGAGTTTGAGTATGAGTATGCGTATGAGTATGAGTATGAGTATGAGTATGAGCATGAGCATGAGCATGAGCGTGAGCGTGAGAATAAGCATGAGTATGAGTTTAAGTATGAGTATGAGTACGAGTATGCGTATGAATATGAGTATGAGTATGAGTATGAGTATGGGTATGAGTATGAGTATGAGTATGAGTATAAGTATGAGCTTGAGCATGAGTATGAGTATGAGTATGAGTATGAGTATGAGTATGAGTATGAGTATGAGTATGAGTATGAGTATGAGTATAAGTATGAGAATGAGTATGAGTATGAGTATGAGAATGAGTATGAGTATGTGTATGAGTATGAGTCTGAGTATGAGTATGAGTATGAGTATGACTATGAGTATGAGTATGAGTATAAGTATTAGTATTAGTATGAGTACGAGTATTAGTATGAGTATGAGTATGAGTCTGAGAATGAGTATGAGTATGAGTATGAGTATGAGTATGAGTATGAGTATGAGTATGAGTATGAGTATGAGCATGAGCATGAGCATGAGTATGAGTATGAGTGTGAGTATGAGTATGAGTATGAGTATGAATATGAGTATGAGTATGATTATAAGTATTAGTATGAGTATGAGTACGAGTATTAGTATGAGTATGAGTATGAGTATGAGTTTAAGAATGAGTACGAGTACGAGTATGTGCATGAGTATGAGTATGTGTATGAGTATGAGTATGAGTATGAGTATGAGTATGAGTATGAGTATGAGTATAAGTATAAGTATGAGAATGAGTATGAGTGTGAGTATGAGAATGAGTATGAGTATGTGTATGAGTATGAGTATGAGTATGAGTGTGAGTATGAGTATGAGTATGAGTATGAATATGAGTATGAGTATGAGTATAAGTATTAGTATGAGTATGAGTACGAGTATTAGTATGAGTATGAGTATGAGTTTAAGTATGAGTATGAGTATGAGTATGTGCATGAGTATGAGTATGTGTATGAGTATGAGTATGAGTATTAGTATGAGTATGAATTTAAGTACGAGTATGAGTATGAGTATGTGCATGAGTATGAGTATGTGTATGAGTATGAGTATGAGTATGAGTATGAGTATGAGTATGAGTATGAGTATGAGTATGAGTATAAGTATGAGAATGAGTATGAGTGTGAGTATGAGAATGAGTATGAGTATGTGTATGAGTATGAGTTTGAGTATGAGTTTGAGTATGAGTATGAGTATGAGTATGAGTATGAGTATGTCTATGAGTATGAGTATGAGTATGAGTATGAGTATGAGTATGAGTATGAGTATGAGTATGAGTATGAGTATGAGTACGAGTATTAGTATGAGTATGAGTATGAGTATGAGTTTAAGTATGAGTATGAGTATGAGTATGAGTATGAGTATGAGTATGAGCATGAGCATGAGCATGAGTATGAGTATGAGTGTGAGTATGAGTATGAGTATGAGTATGAGTATGAGTATGAGTATGAGTATGAGTATGAGTATGAGTATGAGTATGAGTATGTGTATGAGTATGAGTATGAGTATGTGTGTGAGTATGAGTATGAGTATGAGTATGAGTATGAGTATAAGTATGAGAATGAGTTTGAGTGTGAGTATGAGAATGAGTATGAGTATGTGTATGAGTATGAGTATGAGTATGAGTGTGAGTATGAGTATGAGTATGAGTATGAGTATGAGTATGAATATGAGTATGAGTATGAGTATGAGTATGAGTATGAGTATGAGTATGAGAATGAGTATGAGTATGAGTATGAGTATGAGTATGAGTATGAGTATGAGTATGAGTATGAGTATGAGTATGAGTATGAGTATGAGTATGAGTATGAGTATGAGTATGAGTATGAGTACGAGTATGAGTATGAGTATGAGCATGAGCATGAGCATGAGTATGAGTATGAGTGTGAGTATGAGTATGAGTATGAGTATGAGTATGAGTATGAGTATGAGTATGAGTATGAGTATGAGTATGAGTATGAGTATGAGTATGAGTATGAGTATGAGTATGTGTATGAGTATGAGTATGAGTATGAGTATGAGTATGAGTATGAGTATGAGTATGAGTATGAGTATAAGTATGAGTATGAGTATGAGTATGAGTATGAGTATGAGTATGAGTATGAGTATGAGTATGAGTGTGAGTGTGAGTGCGAATGTGAGTATGAGTATGAGTATGAGTATGAGTATGTGTATGAGTATGAGTATGAGAATGACTATGAGTATGAGTATGAGTATGAGTATGAGTATGAGTATGAGTATGAGTATGAGTATGAGTATGAGTATGAGTATGAGTATGACTATGAGAATGAGTATGACTATGACTATGACTATGACTATGAGAATGAGTATGAGTATGAGTATGAGTATGAGTGTGAGTATGAGTATGAGTATGAGTATGAGTATGAGTATGAGTTTGAGTATGAGTATGCGTATGAGTATGAGTATGAGTATGAGTATGAGCATGAGCATGAGCATGAGCGTGAGCGTGAGAATAAGCATGAGTATGAGTTTAAGTATGAGTATGAGTACGAGTATGCGTATGAATATGAGTATGAGTATGAGTATGAGTATGGGTATGAGTATGAGTATGAGTATGAGTATAAGTATGAGCTTGAGCATGAGTATGAGTATGAGTATGAGTATGAGTATGAGTATGAGTATGAGTATGAGTTTAAGAATGAGTACGAGTACGAGTATGTGCATGAGTATGAGTATGTGTATGAGTATGAGTATGAGTATGAGTATGAGTATGAGTATGAGTATGAGTATAAGTATAAGTATGAGAATGAGTATGACTATGAGAATGAGTATGAGTATGAGTATGAGTATGAGTGTGAGTATGAGTATGAGTATGAGTATGAGTATGAGTATGAGTTTGAGTATGAGTATGCGTATGAGTATGAGTATGAGTATGAGTATGAGCATGAGCATGAGCATGAGCGTGAGCGTGAGAATAAGCATGAGTATGAGTTTAAGTATGAGTATGAGTACGAGTATGCGTATGAATATGAGTATGAGTATGAGTATGAGTATGGGTATGAGTATGAGTATGAGTATGAGTATAAGTATGAGCTTGAGCATGAGTATGAGTATGAGTATGAGTATGAGTATGAGTATGAGTATGAGTATGAGTATGAGTATGAGTATGAGTATAAGTATGAGAATGAGTATGAGTATGAGTATGAGAATGAGTATGAGTATGTGTATGAGTATGAGTCTGAGTATGAGTATGAGTATGAGTATGACTATGAGTATGAGTATGAGTATAAGTATTAGTATTAGTATGAGTACGAGTATTAGTATGAGTATGAGTATGAGTCTGAGAATGAGTATGAGTATGAGTATGAGTATGAGTATGAGTATGAGTATGAGTATGAGTATGAGTATGAGCATGAGCATGAGCATGAGTATGAGTATGAGTGTGAGTATGAGTATGAGTATGAGTATGAATATGAGTATGAGTATGATTATAAGTATTAGTATGAGTATGAGTACGAGTATTAGTATGAGTATGAGTATGAGTATGAGTTTAAGAATGAGTACGAGTACGAGTATGTGCATGAGTATGAGTATGTGTATGAGTATGAGTATGAGTATGAGTATGAGTATGAGTATGAGTATGAGTATAAGTATAAGTATGAGAATGAGTATGAGTGTGAGTATGAGAATGAGTATGAGTATGTGTATGAGTATGAGTATGAGTATGAGTGTGAGTATGAGTATGAGTATGAGTATGAATATGAGTATGAGTATGAGTATAAGTATTAGTATGAGTATGAGTACGAGTATTAGTATGAGTATGAGTATGAGTTTAAGTATGAGTATGAGTATGAGTATGTGCATGAGTATGAGTATGTGTATGAGTATGAGTATGAGTATTAGTATGAGTATGAATTTAAGTACGAGTATGAGTATGAGTATGTGCATGAGTATGAGTATGTGTATGAGTATGAGTATGAGTATGAGTATGAGTATGAGTATGAGTATGAGTATGAGTATGAGTATAAGTATGAGAATGAGTATGAGTGTGAGTATGAGAATGAGTATGAGTATGTGTATGAGTATGAGTTTGAGTATGAGTATGAGTATGAGTATGAGTATGAGTATGAGTATGAGTATGTCTATGAGTATGAGTATGAGTATGAGTATGAGTATGAGTATGAGTATGAGTATGAGTATGAGTACGAGTATTAGTATGAGTATGAGTATGAGTATGAGTTTAAGTATGAGTATGAGTATGAGTATGAGTATGAGTATGAGTATGAGCATGAGCATGAGCATGAGTATGAGTATGAGTGTGAGTATGAGTATGAGTATGAGTATGAGTATGAGTATGAGTATGAGTATGAGTATGAGTATGAGTATGAGTATGAGTATGTGTATGAGTATGAGTATGAGTATGTGTATGAGTATGAGTATGAGTATGAGTATGAGTATGAGTATAAGTATGAGAATGAGTTTGAGTGTGAGTATGAGAATGAGTATGAGTATGTGTATGAGTATGAGTATGAGTATGAGTGTGAGTATGAGTATGAGTATGAGTATGAGTATGAGTATGAATATGAGTATGAGTATGAGTATGAGTATGAGTATGAGTATGAGTATGAGAATGAGTATGAGTATGAGTATGAGTATGAGTATGAGTATGAGTATGAGTATGAGTATGAGTATGAGTATGAGTATGAGTATGAGTATGAGTATGAGTACGAGTATGAGTATGAGTATGAGCATGAGCATGAGCATGAGTATGAGTATGAGTGTGAGTATGAGTATGAGTATGAGTATGAGTATGAGTATGAGTATGAGTATGAGTATGAGTATGAGTATGAGTATGAGTATGAGTATGAGTATGAGTATGTGTATGAGTATGAGTATGAGTATGAGTATGTGTATGAGTATGAGTATGAGTATGAGTATGAGTATGAGTATAAGTATGAGAATGAGTTTGAGTGTGAGTATGAGAATGAGTATGAGTATGTGTATGAGTATGAGTATGAGTATGAGTATGAGTATGAGTATGAGTATGAGTATGAGAATGAGTATGAGTATGAGTATGAGTATGAGTATGAGTATGAGTATGAGTATGAGTATGAGTATGAGTATGAGTATGAGTATGAGTATGAGTATGAGGATAAGTATTAGTATGAGTATGAGTACGAGTATTAGTATGAGTATGAGTATGAGTATGAGTATGAGTATGAGTATGAGTATGAGTGTGAGTATGAGTATGAGTATGAGTATAAGTATGAGTATGAGTATGAGTATGAGTATGAGTATAAGTATGAGAATGAGTATGAGTGTGAGTATGAGAATGAGTATGAGTATGTGTATGAGTATGAGTCTGAGTATGAGTATGAGTATGAGTATGAGTATGAGTATGAGTATGAGTATGAGTATGAGTATGTGTATGAGTATGAGTATGAGTATGAGTATGAGTATGAGTATGAGTATGAGTATGAGTTAGAGTATGAGTATGTGTTTGAGTATGAGTATGAGTATGAGTATGAGTATGAGTATGAGTATGAGTATGAGTATGAGTATGAGTATAAGTATGAGTATGAGTATGAGTATGAGTATAAGTATTAGTATGAGTATGAGTACGAGTATTAGTATGAGTATGAGTATGAGTATGAGTTTAAGTATGAGTATGAGTATGAGTATGAGTATGAGTATGAGTATGAGCATGAGCATGAGCATGAGTATGAGTATGAGTGTGAGTATGAGTATGAGTATGAGTATGATTATGAGTATGAGTATGAGTATGAGTATGAGTATGAGTATGAGTATGAGTATGAGTATGAGTATGTGTATGAGTATGAGTATGAGTATGAGTATGTGTATGAGTATGAGTATGAGTATGAGTATGAGTATGAGTATAAGTATGAGAATGAGTTTGAGTGTGAGTATGAGAATGAGTATGAGTATGTGTATGAGTATGAGTATGAGTATGAGTGTGAGTATGAGTATGAGTATGAGTATGAGTATGAGTATGAATATGAGTATGAGTATGAGTATGAGTATGAGTATGAGTATGAGTATGAGTATGAGAATGAGTATGAGTATGAGTATGAGTATGAGTATGAGTATGAGTATGAGTATGAGTATGAGTATGAGTATGAGTATGAGTATGAGTATGAGTATGAGTATGAGTATGAGCATGAGCATGAGCATGAGTATGAGTATGAGTGTGAGTATGAGTATGAGTATGAGTATGAGTATGAGTATGAGTATGAGTATGAGTATGAGTATGAGTATGAGTATGAGTATGAGTATGAGTATGAGTATGAGTATGAGTATGAGTATGAGTATGTGTATGAGTATGAGTATGAGTATGAGTATGTGTATGAGTATGAGTATGAGTATGAGTATGAGTATAAGTATGAGAATGAGTTTGAGTGTGAGTATGAGAATGAGTATGAGTATGTGTATGAGTATGAGTATGAGTATGAGTGTGAGTGTGAGTATGAGTATGAGTATGAGTATGAGTATGAGTATGAATATGAGTATGAGTATGAGTATGAGTATGAGTATGAGTATGAGTATGAGTATGAGAATGAGTATGAGTATGAGTATGAGTATGAGTATGAGTATAAGTATGAGTATGAGTATGAGTATGAGTATGAGTATGAGTATGAGTATGAGTATGAGGATAAGTATTAGTATGAGTATGAGTACGAGTATTAGTATGAGTATGAGTATGAGTTTAAGTATGAGTATGAGTACGAGTATGCGTATGAATATGAGTATGAGTATGAGTATGAGTATGAGTATGAGTATGAGTATGAGTATGAGTATGAGTATGAGTATGAGTATGAGTATGAGTACGAGTACGAGTACGAGTATGCGTATGAGTTTGAGTATGTGTATGAGTATGAGTATGAGTATGAGTATGAGTATGAGTATGAGTATGAGTATGAGTTTAAGTATGAGTATGAGTTTAAGTATGAGTATGAGTATGAGTATGCGTATGAGTATGAGTATGAGTATGAGTATGAGCATGAGCATGAGCATGAGCGTGAGCGTGAGAATAAGCATGAGTATGAGTTTAAGTATGAGTATGAGTACGAGTATGCGTATAAATATGAGTATGAGTATGAGTATGAGTATGGGTATGAGTATGAGTATGAGTATGAGTATGAGTATGAGTATAAGTATGAGCTTGAGCATGAGTATGAGTATGAGTATGAGTATGAGTATGAGTATGAGTATGAGTATGAGTATGAGTATGAGTATGAGTATGAGTATGAGTATGAGTATGAGTATGAGTGTGAGTATGAGTATGAGTATGAGTATAAGTACGAGTATTAGTATGAGTATGAGTATGAGTATGAGTATGAGTATGTGTATGAGTATGAGTATGAGTATGAGTGTGAGTATGAGTATGAGTATGAGTATAAGTATGAGTATGAGAATGAGTATGAGTATGTGTATGAGTATGAGTATGAGTATGAGTGTGAGTATGAGTATGAGTATGAGTATGAGTATGAGTATGAATATGAGTATGAGTATGAGTATGAGTATGAGTATGAGTATGAGTATGAGTATGAGAATGAGTATGAGTATGAGTATGAGTATGAGTATGAGTATGAGTATGAGTATGAGTATGAGTATGAGTATGAGTATGAGTATGAGTATGAGTATGAGTATGAGTATGAGTATGAGCATGAGCATGAGCATGAGTATGAGTATGAGTGTGAGTATGAGTATGAGTATGAGTATGAGTATGAGTATGAGTATGAGTATGAGTATGAGTATGAGTATGAGTATGAGTATGAGTATGAGTATGAGTATGAGTATGAGTATGAGTATGTGTATGAGTATGAGTATGAGTATGAGTATGTGTATGAGTATGAGTATGAGTATGAGTATGAGTATGAGTATAAGTATGAGAATGAGTTTGAGTGTGAGTATGAGAATGAGTATGAGTATGTGTATGAGTATGAGTATGAGTATGAGTGTGAGTATGAGTATGAGTATGAGTATGAGTATGAGTATGAATATGAGTATGAGTATGAGTATGAGTATGAGTATGAGTATGAGTATGAGTATGAGTATGAGAATGAGTATGAGTATGAGTATGAGTATGAGTATGAGTATGAGTATGAGTATGAGTATGAGTATGAGTATGAGTATGAGTATGAGGATAAGTATTAGTATGAGTATGAGTACGAGTATTAGTATGAGTATGAGTATGAGTTTAAGTATGAGTATGAGTACGAGTATGCGTATGAATATGAGTATGAGTATGAGTATGAGTATGAGTATGAGTATGAGTATGAGTATGAGTATGAGTATGAGTATGAGTATGAGTATGAGTATGAGTACGAGTACGAGTACGAGTATGCGTATGAGTTTGAGTATGTGTATGAGTATGAGTATGAGTATGAGTATGAGTATGAGTATGAGTTTAAGTATGAGTATGAGTTTAAGTATGAGTATGAGTATGAGTATGCGTATGAGTATGAGTATGAGTATGAGTATGAGCATGAGCATGAGCATGAGCGTGAGCGTGAGAATAAGCATGAGTATGAGTTTAAGTATGAGTATGTGTACGAGTATGCGTATAAATATGAGTATGAGTATGAGTATGAGTATGGGTATGAGTATGAGTATGAGTATGAGTATGAGTATGAGTATAAGTATGAGCTTGAGCATGAGTATGAGTATGAGTATGAGTATGAGTATGAGTATGAGTATGAGTATGAGTATGAGTATGAGTATGAGTATGAGTATGAGTATGAGTGTAAGTATGAGTATGAGTATGAGTATAAGTACGAGTATTAGTATGAGTATGAGTATGAGTATGAGTATGAGTATGTGTATGAGTATGAGTATGAGTATGAGTATGAGTATGAGTATGAGTATGAGTATGAGTATGAGTATGAGTATGAGTATGAGGATGAGTATGAGTATAAGTATGAGTATGTGTATGAGTATGAGTATGAGTATGAGTATGAGTATGAGTATGAGTATGAGTTAGAGTATGAGTATGTGTATGAGTATGAGTATGAGTATGAGTATGAGTGTGAGTGCGAATGTGAGTATGAGTATGAGTATGAGTATGAGTATGTGTATGAGTATGAGTATGAGTATGAGTATGACTATGAGTATGAGGATGAGTATGAGTATGAGTATGAGTATGAGTATGAGTATGACTATGAGTATGAGTATGACTATGACTATGACTATGACTATGAGAATGAGTATGAGTATGAGTATTAGTATGAATATGAGTATGAGTATGAGTGTGAGTATGAGTATGAGTATGAGTATGAGTATGAGTATGAGTATGATTATGTGTATGAGTATGAGTATGAGTATGAGTATGAGAATGAGTATGAGTATGAGTATGAGTATGAGTATGAGTATGAGTATGAGCATGAGCATGAGCATGAGTATGAATATGAGTATGAGTATGAGTATGAGTATGAGTATGAGTATGAGTATGAGTATGAGTATGAGTATGAGTATGAGTATGAGTATGAGTATGAGTATGAGTATAATTATTAGTATGAGTATGAGTACGAGTATTAGTATGAGTATGAGTATGAGTATGAGTATGAGTATGAGTTTAAGTATGAGTATGTGTATGAGTATGAGTATGAGAATGACTATGAGTATGAGTATGAGTATGAGTATGAGTATGAGTATGAGTATGAGTATGAGTATGAGTATGAGTATGAGTATGAGTATGACTATGAGAATGAGTATGACTATGACTATGACTATGACTATGAGAATGAGTATGAGTATGAGTATGAGTATGAGTGTGAGTATGAGTATGAGTATGAGTATGAGTATGAGTATGAGTATGAGTTTGAGTATGAGTATGCGTATGAGTATGAGTATGAGTATGAGTATGAGCATGAGCATGAGCATGAGCGTGAGCGTGAGAATAAGCATGAGTATGAGTTTAAGTATGAGTATGAGTACGAGTATGCGTATGAATATGAGTATGAGTATGAGTATGAGTATGGGTATGAGTATGAGTATGAGTATGAGTATAAGTATGAGCTTGAGCATGAGTATGAGTATGAGTATGAGTATGAGTATGAGTATGAGTATGAGTATGAGTATGAGTATGAGTATGAGTATAAGTATGAGAATGAGTATGAGTATGAGTATGAGAATGAGTATGAGTATGTGTATGAGTATGAGTCTGAGTATGAGTATGAGTATGAGTATGACTATGAGTATGAGTATGAGTATAAGTATTAGTATTAGTATGAGTACGAGTATTAGTATGAGTATGAGTATGAGTCTGAGAATGAGTATGAGTATGAGTATGAGTATGAGTATGAGTATGAGTATGAGTATGAGTATGAGTATGAGCATGAGCATGAGCATGAGTATGAGTATGAGTGTGAGTATGAGTATGAGTATGAGTATGAATATGAGTATGAGTATGATTATAAGTATTAGTATGAGTATGAGTACGAGTATTAGTATGAGTATGAGTATGAGTATGAGTTTAAGAATGAGTACGAGTACGAGTATGTGCATGAGTATGAGTATGTGTATGAGTATGAGTATGAGTATGAGTATGAGTATGAGTATGAGTATGAGTATAAGTATAAGTATGAGAATGAGTATGAGTGTGAGTATGAGAATGAGTATGAGTATGTGTATGAGTATGAGTATGAGTATGAGTGTGAGTATGAGTATGAGTATGAGTATGAATATGAGTATGAGTATGAGTATAAGTATTAGTATGAGTATGAGTACGAGTATTAGTATGAGTATGAGTATGAGTTTAAGTATGAGTATGAGTATGAGTATGTGCATGAGTATGAGTATGTGTATGAGTATGAGTATGAGTATTAGTATGAGTATGAATTTAAGTACGAGTATGAGTATGAGTATGTGCATGAGTATGAGTATGTGTATGAGTATGAGTATGAGTATGAGTATGAGTATGAGTATGAGTATGAGTATGAGTATGAGTATAAGTATGAGAATGAGTATGAGTGTGAGTATGAGAATGAGTATGAGTATGTGTATGAGTATGAGTTTGAGTATGTGTATGAGTATGAGTATGAGTATGAGTATGAGTATGAGTATGTCTATGAGTATGAGTATGAGTATGAGTATGAGTATGAGTATGAGTATGAGTATGAGTATGAGTATGAGTATGAGTACGAGTATTAGTATGAGTATGAGTATGAGTATGAGTTTAAGTATGAGTATGAGTATGAGTATGAGTATGAGTATGAGTATGAGCATGAGCATGAGCATGAGTATGAGTATGAGTGTGAGTATGAGTATGAGTATGAGTATGAGTATGAGTATGAGTATGAGTATGAGTATGAGTATGAGTATGAGTATGAGTATGTGTATGAGTATGAGTATGAGTATGTGTGTGAGTATGAGTATGAGTATGAGTATGAGTATGAGTATAAGTATGAGAATGAGTTTGAGTGTGAGTATGAGAATGAGTATGAGTATGTGTATGAGTATGAGTATGAGTATGAGTGTGAGTATGAGTATGAGTATGAGTATGAGTATGAGTATGAATATGAGTATGAGTATGAGTATGAGTATGAGTATGAGTATGAGTATGAGAATGAGTATGAGTATGAGTATGAGTATGAGTATGAGTATGAGTATGAGTATGAGTATGAGTATGAGTATGAGTATGAGTATGAGTATGAGTATGAGTATGAGTACGAGTATGAGTATGAGTATGAGCATGAGCATGAGCATGAGTATGAGTATGAGTGTGAGTATGAGTATGAGTATGAGTATGAGTATGAGTATGAGTATGAGTATGAGTATGAGTATGAGTATGAGTATGAGTATGAGTATGAGTATGAGTATGAGTATGTGTATGAGTATGAGTATGAGTATGAGTATGTGTATGAGTATGAGTATGAGTATGAGTATGAGTATGAGTATAAGTATGAGAATGAGTTTGAGTGTGAGTATGAGAATGAGTATGAGTATGTGTATGAGTATGAGTATGAGTATGAGTATGAGTATGAGTATGAGTATGAGTATGAGAATGAGTATGAGTATGAGTATGAGTATGAGTATGAGTATGAGTATGAGTATGAGTATGAGTATGAGTATGAGTATGAGTATGAGTATGAGTATGAGGATAAGTATTAGTATGAGTATGAGTACGAGTATTAGTATGAGTATGAGTATGAGTATGAGTATGAGTATGAGTATGAGTATGAGTGTGAGTATGAGTATGAGTATGAGTATAAGTATGAGTATGAGTATGAGTATGAGTATGAGTATAAGTATGAGAATGAGTATGAGTGTGAGTATGAGAATGAGTATGAGTATGTGTATGAGTATGAGTCTGAGTATGAGTATGAGTATGAGTATGAGTATGAGTATGAGTATGAGTATGAGTATGAGTATGTGTATGAGTATGAGTATGAGTATGAGTATGAGTATGAGTATGAGTATGAGTATGAGTTAGAGTATGAGTATGTGTTTGAGTATGAGTATGAGTATGAGTATGAGTATGAGTATGAGTATGAGTATGAGTATGAGTATGAGTATAAGTATGAGTATGAGTATGAGTATGAGTATAAGTATTAGTATGAGTATGAGTACGAGTATTAGTATGAGTATGAGTATGAGTATGAGTATGAGTTTAAGTATGAGTATGAGTATGAGTATGAGTATGAGTATGAGTATGAGCATGAGCATGAGCATGAGTATGAGTATGAGTGTGAGTATGAGTATGAGTATGAGTATGAGTATGAGTATGAGTATGAGTATGAGTATGAGTATGAGTATGAGTATGAGTATGAGTATGTGTATGAGTATGAGTATGAGTATGAGTATGTGTATGAGTATGAGTATGAGTATGAGTATGAGTATGAGTATAAGTATGAGAATGAGTTTGAGTGTGAGTATGAGAATGAGTATGAGTATGTGTATGAGTATGAGTATGAGTATGAGTGTGAGTATGAGTATGAGTATGAGTATGAGTATGAGTATGAGTATGAATATGAGTATGAGTATGAGTATGAGTATGAGTATGAGTATGAGTATGAGTATGAGTATGAGAATGAGTATGAGTATGAGTATGAGTATGAGTATGAGTATGAGTATGAGTATGAGTATGAGTATGAGTATGAGTATGAGTATGAGTATGAGTATGAGTATGAGCATGAGCATGAGCATGAGTATGAGTATGAGTGTGAGTATGAGTATGAGTATGAGTATGAGTATGAGTATGAGTATGAGTATGAGTATGAGTATGAGTATGAGTATGAGTATGAGTATGAGTATGAGTATGAGTATGAGTATGTGTATGAGTATGAGTATGAGTATGAGTATGTGTATGAGTATGAGTATGAGTATGAGTATGAGTATAAGTATGAGAATGAGTTTGAGTGTGAGTATGAGTATGAGTATGAGTATGAGTATGAGTATGAGGATGAGTATGAGTATAAGTATGAGTATGTGTATGAGTATGAGTATGAGTATGAGTATGAGTATGAGTATGAGTATGAGTTAGAGTATGAGTATGTGTATGAGTATGAGTATGAGTATGAGTATGAGTGTGAGTGCGAATGTGAGTATGAGTATGAGTATGAGTATGAGTATGTGTATGAGTATGAGTATGAGTATGAGTATGACTATGAGTATGAGGATGAGTATGAGTATGAGTATGAGTATGAGTATGAGTATGACTATGAGTATGAGTATGACTATGACTATGACTATGACTATGAGAATGAGTATGAGTATGAGTATTAGTATGAATATGAGTATGAGTATGAGTGTGAGTATGAGTATGAGTATGAGTATGAGTATGAGTATGAGTATGATTATGTGTATGAGTATGAGTATGAGTATGAGTATGAGAATGAGTATGAGTGTGAGTATGAGTATGAGTATGAGTATGAGTATGAGTATGAGTATGAGTATGAGTATGAGTATGAGTATGAGTATGAGTATGAGTATGTGTATGAGTATGAGTATGAGTATGAGTATGTGTATGAGTATGAGTATGAGTATGAGTATGAGTATGAGTATAAGTATGAGAATGAGTTTGAGTGTGAGTATGAGAATGAGTATGAGTATGTGTATGAGTATGAGTATGAGTATGAGTGTGAGTATGAGTATGAGTATGAGTATGAGTATGAGTATGAGTATGAATATGAGTATGAGTATGAGTATGAGTATGAGTATGAGTATGAGTATGAGTATGAGTATGAGAATGAGTATGAGTATGAGTATGAGTATGAGTATGAGTATGAGTATGAGTATGAGTATGAGTATGAGTATGAGTATGAGTATGAGTATGAGTATGAGTATGAGTATGAGCATGAGCATGAGCATGAGTATGAGTATGAGTGTGAGTATGAGTATGAGTATGAGTATGAGTATGAGTATGAGTATGAGTATGAGTATGAGTATGAGTATGAGTATGAGTATGAGTGTAAGTATGAGTATGAGTATGAGTATAAGTACGAGTATTAGTATGAGTATGAGTATGAGTATGAGTATGAGTATGTGTATGAGTATGAGTATGAGTATGAGTATGAGTATGAGTATGAGTATGAGTATGAGTATGAGTATGAGTATGAGTATGAGGATGAGTATGAGTATAAGTATGAGTATGTGTATGAGTATGAGTATGAGTATGAGTATGAGTATGAGTATGAGTATGAGTTAGAGTATGAGTATGTGTATGAGTATGAGTATGAGTATGAGTATGAGTGTGAGTGCGAATGTGAGTATGAGTATGAGTATGAGTATGAGTATGTGTATGAGTATGAGTATGAGTATGAGTATGACTATGAGTATGAGGATGAGTATGAGTATGAGTATGAGTATGAGTATGAGTATGACTATGAGTATGAGTATGACTATGACTATGACTATGACTATGAGAATGAGTATGAGTATGAGTATTAGTATGAATATGAGTATGAGTATGAGTGTGAGTATGAGTATGAGTATGAGTATGAGTATGAGTATGAGTATGATTATGTGTATGAGTATGAGTATGAGTATGAGTATGAGAATGAGTATGAGTGTGAGTATGAGTATGAGTATGAGTATGAGTATGAGTATGAGTATGAGTATGAGTATGAGTATGAGTATGAGTATGAGTATGAGTATGAGTATGTGTATGAGTATGAGTATGAGTACGAGTATTAGTATGAGTATGAGTATGAGTATGAGTATGAGTTTAAGTATGAGTATGAGTATGAGTATGAGTATGAGTATGAGTATGAGCATGAGCATGAGCATGAGTATGAGTATGAGTGTGAGTATGAGTATGAGTATGAGTATGAGTATGAGTATGAGTATGAGTATGAGTATGAGTATGAGTATGAGTATGAGTATGAGTATGAGTATGTGTATGAGTATGAGTATGAGTATGAGTATGTGTATGAGTATGAGTATGAGTATGAGTATGAGTATGAGTATAAGTATGAGAATGAGTTTGAGTGTGAGTATGAGAATGAGTATGAGTATGTGTATGAGTATGAGTATGAGTATGAGTGTGAGTATGAGTATGAGTATGAGTATGAGTATGAGTATGAGTATGAATATGAGTATGAGTATGAGTATGAGTATGAGTATGAGTATGAGTATGAGTATGAGAATGAGTATGAGTATGAGTATGAGTATGAGTATGAGTATGAGTATGAGTATGAGTATGAGTATGAGTATGAGTATGAGTATGAGTATGAGTATGAGTATGAGTATGAGTATGAGCATGAGCATGAGCATGAGTATGAGTATGAGTGTGAGTATGAGTATGAGTATGAGTATGAGTATGAGTATGAGTATGAGTATGAGTATGAGTATGAGTATGAGTATGAGTATGAGTATGAGTATGAGTATGAGTATGAGTATGAGTATGTGTATGAGTATGAGTATGAGTATGAGTATGTGTATGAGTATGAGTATGAGTATGAGTATGAGTATAAGTATGAGAATGAGTTTGAGTGTGAGTATGAGAATGAGTATGAGTATGTGTATGAGTATGAGTATGAGTATGAGTGTGAGTATGAGTATGAGTATGAGTATGAGTATGAGTATGAATATGAGTATGAGTATGAGTATGAGTATGAGTATGAGTATGAGTATGAGTATGAGTATGAGAATGAGTATGAGTATGAGTATGAGTATGAGTATGAGTATAAGTATGAGTATGAGTATGAGTATGAGTATGAGTATGAGTATGAGTATGAGTATGAGGATAAGTATTAGTATGAGTATGAGTACGAGTATTAGTATGAGTATGAGTATGAGTTTAAGTATGAGTATGAGTACGAGTATGCGTATGAATATGAGTATGAGTATGAGTATGAGTATGAGTATGAGTATGAGTATGAGTATGAGTATGAGTATGAGTATGAGTATGAGTATGAGTACGAGTACGAGTACGAGTATGCGTATGAGTTTGAGTATGTGTATGAGTATGAGTATGAGTATGAGTATGAGTATGAGTATGAGTATGAGTATGAGTTTAAGTATGAGTATGAGTTTAAGTATGAGTATGAGTATGAGTATGCGTATGAGTATGAGTATGAGTATGAGTATGAGCATGAGCATGAGCATGAGCGTGAGCGTGAGAATAAGCATGAGTATGAGTTTAAGTATGAGTATGTGTACGAGTATGCGTATAAATATGAGTATGAGTATGAGTATGAGTATGGGTATGAGTATGAGTATGAGTATGAGTATGAGTATGAGTATAAGTATGAGCTTGAGCATGAGTATGAGTATGAGTATGAGTATGAGTATGAGTATGAGTATGAGTATGAGTATGAGTATGAGTATGAGTATGAGTATGAGTATGAGTGTGAGTATGAGTATGAGTATGAGTATAAGTACGAGTATTAGTATGAGTATGAGTATGAGTATGAGTATGAGTATGTGTATGAGTATGAGTATGAGTATGAGTGTGAGTATGAGTATGAGTATGAGTATAAGTATGAGTATGAGAATGAGTATGAGTATGTGTATGAGTATGAGTATGAGTATGAGTGTGAGTATGAGTATGAGTATGAGTATGAGTATGAGTATGAATATGAGTATGAGTATGAGTATGAGTATGAGTATGAGTATGAGTATGAGTATGAGAATGAGTATGAGTATGAGTATGAGTATGAGTATGAGTATGAGTATGAGTATGAGTATGAGTATGAGTATGAGTATGAGTATGAGTATGAGTATGAGTATGAGTATGAGTATGAGCATGAGCATGAGCATGAGTATGAGTATGAGTGTGAGTATGAGTATGAGTATGAGTATGAGTATGAGTATGAGTATGAGTATGAGTATGAGTATGAGAATGAGTTTGAGTGTGAGTATGAGAATGAGTATGAGTATGTGTATGAGTATGAGTATGAGTATGAGTGTGAGTATGAGTATGAGTATGAGTATGAGTATGAGTATGAATATGAGTATGAGTATGAGTATGAGTATGAGTATGAGTATGAGTATGAGTATGAGTATGAGTATGAGAATGAGTATGAGTATGAGTATGAGTATGAGTATGAGTATGAGTATGAGTATGAGTATGAGTATGAGTATGAGTATGAGTTTAAGTATGAGTATGAGTACGAGTATGCGTATGAATATGAGTATGAGTATGAGTATGAGTATGAGTATGAGTATGAGTATGAGTATGAGTATGAGTATGAGTATGAGTATGAGTATGAGTACGAGTACGAGTACGAGTATGCGTATGAGTTTGAGTATGTGTATGAGTATGAGTATGAGTATGAGTATGAGTATGAGTATGAGTATGAGTTTAAGTATGAGTATGAGTTTAAGTATGAGTATGAGTATGAGTATGCGTATGAGTATGAGTATGAGTATGAGTATGAGCATGAGCATGAGCATGAGCGTGAGCGTGAGAATAAGCATGAGTATGAGTTTAAGTATGAGTATGTGTACGAGTATGCGTATAAATATGAGTATGAGTATGAGTATGAGTATGAGTATGAGTATGAGTATGATTATGTGTATGAGTATGAGTATGAGTATGAGTATGAGAATGAGTATGAGTATGAGTATGAGTATGAGTATGAGTATGAGTATGAGCATGAGCATGAGCATGAGTATGAATATGAGTATGAGTATGAGTATGAGTATGAGTATGAGTATGAGTATGAGTATGAGTATGAGTATGAGTATGAGTATGAGTATGAGTATGAGTATAATTATTAGTATGAGTATGAGTACGAGTATTAGTATGAGTATGAGTATGAGTATGAGTATGAGTATGAGTTTAAGTATGAGTATGTGTATGAGTATGAGTATGAGAATGACTATGAGTATGAGTATGAGTATGAGTATGAGTATGAGTATGAGTATGAGTATGAGTATGAGTATGAGTATGAGTATGAGTATGACTATGAGAATGAGTATGACTATGACTATGACTATGACTATGAGAATGAGTATGAGTATGAGTATGAGTATGAGTGTGAGTATGAGTATGAGTATGAGTATGAGTATGAGTATGAGTATGAGTTTGAGTATGAGTATGCGTATGAGTATGAGTATGAGTATGAGTATGAGCATGAGCATGAGCATGAGCGTGAGCGTGAGAATAAGCATGAGTATGAGTTTAAGTATGAGTATGAGTACGAGTATGCGTATGAATATGAGTATGAGTATGAGTATGAGTATGGGTATGAGTATGAGTATGAGTATGAGTATAAGTATGAGCTTGAGCATGAGTATGAGTATGAGTATGAGTATGAGTATGAGTATGAGTATGAGTATGAGTATGAGTATGAGTATGAGTATAAGTATGAGAATGAGTATGAGTATGAGTATGAGAATGAGTATGAGTATGTGTATGAGTATGAGTCTGAGTATGAGTATGAGTATGAGTATGACTATGAGTATGAGTATGAGTATAAGTATTAGTATTAGTATGAGTACGAGTATTAGTATGAGTATGAGTATGAGTCTGAGAATGAGTATGAGTATGAGTATGAGTATGAGTATGAGTATGAGTATGAGTATGAGTATGAGCATGAGCATGAGCATGAGTATGAGTATGAGTCTGAGAATGAGTATGAGTATGAGTATGAGTATGAGTATGAGTATGAGCATGAGCATGAGCATGAGTATGAGTATGAGTATGAGTATGAGTATAAGTATAAGTATGAATATGAGTATGAGTGTGAGTATGAGAATGAGTATGAGTATGTGTATGAGTATGAGTATGAGTATGAGTGTGAGTATGAGTATGAGTATGAGTATGAATATGAGTATGAGTATGAGTATAAGTATTAGTATGAGTATGAGTACGAGTATTAGTATGAGTATGAGTATGAGTTTAAGTATGAGTATGAGTATGAGTATGTGCATGAGTATGAGTATGTGTATGAGTATGAGTATGAGTATTAGTATGAGTATGAATTTAAGTACGAGTATGAGTATGAGTATGTGCATGAGTATGAGTATGTGTATGAGTATGAGTATGAGTATGAGTATGAGTATGAGTATGAGTATGAGTATGAGTATGAGTATAAGTATGAGAATGAGTATGAGTGTGAGTATGAGAATGAGTATGAGTATGTGTATGAGTATGAGTTTGAGTATGAGTATGAGTATGAGTATGAGTATGAGTATGAGTATGAGTATGTCTATGAGTATGAGTATGAGTATGAGTATGAGTATGAGTATGAGTATGAGTATGAGTATGAGTATGAGTATGAGTACGAGTATTAGTATGAGTATGAGTATGAGTATGAGTTTAAGTATGAGTATGAGTATGAGTATGAGTATGAGTATGAGTATGAGCATGAGCATGAGCATGAGTATGAGTATGAGTGTGAGTATGAGTATGAGTATGAGTATGAGTATGAGTATGAGTATGAGTATGAGTATGAGTATGAGTATGAGTATGAGTATGTGTATGAGTATGAGTATGAGTATGTGTGTGAGTATGAGTATGAGTATGAGTATGAGTATGAGTATAAGTATGAGAATGAGTTTGAGTGTGAGTATGAGAATGAGTATGAGTATGTGTATGAGTATGAGTATGAGTATGAGTGTGAGTATGAGTATGAGTATGGGTATGAGTATGAGTATGAATATGAGTATGAGTATGAGTATGAGTATGAGTATGAGTATGAGTATGAGAATGAGTATGAGTATGAGTATGAGTATGAGTATGAGTATGAGTATGAGTATGAGTATGAGTATGAGTATGAGTATGAGTATGAGTATGAGTATGAGTACGAGTATGAGTATGAGTATGAGCATGAGCATGAGCATGAGTATGAGTATGAGTGTGAGTATGAGTATGAGTATGAGTATGAGTATGAGTATGAGTATGAGTATGAGTATGAGTATGAGTATGAGTATGAGTATGAGTATGAGTATGAGTATGAGTATGTGTATGAGTATGAGTATGAGTATGAGTATGTGTATGAGTATGAGTATGAGTATGAGTATGAGTATGAGTATAAGTATGAGAATGAGTTTGAGTGTGAGTATGAGAATGAGTATGAGTATGTGTATGAGTATGAGTATGAGTATGAGTATGAGTATGAGTATGAGTATGAGTATGAGAATGAGTATGAGTATGAGTATGAGTATGAGTATGAGTATGAGTATGAGTATGAGTATGAGTATGAGTATGAGTATGAGTATGAGTATGAGTATGAGGATAAGTATTAGTATGAGTATGAGTACGAGTATTAGTATGAGTATGAGTATGAGTATGAGTATGAGTATGAGTATGAGTATGAGTGTGAGTATGAGTATGAGTATGAGTATAAGTATGAGTATGAGTATGAGTATGAGTATGAGTATAAGTATGAGAATGAGTATGAGTGTGAGTATGAGAATGAGTATGAGTATGTGTATGAGTATGAGTCTGAGTATGAGTATGAGTATGAGTATGAGTATGAGTATGAGTATGAGTATGAGTATGAGTATGTGTATGAGTATGAGTATGAGTATGAGTATGAGTATGAGTATGAGTATGAGTATGAGTTAGAGTATGAGTATGTGTTTGAGTATGAGTATGAGTATGAGTATGAGTATGAGTATGAGTATGAGTATGAGTATGAGTATGAGTATGAGTATAAGTATGAGTATGAGTATGAGTATGAGTATAAGTATTAGTATGAGTATGAGTACGAGTATTAGTATGAGTATGAGTATGAGTATGAGTATGAGTTTAAGTATGAGTATGAGTATGAGTATGAGTATGAGTATGAGTATGAGCATGAGCATGAGCATGAGTATGAGTATGAGTGTGAGTATGAGTATGAGTATGAGTATGAGTATGAGTATGAGTATGAGTATGAGTATGAGTATGAGTATGAGTATGAGTATGAGTATGTGTATGAGTATGAGTATGAGTATGAGTATGTGTATGAGTATGAGTATGAGTATGAGTATGAGTATGAGTATAAGTATGAGAATGAGTTTGAGTGTGAGTATGAGAATGAGTATGAGTATGTGTATGAGTATGAGTATGAGTATGAGTGTGAGTATGAGTATGAGTATGAGTATGAGTATGAGTATGAGTATGAATATGAGTATGAGTATGAGTATGAGTATGAGTATGAGTATGAGTATGAGTATGAGAATGAGTATGAGTATGAGTATGAGTATGAGTATGAGTATGAGTATGAGTATGAGTATGAGTATGAGTATGAGTATGAGTATGAGTATGAGTATGAGTATGAGTATGAGCATGAGCATGAGCATGAGTATGAGTATGAGTGTGAGTATGAGTATGAGTATGAGTATGAGTATGAGTATGAGTATGAGTATGAGTATGAGTATGAGTATGAGTATGAGTATGAGTATGAGTATGAGTATGAGTATGAGTATGAGTATGAGTATGTGTATGAGTATGAGTATGAGTATGAGTATGTGTATGAGTATGAGTATGAGTATGAGTATGAGTATAAGTATGAGAATGAGTTTGAGTGTGAGTATGAGAATGAGTATGAGTATGTGTATGAGTATGAGTATGAGTATGAGTGTGAGTATGAGTATGAGTATGAGTATGAGTATGAGTATGAATATGAGTATGAGTATGAGTATGAGTATGAGTATGAGTATGAGTATGAGTATGAGAATGAGTATGAGTATGAGTATGAGTATGAGTATGAGTATAAGTATGAGTATGAGTATGAGTATGAGTATGAGTATGAGTATGAGTATGAGTATGAGGATAAGTATTAGTATGAGTATGAGTACGAGTATGAGTATGAGTATGAGTATGAGTATGAGTATGAGTATGAGTATGAGTATGAGTATGAGTATAAGTATGAGAATGAGTTTGAGTGTGAGTATGAGAATGAGTATGAGTATGTGTATGAGTATGAGTATGAGTATGAGTGTGAGTATGAGTATGAGTATGAGTATGAGTATGAGTATGTGTATGAGTATGAGTATGAGTATGAGTATGTGTATGAGTATGAGTATGAGTATGAGTATGAGTATGAGTATGAGTATGAGTATGAGTATGAGTATGAGTATGAGTATGAGTATGAGTATAAGTATGAGAATGAGTATGAGTGTGAGTATGAGAATGAGTATGAGTATGTGTATGAGTATGAGTTTGAGTATGAGTATGAGTATGAGTATGAGTATGAGTATGAGTATGAGTATGTCTATGAGTATGAGTATGAGTATGAGTATGTGTATGAGTATGAGTATGAGTATGAGTATGAGTATGAGTATAAGTATGAGAATGAGTTTGAGTGTGAGTATGAGAATGAGTATGAGTATGTGTATGAGTATGAGTATGAGTATGAGTGTGAGTATGAGTATGAGTATGAGTATGAGTATGAGTATGAGTATGAGTATGAGTATGAGTATGAGTATGAGTATGAGTATAAGTATGAGAATGAGTATGAGTGTGAGTATGAGAATGAGTATGAGTATGTGTATGAGTATGAGTTTGAGTATGAGTATGAGTATGAGTATGAGTATGAGTATGAGTATGTCTATGAGTATGAGTATGAGTATGAGTATGAGTATGAGTATGAGTATGAGTATGAGTATGAGTATGAGTATGAGTATGAGTATGAGTACGAGTATTAGTATGAGTATGAGTATGAGTATGAGTTTAAGTATGAGTATGAGTATGAGTATGAGTATGAGTATGAGTATGAGCATGAGCATGAGCATGAGTATGAGTATGAGTGTGAGTATGAGTATGAGTATGAGTATGAGTATGAGTATGAGTATGAGTATGAGTATGAGTATGAGTATGAGTATGAGTATGAGTATGTGTATGAGTATGAGTATGAGTATGTGTGTGAGTATGAGTATGAGTATGAGTATGAGTATGAGTATAAGTATGAGAATGAGTTTGAGTGTGAGTATGAGAATGAGTATGAGTATGTGTATGAGTATGAGTATGAGTATGAGTGTGAGTATGAGTATGAGTATGAGTATGAGTATGAGTATGAATATGAGTATGAGTATGAGTATGAGTATGAGTATGAGTATGAGTATGAGAATGAGTATGAGTATGAGTATGAGTATGAGTATGAGTATGAGTATGAGTATGAGTATGAGTATGAGTATGAGTATGAGTATGAGTATGAGTATGAGTATGAGTACGAGTATGAGTATGAGTATGAGCATGAGCATGAGCATGAGTATGAGTATGAGTGTGAGTATGAGTATGAGTATGAGTATGAGTATGAGTATGAGTATGAGTATGAGTATGAGTATGAGTATGAGTATGAGTATGAGTATGAGTATGAGTATGTGTATGAGTATGAGTATGAGTATGAGTATGTGTATGAGTATGAGTATGAGTATGAGTATGAGTATGAGTATAAGTATGAGAATGAGTTTGAGTGTGAGTATGAGAATGAGTATGAGTATGTGTATGAGTATGAGTATGAGTATGAGTATGAGTATGAGTATGAGTATGAGTATGAGAATGAGTATGAGTATGAGTATGAGTATGAGTATGAGTATGAGTATGAGTATGAGTATGAGTATGAGTATGAGTATGAGTATGAGTATGAGGATAAGTATTAGTATGAGTATGAGTACGAGTATTAGTATGAGTATGAGTATGAGTATGAGTATGAGTATGAGTATGAGTATGTGTATGAGTATGAGTATGAGTATGAGTATGTGTATGAGTATGAGTATGAGTATGAGTATGAGTATAAGTATGAGAATGAGTTTGAGTGTGAGTATGAGAATGAGTATGAGTATGTGTATGAGTATGAGTATGAGTATGAGTGTGAGTATGAGTATGAGTATGAGTATGAGTATGAGTATGAATATGAGTATGAGTATGAGTATGAGTATGAGTATGAGTATGAGTATGAGTATGAGAATGAGTATGAGTATGAGTATGAGTATGAGTATGAGTATAAGTATGAGTATGAGTATGAGTATGAGTATGAGTATGAGTATGAGTATGAGTATGAGGATAAGTATTAGTATGAGTATGAGTACGAGTATTAGTATGAGTATGAGTATGAGTTTAAGTATGAGTATGAGTACGAGTATGCGTATGAATATGAGTATGAGTATGAGTATGAGTATGAGTATGAGTATGAGTATGAGTATGAGTATGAGTATGAGTATGAGTATGAGTATGAGTATGAGTATGAGTATGAGTATGAGTATGAGTATGAGTATGAGTATGAGTATGAGTATGAGTACGAGTACGAGTACGAGTATGCGTATGAGTTTGAGTATGTGTATGAGTATGAGTATGAGTATGAGTATGAGTATGAGTATGAGTATGAGTATGAGTTTAAGTATGAGTATGAGTTTAAGTATGAGTATGAGTATGAGTATGCGTATGAGTATGAGTATGAGTATGAGTATGAGCATGAGCATGAGCATGAGCGTGAGCGTGAGAATAAGCATGAGTATGAGTTTAAGTATGAGTATGTGTACGAGTATGCGTATAAATATGAGTATGAGTATGAGTATGAGTATGGGTATGAGTATGAGTATGAGTATGAGTATGAGTATGAGTATAAGTATGAGCTTGAGCATGAGTATGAGTATGAGTATGAGTATGAGTATGAGTATGAGTATGAGTATGAGTATGAGTATGAGTATGAGTATGAGTATGAGTATGAGTATGAGTGTGAGTATGAGTATGAGTATGAGTATAAGTACGAGTATTAGTATGAGTATGAGTATGAGTATGAGTATGAGTATGTGTATGAGTATGAGTATGAGTATGAGTGTGAGTATGAGTATGAGTATGAGTATAAGTATGAGTATGAGAATGAGTATGAGTATGTGTATGAGTATGAGTATGAGTATGAGTGTGAGTATGAGTATGAGTATGAGTATGAGTATGAGTATGAATATGAGTATGAGTATGAGTATGAGTATGAGTATGAGTATGAGTATGAGTATGAGAATGAGTATGAGTATGAGTATGAGTATGAGTATGAGTATGAGTATGAGTATGAGTATGAGTATGAGTATGAGTATGAGTATGAGTATGAGTATGAGTATGAGTATGAGCATGAGCATGAGCATGAGTATGAGTATGAGTGTGAGTATGAGTATGAGTATGAGTATGAGTATGAGTATGAGTATGAGTATGAGTATGAGTATGAGTATGAGTATGAGTATGAGTATGAGTATGAGTATGAGTATGAGTATGAGTATGTGTATGAGTATGAGTATGAGTATGAGTATGAGTATGAGTATGAGTATGAGTATAAGTATGAGAATGAGTTTGAGTGTGAGTATGAGAATGAGTATGAGTATGTGTATGAGTATGAGTATGAGTATGAGTGTGAGTATGAGTATGAGTATGAGTATGAGTATGAGTATGTGTATGAGTATGAGTATGAGTATGAGTATGTGTATGAGTATGAGTATGAGTATGAGTATGAGTATGAGTATGAGTATGAGTATGAGTATGAGTATGAGTATGAGTATGAGTATGAGTATAAGTATGAGAATGAGTATGAGTGTGAGTATGAGAATGAGTATGAGTATGTGTATGAGTATGAGTTTGAGTATGAGTATGAGTATGAGTATGAGTATGAGTATGAGTATGAGTATGTCTATGAGTATGAGTATGAGTATGAGTATGTGTATGAGTATGAGTATGAGTATGAGTATGAGTATGAGTATAAGTATGAGAATGAGTTTGAGTGTGAGTATGAGAATGAGTATGAGTATGTGTATGAGTATGAGTATGAGTATGAGTGTGAGTATGAGTATGAGTATGAGTATGAGTATGAGTATGAGTATGAGTATGAGTATGAGTATGAGTATGAGTATAAGTATGAGAATGAGTATGAGTGTGAGTATGAGAATGAGTATGAGTATGTGTATGAGTATGAGTTTGAGTATGAGTATGAGTATGAGTATGAGTATGAGTATGAGTATGAGTATGTCTATGAGTATGAGTATGAGTATGAGTATGAGTATGAGTATGAGTATGAGTATGAGTATGAGTATGAGTATGAGTACGAGTATTAGTATGAGTATGAGTATGAGTATGAGTTTAAGTATGAGTATGAGTATGAGTATGAGTATGAGTATGAGTATGAGCATGAGCATGAGCATGAGTATGAGTATGAGTGTGAGTATGAGTATGAGTATGAGTATGAGTATGAGTATGAGTATGAGTATGAGTATGAGTATGAGTATGAGTATGTGTATGAGTATGAGTATGAGTATGTGTGTGAGTATGAGTATGAGTATGAGTATGAGTATGAGTATAAGTATGAGAATGAGTTTGAGTGTGAGTATGAGAATGAGTATGAGTATGTGTATGAGTATGAGTATGAGTATGAGTGTGAGTATGAGTATGAGTATGAGTATGAGTATGAGTATGAATATGAGTATGAGTATGAGTATGAGTATGAGTATGAGTATGAGTATGAGAATGAGTATGAGTATGAGTATGAGTATGAGTATGAGTATGAGTATGAGTATGAGTATGAGTATGAGTATGAGTATGAGTATGAGTATGAGTATGAGTACGAGTATGAGTATGAGTATGAGCATGAGCATGAGCATGAGTATGAGTATGAGTGTGAGTATGAGTATGAGTATGAGTATGAGTATGAGTATGAGTATGAGTATGAGTATGAGTATGAGTATGAGTATGAGTATGAGTATGAGTATGTGTATGAGTATGAGTATGAGTATGAGTATGTGTATGAGTATGAGTATGAGTATGAGTATGAGTATGAGTATAAGTATGAGAATGAGTTTGAGTGTGAGTATGAGAATGAGTATGAGTATGTGTATGAGTATGAGTATGAGTATGAGTATGAGTATGAGTATGAGTATGAGTATGAGAATGAGTATGAGTATGAGTATGAGTATGAGTATGAGTATGAGTATGAGTATGAGTATGAGTATGAGTATGAGTATGAGTATGAGTATGAGTATGAGTATGAGGATAAGTATTAGTATGAGTATGAGTACGAGTATTAGTATGAGTATGAGTATGAGTATGAGTATGAGTATGAGTATGAGTATGAGTGTGAGTATGAGTATGAGTATGAGTATAAGTATGAGTATGAGTATGAGTATGAGTATGAGTATAAGTATGAGAATGAGTATGAGTGTGAGTATGAGAATGAGTATGAGTATGTGTATGAGTATGAGTCTGAGTATGAGTATGAGTATGAGTATGAGTATGAGTATGAGTATGAGTATGAGTATGAGTATGTGTATGAGTATGAGTATGAGTATGAGTATGAGTATGAGTATGAGTATGAGTATGAGTTAGAGTATGAGTATGTGTTTGAGTATGAGTATGAGTATGAGTATGAGTATGAGTATGAGTATGAGTATGAGTATGAGTATGAGTATAAGTATGAGTATGAGTATGAGTATGAGTATAAGTATTAGTATGAGTATGAGTACGAGTATTAGTATGAGTATGAGTATGAGTATGAGTATGAGTTTAAGTATGAGTATGAGTATGAGTATGAGTATGAGTATGAGTATGAGCATGAGCATGAGCATGAGTATGAGTATGAGTGTGAGTATGAGTATGAGTATGAGTATGAGTATGAGTATGAGTATGAGTATGAGTATGAGTATGAGTATGAGTATGAGTATGAGTATGTGTATGAGTATGAGTATGAGTATGAGTATGTGTATGAGTATGAGTATGAGTATGAGTATGAGTATGAGTATAAGTATGAGAATGAGTTTGAGTGTGAGTATGAGAATGAGTATGAGTATGTGTATGAGTATGAGTATGAGTATGAGTGTGAGTATGAGTATGAGTATGAGTATGAGTATGAGTATGAGTATGAATATGAGTATGAGTATGAGTATGAGTATGAGTATGAGTATGAGTATGAGTATGAGAATGAGTATGAGTATGAGTATGAGTATGAGTATGAGTATGAGTATGAGTATGAGTATGAGTATGAGTATGAGTATGAGTATGAGTATGAGTATGAGTATGAGCATGAGCATGAGCATGAGTATGAGTATGAGTGTGAGTATGAGTATGAGTATGAGTATGAGTATGAGTATGAGTATGAGTATGAGTATGAGTATGAGTATGAGTATGAGTATGAGTATGAGTATGAGTATGAGTATGAGTATGTGTATGAGTATGAGTATGAGTATGAGTATGTGTATGAGTATGAGTATGAGTATGAGTATGAGTATAAGTATGAGAATGAGTTTGAGTGTGAGTATGAGTATGAGTATGAGTATGAGTATGAGTATGAGTATGAGTATGAGTATGAGTATGAGTATGAGTATGAGTATAAGTATGAGAATGAGTATGAGTGTGAGTATGAGAATGAGTATGAGTATGTGTATGAGTATGAGTTTGAGTATGAGTATGAGTATGAGTATGAGTATGAGTATGAGTATGAGTATGTCTATGAGTATGAGTATGAGTATGAGTATGAGTATGAGTATGAGTATGAGTATGAGTATGAGTATGAGTATGAGTATGAGTATGAGTACGAGTATTAGTATGAGTATGAGTATGAGTATGAGTTTAAGTATGAGTATGAGTATGAGTATGAGTATGAGTATGAGTATGAGCATGAGCATGAGCATGAGTATGAGTATGAGTGTGAGTATGAGTATGAGTATGAGTATGAGTATGAGTATGAGTATGAGTATGAGTATGAGTATGAGTATGAGTATGAGTATGAGTATGAGTATGTGTATGAGTATGAGTATGAGTATGTGTGTGAGTATGAGTATGAGTATGAGTATGAGTATGAGTATAAGTATGAGAATGAGTTTGAGTGTGAGTATGAGAATGAGTATGAGTATGTGTATGAGTATGAGTATGAGTATGAGTGTGAGTATGAGTATGAGTATGAGTATGAGTATGAGTATGAATATGAGTATGAGTATGAGTATGAGTATGAGTATGAGTATGAGAATGAGTATGAGTATGAGTATGAGTATGAGTATGAGTATGAGTATGAGTATGAGTATGAGTATGAGTATGAGTATGAGTATGAGTATGAGTATGAGTATGAGTATGAGTACGAGTATGAGTATGAGTATGAGCATGAGCATGAGCATGAGTATGAGTATGAGTGTGAGTATGAGTATGAGTATGAGTATGAGTATGAGTATGAGTATGAGTATGAGTATGAGTATGAGTATGAGTATGAGTATGAGTATGAGTATGAGTATGTGTATGAGTATGAGTATGAGTATGAGTATGTGTATGAGTATGAGTATGAGTATGAGTATGAGTATGAGTATAAGTATGAGAATGAGTTTGAGTGTGAGTATGAGAATGAGTATGAGTATGTGTATGAGTATGAGTATGAGTATGAGTATGAGTATGAGTATGAGTATGAGTATGAGAATGAGTATGAGTATGAGTATGAGTATGAGTATGAGTATGAGTATGAGTATGAGTATGAGTATGAGTATGAGTATGAGTATGAGTATGAGGATAAGTATTAGTATGAGTATGAGTACGAGTATTAGTATGAGTATGAGTATGAGTATGAGTATGAGTATGAGTATGAGTATGAGTGTGAGTATGAGTATGAGTATGAGTATAAGTATGAGTATGAGTATGAGTATGAGTATGAGTATAAGTATGAGAATGAGTATGAGTGTGAGTATGAGAATGAGTATGAGTATGTGTATGAGTATGAGTCTGAGTATGAGTATGAGTATGAGTATGAGTATGAGTATGAGTATGAGTATGAGTATGAGTATGTGTATGAGTATGAGTATGAGTATGAGTATGAGTATGAGTATGAGTATGAGTATGAGTATGTGTATGAGTATGAGTATGAGTATGAGTATGTGTATGAGTATGAGTATGAGTATGAGTATGAGTATGAGTATAAGTATGAGAATGAGTTTGAGTGTGAGTATGAGAATGAGTATGAGTATGTGTATGAGTATGAGTATGAGTATGAGTATGAGTATGAGTATGAGTATGAGAATGAGTATGAGTATGAGTATGAGTATGAGTATGAGTATGAGTATGAGTATGAGTATGAGTATGAGTATGAGTATGAGTATGAGTATGAGTATGAGGATAAGTATTAGTATGAGTATGAGTACGAGTATTAGTATGAGTATGAGTATGAGTATGAGTATGAGTATGAGTATGAGTATGAGTGTGAGTATGAGTATGAGTATGAGTATAAGTATGAGTATGAGTATGAGTATGAGTATGAGTATAAGTATGAGAATGAGTATGAGTGTGAGTATGAGAATGAGTATGAGTATGTGTATGAGTATGAGTCTGAGTATGAGTATGAGTATGAGTATGAGTATGAGTATGAGTATGAGTATGAGTATGAGTATGTGTATGAGTATGAGTATGAGTATGAGTATGAGTATGAGTATGAGTATGAGTATGAGTTAGAGTATGAGTATGTGTTTGAGTATGAGTATGAGTATGAGTATGAGTATGAGTATGAGTATGAGTATGAGTATGAGTATGAGTATAAGTATGAGTATGAGTATGAGTATGAGTATAAGTATTAGTATGAGTATGAGTACGAGTATTAGTATGAGTATGAGTATGAGTATGAGTATGAGTTTAAGTATGAGTATGAGTATGAGTATGAGTATGAGTATGAGTATGAGCATGAGCATGAGCATGAGTATGAGTATGAGTGTGAGTATGAGTATGAGTATGAGTATGAGTATGAGTATGAGTATGAGTATGAGTATGAGTATGAGTATGAGTATGAGTATGAGTATGTGTATGAGTATGAGTATGAGTATGAGTATGTGTATGAGTATGAGTATGAGTATGAGTATGAGTATGAGTATAAGTATGAGAATGAGTTTGAGTGTGAGTATGAGAATGAGTATGAGTATGTGTATGAGTATGAGTATGAGTATGAGTGTGAGTATGAGTATGAGTATGAGTATGAGTATGAGTATGAGTATGAATATGAGTATGAGTATGAGTATGAGTATGAGTATGAGTATGAGTATGAGTATGAGAATGAGTATGAGTATGAGTATGAGTATGAGTATGAGTATGAGTATGAGTATGAGTATGAGTATGAGTATGAGTATGAGTATGAGTATGAGTATGAGTATGAGTATGAGTATGAGCATGAGCATGAGCATGAGTATGAGTATGAGTGTGAGTATGAGTATGAGTATGAGTATGAGTATGAGTATGAGTATGAGTATGAGTATGAGTATGAGTATGAGTATGAGTATGAGTATGAGTATGAGTATGAGTATGAGTATGTGTATGAGTATGAGTATGAGTATGAGTATGTGTATGAGTATGAGTATGAGTATGAGTATGAGTATAAGTATGAGAATGAGTTTGAGTGTGAGTATGAGAATGAGTATGAGTATGTGTATGAGTATGAGTATGAGTATGAGTGTGAGTATGAGTATGAGTATGAGTATGAGTATGAGTATGAATATGAGTATGAGTATGAGTATGAGTATGAGTATGAGTATGAGTATGAGTATGAGAATGAGTATGAGTATGAGTATGAGTATGAGTATGAGTATAAGTATGAGTATGAGTATGAGTATGAGTATGAGTATGAGTATGAGTATGAGTATGAGGATAAGTATTAGTATGAGTATGAGTACGAGTATTAGTATGAGTATGAGTATGAGTTTAAGTATGAGTATGAGTACGAGTATGCGTATGAATATGAGTATGAGTATGAGTATGAGTATGAGTATGAGTATGAGTATGAGTATGAGTATGAGTATGAGTATGAGTATGAGTATGAGTACGAGTACGAGTACGAGTATGCGTATGAGTTTGAGTATGTGTATGAGTATGAGTATGAGTATGAGTATGAGTATGAGTATGAGTATGAGTATGAGTTTAAGTATGAGTATGAGTTTAAGTATGAGTATGAGTATGAGTATGCGTATGAGTATGAGTATGAGTATGAGTATGAGCATGAGCATGAGCATGAGCGTGAGCGTGAGAATAAGCATGAGTATGAGTTTAAGTATGAGTATGTGTACGAGTATGCGTATAAATATGAGTATGAGTATGAGTATGAGTATGGGTATGAGTATGAGTATGAGTATGAGTATGAGTATGAGTATAAGTATGAGCTTGAGCATGAGTATGAGTATGAGTATGAGTATGAGTATGAGTATGAGTATGAGTATGAGTATGAGTATGAGTATGAGTATGAGTATGAGTATGAGTATGAGTGTGAGTATGAGTATGAGTATGAGTATATGTACGAGTATTAGTATGAGTATGAGTATGAGTATGAGTATGAGTATGTGTATGAGTATGAGTATGAGTATGAGTGTGAGTATGAGTATGAGTATGAGTATAAGTATGAGTATGAGAATGAGTATGAGTATGTGTATGAGTATGAGTATGAGTATGAGTGTGAGTATGAGTATGAGTATGAGTATGAGTATGAGTATGAATATGAGTATGAGTATGAGTATGAGTATGAGTATGAGTATGAGTATGAGTATGAGAATGAGTATGAGTATGAGTATGAGTATGAGTATGAGTATGAGTATGAGTATGAGTATGAGTATGAGTATGAGTATGAGTATGAGTATGAGTATGAGTATGAGTATGAGTATGAGCATGAGCATGAGCATGAGTATGAGTATGAGTGTGAGTATGAGTATGAGTATGAGTATGAGTATGAGTATGAGTATGAGTATGAGTATGAGTATGAGTATGAGTATGAGTATGAGTATGAGTATGAGTATGAGTATGAGTATGAGTATGTGTATGAGTATGAGTATGAGTATGAGTATGTGTATGAGTATGAGTATGAGTATGAGTATGAGTATGAGTATAAGTATGAGAATGAGTTTGAGTGTGAGTATGAGAATGAGTATGAGTATGTGTATGAGTATGAGTATGAGTATGAGTGTGAGTATGAGTATGAGTATGAGTATGAGTATGAGTATGAATATGAGTATGAGTATGAGTATGAGTATGAGTATGAGTATGAGTATGAGTATGAGAATGAGTATGAGTATGAGTATGAGTATGAGTATGAGTATGAGTATGAGTATGAGTATGAGTATGAGTATGAGTATGAGTTTAAGTATGAGTATGAGTACGAGTATGCGTATGAATATGAGTATGAGTATGAGTATGAGCATGAGTATGAGTATGAGTATGAGTATGAGTATGAGTATGAGTATGAGTATGAGTATGAGTACGAGTACGAGTACGAGTATGCGTATGAGTTTGAGTATGTGTATGAGTATGAGTATGAGTATGAGTATGAGTATGAGTATGAGTATGAGTATGAGTTTAAGTATGAGTATGAGTTTAAGTATGAGTATGAGTATGAGTATGCGTATGAGTATGAGTATGAGTATGAGTATGAGCATGAGCATGAGCATGAGCGTGAGCGTGAGAATAAGCATGAGTATGAGTTTAAGTATGAGTATGTGTACGAGTATGCGTATAAATATGAGTATGAGTATGAGTATGAGTATGACTATGAGTATGAGGATGAGTATGAGTATGAGTATGAGTATGAGTATGAGTATGACTATGAGTATGAGTATGACTATGACTATGACTATGACTATGAGAATGAGTATGAGTATGAGTATTAGTATGAATATGAGTATGAGTATGAGTGTGAGTATGAGTATGAGTATGAGTATGAGTATGAGTATGAGTATGAGTATGATTATGTGTATGAGTATGAGTATGAGTATGAGTATGAGAATGAGTATGAGTATGAGTATGAGTATGAGTATGAGTATGAGTATGAGCATGAGCATGAGCATGAGTATGAATATGAGTATGAGTATGAGTATGAGTATGAGTATGAGTATGAGTATGAGTATGAGTATGAGTATGAGTATGAGTATGAGTATGAGTATGAGTATAATTATTAGTATGAGTATGAGTACGAGTATTAGTATGAGTATGAGTATGAGTATGAGTATGAGTATGAGTTTAAGTATGAGTATGAGTACGAGTATGCGTATGAATATGAGTATGAGTATGAGTATGAGTATGGGTATGAGTATGAGTATGAGTATGAGTATGAGTATAAGTATGGGCATGAGCGTGAGTATGAGTATGAGTATGAGTATGAGTATGAGTATAAGTATGAGAATGAGTATGAGTGTGAGTATGAGAATGAGTATGAGTATGTGTATGAGTATGAGTTTGAGTATGAGTATGAGTATGAGTATGAGTATGAGTATGAGTATGAGTATGAGCATGAGCATGAGCATGAGTATGAATATGAGTATGAGTATGAGTATGAGTATGAGTATGAGTATGAGTATGAGTATGAGTATGAGTATGAGTATGAGTATGAGTATGAGTATGAGTATAATTATTAGTATGAGTATGAGTACGAGTATTAGTATGAGTATGAGTATGAGTATGAGTATGAGTATGAGTTTAAGTATGAGTATGAGTACGAGTATGAGTATGAGTATGAGTATGAGTATGAGAATGAGTATGAGTATGAGTATGAGTATGAGTATGAGTATGAGTATGAGCATGAGCATGAGCATGAGTATGAATATGAGTATGAGTATGAGTATGAGTATGAGTATGAGTATGAGTATGAGTATGAGTATGAGTATGAGTATGAGTATGAGTATGAGTATGAGTATGAGTATAATTATTAGTATGAGTATGAGTACGAGTATTAGTATGAGTATGAGTATGAGTATGAGTATGAATATGAGTATGAGTATGAGTATGAGTATGAGTATGAGTATGAGTATGAGTATGAGTATGAGAATGAGTATGAGTATGAGTATGAGTATGAGTATGAGTATGAGTATGAGTATGAGTATGAGTATGAGTATGAGTATGAGTATGAGTATGAGTATGAGGATAAGTATTAGTATGAGTATGAGTACGAGTATTAGTATGAGTATGAGTATGAGTTTAAGTATGAGTATGAGTACGAGTATGCGTATGAATATGAGTATGAGTATGAGTATGAGTATGAGTATGAGTATGAGTATGAGTATGAGTATGAGTATGAGTATGAGTATGAGTATGAGTACGAGTACGAGTACGAGTATGCGTATGAGTTTGAGTATGTGTATGAGTATGAGTATGAGTATGAGTATGAGTATGAGTATGAGTATGAGTTTAAGTATGAGTATGAGTTTAAGTATGAGTATGAGTATGAGTATGCGTATGAGTATGAGTATGAGTATGAGTATGAGCATGAGCATGAGCATGAGCGTGAGCGTGAGAATAAGCATGAGTATGAGTTTAAGTATGAGTATGTGTACGAGTATGCGTATAAATATGAGTATGAGTATGAGTATGAGTATGGGTATGAGTATGAGTATGAGTATGAGTATGAGTATGAGTATAAGTATGAGCTTGAGCATGAGTATGAGTATGAGTATGAGTATGAGTATGAGTATGAGTATGAGTATGAGTATGAGTATGAGTATGAGTATGAGTATGAGTATGAGTGTGAGTATGAGTATGAGTATGAGTATAAGTACGAGTATTAGTATGAGTATGAGTATGAGTATGAGTATGAGTATGTGTATGAGTATGAGTATGAGTATGAGTATGAGTATGAGTATGAGTATGAGTATGAGTATGAGGATGAGTATGAGTATAAGTATGAGTATGTGTATGAGTATGAGTATGAGTATGAGTATGAGTATGAGTATGAGTATGAGTTAGAGTATGAGTATGTGTATGAGTATGAGTATGAGTATGAGTATGAGTGTGAGTGCGAATGTGAGTATGAGTATGAGTATGAGTATGAGTATGTGTATGAGTATGAGTATGAGTATGAGTATGACTATGAGTATGAGGATGAGTATGAGTATGAGTATGAGTATGAGTATGAGTATGACTATGAGTATGAGTATGACTATGACTATGACTATGACTATGAGAATGAGTATGAGTATGAGTATTAGTATGAATATGAGTATGAGTATGAGTGTGAGTATGAGTATGAGTATGAGTATGAGTATGAGTATGAGTATGAGTATGATTATGTGTATGAGTATGAGTATGAGTATGAGTACGAGAATGAGTATGAGTATGAGTATGAGTATGAGTATGAGTATGAGTATGAGCATGAGCATGAGCATGAGTATGAATATGAGTATGAGTATGAGTATGAGTATGAGTATGAGTATGAGTATGAGTATGAGTATGAGTATGAGTATGAGTATGAGTATGAGTATGAGTATGAGTATAATTATTAGTATGAGTATGAGTACGAGTATTAGTATGAGTATGAGTATGAGTATGAGTATGAGTATGAGTTTAAGTATGAGTATGAGTACGAGTATGCGTATGAATATGAGTATGAGTATGAGTATGAGTATGGGTATGAGTATGAGTATGAGTATGAGTATGAGTATAAGTATGGGCATGAGCGTGAGTATGAGTATGAGTATGAGTATGAGTATGAGTATAAGTATGAGAATGAGTATGAGTGTGAGTATGAGAATGAGTATGAGTATGTGTATGAGTATGAGTTTGAGTATGAGTATGAGTATGAGTATGAGTATGAGTATGAGTATGAGTATGAGTATGTGTATGAGTATGAGTATGAGTATGAGTATGAGTATGAGTATGAGTATGAGTATGAGTATGAGTTTAAGTATGAGTCTGAGTACGAGTATGCGTATGAATATGAGTATGAGTATGAGTATGGGTATGAGTATGAGTATGAGTATGAGTATGAGTATGAGTATGAGTATGTGTATGAGTATGAGTATGAGTATGAGTATGAGTATAAGTATGAGAATGAGTATGAGTATGAGTATGTGTATGAGTATGAGTATGAGTATGAGTATGAGTATGAGTATGAGTATGAGTATGAGTATGAGTATGAGTATGAGTATGAGTATGAGTATGAGTATGAGTATGAGTATGAGTATGAGTATGAGTGTGAGTATGAGTATGAGTATGAGTATGAGTATGAGTATGAGAATGAGTATGAGTATGAGTATGAGAATGAGTATGAGTATGAGTATGAGTATGAGCATGAGCATGAGCATGAGTATGAGTTTAAGTATGAGTATGAGTATGAGTATGTGTATGAGTATAAGTATGAGTATGAGTATGAGTATGAGTATGAGTATGAGTATGAGTATGAGTATGACTATGAGTATGAGTATGACTATGACTATGACTATGACTATGAGTATGAGTATGAGTATGAGTATGAGTATGAGTATGAGTGTGAGTATGAGTATGAGTATGAGTATGAGTATGAGTATGAGTATGAGTATGAGTATGAGTATGAGAATGAGTATGAGTATGAGTATGAGTATAAGTATGAGCATGAGCATGAGTATGAGTATGAGTATGAGTATGAGTATGAGTATGAGTATGAGTATAAGTATGAGTATGAGTATGAGTATGAGTATGAGTATGAGTATGAGTATGAGTATGAGTATGAGTGTGAGTGTGAGTGCGAATGTGAGTATGAGTATGAGTATGAGTATGTGTATGAGTATGAGTATGAGTATGACTATGAGTATGAGTATGAGTATGAGTATGAGTATGAGTATGAGTATGAGTATGAGTATGAGTATGAGTATGAGTATGAGTATGACTATGAGAATGAGTATGACTATGAGTATGACTATGAGAATGAGTATGAGTATGAGTATGAGTATGAGTGTGAGTATGAGTATGAGTATGAGTATGAGTATGAGTATGAGTATGAGTATGAGTATGAGTATGAGAATGAGTATGAGTATGAGTATGAGTATGAGTATGAGTATGAGTATGAGTATGAGTATGAGTATGAGTATGAGTATGAGTATGAGTATGAGTATGAGGATAAGTATTAGTATGAGTATGAGTACGAGTATTAGTATGAGTATGAGTATGAGTTTAAGTATGAGTATGAGTACGAGTATGCGTATGAATATGAGTATGAGTATGAGTATGAGTATGAGTATGAGTATGAGTATGAGTATGAGTATGAGTACGAGTACGAGTACGAGTATGCGTATGAGTTTGAGTATGTGTATGAGTATGAGTATGAGTATGAGTATGAGTATGAGTATGAGTATGAGTATGAGTATGAGTTTAAGTATGAGTATGAGTTTAAGTATGAGTATGAGTATGAGTATGCGTATGAGTATGAGTATGAGTATGAGTATGAGCATGAGCATGAGCATGAGCGTGAGCGTGAGAATAAGCATGAGTATGAGTTTAAGTATGAGTATGAGTACGAGTATGCGTATGAATATGAGTATGAGTATGAGTATGAGCTTGAGCATGAGTATGAGTATGAGTACGAGTATTAGTATGAGTATGAGTACGGGTATTAGTATGAGTATGAGTATGAGTCTGAGAATGAGTATGAGTATGAGTATGAGTATGAGTATGAGTATGAGTATGAGTATGAGTATGAGCATGAGCATGAGCATGAGTATGAGTATGAGTGTGAGTATGAGTATGAGTATGAATATGAGTATGAGTATGATTATAAGTATTAGTATGAGTATGAGTACGAGTATTAGTATGAGTATGAGTATGAGTATGAGTTTAAGAATGAGTACGAGTACGAGTATGTGCATGAGTATGAGTATGTGTATGAGTATGAGTATGAGTATGAGTATGAGTATGAGTATGAGTATAAGTATAAGTATGAGAATGAGTATGAGTGTGAGTATGAGAATGAATATGAGTATGTGTATGAGTATGAGTATGAGTATGAGTGTGAGTATGAGTATGAGTATGAGTATGAATATGAGTATGAGTATAAGTATTAGTATGAGTATGAGTACGAGTATTAGTATGAGTATGAGTATGAGTTTAAGTATGAGTATGAGTATGAGTATGTGCATGAGTATGAGTATGTGTATGAGTATGAGTATGAGTATTAGTATGAGTATGAATTTAAGTACGAGTATGAGTAGGAGTATGTGCATGAGTATGAGTATGTGTATGAGTATGAGTATGAGTATGAGTATGAGTATGAGTATGAGTATGAGTATGAGTATGAGTATAAGTATGAGAATGAGTATGAGTGTGAGTATGAGAATGAGTATGAGTATGTGTATGAGTATGAGTTTGAGTATGAGTATGAGTATGAGTATGAGTATGAGTATGAGTATGAGTATGAGTATGTGTATGAGTATGAGTATGAGTATGAGTATGAGTATGAGTATGAGTATGAGTATGAGTTAGAGTATGAGTATGTGTATGAGTATGAGTATGAGTATGAGTTTAAGTATGAGTATGAGTATGAGTATGTGCATGAGTATGAGTATGTGTATAAGTATGAGTATGAGTATTAGTATGAGTATAAGTATGAGAATGAGTATGAGTGTGAGTATGAGAATGAGTATGAGTATGTGTATGAGTATGAGTATGAGTATGAGTATGAGTATGAGTATGAGTATGAGTATGAGTATGAGTCTGAGTATGAGTATGAGTATGAGTATGAGTATGAGTATGAGTATGAGTATGAGTATGAGTATGAGTATGAGTATGAGTATGAGTATGAGTATGAGTATGAGTATGAGTATGAGTATGAGTATGAGTATGAGTATGAGTATGTGTATAAGTATGAGTATGAGTATGAGTATGAGTATAAGTATTAGTATGAGTATGAGTACGAGTATTAGTATGAGTATGAGTATGAGTTTAAGTATGAGTATGAGTATGAGTATGAGTATGAGTATGAGTATGAGTATGTGCATGAGTATGAGTATGTGTATGAGTATGAGTATGAGTATGAGTATGAGTATGAGTATGAGTATGAGTATGAGGATGAGTATGAGTATAAGTATGAGTATGTGTATGAGTATGAGTATGAGTATGAGTTAGAGTATGAGTATGTGTATGAGTATGAGTATGAGTATGAGTATGAGTGTGAGTGCGAATGTGAGTATGAGTATGAGTATGAGTATGAGTATGTGTATGAGTATGAGTATGAGTATGAGTATGACTATGAGTATGAGGATGAGTATGAGTATGAGTATGAGTATGAGTATGAGTATGACTATGAGTATGAGTATGACTATGACTATGACTATGACTATGAGAATGAGTATGAGTATGAGTATGAGTATGAGTATGTGTATGAGTATGAGTATGAGTATGAGTATGAGTATGAGAATGAGTATGAGTATGAGTATGAGTATGAGTATGAGCATGAGCATGAGCATGAGTATGAGTATGAGTATGAGTATGAGTATGAGTATGAGTATGAGTATGAGTATGAGTATGAGTATGAGTATGAGTATGAGTATGAGTATGAGTATGAGTATGAGTATGAGTATGAGTATGAGTATGTGTATGAGTATGAGTTTGAGTATGAGTATGTGTATGAGTATGAGTATGAGTATGAGTATGAGTATGAGTATGAGTATGAGTATAAGTATGAGAATGAGTATGAGTGTGAGTATGAGAATGAGTATGAGTATGTGTATGAGTATGAGTTTGAGTATGAGTATGAGTATGAGTATGAGTATGAGTATGAGTATGAGTATGAGTATGAGTATGAGTATGTGTATGAGTATGAGTATGAGTATGAGTATGAGTATGAGTATGAGTATGAGTTTAAGTATGAGTCTGAGTACGAGTATGCGTATGAATATGAGTATGAGTATGAGTATGGGTATGAGTATGAGTATGAGTATGAGTATGAGTATGAGTATGAGTATGAGTATGGGTATGTGTATGAGTATGAGTATGAGTATGAGTATGAGTATAAGTATGAGAATGAGTATGAGTATGAGTATGTGTATGAGTATGAGTATGAGTTTGAGTATGAGTATGGGTATGAGTATGAGTATGAGTATGAGAATGAGTATGAGTATGAGTATGAGAATGAGTATGAGTATGAGTATGAGTATGAGCATGAGCATGAGCATGAGTATGAGTTTAAGTATGAGTATGAGTATGAGTATGTGTATGAGTATAAGTATGAGTATGAGTATGAGTATGAGTATGAGTATGAGTATGAGTATGACTATGAGTATGAGTATGACTATGACTATGACTATGACTATGACTATGAGTATGAGTATGAGTATGAGTATGAGTATGAGTATGAGTGTGAGTATGAGTATGAGTATGAGTATGAGTATGAGTATGAGTATGAGTATGAGTATGAGAATGAGTATGAGTATGAGTATGAGTATAAGTATGAGCATGAGCATGAGTATGAGTATGAGTATGAGTATGAGTATGAGTATGAGTATGAGTATAAGTATGAGTATGAGTATGAGTATGAGTATGAGTATGAGTATGAGTATGAGTATGAGTGTGAGTGTGAGTGCGAATGTGAGTATGAGTATGAGTATGAGTATGAGTATGAGTATGTGTATGAGTATGAGTATGAGAATGACTATGAGTATGAGTATGAGTATGAGTATGAGTATGAGTATGAGTATGAGTATGAGTATGAGTATGAGTATGAGTATGAGTATGACTATGAGAATGAGTATGACTATGACTATGACTATGACTATGAGAATGAGTATGAGTATGAGTATGAGTATGAGTGTGAGTATGAGTATGAGTATGAGTATGAGTATGAGTATGAGTTTGAGTATGAGTATGCGTATGAGTATGAGTATGAGTATGAGTATGAGCATGAGCATGAGCATGAGCGTGAGCGTGAGAATAAGCATGAGTATGAGTTTAAGTATGAGTATGAGTACGAGTATGCGTATGAATATGAGTATGAGTATGAGTATGAGTATGGGTATAAGTATGAGTATGAGTATGAGTATAAGTATGAGCTTGAGCATGAGTATGAGTATGAGTATGAGTATGAGTATGAGTATGAGTATGAGTATGAGTATGAGTATGAGTATGAGTATAAGTATGAGAATGAGTATGAGTATGAGTATGAGAATGAGTATGAGTATGTGTATGAGTATGAGTCTGAGTATGAGTATGAGTATGAGTATGACTATGAGTATGAGTATGAGTATAAGTATTAGTATTAGTATGAGTACGAGTATTAGTATGAGTATGAGTATGAGTCTGAGAATGAGTATGAGTATGAGTATGAGTATGAGTATGAGTATGAGTATGAGTATGAGCATGAGCATGAGCATGAGTATGAGTATGAGTGTGAGTATGAGTATGAGTATGAGTATGAATATGAGTATGAGTATGATTATAAGTATTAGTATGAGTATGAGTACGAGTATTAGTATGAGTATGAGTATGAGTATGAGTTTAAGAATGAGTACGAGTACGAGTATGTGCATGAGTATGAGTATGTGTATGAGTATGAGTATGAGTATGAGTATGAGTATGAGTATGAGTATGAGTATAAGTATAAGTATGAGAATGAGTATGAGTGTGAGTATGAGAATGAGTATGAGTATGTGTATGAGTATGAGTATGAGTATGAGTGTGAGTATGAGTATGAGTATGAGTATGAATATGAGTATGAGTATGAGTATAAGTATTAGTATGAGTATGAGTACGAGTATTAGTATGAGTATGAGTATGAGTTTAAGTATGAGTATGAGTATGAGTATGTGCATGAGTATGAGTATGTGTATGAGTATGAGTATGAGTATTAGTATGAGTATGAATTTAAGTACGAGTATGAGTATGAGTATGTGCATGAGTATGAGTATGTGTATGAGTATGAGTATGAGTATGAGTATGAGTATGAGTATGAGTATGAGTATGAGTATGAGTATAAGTATGAGAATGAGTATGAGTGTGAGTATGAGAATGAGTATGAGTATGTGTATGAGTATGAGTTTGAGTATGAGTATGAGTATGAGTATGAGTATGAGTATGAGTATGAGTATGTCTATGAGTATGAGTATGAGTATGAGTATGAGTATGAGTATGAGTATGAGTATGAGTATGAGTATGAGTATGAGTATGAGTACGAGTATTAGTATGAGTATGAGTATGAGTATGAGTTTAAGTATGAGTATGAGTATGAGTATGAGTATGAGTATGAGTATGAGCATGAGCATGAGCATGAGTATGAGCATGAGTATGAGTATGAGTGTGAGTATGAGTATGAGTATGAGTATGAATATGAGTATGAGTATGATTATAAGTATTAGTATGAGTATGAGTACGAGTATTAGTATGAGTATGAGTATGAGTATGAGTTTAAGAATGAGTACGAGTACGAGTATGTGCATGAGTATGAGTATGTGTATGAGTATGAGTATGAGTATGAGTATGAGTATGAGTATGAGTATGAGTATAAGTATAAGTATGAGAATGAGTATGAGTGTGAGTATGAGAATGAGTATGAGTATGTGTATGAGTATGAGTATGAGTATGAGTGTGAGTATGAGTATGAGTATGAGTATGAATATGAGTATGAGTATGAGTATAAGTATTAGTATGAGTATGAGTACGAGTATTAGTATGAGTATGAGTATGAGTTTAAGTATGAGTATGAGTATGAGTATGAGTATGAGTATGAGTATGAGTATGAGTATGAGTATGAGTATGAGTATGAGTATGAGTATGAGTATGAGTATGAGTACGAGTATGAGTATGAGTATGAGCATGAGCATGAGCATGAGTATGAGTATGAGTGTGAGTATGAGTATGAGTATGAGTATGAGTATGAGTATGAGTATGAGTATGAGTATGAGTATGAGTATGAGTATGAGTATGAGTATGAGTATGAGTATGAGTATGTGTATGAGTATGAGTATGAGTATGAGTATGTGTATGAGTATGAGTATGAGTATGAGTATGAGTATGAGTATAAGTATGAGAATGAGTTTGAGTGTGAGTATGAGAATGAGTATGAGTATGTGTATGAGTATGAGTATGAGTATGAGTATGAGTATGAGTATGAGTATGAGTATGAGAATGAGTATGAGTATGAGTATGAGTATGAGTATGAGTATGAGTATGAGTATGAGTATGAGTATGAGTATGAGTATGAGTATGAGTATGAGTATGAGGATAAGTATTAGTATGAGTATGAGTACGAGTATTAGTATGAGTATGAGTATGAGTATGAGTATGAGTATGAGTATGAGTATAAGTATGAGTATGAGTATGAGTATGAGTATGAGTATGAGTATGAGTATGAGTATGAGTATGAGTATGAGTGTGAGTGTGAGTGCGAATGTGAGTATGAGTATGAGTATGAGTATGAGTATGAGTATGTGTATGAGTATGAGTATGAGAATGACTATGAGTATGAGTATGAGTATGAGTATGAGTATGAGTATGAGTATGAGTATGAGTATGAGTATGAGTATGAGTATGAGTATGACTATGAGAATGAGTATGACTATGACTATGACTATGACTATGAGAATGAGTATGAGTATGAGTATGAGTATGAATGTGAGTATGAGTATGAGTATGAGTATGAGTATGAGTATGAGTTTGAGTATGAGTATGCGTATGAGTATGAGTATGAGTATGAGTATGAGCATGAGCATGAGCATGAGCGTGAGCGTGAGAATAAGCATGAGTATGAGTTTAAGTATGAGTATGAGTACGAGTATGCGTATGAATATGAGTATGAGTATGAGTATGAGTATGGGTATAAGTATGAGTATGAGTATGAGTATAAGTATGAGCTTGAGCATGAGTATGAGTATGAGTATGAGTATGAGTATGAGTATGAGTATGAGTATGAGTATGAGTATGAGTATGAGTATAAGTATGAGAATGAGTATGAGTATGAGTATGAGAATGAGTATGAGTATGTGTATGAGTATGAGTCTGAGTATGAGTATGAGTATGAGTATGACTATGAGTATGAGTATGAGTATAAGTATTAGTATTAGTATGAGTACGAGTATTAGTATGAGTATGAGTATGAGTCTGAGAATGAGTATGAGTATGAGTATGAGTATGAGTATGAGTATGAGTATGAGTATGAGTATGAGTATGAGCATGAGCATGAGCATGAGTATGAGTATGAGTGTGAGTATGAGTATGAGTATGAGTATGAATATGAGTATGAGTATGATTATAAGTATTAGTATGAGTATGAGTACGAGTATTAGTATGAGTATGAGTATGAGTATGAGTTTAAGAATGAGTACGAGTACGAGTATGTGCATGAGTATGAGTATGTGAATGAGTATGAGTATGAGTATGAGTATGAGTATGAGTATGAGTATAAGTATAAGTATGAGAATGAGTATGAGTGTGAGTATGAGAATGAGTATGAGTATGTGTATGAGTATGAGTATGAGTATGAGTGTGAGTATGAGTATGAGTATGAGTATGAATATGAGTATGAGTATGAGTATAAGTATTAGTATGAGTATGAGTACGAGTATTAGTATGAGTATGAGTATGAGTTTAAGTATGAGTATGAGTATGAGTATGTGCATGAGTATGAGTATGTGTATGAGTATGAGTATGAGTATTAGTATGAGTATGAATTTAAGTACGAGTATGAGTATGAGTATGTGCATGAGTATGAGTATGTGTATGAGTATGAGTATGAGTATGAGTATGAGTATGAGTATGAGTATGAGTATGAGTATGAGTATAAGTATGAGAATGAGTATGAGTGTGAGTATGAGAATGAGTATGAGTATGTGTATGAGTATGAGTTTGAGTATGAGTATGAGTATGAGTATGAGTATGAGTATGAGTATGAGTATGTCTATGAGTATGAGTATGAGTATGAGTATGAGTATGAGTATGAGTATGAGTATGAGTATGAGTATGAGTATGAGTACGAGTATTAGTATGAGTATGAGTATGAGTATGAGTTTAAGTATGAGTATGAGTATGAGTATGAGTATGAGTATGAGTATGAGCATGAGCATGAGCATGAGTATGAGTATGAGTGTGAGTATGAGTATGAGTATGAGTATGAGTATGAGTATGAGTATGAGTATGAGTATGAGTATGAGTATGAGTATGAGTATGTGTATGAGTATGAGTATGAGTATGTGTATGAGTATGAGTATGAGTATGAGTATGAGTATGAGTATAAGTATGAGAATGAGTTTGAGTGTGAGTATGAGAATGAGTATGAGTATGTGTATGAGTATGAGTATGAGTATGAGTGTGAGTATGAGTATGAGTATGAGTATGAGTATGAGTATGAATATGAGTATGAGTATGAGTATGAGTATGAGTATGAGTATGAGAATGAGTATGAGTATGAGTATGAGTATGAGTATGAGTATGAGTATGAGTATGAGTATGAGTATGAGTATGAGTATGAGTATGAGTATGAGTATGAGTATGAGTACGAGTATGAGTATGAGTATGAGCATGAGCATGAGCATGAGTATGAGTATGAGTGTGAGTATGAGTATGAGTATGAGTATGAGTATGAGTATGGGTATGAGTATGAGTATGAGTATGAGTATGAGTATGAGTATGAGTATGAGTATGAGTATGTGTATGAGTATGAGTATGAGTATGAGTATGTGTATGAGTATGAGTATGAGTATGAGTATGAGTATGAGTATGAGTATAAGTATGAGAATGAGTTTGAGTGTGAGTATGAGAATGAGTATGAGTATGTGTATGAGTATGAGTATGAGTATGAGTATGAGTATGAGTATGAGTATGAGTATGAGAATGAGTATGAGTATGAGTATGAGTATGAGTATGAGTATGAGTATGAGTATGAGTATGAGTATGAGTATGAGTATGAGTATGAGTATGAGTATGAGGATAAGTATTAGTATGAGTATGAGTACGAGTATTAGTATGAGTATGAGTATGAGTATGAGTATGAGTATGAGTATGAGTATGAGTGTGAGTATGAGTATGAGTATGAGTATAAGTATGAGTATGAGTATGAGTATGAGTATGAGTATAAGTATGAGAATGAGTATGAGTGTGAGTATGAGAATGAGTATGAGTATGTGTATGAGTATGAGTCTGAGTATGAGTATGAGTATGAGTATGAGTATGAGTATGAGTATGAGTATGAGTATGAGTATGTGTATGAGTATGAGTATGAGTATGAGTATGAGTATGAGTATTAGTATGAGTATGAGTTAGAGTATGAGTATGTGTTTGAGTATGAGTATGAGTATGAGTATGAGTATGAGTATGAGTATGAGTATGAGTATGAGTATGAGTATAAGTATGAGTATGAGTATGAGTATGAGTATAAGTATTAGTATGAGTATGAGTACGAGTATTAGTATGAGTATGAGTATGAGTATGAGTTTAAGTATGAGTATGAGTATGAGTATGAGTATGAGTATGAGTATGAGCATGAGCATGAGCATGAGTATGAGTATGAGTGTGAGTATGAGTATGAGTATGAGTATGAGTATGAGTATGAGTATGAGTATGAGTATGAGTATGAGTATGAGTATGAGTATGAGTATGAGTATGTGTATGAGTATGAGTATGAGTATGAGTATGTGTATGAGTATGAGTATGAGTATGAGTATGAGTATGAGTATAAGTATGAGAATGAGTTTGAGTGTGAGTATGAGAATGAGTATGAGTATGTGTATGAGTATGAGTATGAGTATGAGTGTGAGTATGAGTATGAGTATGAGTATGAGTATGAGTATGAATATGAGTATGAGTATGAGTATGAGTATGAGTATGAGTATGAGTATGAGTATGAGAATGAGTATGAGTATGAGTATGAGTATGAGTATGAGTATGAGTATGAGTATGAGTATGAGTATGAGTATGAGTATGAGTATGAGTATGAGTATGAGTATGAGCATGAGCATGAGCATGAGTATGAGTATGAGTGTGAGTATGAGTATGAGTATGAGTATGAGTATGAGTATGAGTATGAGTATGAGTATGAGTATGAGTATGAGTATGAGTATGAGTATGAGTATGAGTATGAGTATGAGTATGAGTATGAGTATGTGTATGAGTATGAGTATGAGTATGAGTATGTGTATGAGTATGAGTATGAGTATGAGTATGAGTATAAGTATGAGAATGAGTTTGAGTGTGAGTATGAGAATGAGTATGAGTATGTGTATGAGTATGAGTATGAGTATGAGTGTGAGTATGAGTATGAGTATGAGTATGAGTATGAGTATGAATATGAGTATGAGTATGAGTATGAGTATGAGTATGAGTATGAGTATGAGTATGAGAATGAGTATGAGTATGAGTATGAGTATGAGTATGAGTATAAGTATGAGTATGAGTATGAGTATGAGTATGAGTATGAGTATGAGTATGAGTATGAGGATAAGTATTAGTATGAGTATGAGTACGAGTATTAGTATGAGTATGAGTATGAGTTTAAGTATGAGTATGAGTACGAGTATGCGTATGAATATGAGTATGAGTATGAGTATGAGTATGAGTATGAGTATGAGTATGAGTATGAGTATGAGTATGAGTATGAGTATGAGTATGAGTACGAGTACGAGTACGAGTATGCGTATGAGTTTGAGTATGTGTATGAGTATGAGTATGAGTATGAGTATGAGTATGAGTATGAGTATGAGTATGAGTTTAAGTATGAGTATGAGTTTAAGTATGAGTATGAGTATGAGTATGCGTATGAGTATGAGTATGAGTATGAGTATGAGCATGAGCATGAGCATGAGCGTGAGCGTGAGAATAAGCATGAGTATGAGTTTAAGTATGAGTATGAGTACGAGTATGCGTATAAATATGAGTATGAGTATGAGTATGAGTATGGGTATGAGTATGAGTATGAGTATGAGTATGAGTATGAGTATAAGTATGAGCTTGAGCATGAGTATGAGTATGAGTATGAGTATGAGTATGAGTATGAGTATGAGTATGAGTATGAGTATGAGTATGAGTATGAGTATGAGTATGAGTATGAGTGTGAGTATGAGTATGAGTATGAGTATAAGTACGAGTATTAGTATGAGTATGAGTATGAGTATGAGTATGAGTATGTGTATGAGTATGAGTATCAGTATGAGTATGAGTATGAGTATGAGTATGAGTATGAGTGTGAGTATGAGTATGAGTATGAGTATAAGTATGAGTATGAGAATGAGTATGAGTATGTGTATGAGTATGAGTATGAGTATGAGTGTGAGTATGAGTATGAGTATGAGTATGAGTATGAGTATGAATATGAGTATGAGTATGAGTATGAGTATGAGTATGAGTATGAGTATGAGTATGAGAATGAGTATGAGTATGAGTATGAGTATGAGTATGAGTATGAGTATGAGTATGAGTATGAGTATGAGTATGAGTATGAGTATGAGTATGAGTATGAGTATGAGTATGAGTATGAGTATGAGTATGAGCATGAGCATGAGCATGAGTATGAGTATGAGTGTGAGTATGAGTATGAGTATGAGTATGAGTATGAGTATGAGTATGAGTATGAGTATGAGTATGAGTATGAGTATGAGTATGAGTATGAGTATGAGTATGAGTATGAGTATGAGTATGTGTATGAGTATGAGTATGAGTATGAGTATGTGTATGAGTATGAGTATGAGTATGAGTATGAGTATGAGTATAAGTATGAGAATGAGTTTGAGTGTGAGTATGAGAATGAGTATGAGTATGTGTATGAGTATGAGTATGAGTATGAGTGTGAGTATGAGTATGAGTATGAGTATGAGTATGAATATGAGTATGAGTATGAGTATGAGTATGAGTATGAGTATGAGTATGAGTATGAGAATGAGTATGAGTATGAGTATGAGTATGAGTATGAGTATGAGTATGAGTATGAGTATGAGTATGAGTATGAGTATGAGTATGAGTATGAGTATGAGTATGAGGATAAGTATTAGTATGAGTATGAGTACGAGTATTAGTATGAGTATGAGTATGAGTTTAAGTATGAGTATGAGTATGAGTATGAGTATGAGTATGAGTATAAGTATGAGAATGAGTATGAGTGTGAGTATGAGAATGAGTATGAGTATGTGTATGAGTATGAGTTTGAGTATGAGTATGAGTATGAGTATGAGTATGAGTATGAGTATGAGTATGAGTATGTGTATGAGTATGAGTATGAGTATGAGTATGAGTATGAGTATGAGTATGAGTATGAGTTAGAGTATGAGTATGTGTATGAGTATGAGTATGAGTATGAGTTTAAGTATGAGTATGAGTATGAGTATGTGCATGAGTATGAGTATGTGTATAAGTATGAGTATGAGTATTAGTATGAGTATAAGTATGAGAATGAGTATGAGTGTGAGTATGAGAATGAGTATGAGTATGTGTATGAGTATGAGTATGAGTATGAGTATGAGTATGAGTATGAGTATGAGTATGAGTATGAGTCTGAGTATGAGTATGAGTATGAGTATGAGTATGAGTATGAGTATGAGTATGAGTATGAGTATGAGTATGAGTATGAGTATGAGTATGAGTATGAGTATGAGTATGAGTATGAGTATGAGTATGAGTATGAGTATGTGTATAAGTATGAGTATGAGTATGAGTATGAGTATAAGTATTAGTATGAGTATGAGTACGAGTATTAGTATGAGTATGAGTATGAGTTTAAGTATGAGTATGAGTATGAGTATGAGTATGAGTATGAGTATGAGTATGTGCATGAGTATGAGTATGTGTATGAGTATGAGTATGAGTATGAGTATGAGTATGAGTATGAGTATGAGTATGAGGATGAGTATGAGTATAAGTATGAGTATGTGTATGAGTATGAGTATGAGTATGAGTTAGAGTATGAGTATGTGTATGAGTATGAGTATGAGTATGAGTATGAGTGTGAGTGCGAATGTGAGTATGAGTATGAGTATGAGTATGAGTATGTGTATGAGTATGAGTATGAGTATGAGTATGACTATGAGTATGAGGATGAGTATGAGTATGAGTATGAGTATGAGTATGAGTATGAGTATGACTATGAGTATGAGTATGACTATGACTATGACTATGACTATGAGAATGAGTATGAGTATGAGTATGAGTATGAGTATGTGTATGAGTATGAGTATGAGTATGAGTATGAGTATGAGAATGAGTATGAGTATGAGTATGAGTATGAGTATGAGCATGAGCATGAGCATGAGTATGAGTATGAGTATGAGTATGAGTATGAGTATGAGTATGAGTATGAGTATGAGTATGAGTATGAGTATGAGTATGAGTATGAGTATGAGTATGAGTATGAGTATGAGTATGAGTATGTGTATGAGTATGAGTTTGAGTATGAGTATGTGTATGAGTATGAGTATGAGTATGAGTATGAGTATGAGTATGAGTATGAGTATAAGTATGAGAATGAGTATGAGTGTGAGTATGAGAATGAGTATGAGTATGTGTATGAGTATGAGTTTGAGTATGAGTATGAGTATGAGTATGAGTATGAGTATGAGTATGAGTATGAGTATGAGTATGAGTATGTGTATGAGTATGAGTATGAGTATGAGTATGAGTATGAGTATGAGTATGAGTTTAAGTATGAGTCTGAGTACGAGTATGCGTATGAATATGAGTATGAGTATGAGTATGGGTATGAGTATGAGTATGAGTATGAGTATGAGTATGAGTATGAGTATGAGTATGGGTATGTGTATGAGTATGAGTATGAGTATGAGTATGAGTATAAGTATGAGAATGAGTATGAGTATGAGTATGTGTATGAGTATGAGTATGAGTTTGAGTATGAGTATGGGTATGAGTATGAGTATGAGTATGAGAATGAGTATGAGTATGAGTATGAGAATGAGTATGAGTATGAGTATGAGTATGAGCATGAGCATGAGCATGAGTATGAGTTTAAGTATGAGTATGAGTATGAGTATGTGTATGAGTATAAGTATGAGTATGAGTATGAGTATGAGTATGAGTATGAGTATGAGTATGACTATGAGTATGAGTATGAGTATGAGTATGAGTATGAGTATGTGTATGAGTATGAGTATGAGTATGAGTATGAGTATGAGAATGAGTATGAGTATGAGTATGAGTATGAGTATGAGCATGAGCATGAGCATGAGTATGAGTATGAGTATGAGTATGAGTATGAGTATGAGTCTGAGTATGAGTATGAGTATGAGTATGAGTATGAGTATGAGTATGAGTATGAGTATGAGTATGAGTATGAGTATGAGTATGAGTATGAGTATGTGTATGAGTATGAGTTTGAGTATGAGTATGAGTATGAGTATGAGTATGAGTATGAGTATGAGTATGAGTATGAGTATGAGTATGTGTATGAGTATGAGTATGAGTATGAGTATGAGTATGAGTATGAGTATGAGTTTAAGTATGAGTCTGAGTACGAGTATGCGTATGAATATGAGTATGAGTATGAGTATGAGTATGAGTATGAGTATGAGTATGTGCATGAGTATGAGTATGTGTATGAGTATGAGTATGAGTATGAGTATGAGTATGAGTATGAGTATGAGTATGAGGATGAGTATGAGTATAAGTATGAGTATGTGTATGAGTATGAGTATGAGTATGAGTTAGAGTATGAGTATGTGTATGAGTATGAGTATGAGTATGAGTATGAGTGTGAGTGCGAATGTGAGTATGAGTATGAGTATGAGTATGAGTATGTGTATGAGTATGAGTATGAGTATGAGTATGACTATGAGTATGAGGATGAGTATGAGTATGAGTATGAGTATGAGTATGAGTATGACTATGAGTATGAGTATGACTATGACTATGACTATGACTATGAGAATGAGTATGAGTATGAGTATGAGTATGAGTATGTGTATGAGTATGAGTATGAGTATGAGTATGAGTATGAGAATGAGTATGAGTATGAGTATGAGTATGAGTATGAGCATGAGCATGAGCATGAGTATGAGTATGAGTATGAGTATGAGTATGAGTATGAGTATGTGTATAAGTATGAGTATGAGTATGAGTATGAGTATAAGTATTAGTATGAGTATGAGTACGAGTATTAGTATGAGTATGAGTATGAGTTTAAGTATGAGTATGAGTATGAGTATGAGTATGAGTATGAGTATGAGTATGTGCATGAGTATGAGTATGTGTATGAGTATGAGTATGAGTATGAGTATGAGTATGAGTATGAGTATGAGTATGAGGATGAGTATGAGTATAAGTATGAGTATGTGTATGAGTATGAGTATGAGTATGAGTTAGAGTATGAGTATGTGTATGAGTATGAGTATGAGTATGAGTATGAGTGTGAGTGCGAATGTGAGTATGAGTATGAGTATGAGTATGAGTATGAGTATGAGTATGAGTATGAGTATGTGCATGAGTATGAGTATGTGTATGAGTATGAGTATGAGTATGAGTATGAGTATGAGTATGAGTATGAGTATGAGGATGAGTATGAGTATAAGTATGAGTATGTGTATGAGTATGAGTATGAGTATGAGTTAGAGTATGAGTATGTGTATGAGTATGAGTATGAGTATGAGTATGAGTGTGAGTGCGAATGTGAGTATGAGTATGAGTATGAGTATGAGTATGTGTATGAGTATGAGTATGAGTATGAGTATGACTATGAGTATGAGGATGAGTATGAGTATGAGTATGAGTATGAGTATGAGTATGACTATGAGTATGAGTATGACTATGACTATGACTATGACTATGAGAATGAGTATGAGTATGAGTATGAGTATGAGTATGTGTATGAGTATGAGTATGAGTATGAGTATGAGTATGAGAATGAGTATGAGTATGAGTATGAGTATGAGTATGAGCATGAGCATGAGCATGAGTATGAGTATGAGTATGAGTATGAGTATGAGTATGAGTATGAGTATGAGTATGAGTATGAGTATGAGTATGAGTATGAGTATGAGTATGAGTATGAGTATGAGTATGAGTATGAGTATGTGTATGAGTATGAGTTTGAGTATGAGTATGTGTATGAGTATGAGTATGAGTATGAGTATGAGTATGAGTATGAGTATGAGTATAAGTATGAGAATGAGTATGAGTGTGAGTATGAGAATGAGTATGAGTATGTGTATGAGTATGAGTTTGAGTATGAGTATGAGTATGAGTATGAGTATGAGTATGAGTATGAGTATGAGTATGAGTATGAGTATGTGTATGAGTATGAGTATGAGTATGAGTATGAGTATGAGTATGAGTATGAGTTTAAGTATGAGTCTGAGTACGAGTATGCGTATGAATATGAGTATGAGTATGAGTATGGGTATGAGTATGAGTATGAGTATGAGTATGAGTATGAGTATGAGTATGAGTATGGGTATGTGTATGAGTATGAGTATGAGTATGAGTATGAGTATAAGTATGAGAATGAGTATGAGTATGAGTATGTGTATGAGTATGAGTATGAGTTTGAGTATGAGTATGGGTATGAGTATGAGTATGAGTATGAGAATGAGTATGAGTATGAGTATGAGAATGAGTATGAGTATGAGTATGAGTATGAGCATGAGCATGAGCATGAGTATGAGTTTAAGTATGAGTATGAGTATGAGTATGTGTATGAGTATAAGTATGAGTATGAGTATGAGTATGAGTATGAGTATGAGTATGAGTATGACTATGAGTATGAGTATGACTATGACTATGACTATGACTATGACTATGAGTATGAGTATGAGTATGAGTATGAGTATGAGTATGAGTGTGAGTATGAGTATGAGTATGAGTATGAGTATGAGTATGAGTATGAGTATGAGTATGAGAATGAGTATGAGTATGAGTATGAGTATAAGTATGAGCATGAGCATGAGTATGAGTATGAGTATGAGTATGAGTATGAGTATGAGTATGAGTATAAGTATGAGTATGAGTATGAGTATGAGTATGAGTATGAGTATGAGTATGAGTATGAGTATGAGTGTGAGTGTGAGTGCGAATGTGAGTATGAGTATGAGTATGAGTATGAGTATGAGTATGTGTATGAGTATGAGTATGAGAATGACTATGAGTATGAGTATGAGTATGAGTATGAGTATGAGTATGAGTATGAGTATGAGTATGAGTATGAGTATGAGTATGAGTATGACTATGAGAATGAGTATGACTATGACTATGACTATGACTATGAGAATGAGTATGAGTATGAGTATGAGTATGAGTGTGAGTATGAGTATGAGTATGAGTATGAGTATGAGTATGAGTTTGAGTATGAGTATGCGTATGAGTATGAGTATGAGTATGAGTATGAGCATGAGCATGAGCATGAGCGTGAGCGTGAGAATAAGCATGAGTATGAGTTTAAGTATGAGTATGAGTACGAGTATGCGTATGAATATGAGTATGAGTATGAGTATGAGTATGGGTATAAGTATGAGTATGAGTATGAGTATAAGTATGAGCTTGAGCATGAGTATGAGTATGAGTATGAGTATGAGTATGAGTATGAGTATGAGTATGAGTATGAGTATGAGTATGAGTATAAGTATGAGAATGAGTATGAGTATGAGTATGAGAATGAGTATGAGTATGTGTATGAGTATGAGTCTGAGTATGAGTATGAGTATGAGTATGACTATGAGTATGAGTATGAGTATAAGTATTAGTATTAGTATGAGTACGAGTATTAGTATGAGTATGAGTATGAGTCTGAGAATGAGTATGAGTATGAGTATGAGTATGGGTATGAGTATGAGTATGAGTATGAGTATGAGTATGAGCATGAGCATGAGCATGAGTATGAGTATGAGTGTGAGTATGAGTATGAGTATGAGTATGAATATGAGTATGAGTATGATTATAAGTATTAGTATGAGTATGAGTACGAGTATTAGTATGAGTATGAGTATGAGTATGAGTTTAAGAATGAGTACGAGTACGAGTATGTGCATGAGTATGAGTATGTGTATGAGTATGAGTATGAGTATGAGTATGAGTATGAGTATGAGTATGAGTATAAGTATAAGTATGAGAATGAGTATGAGTGTGAGTATGAGAATGAGTATGAGTATGTGTATGAGTATGAGTATGAGTATGAGTGTGAGTATGAGTATGAGTATGAGTATGAATATGAGTATGAGTATGAGTATAAGTATTAGTATGAGTATGAGTACGAGTATTAGTATGAGTATGAGTATGAGTTTAAGTATGAGTATGAGTATGAGTATGTGCATGAGTATGAGTATGTGTATGAGTATGAGTATGAGTATTAGTATGAGTATGAATTTAAGTACGAGTATGAGTATGAGTATGTGCATGAGTATGAGTATGTGTATGAGTATGAGTATGAGTATGAGTATGAGTATGAGTATGAGTATGAGTATGAGTATGAGTATAAGTATGAGAATGAGTATGAGTGTGAGTATGAGAATGAGTATGAGTATGTGTATGAGTATGAGTTTGAGTATGAGTATGAGTATGAGTATGAGTATGAGTATGAGTATGAGTATGTCTATGAGTATGAGTATGAGTATGAGTATGAGTATGAGTATGAGTATGAGTATGAGTATGAGTATGAGTATGAGTACGAGTATTAGTATGAGTATGAGTATGAGTATGAGTTTAAGTATGAGTATGAGTATGAGTATGAGTATGAGTATGAGTATGAGCATGAGCATGAGCATGAGTATGAGTATGAGTGTGAGTATGAGTATGAGTATGAGTATGAGTATGAGTATTAGTATGAGTATGAGTATGAGTATGAGTATGAGTATGAGTATGTGTATGAGTATGAGTATGAGTATGTGTATGAGTATGAGTATGAGTATGAGTATGAGTATGAGTATAAGTATGAGAATGAGTTTGAGTGTGAGTATGAGAATGAGTATGAGTATGTGTATGAGTATGAGTATGAGTATGAGTGTGAGTATGAGTATGAGTATGAGTATGAGTATGAGTATGAATATGAGTATGAGTATGAGTATGAGTATGAGTATGAGTATGAGTATGAGAATGAGTATGAGTATGAGTATGAGTATGAGTATGAGTATGAGTATGAGTATGAGTATGAGTATGAGTATGAGTATGAGTATGAGTATGAGTATGAGTACGAGTATGAGTATGAGTATGAGCATGAGCATGAGCATGAGTATGAGTATGAGTGTGAGTATGAGTATGAGTATGAGTATGAGTATGAGTATGAGTATGAGTATGAGTATGAGTATGAGTATGAGTATGAGTATGAGTATGAGTATGAGTATGAGTATGTGTATGAGTATGAGTATGAGTATGAGTATGTGTATGCGTATGAGTATGAGTATGAGTATGAGTATGAGTATAAGTATGAGAATGAGTTTGAGTGTGAGTATGAGAATGAGTATGAGTATGTGTATGAGTATGAGTATGAGTATGAGTATGAGTATGAGTATGAGTATGAGTATGAGAATGAGTATGAGTATGAGTATGAGTATGAGTATGAGTATGAGTATGAGTATGAGTATGAGTATGAGTATGAGTATGAGTATGAGTATGAGTATGAGGATAAGTATTAGTATGAGTATGAGTACGAGTATTAGTATGAGTATGAGTATGAGTATGAGTATGAGTATGAGTATGAGTATAAGTATGAGTATGAGTATGAGTATGAGTATGAGTATGAGTATGAGTATGAGTATGAGTATGAGTATGAGTGTGAGTGTGAGTGCGAATGTGAGTATGAGTATGAGTATGAGTATGAGTATGAGTATGTGTATGAGTATGAGTATGAGAATGACTATGAGTATGAGTATGAGTATGAGTATGAGTATGAGTATGAGTATGAGTATGAGTATGAGTATGAGTATGAGTATGAGTATGACTATGAGAATGAGTATGACTATGACTATGACTATGACTATGAGAATGAGTATGAGTATGAGTATGAGTATGAGTGTGAGTATGAGTATGAGTATGAGTATGAGTATGAGTATGAGTTTGAGTATGAGTATGCGTATGAGTATGAGTATGAGTATGAGTATGAGCATGAGCATGAGCATGAGCGTGAGCGTGAGAATAAGCATGAGTATGAGTTTAAGTATGAGTATGAGTACGAGTATGCGTATGAATATGAGTATGAGTATGAGTATGAGTATGGGTATAAGTATGAGTATGAGTATGAGTATAAGTATGAGCTTGAGCATGAGTATGAGTATGAGTATGAGTATGAGTATGAGTATGAGTATGAGTATGAGTATGAGTATGAGTATAAGTATGAGAATGAGTATGAGTATGAGTATGAGAATGAGTATGAGTATGTGTATGAGTATGAGTCTGAGTATGAGTATGAGTATGAGTATGACTATGAGTATGAGTATGAGTATAAGTATTAGTATTAGTATGAGTACGAGTATTAGTATGAGTATGAGTATGAGTCTGAGAATGAGTATGAGTATGAGTATGAGTATGAGTATGAGTATGAGTATGAGTATGAGTATGAGTATGAGCATGAGCATGAGCATGAGTATGAGTATGAGTGTGAGTATGAGTATGAGTATGAGTATGAATATGAGTATGAGTATGATTATAAGTATTAGTATGAGTATGAGTACGAGTATTAGTATGAGTATGAGTATGAGTATGAGTTTAAGAATGAGTACGAGTACGAGTATGTGCATGAGTATGAGTATGTGTATGAGTATGAGTATGAGTATGAGTATGAGTATGAGTATGAGTATAAGTATAAGTATGAGAATGAGTATGAGTGTGAGTATGAGAATGAGTATGAGTATGTGTATGAGTATGAGTATGAGTATGAGTGTGAGTATGAGTATGAGTATGAGTATGAATATGAGTATGAGTATGAGTATAAGTATTAGTATGAGTATGAGTACGAGTATTAGTATGAGTATGAGTATGAGTTTAAGTATGAGTATGAGTATGAGTATGTGCATGAGTATGAGTATGTGTATGAGTATGAGTATGAGTATTAGTATGAGTATGAATTTAAGTACGAGTATGAGTATGAGTATGTGCATGAGTATGAGTATGTGTATGAGTATGAGTATGAGTATGAGTATGAGTATGAGTATGAGTATGAGTATGAGTATGAGTATAAGTATGAGAATGAGTATGAGTGTGAGTATGAGAATGAGTATGAGTATGTGTATGAGTATGAGTTTGAGTATGAGTATGAGTATGAGTATGAGTATGAGTATGAGTATGAGTATGTCTATGAGTATGAGTATGAGTATGAGTATGAGTATGAGTATGAGTATGAGTATGAGTATGAGTATGAGTATGAGTACGAGTATTAGTATGAGTATGAGTATGAGTATGAGTTTAAGTATGAGTATGAGTATGAGTATGAGTATGAGTATGAGTATGAGCATGAGCATGAGCATGAGTATGAGTATGAGTGTGAGTATGAGTATGAGTATGAGTATGAGTATGAGTATGAGTATGAGTATGAGTATGAGTATGAGTATGAGTATGAGTATGTGTATGAGTATGAGTATGAGTATGTGTATGAGTATGAGTATGAGTATGAGTATGAGTATGAGTATAAGTATGAGAATGAGTTTGAGTGTGAGTATGAGAATGAGTATGAGTATGTGTATGAGTATGAGTATGAGTATGAGTGTGAGTATGAGTATGAGTATGAGTATGAGTATGAGTATGAATATGAGTATGAGTATGAGTATGAGTATGAGTATGAGTATGAGAATGAGTATGAGTATGAGTATGAGTATGAGTATGAGTATGAGTATGAGTATGAGTATGAGTATGAGTATGAGTATGAGTATGAGTATGAGTATGAGTACGAGTATGAGTATGAGTATGAGCATGAGCATGAGCATGAGTATGAGTATGAGTGTGAGTATGAGTATGAGTATGAGTATGAGTATGAGTATGAGTATGAGTATGAGTATGAGTATGAGTATGAGTATGAGTATGAGTATGAGTATGAGTATGTGTATGAGTATGAGTATGAGTATGAGTATGTGTATGAGTATGAGTATGAGTATGAGTATGAGTATGAGTATAAGTATGAGAATGAGTTTGAGTGTGAGTATGAGAATGAGTATGAGTATGTGTATGAGTATGAGTATGAGTATGAGTATGAGTATGAGTATGAGTATGAGTATGAGAATGAGTATGAGTATGAGTATGAGTATGAGTATGAGTATGAGTATGAGTATGAGTATGAGTATGAGTATGAGTATGAGTATGAGTATGAGTATGAGGATAAGTATTAGTATGAGTATGAGTACGAGTATTAGTATGAGTATGAGTATGAGTATGAGTATGAGTATGAGTATGAGTATGAGTGTGAGTATGAGTATGAGTATGAGTATAAGTATGAGTATGAGTATGAGTATGAGTATGAGTATAAGTATGAGAATGAGTATGAGTGTGAGTATGAGAATGAGTATGAGTATGTGTATGAGTATGAGTCTGAGTATGAGTATGAGTATGAGTATGAGTATGAGTATGAGTATGAGTATGAGTATGAGTATGTGTATGAGTATGAGTATGAGTATGAGTATGAGTATGAGTATGAGTATGAGTATGAGTTAGAGTATGAGTATGTGTTTGAGTATGAGTATGAGTATGAGTATGAGTATGAGTATGAGTATGAGTATGAGTATGAGTATGAGTATAAGTATGAGTATGAGTATGAGTATGAGTATAAGTATTAGTATGAGTATGAGTACGAGTATTAGTATGAGTATGAGTATGAGTATGAGTTTAAGTATGAGTATGAGTATGAGTATGAGTATGAGTATGAGTATGAGCATGAGCATGAGCATGAGTATGAGTATGAGTGTGAGTATGAGTATGAGTATGAGTATGAGTATGAGTATGAGTATGAGTATGAGTATGAGTATGAGTATGAGTATGAGTATGAGTATGAGTATGAGTATGAGTATGTGTATGAGTATGAGTATGAGTATGAGTATGTGTATGAGTATGAGTATGAGTATGAGTATGAGTATGAGTATAAGTATGAGAATGAGTTTGAGTGTGAGTATGAGAATGAGTATGAGTATGTGTATGAGTATGAGTATGAGTATGAGTGTGAGTATGAGTATGAGTATGAGTATGAGTATGAGTATGAATATGAGTATGAGTATGAGTATGAGTATGAGTATGAGTATGAGTATGAGTATGAGAATGAGTATGAGTATGAGTATGAGTATGAGTATGAGTATGAGTATGAGTATGAGTATGAGTATGAGTATGAGTATGAGTATGAGTATGAGTATGAGTATGAGCATGAGCATGAGCATGAGTATGAGTATGAGTGTGAGTATGAGTATGAGTATGAGTATGAGTATGAGTATGAGTATGAGTATGAGTATGAGTATGAGTATGAGTATGAGTATGAGTATGAGTATGAGTATGAGTATGAGTATGAGTATGAGTATGTGTATGAGTATGAGTATGAGTATGAGTATGTGTATGAGTATGAGTATGAGTATGAGTATGAGTATGAGTATAAGTATGAGAATGAGTTTGAGTGTGAGTATGAGAATGAGTATGAGTATGTGTATGAGTATGAGTATGAGTATGAGTGTGAGTATGAGTATGAGTATGAGTATGAGTATGAGTATGAATATGAGTATGAGTATGAGTATGAGTATGAGTATGAGTATGAGTATGAGTATGAGAATGAGTATGAGTATGAGTATGAGTATGAGTATGAGTATAAGTATGAGTATGAGTATGAGTATGAGTATGAGTATGAGTATGAGTATGAGTATGAGGATAAGTATTAGTATGAGTATGAGTACGAGTATTAGTATGAGTATGAGTATGAGTTTAAGTATGAGTATGAGTACGAGTATGCGTATGAATATGAGTATGAGTATGAGTATGAGTATGAGTATGAGTATGAGTATGAGTATGAGTATGAGTATGAGTATGAGTATGAGTATGAGTACGAGTACGAGTACGAGTATGCGTATGAGTTTGAGTATGTGTATGAGTATGAGTATGAGTATGAGTATGAGTATGAGTATGAGTATGAGTATGAGTTTAAGTATGAGTATGAGTTTAAGTATGAGTATGAGTATGAGTATGCGTATGAGTATGAGTATGAGTATGAGTATGAGCATGAGCATGAGCATGAGCGTGAGCGTGAGAATAAGCATGAGTATGAGTTTAAGTATGAGTATGAGTACGAGTATGCGTATAAATATGAGTATGAGTATGAGTATGAGTATGGGTATGAGTATGAGTATGAGTATGAGTATGAGTATGAGTATGAGTATAAGTATGAGCTTGAGCATGAGTATGAGTATGAGTATGAGTATGAGTATGAGTATGAGTATGAGTATGAGTATGAGTATGAGTATGAGTATGAGTATGAGTATGAGTGTGAGTATGAGTATGAGTATGAGTATAAGTACGAGTATTAGTATGAGTATGAGTATGAGTATGAGTATGAGTATGTGTATGAGTATGAGTATCAGTATGAGTATGAGTATGAGTATGAGTATGAGTATGAGTGTGAGTATGAGTATGAGTATGAGTATAAGTATGAGTATGAGAATGAGTATGAGTATGTGTATGAGTATGAGTATGAGTATGAGTGTGAGTATGAGTATGAGTATGAGTATGAGTATGAGTATGAATATGAGTATGAGTATGAGTATGAGTATGAGTATGAGTATGAGTATGAGTATGAGAATGAGTATGAGTATGAGTATGAGTATGAGTATGAGTATGAGTATGAGTATGAGTATGAGTATGAGTATGAGTATGAGTATGAGTATGAGTATGAGTATGAGTATGAGTATGAGTATGAGTATGAGCATGAGCATGAGCATGAGTATGAGTATGAGTGTGAGTATGAGTATGAGTATGAGTATGAGTATGAGTATGAGTATGAGTATGAGTATGAGTATGAGTATGAGTATGAGTATGAGTATGAGTATGAGTATGAGTATGAGTATGAGTATGTGTATGAGTATGAGTATGAGTATGAGTATGTGTATGAGTATGAGTATGAGTATGAGTATGAGTATGAGTATAAGTATGAGAATGAGTTTGAGTGTGAGTATGAGAATGAGTATGAGTATGTGTATGAGTATGAGTATGAGTATGAGTGTGAGTATGAGTATGAGTATGAGTATGAGTATGAATATGAGTATGAGTATGAGTATGAGTATGAGTATGAGTATGAGTATGAGTATGAGAATGAGTATGAGTATGAGTATGAGTATGAGTATGAGTATGAGTATGAGTATGAGTATGAGTATGAGTATGAGTATGAGTATGAGTATGAGTATGAGGATAAGTATTAGTATGAGTATGAGTACGAGTATTAGTATGAGTATGAGTATGAGTTTAAGTATGAGTATGAGTACGAGTATGCGTATGAATATGAGTATGAGTATGAGTATGAGTATGAGTATGAGTATGAGTATGAGTATGAGTATGAGTATGAGTATGAGTATGAGTATGAGTACGAGTACGAGTACGAGTATGCGTATGAGTTTGAGTATGTGTATGAGTATGAGTATGAGTATGAGTATGAGTATGAGTATGAGTATGAGTTTAAGTATGAGTATGAGTTTAAGTATGAGTATGAGTATGAGTATGCGTATGAGTATGAGTATGAGTATGAATATGAGCATGAGCATGAGCATGAGCGTGAGCGTGAGAATAAGCATGAGTATGAGTTTAAGTATGAGTATGTGTACGAGTATGCGTATAAATATGAGTATGAGTATGAGTATGAGTATGGGTATGAGTATGAGTATGAGTATGAGTATGAGTATGAGTATAAGTATGAGCTTGAGCATGAGTATGAGTATGAGTATGAGTATGAGTATGAGTATGAGTATGAGTATGAGTATGAGTATGAGTATGAGTATGAGTATGAGTATGAGTGTGAGTATGAGTATGAGTATGAGTATAAGTACGAGTATTAGTATGAGTATGAGTATGAGTATGAGTATGAGTATGTGTATGAGTATGAGTATGAGTATGAGTATGAGTATGAGTATGAGTATGAGTGTGAGTATGAGTATGAGTATGAGTATAAGTATGAGTATGAGTATGAGTATGAGTATAAGTATGAGAATGAGTATGAGTGTGAGTATGAGTATGAGTATGACTATGAGTATGAGTATGAGTATAAGTATTAGTATTAGTATGAGTACGAGTATTAGTATGAGTATGAGTCTGAGAATGAGTATGAGTATGAGTATGAGTATGAGTATGAGTATGAGTATGAGTATGAGCATGAGCATGAGCATGAGTATGAGTATGAGTGTGAGTATGAGTATGAGTATGAGTATGAATATGAGTATGAGTATGATTATAAGTATTAGTATGAGTATGAGTACGAGTATTAGTATGAGTATGATTATGAGTATGAGTTTAAGAATGAGTACGAGTACGAGTATGTGCATGAGTATGAGTATGTGTATGAGTATGAGTATGAGTATGAGTATGAGTATGAGTATGAGTATGAGTATGAGTATGAGTATGAGTATGAGTATGAGTATGAGTATGAGTATGAGTATGAGTATGAGTATGAGTATGTGTATAAGTATGAGTATGAGTATGAGTATGAGTATAAGTATTAGTATGAGTATGAGTACGAGTATTAGTATGAGTATGAGTATGAGTATGAGTATGAGTTTAAGTATGAGTATGAGTATGAGTATGAGTATGTGCATGAGTATGAGTATGTGTATGAGTATGAGTATGAGTATGAGTATGAGTATGAGTATAAGTATGTGTATGAGTATGAGTATGAGTATGAGTATGTGTATGAGTATGAGTATGAGTATGAGTATGAGTATAAGTATGAGAATGAGTTTGAGTGTGAGTATGAGAATGAGTATGAGTATGTGTATGAGTATGAGTATGAGTATGAGTATGAGTGTGAGTATGAGTATGAGTATGAGTATGAGTATGAGTATGAATATGAGTATGAGTATGAGTATGAGTATGAGTATGAGTATGAGTATGAGTATGAGTATGAGAATGAGTATGAGTATGAGTATGAGTATGAGTATGAGTATGAGTATGAGTATGAGTATGAGTATGAGTATGAGTATGAGTATGAGTATGAGTATGAGTATGAGTATGAGTATGAGCATGAGCATGAGCATGAGTATGAGTATGAGTGTGAGTATGAGTATGAGTATGAGTATGAGTATGAGTATGAGTATGAGTATGAGTATGAGTATGAGTATGAGTATGAGTATGAGTATGAGTATGAGTATGATTATGAGTATGAGTTTAAGAATGAGTACGAGTACGAGTATGTGCATGAGTATGAGTATGTGTATGAGTATGAGTATGAGTATGAGTATGAGTATGAGTATGAGTATGAGTATGAGTATGAGTATGAGTATGAGTATGAGTATGAGTATGAGTATGAGTATGAGTATGAGTATGAGTATGTGTATAAGTATGAGTATGAGTATGAGTATGAGTATAAGTATTAGTATGAGTATGAGTACGAGTATTAGTATGAGTATGAGTATGAGTATGAGTATGAGTTTAAGTATGAGTATGAGTATGAGTATGAGTATGTGCATGAGTATGAGTATGTGTATGAGTATGAGTATGAGTATGAGTATGAGTATGAGTATAAGTATGTGTATGAGTATGAGTATGAGTATGAGTATGTGTATGAGTATGAGTATGAGTATGAGTATGAGTATGAGTATAAGTATGAGAATGAGTTTGAGTGTGAGTATGAGAATGAGTATGAGTATGTGTATGAGTATGAGTATGAGTATGAGTATGAGTGTGAGTATGAGTATGAGTATGAGTATGAGTATGAGTATGAATATGAGTATGAGTATGAGTATGAGTATGAGTATGAGTATGAGTATGAGTATGAGTATGAGAATGAGTATGAGTATGAGTATGAGTATGAGTATGAGTATGAGTATGAGTATGAGTATGAGTATGAGTATGAGTATGAGTATGAGTATGAGTATGAGTATGAGTATGAGTATGAGCATGAGCATGAGCATGAGTATGAGTATGAGTGTGAGTATGAGTATGAGTATGAGTATGAGTATGAGTATGAGTATGAGTATGAGTATGAGTATGAGTATGAGTATGAGTATGAGTATGAGTATGAGTATGAGTATGTGTATGAGTATGAGTATGAGTATGAGTATGTGTATGAGTATGAGTATGAGTATGAGTATGAGTATGAGTATAAGTATGAGAATGAGTTTGAGTGTGAGTATGAGAATGAGTATGAGTATGTGTATGAGTATGAGTATGAGTATGAGTGTGAGTATGAGTATGAGTATGAGTATGAGTATGAATATGAGTATGAGTATGAGTATGAGTATGAGTGTGAGTATGAGTATGAGTATGAGTATAAGTACGAGTATTAGTATGAGTATGAGTATGAGTATGAGTATGAGTATGTGTATGAGTATGAGTATCAGTATGAGTATGAGTATGAGTATGAGTATGAGTATGAGTGTGAGTATGAGTATGAGTATGAGTATAAGTATGAGTATGAGAATGAGTATGAGTATGTGTATGAGTATGAGTATGAGTATGAGTGTGAGTATGAGTATGAGTATGAGTATGAGTATGAGTATGAATATGAGTATGAGTATGAGTATGAGTATGAGTATGAGTATGAGTATGAGAATGAGTATGAGTATGAGTATGAGTATGAGTATGAGTATGAGTATGAGAATGAGTATGAGTATGAGTATGAGTATGAGTATGAGTATGAGTATGAGTATGAGTATGAGTATGAGTATGAGCATGAGCATGAGCATGAGTATGAGTATGAGTGTGAGTATGAGTATGAGTATGAGTATGAGTATGAGTATGAGTATGAGTATGAGTATGAGTATGAGTATGAGTATGAGTATGAGTATGAGTATGAGTATGAGTATGAGTATGAGTATGTGTATGAGTATGAGAATGAGTATGAGTATGTGTATGAGTATGAGTATGAGTATGAGTATGAGTATGAGTATAAGTATGAGAATGAGTTTGAGTGTGAGTATGAGAATGAGTATGAGTATGTGTATGAGTATGAGTATGAGTATGAGTGTGAGTATGAGTATGAGTATGAGTATGAGTATGAATATGAGTATGAGTATGAGTATGAGTATGAGTATGAGTATGAGTATGAGTATGAGAATGAGTATGAGTATGAGTATGAGTATGAGTATGAGTATGAGTATGAGTATGAGTATGAGTATGAGTATGAGTATGAGTATGAGTATGAGTATGAGTATGAGGATAAGTATTAGTATGAGTATGAGTACGAGTATTAGTATGAGTATGAGTATGAGTTTAAGTATGAGTATGAGTACGAGTATGCGTATGAATATGAGTATGAGTATGAGTATGAGTATGAGTATGAGTATGAGTATGAGTATGAGTATGAGTATGAGTATGAGTATGAGTACGAGTACGAGTACGAGTATGCGTATGAGTTTGAGTATGTGTATGAGTATGAGTATGAGTATGAGTATGAGTATGAGTATGAGTATGAGTTTAAGTATGAGTATGAGCTTAAGTATGAGTATGAGTATGAGTATGCGTATGAGTATGAGTATGAGTATGAGTATGAGCATGAGCATGAGCATGAGCGTGAGCGTGAGAATAAGCATGAGTATGAGTTTAAGTATGAGTATGTGTACGAGTATGCGTATAAATATGAGTATGAGTATGAGTATGAGTATGGGTATGAGTATGAGTATGAGTATGAGTATGAGTATGAGTATAAGTATGAGCTTGAGCATGAGTATGAGTATGAGTATGAGTATGAGTATGAGTATGAGTATGAGTATGAGTATGAGTATGAGTATGAGTATGAGTATGAGTATGAGTATGAGTGTGAGTATGAGTATGAGTATGAGTATGAGTATGAGTATGAGTATGAGTATGAGTATGAGTATGTGTATGAGTATGAGTATGAGTATGAGTATGTGTATGAGTATGAGTATGAGTATGAGTATGAGTATGAGTATAAGTATGAGAATGAGTTTGAGTGTGAGTATGAGTATGAGTATGAGTATGAGTATGAGTATGTGTATGAGTATGAGTATGAGTATGAGTATGTGTATGAGTATGAGTATGAGTATGAGTATGAGTATGAGTATAAGTATGAGAATGAGTTTGAGTGTGAGTATGAGAATGAGTATGAGTATGTGTATGAGTATGAGTATGAGTATGAGTGTGAGTATGAGTATGAGTATGAGTATGAGTATGAGTATGAATATGAGTATGAGTATGAGTATGAGTATGAGTATGAGTATGAGTATGAGTATGAGAATGAGTATGAGTATGAGTATGAGTATGAGTATGAGTATGAGTATGAGTATGAGTATGAGTATGAGTATGAGTATGAGTATGAGTATGAGTATGAGTATGAGCATGAGCATGAGCATGAGTATGAGTATGAGTGTGAGTATGAGTATGAGTATGAGTATGAGTATGAGTATGAGTATGAGTATGAGTATGAGTATGAGTATGAGTATGAGTATGAGTATGAGTATGAGTATGAGTATGAGTATGAGTATGAGTATGTGTATGAGTATGAGTATGAGTATGAGTATGTGTATGAGTATGAGTATGAGTATGAGTATGAGTATAAGTATGAGAATGAGTTTGAGTGTGAGTATGAGAATGAGTATGAGTATGTGTATGAGTATGAGTATGAGTATGAGTGTGAGTATGAGTATGAGTATGAGTATGAGTATGAGTATGAATATGAGTATGAGTATGAGTATGAGTATGAGTATGAGTATGAGTATGAGTATGAGAATGAGTATGAGTATGAGTATGAGTATGAGTATGAGTATAAGTATGAGTATGAGTATGAGTATGAGTATGAGTATGAGTATGAGTATGAGTATGAGGATAAGTATTAGTATGAGTATGAGTACGAGTATTAGTATGAGTATGAGTATGAGTTTAAGTATGAGTATGAGTACGAGTATGCGTATGAATATGAGTATGAGTATGAGTATGAGTATGAGTATGAGTATGAGTATGAGTATGAGTATGAGTATGAGTATGAGTATGAGTATGAGTACGAGTACGAGTACGAGTATGCGTATGAGTTTGAGTATGTGTATGAGTATGAGTATGAGTATGAGTATGAGTATGAGTATGAGTATGAGTATGAGTTTAAGTATGAGTATGAGTTTAAGTATGAGTATGAGTATGAGTATGCGTATGAGTATGAGTATGAGTATGAGTATGAGCATGAGCATGAGCATGAGCGTGAGCGTGAGAATAAGCATGAGTATGAGTTTAAGTATGAGTATGAGTACGAGTATGCGTATAAATATGAGTATGAGTATGAGTATGAGTATGGGTATGAGTATGAGTATGAGTATGAGTATGAGTATGAGTATGAGTATAAGTATGAGCTTGAGCATGAGTATGAGTATGAGTATGAGTATGAGTATGAGTATGAGTATGAGTATGAGTATGAGTATGAGTATGAGTATGAGTATGAGTATGAGTGTGAGTATGAGTATGAGTATGAGTATAAGTACGAGTATTAGTATGAGTATGAGTATGAGTATGAGTATGAGTATGTGTATGAGTATGAGTATCAGTATGAGTATGAGTATGAGTATGAGTATGAGTATGAGTGTGAGTATGAGTATGAGTATGAGTATAAGTATGAGTATGAGAATGAGTATGAGTATGTGTATGAGTATGAGTATGAGTATGAGTGTGAGTATGAGTATGAGTATGAGTATGAGTATGAGTATGAATATGAGTATGAGTATGAGTATGAGTATGAGTATGAGTATGAGTATGAGTATGAGAATGAGTATGAGTATGAGTATGAGTATGAGTATGAGTATGAGTATGAGTATGAGTATGAGTATGAGTATGAGTATGAGTATGAGTATGAGTATGAGTATGAGTATGAGTATGAGTATGAGTATGAGCATGAGCATGAGCATGAGTATGAGTATGAGTGTGAGTATGAGTATGAGTATGAGTATGAGTATGAGTATGAGTATGAGTATGAGTATGAGTATGAGTATGAGTATGAGTATGAGTATGAGTATGAGTATGAGTATGAGTATGAGTATGTGTATGAGTATGAGTATGAGTATGAGTATGTGTATGAGTATGAGTATGAGTATGAGTATGAGTATGAGTATAAGTATGAGAATGAGTTTGAGTGTGAGTATGAGAATGAGTATGAGTATGTGTATGAGTATGAGTATGAGTATGAGTGTGAGTATGAGTATGAGTATGAGTATGAGTATGAATATGAGTATGAGTATGAGTATGAGTATGAGTATGAGTATGAGTATGAGTATGAGAATGAGTATGAGTATGAGTATGAGTATGAGTATGAGTATGAGTATGAGTATGAGTATGAGTATGAGTATGAGTATGAGTATGAGTATGAGTATGAGGATAAGTATTAGTATGAGTATGAGTACGAGTATTAGTATGAGTATGAGTATGAGTTTAAGTATGAGTATGAGTACGAGTATGCGTATGAATATGAGTATGAGTATGAGTATGAGTATGAGTATGAGTATGAGTATGAGTATGAGTATGAGTATGAGTATGAGTATGAGTATGAGTACGAGTACGAGTACGAGTATGCGTATGAGTTTGAGTATGTGTATGAGTATGAGTATGAGTATGAGTATGAGTATGAGTATGAGTATGAGTTTAAGTATGAGTATGAGTTTAAGTATGAGTATGAGTTTAAGTATGAGTATGAGTATGAGTATGCGTATGAGTATGAGTATGAGTATGAATATGAGCATGAGCATGAGCATGAGCGTGAGCGTGAGAATAAGCATGAGTATGAGTTTAAGTATGAGTATGTGTACGAGTATGCGTATAAATATGAGTATGAGTATGAGTATGAGTATGGGTATGAGTATGAGTATGAGTATGAGTATGAGTATGAGTATAAGTATGAGCTTGAGCATGAGTATGAGTATGAGTATGAGTATGAGTATGAGTATGAGTATGAGTATGAGTATGAGTATGAGTATGAGTATGAGTATGAGTATGAGTGTGAGTATGAGTATGAGTATGAGTATAAGTACGAGTATTAGTATGAGTATGAGTATGAGTATGAGTATGAGTATGTGTATGAGTATGAGTATGAGTATGAGTATGAGTATGAGTATGAGTATGAGTGTGAGTATGAGTATGAGTATGAGTATAAGTATGAGTATGAGTATGAGTATGAGTATGAGTATAAGTATGAGAATGAGTATGAGTGTGAGTATGAGTATGAGTATGACTATGAGTATGAGTATGAGTATAAGTATTAGTATTAGTATGAGTACGAGTATTAGTATGAGTATGAGTCAGAGAATGAGTATGAGTATGAGTATGAGTATGAGTATGAGTATGAGTATGAGTATGAGCATGAGCATGAGCATGAGTATGAGTATGAGTGTGAGTATGAGTATGAGTATGAGTATGAATATGAGTATGAGTATGATTATAAGTATTAGTATGAGTATGAGTACGAGTATTAGTATGAGTATGATTATGAGTATGAGTTTAAGAATGAGTACGAGTACGAGTATGTGCATGAGTATGAGTATGTGTATGAGTATGAGTATGAGTATGAGTATGAGTATGAGTATGAGTATGAGTATGAGTATGAGTATGAGTATGAGTATGAGTATGAGTATGAGTATGAGTATGAGTATGAGTATGAGTATGTGTATAAGTATGAGTATGAGTATGAGTATGAGTATAAGTATTAGTATGAGTATGAGTACGAGTATTAGTATGAGTATGAGTATGAGTATGAGTATGAGTTTAAGTATGAGTATGAGTATGAGTATGAGTATGTGCATGAGTATGAGTATGTGTATGAGTATGAGTATGAGTATGAGTATGAGTATGAGTATGAGTATAAGTATGTGTATGAGTATGAGTATGAGTATGAGTATGTGTATGAGTATGAGTATGAGTATGAGTATGAGTATGAGTATAAGTATGAGAATGAGTTTGAGTGTGAGTATGAGAATGAGTATGAGTATGTGTATGAGTATGAGTATGAGTATGAGTATGAGTGTGAGTATGAGTATGAGTATGAGTATGAGTATGAGTATGAATATGAGTATGAGTATGAGTATGAGTATGAGTATGAGTATGAGTATGAGTATGAGTATGAGAATGAGTATGAGTATGAGTATGAGTATGAGTATGAGTATGAGTATGAGTATGAGTATGAGTATGAGTATGAGTATGAGTATGAGTATGAGTATGAGTATGAGTATGAGCATGAGCATGAGCATGAGTATGAGTATGAGTGTGAGTATGAGTATGAGTATGAGTATGAGTATGAGTATGAGTATGAGTATGAGTATGAGTATGAGTATGAGTATGAGTATGAGTATGAGTATGAGTATGAGTATGATTATGAGTATGAGTTTAAGAATGAGTACGAGTACGAGTATGTGCATGAGTATGAGTATGTGTATGAGTATGAGTATGAGTATGAGTATGAGTATGAGTATGAGTATGAGTATGAGTATGAGTATGAGTATGAGTATGAGTATGAGTATGAGTATGAGTATGAGTATGAGTATGAGTATGTGTATAAGTATGAGTATGAGTATGAGTATGAGTATAAGTATTAGTATGAGTATGAGTACGAGTATTAGTATGAGTATGAGTATGAGTATGAGTATGAGTTTAAGTATGAGTATGAGTATGAGTATGAGTATGTGCATGAGTATGAGTATGTGTATGAGTATGAGTATGAGTATGAGTATGAGTATGAGTATAAGTATGTGTATGAGTATGAGTATGAGTATGAGTATGTGTATGAGTATGAGTATGAGTATGAGTATGAGTATGAGTATAAGTATGAGAATGAGTTTGAGTGTGAGTATGAGAATGAGTATGAGTATGTGTATGAGTATGAGTATGAGTATGAGTATGAGTGTGAGTATGAGTATGAGTATGAGTATGAGTATGAGTATGAATATGAGTATGAGTATGAGTATGAGTATGAGTATGAGTATGAGTATGAGTATGAGTATGAGAATGAGTATGAGTATGAGTATGAGTATGAGTATGAGTATGAGTATGAGTATGAGTATGAGTATGAGTATGAGTATGAGTATGAGTATGAGTATGAGTATGAGTATGAGTATGAGCATGAGCATGAGCATGAGTATGAGTATGAGTGTGAGTATGAGTATGAGTATGAGTATGAGTATGAGTATGAGTATGAGTATGAGTATGAGTATGAGTATGAGTATGAGTATGAGTATGAGTATGAGTATGAGTATGTGTATGAGTATGAGTATGAGTATGAGTATGTGTATGAGTATGAGTATGAGTATGAGTATGAGTATGAGTATAAGTATGAGAATGAGTTTGAGTGTGAGTATGAGAATGAGTATGAGTATGTGTATGAGTATGAGTATGAGTATGAGTGTGAGTATGAGTATGAGTATGAGTATGAGTATGAATATGAGTATGAGTATGAGTATGAGTATGAGTGTGAGTATGAGTATGAGTATGAGTATAAGTACGAGTATTAGTATGAATATGAGTATGAGTATGAGTATGAGTATGTGTATGAGTATGAGTATCAGTATGAGTATGAGTATGAGTATGAGTATGAGTATGAGTGTGAGTATGAGTATGAGTATGAGTATAAGTATGAGTATGAGAATGAGTATGAGTATGTGTATGAGTATGAGTATGAGTATGAGTATGAGTATGAGTATGAGTATGAGTATGAGTATGAGTATGAATATGAGTATGAGTATGAGTATGAGTATGAGTATGAGTATGAGTATGAGAATGAGTATGAGTATGAGTATGAGTATGAGTATGAGTATGAGTATGAGAATGAGTATGAGTATGAGTATGAGTATGAGTATGAGTATGAGTATGAGTATGAGTATGAGTATGAGTATGAGCATGAGCATGAGCATGAGTATGAGTATGAGTGTGAGTATGAGTATGAGTATGAGTATGAGTATGAGTATGAGTATGAGTATGAGTATGAGTATGAGTATGAGTATGAGTATGAGTATGAGTATGAGTATGAGTATGAGTATGAGTATGTGTATGAGTATGAGAATGAGTATGAGTATGTGTATGAGTATGAGTATGAGTATGAGTATGAGTATGAGTATAAGTATGAGAATGAGTTTGAGTGTGAGTATGAGAATGAGTATGAGTATGTGTATGAGTATGAGTATGAGTATGAGTGTGAGTATGAGTATGAGTATGAGTATGAGTATGAATATGAGTATGAGTATGAGTATGAGTATGAGTATGAGTATGAGTATGAGTATGAGAATGAGTATGAGTATGAGTATGAGTATGAGTATGAGTATGAGTATGAGTATGAGTATGAGTATGAGTATGAGTATGAGTATGAGTATGAGTATGAGGATAAGTATTAGTATGAGTATGAGTACGAGTATTAGTATGAGTATGAGTATGAGTTTAAGTATGAGTATGAGTACGAGTATGCGTATGAATATGAGTATGAGTATGAGTATGAGTATGAGTATGAGTATGAGTATGAGTATGAGTATGAGTATGAGTATGAGTATGAGTATGAGTACGAGTACGAGTACGAGTATGCGTATGAGTTTGAGTATGTGTATGAGTATGAGTATGAGTATGAGTATGAGTATGAGTATGAGTATGAGTTTAAGTATGAGTATGAGCTTAAGTATGAGTATGAGTATGAGTATGCGTATGAGTATGAGTATGAGTATGAGTATGAGCATGAGCATGAGCATGAGCGTGAGCGTGAGAATAAGCATGAGTATGAGTTTAAGTATGAGTATGTGTACGAGTATGCGTATAAATATGAGTATGAGTATGAGTATGAGTATGGGTATGAGTATGAGTATGAGTATGAGTATGAGTATGAGTATAAGTATGAGCTTGAGCATGAGTATGAGTATGAGTATGAGTATGAGTATGAGTATGAGTATGAGTATGAGTATGAGTATGAGTATGAGTATGAGTATGAGTATGAGTGTGAGTATGAGTATGAGTATGAGTATGAGTATGAGTATGAGTATGAGTATGAGTATGAGTATGTGTATGAGTATGAGTATGAGTATGAGTATGTGTATGAGTATGAGTATGAGTATGAGTATGAGTATGAGTATAAGTATGAGAATGAGTTTGAGTGTGAGTATGAGAATGAGTATGAGTATGTGTATGAGTATGAGTATGAGTATGAGTATGAGTATGAGTATGAGTATGAGTATGAGAATGAGTATGAGTATGAGTATGAGTATGAGTATGAGTATGAGTATGAGTATGAGTATGAGTATGAGTATGAGTATGAGTATGAGTATGAGTATGAGGATAAGTATTAGTATGAGTATGAGTACGAGTATTAGTATGAGTATGAGTATGAGTATGAGTATGAGTATGAGTATGAGTATGAGTGTGAGTATGAGTATGAGTATGAGTATAAGTATGAGTATGAGTATGAGTATGAGTATGAGTATAAGTATGAGAATGAGTATGAGTGTGAGTATGAGAATGAGTATGAGTATGTGTATGAGTATGAGTCTGAGTATGAGTATGAGTATGAGTATGAGTATGAGTATGAGTATGAGTATGAGTATGAGTATGTGTATGAGTATGAGTATGAGTATGAGTATGAGTATGAGTATGAGTATGAGTATGAGTTAGAGTATGAGTATGTGTTTGAGTATGAGTATGAGTATGAGTATGAGTATGAGTATGAGTATGAGTATGAGTATGAGTATGAGTATAAGTATGAGTATGAGTATGAGTATGAGTATAAGTATTAGTATGAGTATGAGTACGAGTATTAGTATGAGTATGAGTATGAGTATGAGTTTAAGTATGAGTATGAGTATGAGTATGAGTATGAGTATGAGTATGAGCATGAGCATGAGCATGAGTATGAGTATGAGTGTGAGTATGAGTATGAGTATGAGTATGAGTATGAGTATGAGTATGAGTATGAGTATGAGTATGAGTATGAGTATGAGTATGAGTATGAGTATGAGTATGAGTATGTGTATGAGTATGAGTATGAGTATGAGTATGTGTATGAGTATGAGTATGAGTATGAGTATGAGTATGAGTATAAGTATGAGAATGAGTTTGAGTGTGAGTATGAGAATGAGTATGAGTATGTGTATGAGTATGAGTATGAGTATGAGTGTGAGTATGAGTATGAGTATGAGTATGAGTATGAGTATGAATATGAGTATGAGTATGAGTATGAGTATGAGTATGAGTATGAGTATGAGTATGAGAATGAGTATGAGTATGAGTATGAGTATGAGTATGAGTATGAGTATGAGTATGAGTATGAGTATGAGTATGAGTATGAGTATGAGTATGAGTATGAGTATGAGCATGAGCATGAGCATGAGTATGAGTATGAGTGTGAGTATGAGTATGAGTATGAGTATGAGTATGAGTATGAGTATGAGTATGAGTATGAGTATGAGTATGAGTATGAGTATGAGTATGAGTATGAGTATGAGTATGAGTATGAGTATGAGTATGTGTATGAGTATGAGTATGAGTATGAGTATGTGTATGAGTATGAGTATGAGTATGAGTATGAGTATAAGTATGAGAATGAGTTTGAGTGTGAGTATGAGAATGAGTATGAGTATGTGTATGAGTATGAGTATGAGTATGAGTGTGAGTATGAGTATGAGTATGAGTATGAGTATGAGTATGAATATGAGTATGAGTATGAGTATGAGTATGAGTATGAGTATGAGTATGAGTATGAGAATGAGTATGAGTATGAGTATGAGTATGAGTATGAGTATAAGTATGAGTATGAGTATGAGTATGAGTATGAGTATGAGTATGAGTATGAGTATGAGGATAAGTATTAGTATGAGTATGAGTACGAGTATTAGTATGAGTATGAGTATGAGTTTAAGTATGAGTATGAGTACGAGTATGCGTATGAATATGAGTATGAGTATGAGTATGAGTATGAGTATGAGTATGAGTATGAGTATGAGTATGAGTATGAGTATGAGTATGAGTATGAGTACGAGTACGAGTACGAGTATGCGTATGAGTTTGAGTATGTGTATGAGTATGAGTATGAGTATGAGTATGAGTATGAGTACGAGTACGAGTACGAGTATGCGTATGAGTTTGAGTATGTGTATGAGTATGAGTATGAGTATGAGTATGAGTATGAGTATGAGTATGAGTATGAGTTTAAGTATGAGTATGAGTTTAAGTATGAGTATGAGTATGAGTATGCGTATGAGTATGAGTATGAGTATGAGTATGAGCATGAGCATGAGCATGAGCGTGAGCGTGAGAATAAGCATGAGTATGAGTTTAAGTATGAGTATGAGTACGAGTATGCGTATAAATATGAGTATGAGTATGAGTATGAGTATGGGTATGAGTATGAGTATGAGTATGAGTATGAGTATGAGTATGAGTATAAGTATGAGCTTGAGCATGAGTATGAGTATGAGTATGAGTATGAGTATGAGTATGAGTATGAGTATGAGTATGAGTATGAGTATGAGTATGAGTATGAGTATGAGTGTGAGTATGAGTATGAGTATGAGTATAAGTACGAGTATTAGTATGAGTATGAGTATGAGTATGAGTATGAGTATGTGTATGAGTATGAGTATCAGTATGAGTATGAGTATGAGTATGAGTATGAGTATGAGTGTGAGTATGAGTATGAGTATGAGTATAAGTATGAGTATGAGAATGAGTATGAGTATGTGTATGAGTATGAGTATGAGTATGAGTGTGAGTATGAGTATGAGTATGAGTATGAGTATGAGTATGAATATGAGTATGAGTATGAGTATGAGTATGAGTATGAGTATGAGTATGAGTATGAGAATGAGTATGAGTATGAGTATGAGTATGAGTATGAGTATGAGTATGAGTATGAGTATGAGTATGAGTATGAGTATGAGTATGAGTATGAGTATGAGTATGAGTATGAGTATGAGTATGAGTATGAGCATGAGCATGAGCATGAGTATGAGTATGAGTGTGAGTATGAGTATGAGTATGAGTATGAGTATGAGTATGAGTATGAGTATGAGTATGAGTATGAGTATGAGTATGAGTATGAGTATGAGTATGAGTATGAGTATGAGTATGAGTATGTGTATGAGTATGAGTATGAGTATGAGTATGTGTATGAGTATGAGTATGAGTATGAGTATGAGTATGAGTATAAGTATGAGAATGAGTTTGAGTGTGAGTATGAGAATGAGTATGAGTATGTGTATGAGTATGAGTATGAGTATGAGTGTGAGTATGAGTATGAGTATGAGTATGAGTATGAATATGAGTATGAGTATGAGTATGAGTATGAGTATGAGTATGAGTATGAGTATGAGAATGAGTATGAGTATGAGTATGAGTATGAGTATGAGTATGAGTATGAGTATGAGTATGAGTATGAGTATGAGTATGAGTATGAGTATGAGTATGAGGATAAGTATTAGTATGAGTATGAGTACGAGTATTAGTATGAGTATGAGTATGAGTTTAAGTATGAGTATGAGTACGAGTATGCGTATGAATATGAGTATGAGTATGAGTATGAGTATGAGTATGAGTATGAGTATGAGTATGAGTATGAGTATGAGTATGAGTATGAGTATGAGTATGAGTATGAGTATGAGTACGAGTACGAGTACGAGTATGCGTATGAGTTTGAGTATGTGTATGAGTATGAGTATGAGTATGAGTATGAGTATGAGTATGAGTATGAGTTTAAGTATGAGTATGAGTTTAAGTATGAGTATGAGTATGAGTATGCGTATGAGTATGAGTATGAGTATGAATATGAGCATGAGCATGAGCATGAGCGTGAGCGTGAGAATAAGCATGAGTATGAGTTTAAGTATGAGTATGTGTACGAGTATGCGTATAAATATGAGTATGAGTATGAGTATGAGTATGGGTATGAGTATGAGTATGAGTATGAGTATGAGTATGAGTATAAGTATGAGCTTGAGCATGAGTATGAGTATGAGTATGAGTATGAGTATGAGTATGAGTATGAGTATGAGTATGAGTATGAGTATGAGTATGAGTATGAGTATGAGTGTGAGTATGAGTATGAGTATGAGTATAAGTATGAGTATGAGTATGAGTATGAGTATGAGTATGAGTATGTGTATGAGTATGAGTATGAGTATGAGTATGAGTATGAGTATGAGTATGAGTGTGAGTATGAGTATGAGTATGAGTATAAGTATGAGTATGAGTATGAGTATGAGTATGAGTATAAGTATGAGAATGAGTATGAGTGTGAGTATGAGTATGAGTATGACTATGAGTATGAGTATGAGTATAAGTATTAGTATTAGTATGAGTACGAGTATTAGTATGAGTATGAGTCTGAGAATGAGTATGAGTATGAGTATGAGTATGAGTATGAGTATGAGTATGAGTATGAGCATGAGCATGAGCATGAGTATGAGTATGAGTGTGAGTATGAGTATGAGTATGAGTATGAATATGAGTATGAGTATGATTATAAGTATTAGTATGAGTATGAGTACGAGTATTAGTATGAGTATGATTATGAGTATGAGTTTAAGAATGAGTACGAGTACGAGTATGTGCATGAGTATGAGTATGTGTATGAGTATGAGTATGAGTATGAGTATGAGTATGAGTATGAGTATGAGTATGAGTATGAGTATGAGTATGAGTATGAGTATGAGTATGAGTATGAGTATGAGTATGAGTATGAGTATGTGTATAAGTATGAGTATGAGTATGAGTATGAGTATAAGTATTAGTATGAGTATGAGTACGAGTATTAGTATGAGTATGAGTATGAGTTTAAGTATGAGTATGAGTATGAGTATGAGTATGTGCATGAGTATGAGTATGTGTATGAGTATGAGTATGAGTATGAGTATGAGTATGAGTATAAGTATGTGTATGAGTATGAGTATGAGTATGAGTATGTGTATGAGTATGAGTATGAGTATGAGTATGAGTATGAGTATAAGTATGAGAATGAGTTTGAGTGTGAGTATGAGAATGAGTATGAGTATGTGTATGAGTATGAGTATGAGTATGAGTATGAGTGTGAGTATGAGTATGAGTATGAGTATGAGTATGAGTATGAATATGAGTATGAGTATGAGTATGAGTATGAGTATGAGTATGAGTATGAGTATGAGTATGAGAATGAGTATGAGTATGAGTATGAGTATGAGTATGAGTATGAGTATGAGTATGAGTATGAGTATGAGTATGAGTATGAGTATGAGTATGAGTATGAGTATGAGTATGAGTATGAGCATGAGCATGAGCATGAGTATGAGTATGAGTGTGAGTATGAGTATGAGTATGAGTATGAGTATGAGTATGAGTATGAGTATGAGTATGAGTATGAGTATGAGTATGAGTATGAGTATGAGTATGAGTATGAGTATGAGTATGATTATGAGTATGAGTTTAAGAATGAGTACGAGTACGAGTATGTGCATGAGTATGAGTATGTGTATGAGTATGAGTATGAGTATGAGTATGAGTATGAGTATGAGTATGAGTATGAGTATGAGTATGAGTATGAGTATGAGTATGAGTATGAGTATGAGTATGAGTATGAGTATGAGTATGTGTATAAGTATGAGTATGAGTATGAGTATGAGTATAAGTATTAGTATGAGTATGAGTACGAGTATTAGTATGAGTATGAGTATGAGTATGAGTATGAGTTTAAGTATGAGTATGAGTATGAGTATGAGTATGTGCATGAGTATGAGTATGTGTATGAGTATGAGTATGAGTATGAGTATGAGTATGAGTATAAGTATGTGTATGAGTATGAGTATGAGTATGAGTATGTGTATGAGTATGAGTATGAGTATGAGTATGAGTATGAGTATAAGTATGAGAATGAGTTTGAGTGTGAGTATGAGAATGAGTATGAGTATGTGTATGAGTATGAGTATGAGTATGAGTATGAGTGTGAGTATGAGTATGAGTATGAGTATGAGTATGAGTATGAATATGAGTATGAGTATGAGTATGAGTATGAGTATGAGTATGAGTATGAGTATGAGTATGAGAATGAGTATGAGTATGAGTATGAGTATGAGTATGAGTATGAGTATGAGTATGAGTATGAGTATGAGTATGAGTATGAGTATGAGTATGAGTATGAGTATGAGTATGAGTATGAGCATGAGCATGAGCATGAGTATGAGTATGAGTGTGAGTATGAGTATGAGTATGAGTATGAGTATGAGTATGAGTATGAGTATGAGTATGAGTATGAGTATGAGTATGAGTATGAGTATGAGTATGAGTATGAGTATGTGTATGAGTATGAGTATGAGTATGAGTATGTGTATGAGTATGAGTATGAGTATGAGTATGAGTATGAGTATAAGTATGAGAATGAGTTTGAGTGTGAGTATGAGAATGAGTATGAGTATGTGTATGAGTATGAGTATGAGTATGAGTGTGAGTATGAGTATGAGTATGAGTATGAGTATGAATATGAGTATGAGTATGAGTATGAGTATGAGTGTGAGTATGAGTATGAGTATGAGTATAAGTACGAGTATTAGTATGAGTATGAGTATGAGTATGAGTATGAGTATGTGTATGAGTATGAGTATCAGTATGAGTATGAGTATGAGTATGAGTATGAGTATGAGTGTGAGTATGAGTATGAGTATGAGTATAAGTATGAGTATGAGAATGAGTATGAGTATGTGTATGAGTATGAGTATGAGTATGAGTGTGAGTATGAGTATGAGTATGAGTATGAGTATGAGTATGAATATGAGTATGAGTATGAGTATGAGTATGAGTATGAGTATGAGTATGAGAATGAGTATGAGTATGAGTATGAGTATGAGTATGAGTATGAGTATGAGAATGAGTATGAGTATGAGTATGAGTATGAGTATGAGTATGAGTATGAGTATGAGTATGAGTATGAGTATGAGCATGAGCATGAGCATGAGTATGAGTATGAGTGTGAGTATGAGTATGAGTATGAGTATGAGTATGAGTATGAGTATGAGTATGAGTATGAGTATGAGTATGAGTATGAGTATGAGTATGAGTATGAGTATGAGTATGAGTATGAGTATGAGTATGTGTATGAGTATGAGAATGAGTATGAGTATGTGTATGAGTATGAGTATGAGTATGAGTATGAGTATGAGTATAAGTATGAGAATGAGTTTGAGTGTGAGTATGAGAATGAGTATGAGTATGTGTATGAGTATGAGTATGAGTATGAGTGTGAGTATGAGTATGAGTATGAGTATGAGTATGAATATGAGTATGAGTATGAGTATGAGTATGAGTATGAGTATGAGTATGAGTATGAGAATGAGTATGAGTATGAGTATGAGTATGAGTATGAGTATGAGTATGAGTATGAGTATGAGTATGAGTATGAGTATGAGTATGAGTATGAGTATGAGGATAAGTATTAGTATGAGTATGAGTACGAGTATTAGTATGAGTATGAGTATGAGTTTAAGTATGAGTATGAGTACGAGTATGCGTATGAATATGAGTATGAGTATGAGTATGAGTATGAGTATGAGTATGAGTATGAGTATGAGTATGAGTATGAGTATGAGTATGAGTACGAGTACGAGTACGAGTATGCGTATGAGTTTGAGTATGTGTATGAGTATGAGTATGAGTATGAGTATGAGTATGAGTATGAGTATGAGTTTAAGTATGAGTATGAGCTTAAGTATGAGTATGAGTATGAGTATGCGTATGAGTATGAGTATGAGTATGAGTATGAGCATGAGCATGAGCATGAGCGTGAGCGTGAGAATAAGCATGAGTATGAGTTTAAGTATGAGTATGTGTACGAGTATGCGTATAAATATGAGTATGAGTATGAGTATGAGTATGGGTATGAGTATGAGTATGAGTATGAGTATGAGTATGAGTATAAGTATGAGCTTGAGCATGAGTATGAGTATGAGTATGAGTATGAGTATGAGTATGAGTATGAGTATGAGTATGAGTATGAGTATGAGTATGAGTATGAGTATGAGTGTGAGTATGAGTATGAGTATGAGTATAAGTACGAGTATTAGTATGAGTATGAGTATGAGTATGAGTATGAGTATGAGTATGAGTATGAGTATGAGTATGAGTATGAGTATGAGTATGAGTATGAGTATGAGTGTGAGTATGAGTATGAGTATGAGTATAAGTATGAGTATGAGTATGAGTATGAGTATGAGTATAAGTATGAGAATGAGTATGAGTGTGAGTATGAGTATGAGTATGACTATGAGTATGAGTATGAGTATAAGTATTAGTATTAGTATGAGTACGAGTATTAGTATGAGTATGAGTCTGAGAATGAGTATGAGTATGAGTATGAGTATGAGTATGAGTATGAGTATGAGTATGAGCATGAGCATGAGCATGAGTATGAGTATGAGTGTGAGTATGAGTATGAGTATGAGTATGAATATGAGTATGAGTATGATTATAAGTATTAGTATGAGTATGAGTACGAGTATTAGTATGAGTATGATTATGAGTATGAGTTTAAGAATGAGTACGAGTACGAGTATGTGCATGAGTATGAGTATGTGTATGAGTATGAGTATGAGTATGAGTATGAGTATGAGTATGAGTATGAGTATGAGTATGAGTATGAGTATGAGTATGAGTATGAGTATGAGTATGAGTATGAGTATGAGTATGAGTATGAGTATGAGTATGTGTATAAGTATGAGTATGAGTATGAGTATGAGTATAAGTATTAGTATGAGTATGAGTACGAGTATTAGTATGAGTATGAGTATGAGTATGAGTTTAAGTATGAGTATGAGTATGAGTATGAGTATGTGCATGAGTATGAGTATGTGTATGAGTATGAGTATGAGTATGAGTATGAGTATGAGTATAAGTATGTGTATGAGTATGAGTATGAGTATGAGTATGTGTATGAGTATGAGTATGAGTATGAGTATGAGTATGAGTATAAGTATGAGAATGAGTTTGAGTGTGAGTATGAGAATGAGTATGAGTATGTGTATGAGTATGAGTATGAGTATGAGTGTGAGTATGAGTATGAGTATGAGTATGAGTATGAGTATGAATATGAGTATGAGTATGAGTATGAGTATGAGTATGAGTATGAGTATGAGTATGAGTATGAGAATGAGTATGAGTATGAGTATGAGTATGAGTATGAGTATGAGTATGAGTATGAGTATGAGTATGAGTATGAGTATGAGTATGAGTATGAGTATGAGTATGAGTATGAGTATGAGCATGAGCATGAGCATGAGTATGAGTATGAGTGTGAGTATGAGTATGAGTATGAGTATGAGTATGAGTATGAGTATGAGTATGAGTATGAGTATGAGTATGAGTATGAGTATGAGTATGAGTATGAGTATGAGTATGAGTATGTGTATGAGTATGAGTATGAGTATGAGTATGTGTATGAGTATGAGTATGAGTATGAGTATGAGTATGAGTATAAGTATGAGAATGAGTTTGAGTGTGAGTATGAGAATGAGTATGAGTATGTGTATGAGTATGAGTATGAGTATGAGTGTGAGTATGAGTATGAGTATGAGTATGAGTATGAATATGAGTATGAGTATGAGTATGAGTATGAGTATGAGTATGAGTATGAGTATGAGAATGAGTATGAGTATGAGTATGAGTATGAGTATGAGTATGAGTATGAGTATGAGTATGAGTATGAGTATGAGTATGAGTATGAGTATGAGTATGAGGATAAGTATTAGTATGAGTATGAGTACGAGTATTAGTATGAGTATGAGTATGAGTTTAAGTATGAGTATGAGTACGAGTATGCGTATGAATATGAGTATGAGTATGAGTATGAGTATGAGTATGAGTATGAGTATGAGTATGAGTATGAGTATGAGTATGAGTATGAGTATGAGTACGAGTACGAGTACGAGTATGCGTATGAGTTTGAGTATGTGTATGAGTATGAGTATGAGTATGAGTATGAGTATGAGTATGAGTATGAGTATGAGTTTAAGTATGAGTATGAGTTTAAGTATGAGTATGAGTATGAGTATGCGTATGAGTATGAGTATGAGTATGAGTATGAGTATGAGCATGAGCATGAGCATGAGCGTGAGCGTGAGAATAAGCATGAGTATGAGTTTAAGTATGAGTATGAGTACGAGTATGCGTATAAATATGAGTATGAGTATGAGTATGAGTATGGGTATGAGTATGAGTATGAGTATGAGTATGAGTATGAGTATAAGTATGAGCTTGAGCATGAGTATGAGTATGAGTATGAGTATGAGTATGAGTATGAGTATGAGTATGAGTATGAGTATGAGTATGAGTATGAGTATGAGTATGAGTATGAGTGTGAGTATGAGTATGAGTATGAGTATAAGTACGAGTATTAGTATGAGTATGAGTATGAGTATGAGTATGAGTATGTGTATGAGTATGAGTATGAGTATGAGTATGAGTATGAGTATGAGTATGAGTGTGAGTATGAGTATGAGTATGAGTATAAGTATGAGTATGAGTATGAGTATGAGTATGAGTATAAGTATGAGAATGAGTATGAGTGTGAGTATGAGAATGAGTATGAGTATGTGTATGAGTATGAGTCTGAGTATGAGTATGAGTATGAGTATGAGTATGAGTATGAGTATGAGTATGAGTATGAGTATGTGTATGAGTATGAGTATGAGTATGAGTATGAGTATGAGTATGAGTATGAGTTAGAGTATGAGTATGTGTTTGAGTATGAGTATGAGTATGAGTATGAGTATGAGTGTGAGTGTGAGTGCGAATGTGAGTATGAGTATGAGTATGAGTATGAGTATGTGTATGAGTATGAGTATGAGTATGAGTATGAGTATGAGTATGAGTATGAGTATGAGTATAAGTATGAGTATGAGTATGACTATGAGTATGAGTATGAGTATAAGTATTAGTATTAGTATGAGTACGAGTATTAGTATGAGTATGAGTCTGAGAATGAGTATGAGTATGAGTATGAGTATGAGTATGAGTATGAGTATGAGTATGAGTATGAGCATGAGCATGAGCATGAGTATGAGTATGAGTGTGAGTATGAGTATGAGTATGAGTATGAATATGAGTATGAGTATGATTATAAGTATTAGTATGAGTATGAGTACGAGTATTAGTATGAGTATGAGTATGAGTATGAGTATGAGTTTAAGAATGAGTACGAGTACGAGTATGTGCATGAGTATGAGTATGTGTATGAGTATGAGTATGAGTATGAGTATGAGTATGAGTATGAGTATGAGTATGAGTATGAGTATGAGTATGAGTATGAGTATGAGTATGAGTATGAGTATGAGTATGAGTATGAGTATGAGTATGTGTATAAGTATGAGTATGAGTATGAGTATGAGTATAAGTATTAGTATGAGTATGAGTACGAGTATTAGTATGAGTATGAGTATGAGTATGAGTTTAAGTATGAGTATGAGTATGAGTATGAGTATGTGCATGAGTATGAGTATGTGTATGAGTATGAGTATGAGTATGAGTATGAGTATGAGTATGAGTATGAGGATGAGTATGAGTATAAGTATGAGTATGTGTATGAGTATGAGTATGAGTATGAGTATGAGTATGAGTATGAGTTAGAGTATGAGTATGTGTATGAGTATGAGTATGAGTATGAGTATGAGTATGAGTATGAGTATGAGTGTGAGTGCGAATGTGAGTATGAGTATGAGTATGAGTATGAGTATGTGTATGAGTATGAGTATGAGTATGAGTATGACTATGAGTATGAGGATGAGTATGAGTATGAGTATGAGTATGAGTATGAGTATGAGTATGACTATGAGTATGAGTATGACTATGACTATGACTATGACTATGAGAATGAGTATGAGTATGAGTATTAGTATGAATATGAGTATGAGTATGAGTGTGAGTATGAGTATGAGTATGAGTATGAGTATGAGTATGAGTAAGAGTATGAGTATGAGTATGAGTATAAGTATGAGTATGAGTATGAGTATGAGTATGAGTATGAGTATAAGTATTAGTATGAGTATGAGTTAGAGTATGAGTATGTGTATGAGTATGAGTATGAGTATGAGTATGAGTATGAGTATGAGTATGAGTATGAGTATGAGTATGAGTATGAGTATGACTATGAGTATGAGTATGACTATGACTATGACTATGAGAATGAGTATGAGTATGAGTATTAGTATGAATATGAGTATGAGTATGAGTGTGAGTATGAGTATGAGTATGAGTATGAGTATGTGTATGAGTATGAGTATGAGTATGAGTATGAGTATGAGAATGAGTATGAGTATGAGTATGAGTATGAGTATGAGCATGAGCATGAGCATGAGTATGAGTATGAGTATGAGTATGAGTATAAGTATTAGTATGAGTATGAGTTAGAGTGTGAGTATGTGTATGAGTATGAGTATGAGTATGAGTATGAGTATGAGTATGAGTATGAGTATGAGTATGAGTATGAGTATGAGCATGAGCATGAGCATGAGTATGAGTATGAGTGTGAGTATGAGTATGAGTATGAGTATGAGTATAAGTATGAGAATGAGTATGAGTGTGAGTATGAGAATGAGTATGAGTATGTGTATGAGTATGAGTTTGAGTATGAGTATGAGTATGAGTATGAGTATGAGTATGAGTATGAGTATGAGTATGAGTATGAATATGAGTATGAGTATAAGTATTAGTATGAGTATGAGTACGAGTATTAGTATGAGTATGAGTATGAGTATGAGTTTAAGTATGAGTATGAGTATGAGTATGTGCATGAGTATGAGTATGTGTATGAGTATGAGTATGAGTATTAGTATGAGTATAAGTATGAGAATGAGTATGAGTGTGAGTATGAGAATGAGTATGAGTATGTGTATGAGTATGAGTATGAGTATGAGTATGAGTATGAGTATGAGTATGAGTATGAGTATGAGTATGAGTATGAGTATGAGTATGAGTATGAGTATGAGTATGAGTATGAGTATGAGTATGAGTATGAGTATGAGTATGAGTATGAGTATGAGTATGAGTATGAGTATGAGTATGAGTATGAGTATAAGTATAAGTATGAGTATGAGTATGAGTATAAGTATTAGTATGAGTATGAGTACGAGTATTAGTCTGAGTATGAGTATGAGTATGAGTTTAAGTATGAGTATGAGTATGAGTATGAGTATGAGTATGAGTATGAGTATGAGTATGAGGATGAGTATGAGTATAAGTATGAGTATGTGTATGAGTATGAGTATGAGTATGAGTATGAGTATGAGTATGAGTATGAGTTAGAGTATGAGTATGTGTATGAGTATGAGTATGAGTATGAGTATGAGTATGAGTATGAGTGTGAGTGCGAATGTGAGTATGAGTATGAGTATGAGTATGAGTATGTGTATGAGTATGAGTATGAGTATGAGTATGACTATGAGTATGAGGATGAGTATGAGTATGAGTATGAGTATGAGTATGAGTATGAGTATGACTATGAGTATGAGTATGACTATGACTATGACTATGACTATGAGAATGAGTATGAGTATGAGTATGAGTATTAGTATGAGGATGAGTATGAGTATAAGTATGAGTATGTGTATGAGTATGAGTATGAGTATGAGTATGAGTATGAGTATGAGTATGAGTATGAGTTAGAGTATGAGTATGTGTATGAGTATGAGTATGAGTATGAGTATGAGTATGAGTGTGAGTGCGAATGTGAGTATGAGTATGAGTATGAGTATGAGTATGTGTATGAGTATGAGTATGAGTATGACTATGAGTATGAGGATGAGTATGAGTATGAGTATGAGTATGAGCATAAGTATTAGTATGAGTATGAGTACGAGTATTAGTATGAGTATGAGTATGAGTATGAGTTTAAGTATGAGTATGATTACGAGTATGCGTATGAATATGAGTATGAGTATGGGTATGAGTATGAGTATGAGTATGAGTATGAGTATAAGTATGAGCATGAGCATGAGTATGAGTATGAGTATGAGTATGAGTATGAGTAAGAGTATGAGTATGAGTATGAGTATAAGTATGAGTATGAGTATGAGTATGAGTATGAGTATGAGTATGAGTATAAGTATTAGTATGAGTATGAGTTAGAGTATGAGTATGTGTATGAGTATGAGTATGAGTATGAGTATGAGTATGAGTATGAGTATGAGTATGAGTATGAGTATGAGTATGAGTATGTGTATAAGTATGAGTATGAGTATGAGTATGAGTATAAGTATTAGTATGAGTATGAGTACGAGTATTAGTATGAGTATGAGTATGAGTATGAGTTTAAGTATGAGTATGAGTATGAGTATGAGTATGTGCATGAGTATGAGTATGTGTATGAGTATGAGTATGAGTATGAGTATGAGTATGAGTATGAGTATGAGGATGAGTATGAGTATAAGTATGAGTATGTGTATGAGTATGAGTATGAGTATGAGTATGAGTATGAGTTAGAGTATGAGTATGTGTATGAGTATGAGTATGAGTATGAGTATGAGTATGTGTGTGAGTATGAGTATGAGTATGAGTATGAATATGAGTATGAGTATGATTATAAGTATTAGTATGAGTATGAGTACGAGTATTAGTATGAGTATGAGTATGAGTATGAGTTTAAGAATGAGTACGAGTACGAGTATGTGCATGAGTATGAGTATGTGTATGAGTATGAGTATGAGTATGAGTATGAGTATGAGTATGAGTATGAGTATAAGTATAAGTATGAGAATGAGTATGAGTGTGAGTATGAGAATGAGTATGAGTATGTGTATGAGTATGAGTATGAGTATGAGTGTGAGTATGAGTATGAGTATGAGTATGAATATGAGTATGAGTATGAGTATAAGTATTAGTATGAGTATGAGTACGAGTATTAGTATGAGTATGAGTATGAGTTTAAGTATGAGTATGAGTATGAGTATGTGCATGAGTATGAGTATGTGTATGAGTATGAGTATGAGTATTAGTATGAGTATGAATTTAAGTACGAGTATGAGTATGAGTATGTGCATGAGTATGAGTATGTGTATGAGTATGAGTATGAGTATGAGTATGAGTATGAGTATGAGTATGAGTATGAGTATGAGTATGAGTATAAGTATGAGAATGAGTATGAGTGTGAGTATGAGAATGAGTATGAGTATGTGTATGAGTATGAGTTTGAGTATGAGTATGAGTATGAGTATGAGTATGAGTATGAGTATGAGTATGTGTATGAGTATGAGTATGAGTATGAGTATGAGTATGAGTATGAGTATGAGTATGAGTATGAGTTAGAGTATGAGTATGTGTATGAGTATGAGTATGAGTATGAGTATGAGTATGAGTATGACTATGAGTATGAGTATGACTATGACTATGACTATGACTATGAGAATGAGTATGAGTATGAGTATTAGTATGAATATGAGTATGAGTATGAGTGTGAGTATGAGTATGAGTATGAGTATGAGTATGAGTATGAGTAAGAGTATGAGTATGAGTATGAGTATAAGTATGAGTATGAGTATGAGTATGAGTATGAGTATGAGTATAAGTATTAGTATGAGTATGAGTTAGAGTATGAGTATGTGTATGAGTATGAGTATGAGTATGAGTATGAGAATGAGTATGAGTATGAGTATTAGTATGAATATGAGTATGAGTATGAGTATGAGTCTGAGAATGAGTATGAGTATGAGTATGAGTATGAGTATGAGTATGAGTATGAGTATGAGTATGAGCATGAGCATGAGCATGAGTATGAGTATGAGTGTGAGTATGAGTATGAGTATGAGTATGAATATGAGTATGAGTATGATTATAAGTATTAGTATGAGTATGAGTACGAGTATTAGTATGAGTATGAGTATGAGTATGAGTATGAGTTTAAGAATGAGTACGAGTACGAGTATGTGCATGAGTATGAGTATGTGTATGAGTATGAGTATGAGTATGAGTATGAGTATGAGTATGAGTATGAGTATGAGTATGAGTATGAGTATGAGTATGAGTATGAGTATGAGTATGAGTATGAGTATGAGTATGAGTATGAGTATGTGTATAAGTATGAGTATGAGTATGAGTATGAGTATAAGTATTAGTATGAGTATGAGTACGAGTATTAGTATGAGTATGAGTATGAGTATGAGTTTAAGTATGAGTATGAGTATGAGTATGAGTATGTGCATGAGTATGAGTATGTGTATGAGTATGAGTATGAGTATGAGTATGAGTATGAGTATGAGTATGAGGATGAGTATGAGTATAAGTATGAGTATGTGTATGAGTATGAGTATGAGTATGAGTATGAGTATGAGTATGAGTTAGAGTATGAGTATGTGTATGAGTATGAGTATGAGTATGAGTATGAGTATGAGTATGAGTATGAGTGTGAGTGCGAATGTGAGTATGAGTATGAGTATGAGTATGAGTATGTGTATGAGTATGAGTATGAGTATGAGTATGACTATGAGTATGAGGATGAGTATGAGTATGAGTATGAGTATGAGTATGAGTATGAGTATGACTATGAGTATGAGTATGACTATGACTATGACTATGACTATGAGAATGAGTATGAGTATGAGTATTAGTATGAATATGAGTATGAGTATGAGTGTGAGTATGAGTATGAGTATGAGTATGAGTATGAGTATGAGTAAGAGTATGAGTATGAGTATGAGTATAAGTATGAGTATGAGTATGAGTATGAGTATGAGTATGAGTATAAGTATTAGTATGAGTATGAGTTAGAGTATGAGTATGTGTATGAGTATGAGTATGAGTATGAGTATGAGTATGAGTATGAGTATGAGTATGAGTATGAGTATGAGTATGAGTATGACTATGAGTATGAGTATGACTATGACTATGACTATGAGAATGAGTATGAGTATGAGTATTAGTATGAATATGAGTATGAGTATGAGTGTGAGTATGAGTATGAGTATGAGTATGAGTATGTGTATGAGTATGAGTATGAGTATGAGTATGAGTATGAGAATGAGTATGAGTATGAGTATGAGTATGAGTATGAGCATGAGCATGAGCATGAGTATGAGTATGAGTATGAGTATGAGTATAAGTATTAGTATGAGTATGAGTTAGAGTGTGAGTATGTGTATGAGTATGAGTATGAGTATGAGTATGAGTATGAGTATGAGTATGAGTATGAGTATGAGTATGAGTATGAGCATGAGCATGAGCATGAGTATGAGTATGAGTGTGAGTATGAGTATGAGTATGAGTATGAGTATAAGTATGAGAATGAGTATGAGTGTGAGTATGAGAATGAGTATGAGTATGTGTATGAGTATGAGTTTGAGTATGAGTATGAGTATGAGTATGAGTATGAGTATGAGTATGAGTATGAGTATGAATATGAGTATGAGTATAAGTATTAGTATGAGTATGAGTACGAGTATTAGTATGAGTATGAGTATGAGTATGAGTTTAAGTATGAGTATGAGTATGAGTATGTGCATGAGTATGAGTATGTGTATGAGTATGAGTATGAGTATTAGTATGAGTATAAGTATGAGAATGAGTATGAGTGTGAGTATGAGAATGAGTATGAGTATGTGTATGAGTATGAGTATGAGTATGAGTATGAGTATGAGTATGAGTATGAGTATGAGTATGAGTATGAGTATGAGTATGAGTATGAGTATGAGTATGAGTATGAGTATGAGTATGAGTATGAGTATGAGTATGAGTATGAGTATGAGTATGAGTATGAGTATGAGTATGAGTATGAGTATGAGTATAAGTATAAGTATGAGTATGAGTATGAGTATAAGTATTAGTATGAGTATGAGTACGAGTATTAGTCTGAGTATGAGTATGAGTATGAGTTTAAGTATGAGTATGAGTATGAGTATGAGTATGAGTATGAGTATGAGTATGAGTATGAGGATGAGTATGAGTATAAGTATGAGTATGTGTATGAGTATGAGTATGAGTATGAGTATGAGTATGAGTATGAGTATGAGTTAGAGTATGAGTATGTGTATGAGTATGAGTATGAGTATGAGTATGAGTATGAGTATGAGTGTGAGTGCGAATGTGAGTATGAGTATGAGTATGAGTATGAGTATGTGTATGAGTATGAGTATGAGTATGAGTATGACTATGAGTATGAGGATGAGTATGAGTATGAGTATGAGTATGAGTATGAGTATGAGTATGACTATGAGTATGAGTATGACTATGACTATGACTATGACTATGAGAATGAGTATGAGTATGAGTATGAGTATTAGTATGAGGATGAGTATGAGTATAAGTATGAGTATGTGTATGAGTATGAGTATGAGTATGAGTATGAGTATGAGTATGAGTATGAGTATGAGTTAGAGTATGAGTATGTGTATGAGTATGAGTATGAGTATGAGTATGAGTATGAGTGTGAGTGCGAATGTGAGTATGAGTATGAGTATGAGTATGAGTATGTGTATGAGTATGAGTATGAGTATGACTATGAGTATGAGGATGAGTATGAGTATGAGTATGAGTATGAGCATAAGTATTAGTATGAGTATGAGTACGAGTATTAGTATGAGTATGAGTATGAGTATGAGTTTAAGTATGAGTATGATTACGAGTATGCGTATGAATATGAGTATGAGTATGGGTATGAGTATGAGTATGAGTATGAGTATGAGTATAAGTATGAGCATGAGCATGAGTATGAGTATGAGTATGAGTATGAGTATGAGTAAGAGTATGAGTATGAGTATGAGTATAAGTATGAGTATGAGTATGAGTATGAGTATGAGTATGAGTATGAGTATAAGTATTAGTATGAGTATGAGTTAGAGTATGAGTATGTGTATGAGTATGAGTATGAGTATGAGTATGAGTATGAGTATGAGTATGAGTATGAGTATGAGTATGAGTATGAGTATGTGTATAAGTATGAGTATGAGTATGAGTATGAGTATAAGTATTAGTATGAGTATGAGTACGAGTATTAGTATGAGTATGAGTATGAGTATGAGTTTAAGTATGAGTATGAGTATGAGTATGAGTATGTGCATGAGTATGAGTATGTGTATGAGTATGAGTATGAGTATGAGTATGAGTATGAGTATGAGTATGAGGATGAGTATGAGTATAAGTATGAGTATGTGTATGAGTATGAGTATGAGTATGAGTATGAGTATGAGTTAGAGTATGAGTATGTGTATGAGTATGAGTATGAGTATGAGTATGAGTATGTGTGTGAGTATGAGTATGAGTATGAGTATGAATATGAGTATGAGTATGATTATAAGTATTAGTATGAGTATGAGTACGAGTATTAGTATGAGTATGAGTATGAGTATGAGTTTAAGAATGAGTACGAGTACGAGTATGTGCATGAGTATGAGTATGTGTATGAGTATGAGTATGAGTATGAGTATGAGTATGAGTATGAGTATGAGTATAAGTATAAGTATGAGAATGAGTATGAGTGTGAGTATGAGAATGAGTATGAGTATGTGTATGAGTATGAGTATGAGTATGAGTGTGAGTATGAGTATGAGTATGAGTATGAATATGAGTATGAGTATGAGTATAAGTATTAGTATGAGTATGAGTACGAGTATTAGTATGAGTATGAGTATGAGTTTAAGTATGAGTATGAGTATGAGTATGTGCATGAGTATGAGTATGTGTATGAGTATGAGTATGAGTATTAGTATGAGTATGAATTTAAGTACGAGTATGAGTATGAGTATGTGCATGAGTATGAGTATGTGTATGAGTATGAGTATGAGTATGAGTATGAGTATGAGTATGAGTATGAGTATGAGTATGAGTATGAGTATAAGTATGAGAATGAGTATGAGTGTGAGTATGAGAATGAGTATGAGTATGTGTATGAGTATGAGTTTGAGTATGAGTATGAGTATGAGTATGAGTATGAGTATGAGTATGAGTATGTGTATGAGTATGAGTATGAGTATGAGTATGAGTATGAGTATGAGTATGAGTATGAGTATGAGTTAGAGTATGAGTATGTGTATGAGTATGAGTATGAGTATGAGTATGAGTATGAGTGTGAGTGTGAGTGCGAATGTGAGTATGAGTATGAGTATGAGTATGAGTATGTGTATGAGTATGAGTATGAGTATGAGTATGAGTATGAGTATGAGTATGAGTATGAGTATGACTATGAGTATGAGTATAAGTATTAGTATTAGTATGAGTACGAGTATTAGTATGAGTATGAGTATGAGTATGAGTATGAGTTTGAGTATGAGTATGAGCATGAGCATGAGCATGAGTATGAGTATGAGTGTGAGTATGAGTATGAGTATGAGTATGAGTATGAATATGAGTATGAGTATGATTATAAGTATTAGTATGAGTATGAGTACGAGTATTAGTATGAGTATGAGTATGAGTATGAGTTTAAGAATGAGTATGAGTACGAGTATGTGCATGAGTATGAGTATGTGTATGAGTATGAGTATGAGTATGAGTATGAGTATGAGTATAAGTATGAGAATGAGTATGAGTGTGAGTATGAGAATGAGTATGTGTATGTGTATGAGTATGAGTATGAGTATGAGTATGAGTGTGAGTATGAGTATGAGTATGAGTATGAGTATGAATATGAGTATGAGTATGAGTATAAGTATTAGTATGAGTATGAGTATGAGTATGAGTATGAGTATGAGTATGAGTATGAGTATGAGTATGAGTATGAGTATGTGTATAAGTATGAGTATGAGTATGAGTATGAGTATAAGCATTAGTATGAGTATGAGTACGAGTATTAGTATGAGTATGAGTATGAGTATGAGTTTAAGTATGAGTATGAGTATGAGTATGAGTATGAGTATGAGTATGTGCATGAGTATGAGTATGTGTATGAGTATGAGTATGAGTATGAGTATGAGTATGAGTATGAGTATGAGTATGAGTATGAGGATGAGTATGAGTATAAGTATGAGTATGTGTATGAGTATGAGTATGAGTATGAGTATGAGTATGAGTATGAGTATGAGTTAGAGTATGAGTATGTGTATGAGTATGAGTATGAGTATGAGTGTGAGTGCGAATGTGAGTATGAGTATGAGTATGAGTATGAGTATGAGTATGAGTATGAGTATGAGTATGAGTATGACTATGAGTATGAGTATGAGTATGACTATGAGTATGAGTATGAGTATAAGTATTAGTATTAGTATGAGTACGAGTATTAGTATGAGTATGAGTATGAGTCTGAGAATGAGTATGAGTATGAGTATGAGTATGAGTATGAGTATGAGTATGAGTATGAGTATGAGCATGAGCATGAGTATGAGTATGAGTGTGAGTATGAGTATGAGTATGAGTATGAGTATGAATATGAGTATGAGTATGATTATAAGTATTAGTATGAGTATGAGTACGAGTATTAGTATGAGTATGAGTATGAGTATGAGTATGAGTATGAGTATGAGTATGAGTATGAGTATGAGTATGAGTATGAGTATGAGTATGAGCATGAGCATGAGCATGAGTATGAGTATGAGTGTGAGTATGAGTATGAGTATGAGTATGAGTATAAGTATGAGAATGAGTATGAGTGTGAGTATGAGAATGAGTATGAGTATGTGTATGAGTATGAGTTTGAGTATGAGTATGAGTATGAGTATGAGTATGAGTATGAGTATGAGTATGAGTATGAATATGAGTATGAGTATAAGTATTAGTATGAGTATGAGTACGAGTATTAGTATGAGTATGAGTATGAGTATGAGTTTAAGTATGAGTATGAGTATGAGTATGTGCATGAGTATGAGTATGTGTATGAGTATGAGTATGAGTATTAGTATGAGTATAAGTATGAGAATGAGTATGAGTGTGAGTATGAGAATGAGTATGAGTATGTGTATGAGTATGAGTATGAGTATGAGTATGAGTATGAGTATGAGTATGAGTATGAGTATGAGTATGAGTATGAGTATGAGTATGAGTATGAGTATGAGTATGAGTATGAGTATGAGTATGAGTATGAATATGAGTATGAGTATGAGTATGAGTATGAGTATGAGTATGAGTATGAGTATGAGTATGAGTATAAGTATAAGTATGAGTATGAGTATGAGTATAAGTATTAGTATGAGTATGAGTACGAGTATTAGTCTGAGTATGAGTATGAGTATGAGTTTAAGTATGAGTATGAGTATGAGTATGAGTATGAGTATGAGTATGAGTATGAGTATGAGGATGAGTATGAGTATAAGTATGAGTATGTGTATGAGTATGAGTATGAGTATGAGTATGAGTATGAGTATGAGTATGAGTATGAGTTAGAGTATGAGTATGTGTATGAGTATGAGTATGAGTATGAGTATGAGTATGAGTATGAGTATGAGTGTGAGTGCGAATGTGAGTATGAGTATGAGTATGAGTATGAGTATGTGTATGAGTATGAGTATGAGTATGAGTATGACTATGAGTATGAGGATGAGTATGAGTATGAGTATGAGTATGAGTATGAGTATGAGTATGACTATGAGTATGAGTATGACTATGACTATGACTATGACTATGAGAATGAGTATGAGTATGAGTATGAGTATTAGTATGAATATGAGTATGAGTATGAGTATGAGTATGAGTATGAGTATGAGTATGAGTATGAGTATGAGTATGAGTATAAGTATGAGTATGAGTATGAGTATGAGTATGAGTATAAGTATTAGTATGAGTATTAGTACGAGTATTAGTATGAGTATGAGTATGAGTATGAGTTTAAGTATGAGTATGAGTATGAGTATGAGTTTGTGCATGAGTATGAGTATGTGTATGAGTATGAGTATGAGTATGAGTATGAGTATGAGTATGAGTATGAGTATGAGGATGAGTATGAGTATAAGTATGAGTATGTGTATGAGTATGAGTATGAGTATGAGTATGAGTATGAGTATGAGTATGAGTTAGAGTATGAGTATGTGTATGAGTATGAGTATGAGTATGAGTATGAGTATGAGTGTGAGTGCGAATGTGAGTATGAGTATGAGTATGAGTATGAGTATGTGTATGAGTATGAGTATGAGTATGACTATGAGTATGAGGATGAGTATGAGTATGAGTATGAGTATGAGCATAAGTATTAGTATGAGTATGAGTACGAGTATTAGTATGAGTATGAGTATGAGTATGAGTTTAAGTATGAGTATGATTACGAGTATGCGTATGAATATGAGTATGAGTATGGGTATGAGTATGAGTATGAGTATGAGTATGAGTATGAGTATGAGTATAAGTATGAGCATGAGCATGAGTATGAGTATGAGTATGAGTATGAGTATGAGTAAGAGTATGAGTATGAGTATGAGTATAAGTATGAGTATGAGTATGAGTATGAGTATGAGTATGAGTATAAGTATTAGTATGAGTATGAGTTAGAGTATGAGTATGTGTATGAGTATGAGTATGAGTATGAGTATGAGTATGAGTATGAGTATGAGTATGAGTATGAGTATGTGTATAAGTATGAGTATGAGTATGAGTATGAGTATAAGTATTAGTATGAGTATGAGTACGAGTATTAGTATGAGTATGAGTATGAGTATGAGTTTAAGTATGAGTATGAGTATGAGTATGAGTATGTGCATGAGTATGAGTATGTGTATGAGTATGAGTATGAGTATGAGTATGAGTATGAGTATGAGTATGAGTATGAGGATGAGTATGAGTATAAGTATGAGTATGTGTATGAGTATGAGTATGAGTATGAGTATGAGTATGAGTTAGAGTATGAGTATGTGTATGAGTATGAGTATGAGTATGAGTATGAGTATGAGTATGTGTGTGAGTATGAGTATGAGTATGAGTATGAATATGAGTATGAGTATGATTATAAGTATTAGTATGAGTATGAGTACGAGTATTAGTATGAGTATGAGTATGAGTATGAGTTTAAGAATGAGTACGAGTACGAGTATGTGCATGAGTATGAGTATGTGTATGAGTATGAGTATGAGTATGAGTATGAGTATGAGTATGAGTATGAGTATAAGTATAAGTATGAGAATGAGTATGAGTGTGAGTATGAGAATGAGTATGAGTATGTGTATGAGTATGAGTATGAGTATGAGTGTGAGTATGAGTATGAGTATGAGTATGAATATGAGTATGAGTATGAGTATAAGTATTAGTATGAGTATGAGTACGAGTATTAGTATGAGTATGAGTATGAGTTTAAGTATGAGTATGAGTATGAGTATGTGCATGAGTATGAGTATGTGTATGAGTATGAGTATGAGTATTAGTATGAGTATGAATTTAAGTACGAGTATGAGTATGAGTATGTGCATGAGTATGAGTATGAGTATGAGTATGAGTATGAGTATGAGTATGAGTATGAGTTAGAGTATGAGTATGTGTATGAGTATGAGTATGAGTATGAGTATGAGTATGAGTGTGAGTGTGAGTGCGAATGTGAGTATGAGTATGAGTATGAGTATGAGTATGTGTATGAGTATGAGTATGAGTATGAGTATGAGTATGAGTATGAGTATGAGTATGACTATGAGTATGAGTATAAGTATTAGTATTAGTATGAGTACGAGTATTAGTATGAGTATGAGTATGAGTATGAGTATGAGTTTGAGTATGAGTATGAGCATGAGCATGAGCATGAGTATGAGTATGAGTGTGAGTATGAGTATGAGTATGAGTATGAGTATGAGTATGAATATGAGTATGAGTATGATTATAAGTATTAGTATGAGTATGAGTACGAGTATTAGTATGAGTATGAGTATGAGTATGAGTTTAAGAATGAGTATGAGTACGAGTATGTGCATGAGTATGAGTATGTGTATGAGTATGAGTATGAGTATGAGTATGAGTATGAGTATAAGTATGAGAATGAGTATGAGTGTGAGTATGAGAATGAGTATGTGTATGTGTATGAGTATGAGTATGAGTATGAGTATGAGTACGAGTATTAGTATGAGTATGAGTATGAGTATGAGTATGAGTATGAGTATGAGTATGAGTATGAGTATGAGTATGAGTATGAGTATGAGTATGAGTATGAGTATGAGTATGAGTATGAGTATGTGTATAAGTATGAGTATGAGTATGAGTATGAGTATAAGTATTAGTATGAGTATGAGTACGAGTATTAGTATGAGTATGAGTATGAGTATGAGTTTAAGTATGAGTATGAGTATGAGTATGAGTATGTGCATGAGTATGAGTATGTGTATGAGTATGAGTATGAGTATGAGTATGAGTATGAGTATGAGTATAAGTATGTGTATGAGTATGAGTATGAGTATGAGTATGTGTATGAGTATGAATATGAGTATGAGTATGAGTATGAGTATAAGTATGAGAATGAGTTTGAGTGTGAGTATGAGAATGAGTATGAGTATGTGTATGAGTATGAGTATGAGTATGAGTGTGAGTATGAGTATGAGTATGAGTATGAGTATGAGTATGAATATGAGTATGAGTATGAGTATGAGTATGAGTATGAGTATGAGTATGAGTATGAGAATGAGTATGAGTATGAGTATGAGTATGAGTATGAGTATGAGTATGAGTATGAGTATGAGTATGAGTATGAGTATGAGTATGAGTATGAGTATGAGTATGAGTATGAGTATGAATATGAGTATGAGCATGAGCATGAGCATGAGTATGAGTATGAGTGTGAGTATGAGTATGAGTATGAGTATGAGTATGAGTATGAGTATGAGTATGAGTATGAGTATGAGTATGAGTATGAGTATGAGTATGAGTATGAGTATGAGTATGAGTATGTGTATGAGTATGAGTATGAGTATGAGTATGTGTATGAGTATGAGTATGAGTATGAGTATGAGTATGAGTATAAGTATGAGAATGAGTTTGAGTGTGAGTATGAGAATGAGTATGAGTATGTGTATGAGTATGAGTATGAGTATGAGTGTGAGTATGAGTATGAGTATGAGTATGAGTATGAATATGAGTATGAGTATGAGTATGAGTATGAGTATGAGTATGAGTATGTGCATGAGTATGAGTATGTGTATGAGTATGAGTATGAGTATGAGTATGAGTATGAGTATGAGTATGAGTATGAGTATGAGTATGAGGATGAGTATGAGTATAAGTATGAGTATGTGTATGAGTATGAGTATGAGTATGAGTATGAGTATGAGTATGAGTATGAGTTAGAGTATGAGTATGTGTATGAGTATGAGTATGAGTATGAGTGTGAGTGCGAATGTGAGTATGAGTATGAGTATGAGTATGAGTATGAGTATGAGTATGAGTATGAGTATGAGTATGAGTATGACTATGAGTATGAGTATGAGTATGACTATGAGTATGAGTATGAGTATAAGTATTAGTATTAGTATGAGTACGAGTATTAGTATGAGTATGAGTATGAGTCTGAGAATGAGTATGAGTATGAGTATGAGTATGAGTATGAGTATGAGTATGAGTATGAGTATGAGTATGAGCATGAGCATGAGTATGAGTATGAGTGTGAGTATGAGTATGAGTATGAGTATGAGTATGAATATGAGTATGAGTATGATTATAAGTATTAGTATGAGTATGAGTACGAGTATTAGTATGAGTATGAGTATGAGTATGAGTATGTGTATGAGTATGAGTATGAGTATGAGTGTGAGTATGAGTATGAGTATGAGTATGAATATGAGTATGAGTATGATTATAAGTATTAGTATTAGTATGAGTACGAGTATTAGTATGAGTATGAGTCTGAGAATGAGTATGAGTATGAGTATGAGTATGAGTATGAGTATGAGTATGAGTATGAGTATGAGCATGAGCATGAGCATGAGTATGAGTATGAGTGTGAGTATGAGTATGAGTATGAGTATGAATATGAGTATGAGTATGATTATAAGTATTAGTATGAGTATGAGTACGAGTATTAGTATGAGTATGATTATGAGTATGAGTTTAAGAATGAGTACGAGTACGAGTATGTGCATGAGTATGAGTATGTGTATGAGTATGAGTATGAGTATGAGTATGAGTATGAGTATGAGTATGAGTATGAGTATGAGTATGAGTATGAGTATGAGTATGAGTATGAGTATGAGTATGAGTATGTGTATAAGTATGAGTATGAGTATGAGTATGAGTATAAGTATTAGTATGAGTATGAGTACGAGTATTAGTATGAGTATGAGTATGAGTATGAGTTTAAGTATGAGTATGAGTATGAGTATGAGTATGTGCATGAGTATGAGTATGTGTATGAGTATGAGTATGAGTATGAGTATGAGTATGAGTATGAGTATGAGTATAAGTATGTGTATGAGTATGAGTATGAGTATGAGTATGTGTATGAGTATGAGTATGAGTATGAGTATGAGTATGAGTATAAGTATGAGAATGAGTTTGAGTGTGAGTATGAGAATGAGTATGAGTATGTGTATGAGTATGAGTATGAGTATGAGTGTGAGTATGAGTATGAGTATGAGTATGAGTATGAGTATGAATATGAGTATGAGTATGAGTATGAGTATGAGTATGAGTATGAGTATGAGTATGAGAATGAGTATGAGTATGAGTATGAGTATGAGTATGAGTATGAGTATGAGTATGAGTATGAGTATGAGTATGAGTATGAGTATGAGTATGAGTATGAGTATGAGTATGAGCATGAGCATGAGCATGAGTATGAGTATGAGTGTGAGTATGAGTATGAGTATGAGTATGAGTATGAGTATGAGTATGAGTATGAGTATGAGTATGAGTATGAGTATGAGTATGAGTATGAGTATGAGTATGAGTATGAGTATGTGTATGAGTATGAGTATGAGTATGAGTATGTGTATGAGTATGAGTATGAGTATGAGTATGAGTATGAGTATAAGTATGAGAATGAGTTTGAGTGTGAGTATGAGAATGAGTATGAGTATGAGTATGAGTATGAGTGTGAGTGCGAATGTGAGTATGAGTATGAGTATGAGTATGAGTATGTGTATGAGTATGAGTATGAGTATGACTATGAGTATGAGGATGAGTATGAGTATGAGTATGAGTATGAGCATAAGTATTAGTATGAGTATGAGTACGAGTATTAGTATGAGTATGAGTATGAGTATGAGTTTAAGTATGAGTATGATTACGAGTATGCGTATGAATATGAGTATGAGTATGGGTATGAGTATGAGTATGAGTATGAGTATGAGTATGAGTATAAGTATGAGCATGAGCATGAGTATGAGTATGAGTATGAGTATGAGTATGAGTAAGAGTATGAGTATGAGTATGAGTATAAGTATGAGTATGAGTATGAGTATGAGTATGAGTATGAGTATAAGTATTAGTATGAGTATGAGTTAGAGTATGAGTATGTGTATGAGTATGAGTATGAGTATGAGTATGAGTATGAGTATGAGTATGAGTATGAGTATGAGTATGTGTATAAGTATGAGTATGAGTATGAGTATGAGTATAAGTATTAGTATGAGTATGAGTACGAGTATTAGTATGAGTATGAGTATGAGTATGAGTTTAAGTATGAGTATGAGTATGAGTATGAGTATGTGCATGAGTATGAGTATGTGTATGAGTATGAGTATGAGTATGAGTATGAGTATGAGTATGAGTATGAGTATGAGGATGAGTATGAGTATAAGTATGAGTATGTGTATGAGTATGAGTATGAGTATGAGTATGAGTATGAGTTAGAGTATGAGTATGTGTATGAGTATGAGTATGAGTATGAGTATGAGTATGAGTATGTGTGTGAGTATGAGTATGAGTATGAGTATGAATATGAGTATGAGTATGATTATAAGTATTAGTATGAGTATGAGTACGAGTATTAGTATGAGTATGAGTATGAGTATGAGTTTAAGAATGAGTACGAGTACGAGTATGTGCATGAGTATGAGTATGTGTATGAGTATGAGTATGAGTATGAGTATGAGTATGAGTATGAGTATGAGTATAAGTATAAGTATGAGAATGAGTATGAGTGTGAGTATGAGAATGAGTATGAGTATGTGTATGAGTATGAGTATGAGTATGAGTGTGAGTATGAGTATGAGTATGAGTATGAATATGAGTATGAGTATGAGTATAAGTATTAGTATGAGTATGAGTACGAGTATTAGTATGAGTATGAGTATGAGTTTAAGTATGAGTATGAGTATGAGTATGTGCATGAGTATGAGTATGTGTATGAGTATGAGTATGAGTATTAGTATGAGTATGAATTTAAGTACGAGTATGAGTATGAGTATGTGCATGAGTATGAGTATGAGTATGAGTATGAGTATGAGTATGAGTATGAGTTAGAGTATGAGTATGTGTATGAGTATGAGTATGAGTATGAGTATGAGTATGAGTGTGAGTGTGAGTGCGAATGTGAGTATGAGTATGAGTATGAGTATGAGTATGTGTATGAGTATGAGTATGAGTATGAGTATGAGTATGAGTATGAGTATGAGTATGAGTATGACTATGAGTATGAGTATAAGTATTAGTATTAGTATGAGTACGAGTATTAGTATGAGTATGAGTATGAGTATGAGTATGAGTATGAGTTTGAGTATGAGTATGAGCATGAGCATGAGCATGAGTATGAGTATGAGTGTGAGTATGAGTATGAGTATGAGTATGAGTATGAATATGAGTATGAGTATGATTATAAGTATTAGTATGAGTATGAGTACGAGTATTAGTATGAGTATGAGTATGAGTATGAGTTTAAGAATGAGTATGAGTACGAGTATGTGCATGAGTATGAGTATGTGTATGAGTATGAGTATGAGTATGAGTATGAGTATGAGTATAAGTATGAGAATGAGTATGAGTGTGAGTATGAGAATGAGTATGTGTATGTGTATGAGTATGAGTATGAGTATGAGTATGAGTACGAGTATTAGTATGAGTATGAGTATGAGTATGAGTATGAGTATGAGTATGAGTATGAGTATGAGTATGAGTATGAGTATGAGTATGAGTATGAGTATGAGTATGAGTATGAGTATGAGTATGAGTATGTGTATAAGTATGAGTATGAGTATGAGTATGAGTATAAGTATTAGTATGAGTATGAGTACGAGTATTAGTATGAGTATGAGTATGAGTATGAGTTTAAGTATGACTATGAGTATGAGTATGAGTATGTGCATGAGTATGAGTATGTGTATGAGTATGAGTATGAGTATGAGTATGAGTATGAGTATGAGTATAAGTATGTGTATGAGTATGAGTATGAGTATGAGTATGTGTATGAGTATGAGTATGAGTATGAGTATGAGTATGAGTATAAGTATGAGAATGAGTTTGAGTGTGAGTATGAGAATGAGTATGAGTATGTGTATGAGTATGAGTATGAGTATGAGTGTGAGTATGAGTATGAGTATGAGTATGAGTATGAGTATGAATATGAGTATGAGTATGAGTATGAGTATGAGTATGAGTATGAGTATGAGTATGAGTATGAGAATGAGTATGAGTATGAGTATGAGTATGAGTATGAGTATGAGTATGAGTATGAGTATGAGTATGAGTATGAGTATGAGTATGAGTATGAGTATGAGTATGAATATGAGTATGAGCATGAGCATGAGCATGAGTATGAGTATGAGTGTGAGTATGAGTATGAGTATGAGTATGAGTATGAGTATGAGTATGAGTATGAGTATGAGTATGAGTATGAGTATGAGTATGAGTATGAGTATGAGTATGAGTATGTGTATGAGTATGAGTATGAGTATGAGTATGTGTATGAGTATGAGTATGAGTATGAGTATGAGTATGAGTATAAGTATGAGAATGAGTTTGAGTGTGAGTATGAGAATGAGTATGAGTATGTGTATGAGTATGAGTATGAGTATGAGTGTGAGTATGAGTATGAGTATGAGTATGAGTATGAATATGAGTATGAGTATGAGTATGAGTATGAGTATGAGTATGAGTATGTGCATGAGTATGAGTATGTGTATGAGTATGAGTATGAGTATGAGTATGAGTATGAGTATGAGTATGAGTATGAGTATGAGTATGAGGATGAGTATGAGTATAAGTATGAGTATGTGTATGAGTATGAGTATGAGTATGAGTATGAGTATGAGTATGAGTATGAGTTAGAGTATGAGTATGTGTATGAGTATGAGTATGAGTATGAGTGTGAGTGCGAATGTGAGTATGAGTATGAGTATGAGTATGAGTATGAGTATGAGTATGAGTATGAGTATGAGTATGAGTATGACTATGAGTATGAGTATGAGTATGACTATGAGTATGAGTATGAGTATAAGTATTAGTATTAGTATGAGTACGAGTATTAGTATGAGTATGAGTATGAGTCTGAGAATGAGTATGAGTATGAGTATGAGTATGAGTATGAGTATGAGTATGAGTATGAGTATGAGCATGAGCATGAGTATGAGTATGAGTGTGAGTATGAGTATGAGTATGAGTATGAGTATGAATATGAGTATGAGTATGATTATAAGTATTAGTATGAGTATGAGTACGAGTATTAGTATGAGTATGAGTATGAGTATGAGTATGTGTATGAGTATGAGTATGAGTATGAGTGTGAGTATGAGTATGAGTATGAGTATGAATATGAGTATGAGTATGATTATAAGTATTAGTATTAGTATGAGTACGAGTATTAGTATGAGTATGAGTCTGAGAATGAGTATGAGTATGAGTATGAGTATGAGTATGAGTATGAGTATGAGTATGAGTATGAGCATGAGCATGAGCATGAGTATGAGTATGAGTGTGAGTATGAGTATGAGTATGAGTATGAATATGAGTATGAGTATGATTATAAGTATTAGTATGAGTATGAGTACGAGTATTAGTATGAGTATGATTATGAGTATGAGTTTAAGAATGAGTACGAGTACGAGTATGTGCATGAGTATGAGTATGTGTATGAGTATGAGTATGAGTATGAGTATGAGTATGAGTATGAGTATGAGTATGAGTATGAGTATGAGTATGAGTATGAGTATGAGTATGAGTATGAGTATGAGTATGTGTATAAGTATGAGTATGAGTATGAGTATGAGTATAAGTATTAGTATGAGTATGAGTACGAGTATTAGTATGAGTATGAGTATGAGTATGAGTTTAAGTATGAGTATGAGTATGAGTATGAGTATGTGCATGAGTATGAGTATGTGTATGAGTATGAGTATGAGTATGAGTATGAGTATGAGTATGAGTATAAGTATGTGTATGAGTATGAGTATGAGTATGAGTATGTGTATGAGTATGAGTATGAGTATGAGTATGAGTATGAGTATAAGTATGAGAATGAGTTTGAGTGTGAGTATGAGAATGAGTATGAGTATGTGTATGAGTATGAGTATGAGTATGAGTGTGAGTATGAGTATGAGTATGAGTATGAGTATGAGTATGAATATGAGTATGAGTATGAGTATGAGTATGAGTATGAGTATGAGTATGAGTATGAGAATGAGTATGAGTATGAGTATGAGTATGAGTATGAGTATGAGTATGAGTATGAGTATGAGTATGAGTATGAGTATGAGTATGAGTATGAGTATGAGTATGAGTATGAGTATGAGCATGAGCATGAGCATGAGTATGAGTATGAGTGTGAGTATGAGTATGAGTATGAGTATGAGTATGAGTATGAGTATGAGTATGAGTATGAGTATGAGTATGAGTATGAGTATGAGTATGAGTATGAGTATGAGTATGAGTATGTGTATGAGTATGAGTATGAGTATGAGTATGTGTATGAGTATGAGTATGAGTATGAGTATGAGTATGAGTATAAGTATGAGAATGAGTTTGAGTGTGAGTATGAGAATGAGTATGAGTATGTGTATGAGTATGAGTATGAGTATGAGTGTGAGTATGAGTATGAGTATGAGTATGAGTATGAATATGAGTATGAGTATGAGTATGAGTATGAGTATGAGTATGAGTATGAGTATGAGAATGAGTATGAGTATGAGTATGAGTATGAGTATGAGTATGAGTATGAGTATGAGTATGAGTATGAGTATGAGTATGAGTATGAGTATGAGTATGAGTATGAGGATAAGTATTAGTATGAGTATGAGTACGAGTATTAGTATGAGAATGAGTATGAGTTTAAGTATGAGTATGAGTACGAGTATGCGTATGAATATGAGTATGAGTATGAGTATGAGTATGAGTATGAGTATGAGTATGAGTATGAGTATGAGTATGAGTATGAGTATGAGTATGAGTACGAGTACGAGTACGAGTATGCGTATGAGTTTGAGTATGTGTATGAGTATGAGTATGAGTATGAGTATGAGTATGAGTATGAGTATGAGTTTAAGTATGAGTATGAGTTTAAGTATGAGTATGAGTATGAGTATGCGTATGAGTATGAGTATGAGTATGAGTATGAGCATGAGCATGAGCATGAGCGTGAGCGTGAGAATAAGCATGAGTATGAGTTTAAGTATGAGTATGAGTACGAGTATGCGTATAAATATGAGTATGAGTATGAGTATGAGTATGGGTATGAGTATGAGTATGAGTATGAGTATGAGTATGAGTATAAGTATGAGCTTGAGCATGAGTATGAGTATGAGTATGAGTATGAGTATGAGTATGAGTATGAGTATGAGTATGAGTATGAGTATGAGTATGAGTATGAGTATGAGTATGAGTGTGAGTATGAGTATGAGTATGAGTATAAGTACGAGTATTAGTATGAGTATGAGTATGAGTATGAGTATGAGTATGTGTATGAGTATGAGTATGAGTATGAGTATGAGTATGAGTATGAGTATGAGTGTGAGTATGAGTATGAGTATGAGTATAAGTATGAGTATGAGTATGAGTATGAGTATGAGTATAAGTATGAGAATGAGTATGAGTGTGAGTATGAGTATGAGTATGACTATGAATATGAGTATGAGTATAAGTATTAGTATTAGTATGAGTACGAGTATTAGTATGAGTATGAGTCTGAGAATGAGTATGAGTATGAGTATGAGTATGAGTATGAGTATGAGTATGAGTATGAGCATGAGCATGAGCATGAGTATGAGTATGAGTGTGAGTATGAGTATGAGTATGAGTATGAATATGAGTATGAGTATGATTATAAGTATTAGTATGAGTATGAGTACGAGTATTAGTATGAGTATGATTATGAGTATGAGTTTAAGAATGAGTACGAGTACGAGTATGTGCATGAGTATGAGTATGTGTATGAGTATGAGTATGAGTATGAGTATGAGTATGAGTATGAGTATGAGTATGAGTATGAGTATGAGTATGAGTATGAGTATGAGTATGAGTATGAGTATGAGTATGAGTATGAGTATGTGTATAAGTATGAGTATGAGTATGAGTATGAGTATAAGTATTAGTATGAGTATGAGTACGAGTATTAGTATGAGTATGAGTATGAGTATGAGTTTAAGTATGAGTATGAGTATGAGTATGAGTATGTGCATGAGTATGAGTATGTGTATGAGTATGAGTATGAGTATGAGTATGAGTATGAGTATAAGTATGTGTATGAGTATGAGTATGAGTATGAGTATGTGTATGAGTATGAGTATGAGTATGAGTATGAGTATGAGTATAAGTATGAGAATGAGTTTGAGTGTGAGTATGAGAATGAGTATGAGTATGTGTATGAGTATGAGTATGAGTATGAGTGTGAGTATGAGTATGAGTATGAGTATGAGTATGAGTATGAATATGAGTATGAGTATGAGTATGAGTATGAGTATGAGTATGAGTATGAGTATGAGTATGAGAATGAGTATGAGTATGAGTATGAGTATGAGTATGAGTATGAGTATGAGTGTGAGTATGAGTATGAGTATGAGTATGAGTATGAGTATGAGTATGAGTATGAGTATGAGCATGAGCATGAGCATGAGTATGAGTATGAGTGTGAGTATGAGTATGAGTATGAGTATGAGTATGAGTATGAGTATGAGTATGAGTATGAGTATGAGTATGAGTATGAGTATGAGTATGAGTATGAGTATGAGTATGAGTATGAGTATGTGTATGAGTATGAGTATGAGTATGTGTATGAGTATGAGTATGAGTATGAGTATGAGTATGAGTATAAGTATGAGAATGAGTTTGAGTGTGAGTATGAGAATGAGTATGAGTATGTGTATGAGTATGAGTATGAGTATGAGTGTGAGTATGAGTATGAGTATGAGTATGAGTATGAATATGAGTATGAGTATGAGTATGAGTATGAGTATGAGTATGAGTATGAGTATGAGAATGAGTATGAGTATGAGTATGAGTATGAGTATGAGTATGAGTATGAGTATGAGTATGAGTATGAGTATGAGTATAAGTATTAGTATTAGTATGAGTACGAGTATTAGTATGAGTATGAGTCTGAGAATGAGTATGAGTATGAGTATGAGTATGAGTATGAGTATGAGTATGAGCATGAGCATGAGCATGAGTATGAGTATGAGTGTGAGTATGAGTATGAGTATGAGTATGAATATGAGTATGAGTATGATTATAAGTATTAGTATGAGTATGAGTACGAGTATTAGTATGAGTATGAGTATGAGTATGAGTTTAAGAATGAGTACGAGTACGAGTATGTGCATGAGTATGAGTATGTGTATGAGTATGAGTATGAGTATGAGTATGAGTATGAGTATGAGTATGAGTATGAGTATGAGTATGAGTATTAGTATGAATATGAGTATGAGTATGAGTGTGAGTATGAGTATGAGTATGAGTATGAGTATGAGTATGAGTATGAGTAAGAGTATGAGTATGAGTATGAGTATAAGTATGAGTATGAGTATGAGTATGAGTATGAGTATGAGTATAAGTATTAGTATGAGTATGAGTTAGAGTATGAGTATGTGTATGAGTATGAGTATGAGTATGAGTATGAGTATGAGTATGAGTATGAGTATGAGTATGAGTATGAGTATGACTATGAGTATGAGTATGACTATGACTATGACTATGAGAATGAGTATGAGTATGAGTATTAGTATGAATATGAGTATGAGTATGAGTGTGAGTATGAGTATGAGTATGAGTATGAGTATGAGTATGAGTATGAGTATGTGTATGAGTATGAGTATGAGTATGAGTATGAGTATGAGAATGAGTATGAGTATGAGTATGAGTATGAGTATGAGCATGAGCATGAGCATGAGTATGAGTATGAGTATGAGTATGAGTATAAGTATTAGTATGAGTATGAGTTAGAGTATGAGTATGTGTATGAGTATGAGTATGAGTATGAGTATGAGTATGAGTATGAGTATGAGTATGAGTATGAGTATGAGTATGAGCATGAGCATGAGCATGAGTATGAGTATGAGTGTGAGTATGAGTATGAGTATGAGTATGAGTATAAGTATGAGAATGAGTATGAGTGTGAGTATGAGAATGAGTATGAGTATGTGTATGAGTATGAGTTTGAGTATGAGTATGAGTATGAGTATGAGTATGAGTATGAGTATGAGTATGAGTATGAATATGAGTATGAGTATAAGTATTAGTATGAGTATGAGTACGAGTATTAGTATGAGTATGAGTATGAGTATGAGTTTAAGTATGAGTATGAGTATGAGTATGTGCATGAGTATGAGTATGTGTATGAGTATGAGTATGAGTATTAGTATGAGTATAAGTATGAGAATGAGTATGAGTGTGAGTATGAGAATGAGTATGAGTATGTGTATGAGTATGAGTATGAGTATGAGTATGAGTATGAGTATGAGTATGAGTATGAGTATGAGTATGAGTATGAGTATGAGTATGAGTATGAGTATGAGTATGAGTATGAGTATGAGTATGAGTATGAGTATGAGTATGAGTATGAGTATGAGTATGAGTATGAGTATGAGTATGAGTATGAGTATAAGTATAAGTATGAGTATGAGTATGAGTATAAGTATTAGTATGAGTATGAGTACGAGTATTAGTATGAGTATGAGTATGAGTATGAGTTTAAGTATGAGTATGAGTATGAGTATGAGTATGAGTATGAGTATGAGGATGAGTATGAGTATAAGTATGAGTATGTGTATGAGTATGAGTATGAGTATGAGTATGAGTATGAGTATGAGTATGAGTTAGAGTATGAGTATGTGTATGAGTATGAGTATGAGTATGAGTATGAGTATGAGTATGAGTATGAGTGTGAGTGCGAATGTGAGTATGAGTATGAGTATGAGTATGAGTATGTGTATGAGTATGAGTATGAGTATGAGTATGACTATGAGTATGAGGATGAGTATGAGTATGAGTATGAGTATGAGTATGAGTATGAGTATGACTATGAGTATGAGTATGACTATGACTATGACTATGACTATGAGAATGAGTATGAGTATGAGTATGAGTATTAGTATGAATATGAGTATGAGTATGAGTGTGAGTATGAGTATGAGTATGAGTATGAGTATGAGTATGAGTATGAGTATGATTATGTGTATGAGTATGAGTATGAGTATGAGAATGAGTATGAGTATGAGTATGATTATAAGTATTAGTATGAGTATGAGTACGAGTATTAGTATGAGTATGAGTATGAGTATGAGTTTAAGAATGAGTACGAGTACGAGTATGTGCATGAGTATGAGTATGTGTATGAGTATGAGTATGAGTATGAGTATGAGTATGAGTATGAGTATGAGTATAAGTATAAGTATGAGAATGAGTATGAGTGTGAGTATGAGAATGAGTATGAGTATGTGTATGAGTATGAGTATGAGTATGAGTGTGAGTATGAGTATGAGTATGAGTATGAATATGAGTATGAGTATGAGTATAAGTATTAGTATGAGTATGAGTACGAGTATTAGTATGAGTATGAGTATGAGTTTAAGTATGAGTATGAGTATGAGTATGTGCATGAGTATGAGTATGTGTATGAGTATGAGTATGAGTATTAGTATGAGTATGAATTTAAGTACGAGTATGAGTATGAGTATGTGCATGAGTATGAGTATGTGTATGAGTATGAGTATGAGTATGAGTATGAGTATGAGTATGAGTATGAGTATGAGTATGAGTATGAGTATAAGTATGAGAATGAGTATGAGTGTGATTATAAGTATTAGTATGAGTATGAGTACGAGTATTAGTATGAGTATGAGTATGAGTATGAGTTTAAGAATGAGTATGAGTACGAGTATGTGCATGAGTATGAGTATGTGTATGAGTATGAGTATGAGTATGAGTATGAGTATGAGTATAAGTATGAGAATGAGTATGAGTGTGAGTATGAGAATGAGTATGTGTATGTGTATGAGTATGAGTATGAGTATGAGTATGAGTGTGAGTATGAGTATGAGTATGAGTATGAGTATGAATATGAGTATGAGTATGAGTATAAGTATTAGTATGAGTATGAGTATGAGTATGAGTATGAGTATGAGTATGAGTATGAGTATGAGTATGAGTATGAGTATGAGTATGTGTATAAGTATGAGTATGAGTATGAGTATGAGTATAAGCATTAGTATGAGTATGAGTACGAGTATTAGTATGAGTATGAGTATGAGTATGAGTTTAAGTATGAGTATGAGTATGAGTATGAGTATGAGTATGAGTATGTGCATGAGTATGAGTATGTGTATGAGTATGAGTATGAGTATGAGTATGAGTATGAGTATGAGTATGAGTATGAGTATGAGGATGAGTATGAGTATAAGTATGAGTATGTGTATGAGTATGAGTATGAGTATGAGTATGAGTATGAGTATGAGTATGAGTTAGAGTATGAGTATGTGTATGAGTATGAGTATGAGTATGAGTGTGAGTGCGAGTATGTGTATAAGTATGAGTATGAGTATGAGTATGAGTATAAGCATTAGTATGAGTATGAGTACGAGTATTAGTATGAGTATGAGTATGAGTATGAGTTTAAGTATGAGTATGAGTATGAGTATGAGTATGAGTACGAGTATGTGCATGAGTATGAGTATGTGTATGAGTATGAGTATGAGTATGAGTATGAGTATGAGTATAAGTATGAGAATGAGTATGAGTGTGAGTATGAGAATGAGTATGTGTATGTGTATGAGTATGAGTATGAGTATGAGTATGAGTGTGAGTATGAGTATGAGTATGAGTATGAGTATGAATATGAGTATGAGTATGAGTATAAGTATTAGTATGAGTATGAGTATGAGTATGAGTATGAGTATGAGTATGAGTATGAGTATGAGTATGAGTATGAGTATGAGTATGTGTATAAGTATGAGTATGAGTATGAGTATGAGTATAAGCATTAGTATGAGTATGAGTACGAGTATTAGTATGAGTATGAGTATGAGTATGAGTTTAAGTATGAGTATGAGTATGAGTATGAGTATGAGTATGAGTATGTGCATGAGTATGAGTATGTGTATGAGTATGAGTATGAGTATGAGTATGAGTATGAGTATGAGTATGAGTATGAGTATGAGGATGAGTATGAGTATAAGTATGAGTATGTGTATGAGTATGAGTATGAGTATGAGTATGAGTATGAGTATGAGTATGAGTTAGAGTATGAGTATGTGTATGAGTATGAGTATGAGTATGAGTGTGAGTGCGAGTGTGAGTATGAGTATGAGTATGAGTATGAGTATGAGTATGAGTATGTGTATGAGTATGAGTATGACTATGAGTATGAGTATGAGTATGACTATGAGTATGAGTATGAGTATAAGTATTAGTATTAGTATGAGTACGAGTATTAGTATGAGTATGAGTATGAGTCTGAGAATGAGTATGAGTATGAGTATGAGTATGAGTATGAGTATGAGTATGAGTATGAGTATGAGCATGAGCATGAGTATGAGTATGAGTGTGAGTATGAGTATGAGTATGAGTATGAGTATGAATATGAGTATGAGTATGATTATAAGTATTAGTATGAGTATGAGTACGTGTATTAGTATGAGTATGAGTATGAGTATGAGTATGTGTATGAGTATGAGTATGAGTATGAGTATGAGTATGTGTATGAGTATGAGTATGAGTATGAGTATGAGTATAAGTATGAGAATGAGTTTGAGTGTGAGTATGAGAATGAGTATGAGTATGTGTATGAGTATGAGTATGAGTATGAGTGTGAGTATGAGTATGAGTATGAGTATGAGTATGAGTATGAATATGAGTATGAGTATGAGTATGAGTATGAGTATGAGTATGAGTATGAGTATGACTATGAGTATGAGTATGAGTATAAGTATGAGTATAAGTATGAGTATGAGTATGAGTATGAGTATAAGTATTAGTATGAGTATGAGTACGAGTATTAGTATGAGTATGAGTATGAGTATGAGTTTAAGTATGAGTATGAGTATGAGTATGAGTATGAGTATGAGTATGAGCATGAGCATGAGCATGAGTATGAGTATGAGTGTGAGTATGAGTATGAGTATGAGTATGAGTATGAGTATGAGTATGAGTATGAGTATGAGTATGAGTATGAGTATGAGTATGAGTATGAGTATGTGTATGAGTATGAGTATGAGTATGAGTATGTGTATGAGTATGAGTATGAGTATGAGTATGAGTATGAGTATAAGTATGAGAATGAGTTTGAGTGTGAGTATGAGAATGAGTATGAGTATGTGTATGAGTATGAGTATGAGTATGAGTATGAGTGTGAGTATGAGTATGAGTATGAGTATGAGTATGAGTATGAATATGAGTATGAGTATGAGTATGAGTATGAGTATGAGTATGAGTATGAGTATGAGAATGAGTATGAGTATGAGTATGAGTATGAGTATGAGTATGAGTATGAGTATGAGTATGAGTATGAGTATGAGTATGAGTATGAGTATGAGTATGAGTATGAGCATGAGCATGAGCATGAGTATGAGTATGAGTGTGAGTATGAGTATGAGTATGAGTATGAGTATGAGCATGAGCATGAGCATGAGTATGAGTATGAGTATGAGTATGAGTATAAGTATTAGTATGAGTATGAGTTAGAGTATGAGTATGTGTATGAGTATGAGTATGAGTATGAGTATGAGTATGAGTATGAGTATGAGTATGAGTATGAGTATGAGTATGAGCATGAGCATGAGCATGAGTATGAGTATGAGTGTGAGTATGAGTATGAGTATGAGTATGAGTATAAGTATGAGAATGAGTATGAGTGTGAGTATGAGAATGAGTATGAGTATGTGTATGAGTATGAGTTTGAGTATGAGTATGAGTATGAGTATGAGTATGAGTATGAGTATGAGTATGAATATGAGTATGTGTATAAGTATTAGTATGAGTATGAGTACGAGTATTAGTATGAGTATGAGTATGAGTATGAGTTTAAGTATGAGTATGAGTATGAGTATGTGCATGAGTATGAGTATGTGTATGAGTATGAGTATGAGTATTAGTATGAGTATAAGTATGAGAATGAGTATGAGTGTGAGTATGAGAATGAGTATGAGTATGTGTATGAGTATGAGTATGAGTATGAGTATGAGTATGAGTATGAGTATGAGTATGAGTATGAGTATGAGTATGAGTATGAGTATGAGTATGAGTATGAGTATGAGTATGAGTATGAGTATGAGTATGAGTATGAGTATGAGTATGAGTATGAGTATGAGTATGAGTATGAGTATAAGTATAAGTATGAGTATGAGTATGAGTATAAGTATTAGTATGAGTATGAGTACGAGTATTAGTATGAGTATGAGTATGAGTATGAGTTTAAGTATGAGTATGAGTATGAGTATGAGTATGAGTATGAGTATGAGTATGAGTATGAGGATGAGTATGAGTATAAGTATGAGTATGTGTATGAGTATGAGTATGAGTATGAGTATGAGTATGAGTATGAGTATGAGTTAGAGTATGAGTATGTGTATGAGTATGAGTATGAGTATGAGTATGAGTATGAGTATGAGTGTGAGTGCGAATGTGAGTATGAGTATGAGTATGAGTATGAGTATGTGTATGAGTATGAGTATGAGTATGAGTATGACTATGAGTATGAGGATGAGTATGAGTATGAGTATGAGTATGAGTATGAGTATGAGTATGACTATGAGTATGAGTATGACTATGACTATGACTATGGCTATGAGAATGAGTATGAGTATGAGTATGAGTATTAGTATGAATATGAGTATGAGTATGAGTGTGAGTATGAGTATGAGTATGAGTATGAGTATGAGTATGAGTATGAGTATGATTATGTGTATGAGTATGAGTATGAGTATGAGTATGAGTATGAGTATGAGTATGAGTATGAGTATGAGTATGAGCATGAGCATGAGCATGAGTATGAGTATGAGTATGAGTATGAGTATGAGTATGAGCATGAGCATGAGCATGAGTATGAGTATGATTGTGAGCATGAGTATGAGTATGAGTATGAGTATGAGTATGAGTATGAGTATGAGTATGAGTATGAGTATGAGTATGAGTATGAGTATGAGTATGAGTATGAGTGTGAGTATGAGTATGAGTATGAGTATAAGTACGAGTATTAGTATGAGTATGAGTATGAGTATGAGTATGAGTATGTGTATGAGTATGAGTATGAGTATGAGTATGAGTATGAGTATGAGTATGAGTGTGAGTATGAGTATGAGTATGAGTATAAGTATGAGTATGAGTATGAGTATGAGTATGAGTATAAGTATGAGAATGAGTATGAGTGTGAGTATGAGTATGAGTATGACTATGAATATGAGTATGAGTATAAGTATTAGTATTAGTATGAGTACGAGTATTAGTATGAGTATGAGTCTGAGAATGAGTATGAGTATGAGTATGAGTATGAGTATGAGTATGAGTATGAGTATGAGCATGAGCATGAGCATGAGTATGAGTATGAGTGTGAGTATGAGTATGAGTATGAGTATGAATATGAGTATGAGTATGATTATAAGTATTAGTATGAGTATGAGTACGAGTATTAGTATGAGTATGATTATGAGTATGAGTTTAAGAATGAGTACGAGTACGAGTATGTGCATGAGTATGAGTATGTGTATGAGTATGAGTATGAGTATGAGTATGAGTATGAGTATGAGTATGAGTATGAGTATGAGTATGAGTATGAGTATGAGTATGAGTATGAGTATGAGTATGAGTATGAGTATGAGTATGTGTATAAGTATGAGTATGAGTATGAGTATGAGTATAAGTATTAGTATGAGTATGAGTACGAGTATTAGTATGAGTATGAGTATGAGTATGAGTTTAAGTATGAGTATGAGTATGAGTATGAGTATGTGCATGAGTATGAGTATGTGTATGAGTATGAGTATGAGTATGAGTATGAGTATGAGTATAAGTATGTGTATGAGTATGAGTATGAGTATGAGTATGTGTATGAGTATGAGTATGAGTATGAGTATGAGTATGAGTATAAGTATGAGAATGAGTTTGAGTGTGAGTATGAGAATGAGTATGAGTATGTGTATGAGTATGAGTATGAGTATGAGTGTGAGTATGAGTATGAGTATGAGTATGAGTATGAGTATGAATATGAGTATGAGTATGAGTATGAGTATGAGTATGAGTATGAGTATGAGTATGAGTATGAGAATGAGTATGAGTATGAGTATGAGTATGAGTATGAGTATGAGTATGAGTGTGAGTATGAGTATGAGTATGAGTATGAGTATGAGTATGAGTATGAGTATGAGTATGAGCATGAGCATGAGCATGAGTATGAGTATGAGTGTGAGTATGAGTATGAGTATGAGTATGAGTATGAGTATGAGTATGAGTATGAGTATGAGTATGAGTATGAGTATGAGTATGAGTATGAGTATGAGTATGAGTATGAGTATGAGTATGTGTATGAGTATGAGTATGAGTATGTGTATGAGTATGAGTATGAGTATGAGTATGAGTATGAGTATAAGTATGAGAATGAGTTTGAGTGTGAGTATGAGAATGAGTATGAGTATGTGTATGAGTATGAGTATGAGTATGAGTGTGAGTATGAGTATGAGTATGAGTATGAGTATGAATATGAGTATGAGTATGAGTATGAGTATGAGTATGAGTATGAGTATGAGTATGAGAATGAGTATGAGTATGAGTATGAGTATGAGTATGAGTATGAGTATGAGTATGAGTATGAGTATGAGTATGAGTATAAGTATTAGTATTAGTATGAGTACGAGTATTAGTATGAGTATGAGTCTGAGAATGAGTATGAGTATGAGTATGAGTATGAGTATGAGTATGAGTATGAGCATGAGCATGAGCATGAGTATGAGTATGAGTGTGAGTATGAGTATGAGTATGAGTATGAATATGAGTATGAGTATGATTATAAGTATTAGTATGAGTATGAGTACGAGTATTAGTATGAGTATGAGTATGAGTATGAGTTTAAGAATGAGTACGAGTACGAGTATGTGCATGAGTATGAGTATGTGTATGAGTATGAGTATGAGTATGAGTATGAGTATGAGTATGAGTATGAGTATGAGTATGAGTATGAGTATTAGTATGAATATGAGTATGAGTATGAGTGTGAGTATGAGTATGAGTATGAGTATGAGTATGAGTATGAGTAAGAGTATGAGTATGAGTATGAGTATAAGTATGAGTATGAGTATGAGTATGAGTATGAGTATGAGTATAAGTATTAGTATGAGTATGAGTTAGAGTATGAGTATGTGTATGAGTATGAGTATGAGTATGAGTATGAGTATGAGTATGAGTATGAGTATGAGTATGAGTATGAGTATGACTATGAGTATGAGTATGACTATGACTATGACTATGAGAATGAGTATGAGTATGAGTATTAGTATGAATATGAGTATGAGTATGAGTGTGAGTATGAGTATGAGTATGAGTATGAGTATGAGTATGAGTATGAGTATGTGTATGAGTATGAGTATGAGTATGAGTATGAGTATGAGAATGAGTATGAGTATGAGTATGAGTATGAGTATGAGCATGAGCATGAGCATGAGTATGAGTATGAGTATGAGTATGAGTATAAGTATTAGTATGAGTATGAGTTAGAGTATGAGTATGTGTATGAGTATGAGTATGAGTATGAGTATGAGTATGAGTATGAGTATGAGTATGAGTATGAGTATGAGTATGAGCATGAGCATGAGCATGAGTATGAGTATGAGTGTGAGTATGAGTATGAGTATGAGTATGAGTATAAGTATGAGAATGAGTATGAGTGTGAGTATGAGAATGAGTATGAGTATGTGTATGAGTATGAGTTTGAGTATGAGTATGAGTATGAGTATGAGTATGAGTATGAGTATGAGTATGAGTATGAATATGAGTATGAGTATAAGTATTAGTATGAGTATGAGTACGAGTATTAGTATGAGTATGAGTATGAGTATGAGTTTAAGTATGAGTATGAGTATGAGTATGTGCATGAGTATGAGTATGTGTATGAGTATGAGTATGAGTATTAGTATGAGTATAAGTATGAGAATGAGTATGAGTGTGAGTATGAGAATGAGTATGAGTATGTGTATGAGTATGAGTATGAGTATGAGTATGAGTATGAGTATGAGTATGAGTATGAGTATGAGTATGAGTATGAGTATGAGTATGAGTATGAGTATGAGTATGAGTATGAGTATGAGTATGAGTATGAGTATGAGTATGAGTATGAGTATGAGTATGAGTATGAGTATGAGTATGAGTATGAGTATAAGTATAAGTATGAGTATGAGTATGAGTATAAGTATTAGTATGAGTATGAGTACGAGTATTAGTATGAGTATGAGTATGAGTATGAGTTTAAGTATGAGTATGAGTATGAGTATGAGTATGAGTATGAGTATGAGGATGAGTATGAGTATAAGTATGAGTATGTGTATGAGTATGAGTATGAGTATGAGTATGAGTATGAGTATGAGTATGAGTTAGAGTATGAGTATGTGTATGAGTATGAGTATGAGTATGAGTATGAGTATGAGTATGAGTATGAGTGTGAGTGCGAATGTGAGTATGAGTATGAGTATGAGTATGAGTATGTGTATGAGTATGAGTATGAGTATGAGTATGACTATGAGTATGAGGATGAGTATGAGTATGAGTATGAGTATGAGTATGAGTATGAGTATGACTATGAGTATGAGTATGACTATGACTATGACTATGACTATGAGAATGAGTATGAGTATGAGTATGAGTATTAGTATGAATATGAGTATGAGTATGAGTGTGAGTATGAGTATGAGTATGAGTATGAGTATGAGTATGAGTATGAGTATGATTATGTGTATGAGTATGAGTATGAGTATGAGAATGAGTATGAGTATGAGTATGATTATAAGTATTAGTATGAGTATGAGTACGAGTATTAGTATGAGTATGAGTATGAGTATGAGTTTAAGAATGAGTACGAGTACGAGTATGTGCATGAGTATGAGTATGTGTATGAGTATGAGTATGAGTATGAGTATGAGTATGAGTATGAGTATGAGTATAAGTATAAGTATGAGAATGAGTATGAGTGTGAGTATGAGAATGAGTATGAGTATGTGTATGAGTATGAGTATGAGTATGAGTGTGAGTATGAGTATGAGTATGAGTATGAATATGAGTATGAGTATGAGTATAAGTATTAGTATGAGTATGAGTACGAGTATTAGTATGAGTATGAGTATGAGTTTAAGTATGAGTATGAGTATGAGTATGTGCATGAGTATGAGTATGTGTATGAGTATGAGTATGAGTATTAGTATGAGTATGAATTTAAGTACGAGTATGAGTATGAGTATGTGCATGAGTATGAGTATGTGTATGAGTATGAGTATGAGTATGAGTATGAGTATGAGTATGAGTATGAGTATGAGTATGAGTATGAGTATAAGTATGAGAATGAGTATGAGTGTGATTATAAGTATTAGTATGAGTATGAGTACGAGTATTAGTATGAGTATGAGTATGAGTATGAGTTTAAGAATGAGTATGAGTACGAGTATGTGCATGAGTATGAGTATGTGTATGAGTATGAGTATGAGTATGAGTATGAGTATGAGTATAAGTATGAGAATGAGTATGAGTGTGAGTATGAGAATGAGTATGTGTATGTGTATGAGTATGAGTATGAGTATGAGTATGAGTGTGAGTATGAGTATGAGTATGAGTATGAGTATGAATATGAGTATGAGTATGAGTATAAGTATTAGTATGAGTATGAGTATGAGTATGAGTATGAGTATGAGTATGAGTATGAGTATGAGTATGAGTATGAGTATGAGTATGTGTATAAGTATGAGTATGAGTATGAGTATGAGTATAAGCATTAGTATGAGTATGAGTACGAGTATTAGTATGAGTATGAGTATGAGTATGAGTTTAAGTATGAGTATGAGTATGAGTATGAGTATGAGTATGAGTATGTGCATGAGTATGAGTATGTGTATGAGTATGAGTATGAGTATGAGTATGAGTATGAGTATGAGTATGAGTATGAGTATGAGGATGAGTATGAGTATAAGTATGAGTATGTGTATGAGTATGAGTATGAGTATGAGTATGAGTATGAGTATGAGTATGAGTTAGAGTATGAGTATGTGTATGAGTATGAGTATGAGTATGAGTGTGAGTGCGAGTATGTGTATAAGTATGAGTATGAGTATGAGTATGAGTATAAGCATTAGTATGAGTATGAGTACGAGTATTAGTATGAGTATGAGTATGAGTATGAGTTTAAGTATGAGTATGAGTATGAGTATGAGTATGAGTACGAGTATGTGCATGAGTATGAGTATGTGTATGAGTATGAGTATGAGTATGAGTATGAGTATGAGTATAAGTATGAGAATGAGTATGAGTGTGAGTATGAGAATGAGTATGTGTATGTGTATGAGTATGAGTATGAGTATGAGTATGAGTGTGAGTATGAGTATGAGTATGAGTATGAGTATGAATATGAGTATGAGTATGAGTATAAGTATTAGTATGAGTATGAGTATGAGTATGAGTATGAGTATGAGTATGAGTATGAGTATGAGTATGAGTATGAGTATGAGTATGTGTATAAGTATGAGTATGAGTATGAGTATGAGTATAAGCATTAGTATGAGTATGAGTACGAGTATTAGTATGAGTATGAGTATGAGTATGAGTTTAAGTATGAGTATGAGTATGAGTATGAGTATGAGTATGAGTATGTGCATGAGTATGAGTATGTGTATGAGTATGAGTATGAGTATGAGTATGAGTATGAGTATGAGTATGAGTATGAGTATGAGGATGAGTATGAGTATAAGTATGAGTATGTGTATGAGTATGAGTATGAGTATGAGTATGAGTATGAGTATGAGTATGAGTTAGAGTATGAGTATGTGTATGAGTATGAGTATGAGTATGAGTGTGAGTGCGAGTGTGAGTATGAGTATGAGTATGAGTATGAGTATGAGTATGAGTATGTGTATGAGTATGAGTATGACTATGAGTATGAGTATGAGTATGACTATGAGTATGAGTATGAGTATAAGTATTAGTATTAGTATGAGTACGAGTATTAGTATGAGTATGAGTATGAGTCTGAGAATGAGTATGAGTATGAGTATGAGTATGAGTATGAGTATGAGTATGAGTATGAGTATGAGCATGAGCATGAGTATGAGTATGAGTGTGAGTATGAGTATGAGTATGAGTATGAGTATGAATATGAGTATGAGTATGATTATAAGTATTAGTATGAGTATGAGTACGTGTATTAGTATGAGTATGAGTATGAGTATGAGTATGTGTATGAGTATGAGTATGAGTATGAGTATGAGTATGTGTATGAGTATGAGTATGAGTATGAGTATGAGTATAAGTATGAGAATGAGTTTGAGTGTGAGTATGAGAATGAGTATGAGTATGTGTATGAGTATGAGTATGAGTATGAGTGTGAGTATGAGTATGAGTATGAGTATGAGTATGAGTATGAATATGAGTATGAGTATGAGTATGAGTATGAGTATGAGTATGAGTATGAGTATGACTATGAGTATGAGTATGAGTATAAGTATGAGTATAAGTATGAGTATGAGTATGAGTATGAGTATAAGTATTAGTATGAGTATGAGTACGAGTATTAGTATGAGTATGAGTATGAGTATGAGTTTAAGTATGAGTATGAGTATGAGTATGAGTATGAGTATGAGTATGAGCATGAGCATGAGCATGAGTATGAGTATGAGTGTGAGTATGAGTATGAGTATGAGTATGAGTATGAGTATGAGTATGAGTATGAGTATGAGTATGAGTATGAGTATGAGTATGAGTATGAGTATGTGTATGAGTATGAGTATGAGTATGAGTATGTGTATGAGTATGAGTATGAGTATGAGTATGAGTATGAGTATAAGTATGAGAATGAGTTTGAGTGTGAGTATGAGAATGAGTATGAGTATGTGTATGAGTATGAGTATGAGTATGAGTATGAGTGTGAGTATGAGTATGAGTATGAGTATGAGTATGAGTATGAATATGAGTATGAGTATGAGTATGAGTATGAGTATGAGTATGAGTATGAGTATGAGAATGAGTATGAGTATGAGTATGAGTATGAGTATGAGTATGAGTATGAGTATGAGTATGAGTATGAGTATGAGTATGAGTATGAGTATGAGTATGAGTATGAGCATGAGCATGAGCATGAGTATGAGTATGAGTGTGAGTATGAGTATGAGTATGAGTATGAGTATGAGCATGAGCATGAGCATGAGTATGAGTATGAGTATGAGTATGAGTATAAGTATTAGTATGAGTATGAGTTAGAGTATGAGTATGTGTATGAGTATGAGTATGAGTATGAGTATGAGTATGAGTATGAGTATGAGTATGAGTATGAGTATGAGTATGAGCATGAGCATGAGCATGAGTATGAGTATGAGTGTGAGTATGAGTATGAGTATGAGTATGAGTATAAGTATGAGAATGAGTATGAGTGTGAGTATGAGAATGAGTATGAGTATGTGTATGAGTATGAGTTTGAGTATGAGTATGAGTATGAGTATGAGTATGAGTATGAGTATGAGTATGAATATGAGTATGTGTATAAGTATTAGTATGAGTATGAGTATGAGTACGAGTATTAGTATGAGTATGAGTATGAGTATGAGTTTAAGTATGAGTATGAGTATGAGTATGTGCATGAGTCTGAGTATGTGTATGAGTATGAGTATGAGTATTAGTATGAGTATAAGTATGAGAATGAGTATGAGTGTGAGTATGAGAATGAGTATGAGTATGTGTATGAGTATGAGTATGAGTATGAGTATGAGTATGAGTATGAGTATGAGTATGAGTATGAGTATGAGTATGAGTATGAGTATGAGTATGAGTATGAGTATGAGTATGAGTATGAGTATGAGTATGAGTATGAGTATGAGTATGAGTATGAGTATGAGTATGAGTATGAGTATAAGTATAAGTATGAGTATGAGTATGAGTATAAGTATTAGTATGAGTATGAGTACGAGTATTAGTATGAGTATGAGTATGAGTATGAGTTTAAGTATGAGTATGAGTATGAGTATGAGTATGAGTATGAGTATGAGTATGAGTATGAGGATGAGTATGAGTATAAGTATGAGTATGTGTATGAGTATGAGTATGAGTATGAGTATGAGTATGAGTATGAGTATGAGTTAGAGTATGAGTATGTGTATGAGTATGAGTATGAGTATGAGTATGAGTATGAGTATGAGTGTGAGTGCGAATGTGAGTATGAGTATGAGTATGAGTATGAGTATGTGTATGAGTATGAGTATGAGTATGAGTATGACTATGAGTATGAGGATGAGTATGAGTATGAGTATGAGTATGAGTATGAGTATGAGTATGACTATGAGTATGAGTATGACTATGACTATGACTATGGCTATGAGAATGAGTATGAGTATGAGTATGAGTATTAGTATGAATATGAGTATGAGTATGAGTGTGAGTATGAGTATGAGTATGAGTATGAGTATGAGTATGAGTATGAGTATGATTATGTGTATGAGTATGAGTATGAGTATGAGTATGAGTATGAGTATGAGTATGAGTATGAGTATGAGTATGAGCATGAGCATGAGCATGAGTATGAGTATGAGTATGAGTATGAGTATGAGTATGAGCATGAGCATGAGCATGAGTATGAGTATGATTGTGAGTATGAGTATGAGTATGAGTATGAGTATGAGTATGAGTATGAGTATGAGTATGAGTATGAGTATGAGTATGAGTATGAGTATGAGTATGAGTATGAGTATGAGTATGAGTATGAGTATGAGTATGAGTATGAGTATGAGTATGAGTATGAGTATGAGTATGAGTATAAGTATGAGTATGAGTATGAGTATGAGTATGAGTATAAGTATTAGTATGAGTATTAGTACGAGTATTAGTATGAGTATGAGTATGAGTATGAGTTTAAGTATGAGTATGAGTATGAGTATGAGTTTGTGCATGAGTATGAGTATGTGTATGAGTATGAGTATGAGTATGAGTATGAGTATGAGTATGAGTATGAGTATGAGTATGAGGATGAGTATGAGTATAAGTATGAGTATGTGTATGAGTATGAGTATGAGTATGAGTATGAGTATGAGTATGAGTATGAGTATGAGTGTGAGTGCGAATGTGAGTATGAGCATGAGTATGAGTATGAGTATGTGTATGAGTATGAGTATGAGTATGAGTATGACTATGAGTATGAGGATGAGTATGAGTATGAGTATGAGTATGAGTATGAGTATGAGTATGACTATGAGTATGAGTATGACTATGACTATGACTATGACTATGAGAATGAGTATGAGTATGAGTATGAGTATTAGTATGAATATGAGTATGAGTATGAGTGTGAGTATGAGTATGAGTATGAGTATGAGTATGAGTATGAGTATGAGTATGAGTATGATTATGTGTATGAGTATGAGTATGAGTATGAGAATGAGTATGAGTATGAGTATGAGTATGAGTATGAGTATGAGCATGAGCATGAGCATGAGTATGAGTATGAGTATGAGTATGAGTATGAGTATGAGCATGAGCATGAGCATGAGTATGAGTATGATTGTGAGTATGAGTATGAGTATGAGTATGAGTATGAGTATGAGTATGAGTATGAGTATGAGTATGAGTATGAGTATGAGTATGAGTATGAGTATGAGTATGAGTATGAGTATGAGTATGAGTATGAGTATGAGTATGAGTATGAGTATGAGTATGAGTATGAGTATGAGTATGAGTATGAGTGTGAGTATGAGTATGAGTATGAGTATGAGTATGAGTATGAATATGAGTATGAGTATGAGTATGAGTATGAGTATGAGTATGAGTATGAGTATGAGAATGAGTATGAGTATGAGTATGAGTATGAGTATGAGTATGAGTATGAGTATGAGTATGAGTATGAGTATGAGTATGAGTATGAGTATGAGTATGAGTATGAGTATGAGTATGAGTATGAGTATGAGCATGAGCATGAGCATGAGTATGAGTATGAGTGTGAGTATGAGTATGAGTATGAGTATGAGTATGAGCATGAGCATGAGCATGAGTATGAGTATGAGTATGAGTATGAGTATAAGTATTAGTATGAGTATGAGTTAGAGTATGAGTATGTGTATGAGTATGAGTATGAGTATGAGTATGAGTATGAGTATGAGTATGAGTATGAGTATGAGTATGAGTATGAGTATGAGTATGAGTATGAGTATGAGTATGAGTATGAGTATGAGTATGAGTATGAGTATGAGTATGAGTATGAGTATGAGTATGAGTATGAGTATGAGTATGAGTATGAGTATGAGTATAAGTATGAGTATGAGTATGAGTATGAGTATGAGTATAAGTATTAGTATGAGTATTAGTACGAGTATTAGTATGAGTATGAGTATGAGTATGAGTTTAAGTATGAGTATGAGTATGAGTATGAGTTTGTGCATGAGTATGAGTATGTGTATGAGTATGAGTATGAGTATGAGTATGAGTATGAGTATGAGTATGAGTATGAGTATGAGTATGAGGATGAGTATGAGTATAAGTATGAGTATGTGTATGAGTATGAGTATGAGTATGAGTATGAGTATGAGTATGAGTATGAGTATGAGTTAGAGTATGAGTATGTGTATGAGTATGAGTATGAGTATGAGTATGAGTATGAGTATGAGTACGAGTACGAGTACGAGTATGCGTATGAGTTTGAGTATGTGTATGAGTATGAGTATGAGTATGAGTATGAGTATGAGTATGAGTATGAGTATGAGTATGAGTTTAAGTATGAGTATGAGTTTAAGTATGAGTATGAGTATGAGTATGCGTATGAGTATGAGTATGAGTATGAGTATGAGCATGAGCATGAGCATGAGCGTGAGCGTGAGAATAAGCATGAGTATGAGTTTAAGTATGAGTATGAGTACGAGTATGCGTATAAATATGAGTATGAGTATGAGTATGAGTATGGGTATGAGTATGAGTATGAGTATGAGTATGAGTATGAGTATAAGTATGAGCTTGAGCATGAGTATGAGTATGAGTATGAGTTTGAGTATGAGTATGAGTATGAGTATGAGTATGAGTATGAGTATGAGTATGAGTATGAGTATGAGTGTGAGTATGAGTATGAGTATGAGTATAAGTACGAGTATTAGTATGAGTATGAGTATGAGTATGAGTATGAGTATGTGTATGAGTATGAGTATGAGTATGAGTATGAGTATGAGTATGAGTATGAGTGTGAGTATGAGTATGAGTATGAGTATAAGTATGAGTATGAGTATGAGTATGAGTATGAGTATGAGTATGAGTATGAGTTTAAGTATGAGTATGAGTATGAGTATGTGCATGAGTATGAGTATGTGTATGAGTATGAGTATGAGTATTAGTATGAGTATAAGTATGAGAATGAGTATGAGTGTGAGTATGAGAATGAGTATGAGTATGTGTATGAGTATGAGTATGAGTATGAGTATGAGTATGAGTATGAGTATGAGTATGAGTATGAGTATGAGTATGAGTATGAGTATGAGTATGAGTATGAGTATGAGTATGAGTATGAGTATGAGTATGAGTATGAGTATGAGTATGAGTATGAGTATGAGTATGAGTATGAGTATGAGTATAAGTATAAGTATGAGTATGAGTATGAGTATAAGTATTAGTATGAGTATGAGTACGAGTATTAGTATGAGTATGAGTATGAGTATGAGTTTAAGTATGAGTATGAGTATGAGTATGAGTATGAGTATGAGTATGAGTATGAGGATGAGTATGAGTATAAGTATGAGTATGTGTATGAGTATGAGTATGAGTATGAGTATGAGTATGAGTATGAGTATGAGTTAGAGTATGAGTATGTGTATGAGTATGAGTATGAGTATGAGTATGAGTATGAGTATGAGTGTGAGTGCGAATGTGAGTATGAGTATGAGTATGAGTATGAGTATGTGTATGAGTATGAGTATGAGTATGAGTATGACTATGAGTATGAGGATGAGTATGAGTATGAGTATGAGTATGAGTATGAGTATGAGTATGACTATGAGTATGAGTATGACTATGACTATGACTATGACTATGAGAATGAGTATGAGTATGAGTATGAGTATTAGTATGAATATGAGTATGAGTATGAGTGTGAGTATGAGTATGAGTATGAGTATGAGTATGAGTATGAGTATGAGTATGATTATGTGTATGAGTATGAGTATGAGTATGAGAATGAGTATGAGTATGAGTATGATTATAAGTATTAGTATGAGTATGAGTACGAGTATTAGTATGAGTATGAGTATGAGTATGAGTTTAAGAATGAGTACGAGTACGAGTATGTGCATGAGTATGAGTATGTGTATGAGTATGAGTATGAGTATGAGTATGAGTATGAGTATGAGTATGAGTATAAGTATAAGTATGAGAATGAGTATGAGTGTGAGTATGAGAATGAGTATGAGTATGTGTATGAGTATGAGTATGAGTATGAGTGTGAGTATGAGTATGAGTATGAGTATGAATATGAGTATGAGTATGAGTATAAGTATTAGTATGAGTATGAGTACGAGTATTAGTATGAGTATGAGTATGAGTTTAAGTATGAGTATGAGTATGAGTATGTGCATGAGTATGAGTATGTGTATGAGTATGAGTATGAGTATTAGTATGAGTATGAATTTAAGTACGAGTATGAGTATGAGTATGTGCATGAGTATGAGTATGTGTATGAGTATGAGTATGAGTATGAGTATGAGTATGAGTATGAGTATGAGTATGAGTATGAGTATGAGTATAAGTATGAGAATGAGTATGAGTGTGATTATAAGTATTAGTATGAGTATGAGTACGAGTATTAGTATGAGTATGAGTATGAGTATGAGTTTAAGAATGAGTATGAGTACGAGTATGTGCATGAGTATGAGTATGTGTATGAGTATGAGTATGAGTATGAGTATGAGTATGAGTATAAGTATGAGAATGAGTATGAGTGTGAGTATGAGAATGAGTATGTGTATGTGTATGAGTATGAGTATGAGTATGAGTATGAGTGTGAGTATGAGTATGAGTATGAGTATGAGTATGAATATGAGTATGAGTATGAGTATAAGTATTAGTATGAGTATGAGTATGAGTATGAGTATGAGTATGAGTATGAGTATGAGTATGAGTATGAGTATGAGTATGAGTATGTGTATAAGTATGAGTATGAGTATGAGTATGAGTATAAGCATTAGTATGAGTATGAGTACGAGTATTAGTATGAGTATGAGTATGAGTATGAGTTTAAGTATGAGTATGAGTATGAGTATGAGTATGAGTATGAGTATGTGCATGAGTATGAGTATGTGTATGAGTATGAGTATGAGTATGAGTATGAGTATGAGTATGAGTATGAGTATGAGTATGAGGATGAGTATGAGTATAAGTATGAGTATGTGTATGAGTATGAGTATGAGTATGAGTATGAGTATGAGTATGAGTATGAGTTAGAGTATGAGTATGTGTATGAGTATGAGTATGAGTATGAGTGTGAGTGCGAATGTGAGTATGAGTATGAGTATGAGTATGAGTATGAGTATGAGTATGAGTATGAGTATGACTATGAGTATGAGTATGAGTATGACTATGAGTATGAGTATGAGTATAAGTATTAGTATTAGTATGAGTACGAGTATTAGTATGAGTATGAGTATGAGTCTGAGAATGAGTATGAGTATGAGTATGAGTATGAGTATGAGTATGAGTATGAGTATGAGTATGAGCATGAGCATGAGTATGAGTATGAGTGTGAGTATGAGTATGAGTATGAGTATGAGTATGAATATGAGTATGAGTATGATTATAAGTATTAGTATGAGTATGAGTACGTGTATTAGTATGAGTATGAGTATGAGTATGAGTATGTGTATGAGTATGAGTATGAGTATGAGTATGAGTATGTGTATGAGTATGAGTATGAGTATGAGTATGAGTATAAGTATGAGAATGAGTTTGAGTGTGAGTATGAGAATGAGTATGAGTATGTGTATGAGTATGAGTATGAGTATGAGTGTGAGTATGAGTATGAGTATGAGTATGAGTATGAGTATGAATATGAGTATGAGTATGAGTATGAGTATGAGTATGAGTATGAGTATGAGTATGACTATGAGTATGAGTATGAGTATAAGTATGTGTATAAGTATGAGTATGAGTATGAGTATGAGTATAAGTATTAGTATGAGTATGAGTACGAGTATTAGTATGAGTATGAGTATGAGTATGAGTTTAAGTATGAGTATGAGTATGAGTATGAGTATGAGTATGAGTATGAGCATGAGCATGAGCATGAGTATGAGTATGAGTGTGAGTATGAGTATGAGTATGAGTATGAGTATGAGTATGAGTATGAGTATGAGTATGAGTATGAGTATGAGTATGAGTATGAGTATGAGTATGAGTATGTGTATGAGTATGAGTATGAGTATGAGTATGTGTATGAGTATGAGTATGAGTATGAGTATGAGTATGAGTATAAGTATGAGAATGAGTTTGAGTGTGAGTATGAGAATGAGTATGAGTATGTGTATGAGTATGAGTATGAGTATGAGTATGAGTGTGAGTATGAGTATGAGTATGAGTATGAGTATGAGTATGAATATGAGTATGAGTATGAGTATGAGTATGAGTATGAGTATGAGTATGAGTATGAGAATGAGTATGAGTATGAGTATGAGTATGAGTATGAGTATGAGTATGAGTATGAGTATGAGTATGAGTATGAGTATGAGTATGAGTATGAGTATGAGTATGAGTATGAGTATGAGTATGAGTATGAGCATGAGCATGAGCATGAGTATGAGTATGAGTGTGAGTATGAGTATGAGTATGAGTATGAGTATGAGCATGAGCATGAGCATGAGTATGAGTATGAGTATGAGTATGAGTATAAGTATTAGTATGAGTATGAGTTAGAGTATGAGTATGTGTATGAGTATGAGTATGAGTATGAGTATGAGTATGAGTATGAGTATGAGTATGAGTATGAGTATGAGTATGAGCATGAGCATGAGCATGAGTATGAGTATGAGTGTGAGTATGAGTATGAGTATGAGTATGAGTATATGTATGAGAATGAGTATGAGTGTGAGTATGAGAATGAGTATGAGTATGTGTATGAGTATGAGTTTGAGTATGAGTATGAGTATGAGTATGAGTATGAGTATGAGTATGAGTATGAGTATGAATATGAGTATGTGTATAAGTATTAGTATGAGTATGAGTACGAGTATTAGTATGAGTATGAGTATGAGTATGAGTTTAAGTATGAGTATGAGTATGAGTATGTGCATGAGTATGAGTATGTGTATGAGTATGAGTATGAGTATTAGTATGAGTATAAGTATGAGAATGAGTATGAGTGTGAGTATGAGAATGAGTATGAGTATGTGTATGAGTATGAGTATGAGTATGAGTATGAGTATGAGTATGAGTATGAGTATGAGTATGAGTATGAGTATGAGTATGAGTATGAGTATGAGTATGAGTATGAGTATGAGTATGAGTATGAGTATGAGTATGAGTATGAGTATGAGTATGAGTATGAGTATGAGTATGAGTATGAGTATAAGTATAAGTATGAGTATGAGTATGAGTATAAGTATTAGTATGAGTATGAGTACGAGTATTAGTATGAGTATGAGTATGAGTATGAGTTTAAGTATGAGTATGAGTATGAGTATGAGTATGAGTATGAGTATGAGTATGAGTATGAGGATGAGTATGAGTATAAGTATGAGTATGTGTATGAGTATGAGTATGAGTATGAGTATGAGTATGAGTATGAGTATGAGTTAGAGTATGAGTATGTGTATGAGTATGAGTATGAGTATGAGTATGAGTATGAGTATGAGTGTGAGTGCGAATGTGAGTATGAGTATGAGTATGAGTATGAGTATGTGTATGAGTATGAGTATGAGTATGAGTATGACTATGAGTATGAGGATGAGTATGAGTATGAGTATGAGTATGAGTATGAGTATGAGTATGACTATGAGTATGAGTATGACTATGACTATGACTATGACTATGAGAATGAGTATGAGTATGAGTATGAGTATTAGTATGAATATGAGTATGAGTATGAGTGTGAGTATGAGTATGAGTATGAGTATGAGTATGAGTATGAGTATGAGTATGATTATGTGTATGAGTATGAGTATGAGTATGAGAATGAGTATGAGTATGAGTATGAGTATGAGTATGAGTATGAGCATGAGCATGAGCATGAGTATGAGTATGAGTATGAGTATGAGTATGAGTATGAGCATGAGCATGAGCATGAGTATGAGTATGATTGTGAGTATGAGTATGAGTATGAGTATGAGTATGAGTATGAGTATGAGTATGAGTATGAGTATGAGTATGAGTATGAGTATGAGTATGAGTATGAGTATGAGTATGAGTATGAGTATGAGTATGAGTATGAGTATGAGTATGAGTATGAGTATGAGTATGAGTATGAGTATAAGTATGAGTATGAGTATGAGTATGAGTATGAGTATAAGTATTAGTATGAGTATTAGTACGAGTATGAATATGAGTATGAGTATGAGTGTGAGTATGAGTATGAGTATGAGTATGAGTATGAGTATGAGTATGAGTATGAGTATGATTATGTGTATGAGTATGAGTATGAGTATGAGAATGAGTATGAGTATGAGTATGAGTATGAGTATGAGTATGAGCATGAGCATGAGCATGAGTATGAGTATGAGTATGAGTATGAGTATGAGTATGAGCATGAGCATGAGCATGAGTATGAGTATGATTGTGAGTATGAGTATGAGTATGAGTATGAGTATGAGTATGAGTATGAGTATGAGTATGAGTATGAGTATGAGTATGAGTATGAGTATGAGTATGAGTATGAGTATGAGTATGAGTATGAGTATGAGTATGAGTATGAGTATGAGTATGAGTATGAGTATGAGTATAAGTATGAGTATGAGTATGAGTATGAGTATAAGTATTAGTATGAGTATTAGTACGAGTATTAGTATGAGTATGAGTATGAGTATGAGTTTAAGTATGAGTATGAGTATGAGTATGAGTTTGTGCATGAGTATGAGTATGTGTATGAGTATGAGTATGAGTATGAGTATGAGTATGAGTATGAGTATGAGTATGAGTATGAGTATGAGGATGAGTATGAGTATAAGTATGAGTATGTGTATGAGTATGAGTATGAGTATGAGTATGAGTATGAGTATGAGTATGAGTATGAGTTAGAGTATGAGTATGTGTATGAGTATGAGTATGAGTATGAGTATGAGTATGAGTATGAGTACGAGTACGAGTACGAGTATGCGTATGAGTTTGAGTATGTGTATGAGTATGAGTATGAGTATGAGTATGAGTTTAAGAATGAGTACGAGTACGAGTATGTGCATGAGTATGAGTATGTGTATGAGTATGAGTATGAGTATGAGTATGAGTATGAGTATGAGTATGAGTATAAGTATAAGTATGAGAATGAGTATGAGTGTGAGTATGAGAATGAGTATGAGTATGTGTATGAGTATGAGTATGAGTATGAGTGTGAGTATGAGTATGAGTATGAGTATGAATATGAGTATGAGTATGAGTATAAGTATTAGTATGAGTATGAGTACGAGTATTAGTATGAGTATGAGTATGAGTTTAAGTATGAGTATGAGTATGAGTATGTGCATGAGTATGAGTATGTGTATGAGTATGAGTATGAGTATTAGTATGAGTATGAATTTAAGTACGAGTATGAGTATGAGTATGTGCATGAGTATGAGTATGTGTATGAGTATGAGTATGAGTATGAGTATGAGTATGAGTATGAGTATGAGTATGAGTATGAGTATGAGTATAAGTATGAGAATGAGTATGAGTGTGATTATAAGTATTAGTATGAGTATGAGTACGAGTATTAGTATGAGTATGAGTATGAGTATGAGTTTAAGAATGAGTATGAGTACGAGTATGTGCATGAGTATGAGTATGTGTATGAGTATGAGTATGAGTATGAGTATGAGTATGAGTATAAGTATGAGAATGAGTATGAGTGTGAGTATGAGAATGAGTATGTGTATGTGTATGAGTATGAGTATGAGTATGAGTATGAGTGTGAGTATGAGTATGAGTATGAGTATGAGTATGAATATGAGTATGAGTATGAGTATAAGTATTAGTATGAGTATGAGTATGAGTATGAGTATGAGTATGAGTATGAGTATGAGTATGAGTATGAGTATGAGTATGAGTATGTGTATAAGTATGAGTATGAGTATGAGTATGAGTATAAGCATTAGTATGAGTATGAGTACGAGTATTAGTATGAGTATGAGTATGAGTATGAGTTTAAGTATGAGTATGAGTATGAGTATGAGTATGAGTATGAGTATGTGCATGAGTATGAGTATGTGTATGAGTATGAGTATGAGTATGAGTATGAGTATGAGTATGAGTATGAGTATGAGTATGAGGATGAGTATGAGTATAAGTATGAGTATGTGTATGAGTATGAGTATGAGTATGAGTATGAGTATGAGTATGAGTATGAGTTAGAGTATGAGTATGTGTATGAGTATGAGTATGAGTATGAGTGTGAGTGCGAATGTGAGTATGAGTATGAGTATGAGTATGAGTATGAGTATGAGTATGAGTATGAGTATGACTATGAGTATGAGTATGAGTATGACTATGAGTATGAGTATGAGTATAAGTATTAGTATTAGTATGAGTACGAGTATTAGTATGAGTATGAGTATGAGTCTGAGAATGAGTATGAGTATGAGTATGAGTATGAGTATGAGTATGAGTATGAGTATGAGTATGAGCATGAGCATGAGTATGAGTATGAGTGTGAGTATGAGTATGAGTATGAGTATGAGTATGAATATGAGTATGAGTATGATTATAAGTATTAGTATGAGTATGAGTACGTGTATTAGTATGAGTATGAGTATGAGTATGAGTATGTGTATGAGTATGAGTATGAGTATGAGTATGAGTATGTGTATGAGTATGAGTATGAGTATGAGTATGAGTATAAGTATGAGAATGAGTTTGAGTGTGAGTATGAGAATGAGTATGAGTATGTGTATGAGTATGAGTATGAGTATGAGTGTGAGTATGAGTATGAGTATGAGTATGAGTATGAGTATGAATATGAGTATGAGTATGAGTATGAGTATGAGTATGAGTATGAGTATGAGTATGACTATGAGTATGAGTATGAGTATAAGTATGTGTATAAGTATGAGTATGAGTATGAGTATGAGTATAAGTATTAGTATGAGTATGAGTACGAGTATTAGTATGAGTATGAGTATGAGTATGAGTTTAAGTATGAGTATGAGTATGAGTATGAGTATGAGTATGAGTATGAGCATGAGCATGAGCATGAGTATGAGTATGAGTGTGAGTATGAGTATGAGTATGAGTATGAGTATGAGTATGAGTATGAGTATGAGTATGAGTATGAGTATGAGTATGAGTATGAGTATGAGTATGAGTATGTGTATGAGTATGAGTATGAGTATGAGTATGTGTATGAGTATGAGTATGAGTATGAGTATGAGTATGAGTATAAGTATGAGAATGAGTTTGAGTGTGAGTATGAGAATGAGTATGAGTATGTGTATGAGTATGAGTATGAGTATGAGTATGAGTGTGAGTATGAGTATGAGTATGAGTATGAGTATGAGTATGAATATGAGTATGAGTATGAGTATGAGTATGAGTATGAGTATGAGTATGAGTATGAGAATGAGTATGAGTATGAGTATGAGTATGAGTATGAGTATGAGTATGAGTATGAGTATGAGTATGAGTATGAGTATGAGTATGAGTATGAGTATGAGTATGAGTATGAGTATGAGTATGAGTATGAGCATGAGCATGAGCATGAGTATGAGTATGAGTGTGAGTATGAGTATGAGTATGAGTATGAGTATGAGCATGAGCATGAGCATGAGTATGAGTATGAGTATGAGTATGAGTATAAGTATTAGTATGAGTATGAGTTAGAGTATGAGTATGTGTATGAGTATGAGTATGAGTATGAGTATGAGTATGAGTATGAGTATGAGTATGAGTATGAGTATGAGTATGAGCATGAGCATGAGCATGAGTATGAGTATGAGTGTGAGTATGAGTATGAGTATGAGTATGAGTATATGTATGAGAATGAGTATGAGTGTGAGTATGAGAATGAGTATGAGTATGTGTATGAGTATGAGTTTGAGTATGAGTATGAGTATGAGTATGAGTATGAGTATGAGTATGAGTATGAGTATGAATATGAGTATGTGTATAAGTATTAGTATGAGTATGAGTACGAGTATTAGTATGAGTATGAGTATGAGTATGAGTTTAAGTATGAGTATGAGTATGAGTATGTGCATGAGTATGAGTATGTGTATGAGTATGAGTATGAGTATTAGTATGAGTATAAGTATGAGAATGAGTATGAGTGTGAGTATGAGAATGAGTATGAGTATGTGTATGAGTATGAGTATGAGTATGAGTATGAGTATGAGTATGAGTATGAGTATGAGTATGAGTATGAGTATGAGTATGAGTATGAGTATGAGTATGAGTATGAGTATGAGTATGAGTATGAGTATGAGTATGAGTATGAGTATGAGTATGAGTATGAGTATGAGTATGAGTATGAGTATGAGTATGAGTATAAGTATAAGTATGAGTATGAGTATGAGTATAAGTATTAGTATGAGTATGAGTACGAGTATTAGTATGAGTATGAGTATGAGTATGAGTTTAAGTATGAGTATGAGTATGAGTATGAGTATGAGTATGAGTATGAGTATGAGTATGAGGATGAGTATGAGTATAAGTATGAGTATGTGTATGAGTATGAGTATGAGTATGAGTATGAGTATGAGTATGAGTATGAGTTAGAGTATGAGTATGTGTATGAGTATGAGTATGAGTATGAGTATGAGTATGAGTATGAGTGTGAGTGCGAATGTGAGTATGAGTATGAGTATGAGTATGAGTATGTGTATGAGTATGAGTATGAGTATGAGTATGACTATGAGTATGAGGATGAGTATGAGTATGAGTATGAGTATGAGTATGAGTATGAGTATGACTATGAGTATGAGTATGACTATGACTATGACTATGACTATGAGAATGAGTATGAGTATGAGTATGAGTATTAGTATGAATATGAGTATGAGTATGAGTGTGAGTATGAGTATGAGTATGAGTATGAGTATGAGTATGAGTATGAGTATGAGTATGATTATGTGTATGAGTATGAGTATGAGTATGAGAATGAGTATGAGTATGAGTATGAGTATGAGTATGAGTATGAGCATGAGCATGAGCATGAGTATGAGTATGAGTATGAGTATGAGTATGAGTATGAGCATGAGCATGAGCATGAGTATGAGTATGATTGTGAGTATGAGTATGAGTATGAGTATGAGTATGAGTATGAGTATGAGTATGAGTATGAGTATGAGTATGAGTATGAGTATGAGTATGAGTATGAGTATGAGTATGAGTATGAGTATGAGTATGAGTATGAGTATGAGTATGAGTATGAGTATGAGTATGAGTATGAGTATAAGTATGAGTATGAGTATGAGTATGAGTATGAGTATAAGTATTAGTATGAGTATTAGTACGAGTATTAGTATGAGTATGAGTATGAGTATGAGTTTAAGTATGAGTATGAGTATGAGTATGAGTTTGTGCATGAGTATGAGTATGTGTATGAGTATGAGTATGAGTATGAGTATGAGTATGAGTATGAGTATGAGTATGAGTATGAGGATGAGTATGAGTATAAGTATGAGTATGTGTATGAGTATGAGTATGAGTATGAGTATGAGTATGAGTATGAGTATGAGTATGAGTGTGAGTGCGAATGTGAGTATGAGCATGAGTATGAGTATGAGTATGTGTATGAGTATGAGTATGAGTATGAGTATGACTATGAGTATGAGGATGAGTATGAGTATGAGTATGAGTATGAGTATGAGTATGAGTATGACTATGAGTATGAGTATGACTATGACTATGACTATGACTATGAGAATGAGTATGAGTATGAGTATGAGTATTAGTATGAATATGAGTATGAGTATGAGTGTGAGTATGAGTATGAGTATGAGTATGAGTATGAGTATGAGTATGAGTATGAGTATGATTATGTGTATGAGTATGAGTATGAGTATGAGAATGAGTATGAGTATGAGTATGATTATGAGTATGAGTATGAGCATGAGCATGAGCATGAGTATGAGTATGAGTATGAGTATGAGTATGAGTATGAGCATGAGCATGAGCATGAGTATGAGTATGATTGTGAGTATGAGTATGAGTATGAGTATGAGTATGAGTATGAGTATGAGTATGAGTATGAGTATGAGTATGAGTATGAGTATGAGTATGAGTATGAGTATGAGTATGAGTATGAGTATGAGTATGAGTATGAGTATGAGTATGAGTATGAGTATGAGTATAAGTATGAGTATGAGTATGAGTATGAGTATGAGTATAAGTATTAGTATGAGTATTAGTACGAGTATTAGTATGAGTATGAGTATGAGTATGAGTTTAAGTATGAGTATGAGTATGAGTATGAGTTTGTGCATGAGTATGAGTATGTGTATGAGTATGAGTATGAGTATGAGTATGAGTATGAGTATGAGTATGAGTATGAGTATGAGTATGAGGATGAGTATGAGTATAAGTATGAGTATGTGTATGAGTATGAGTATGAGTATGAGTATGAGTATGAGTATGAGTATGAGTATGAGTTAGAGTATGAGTATGTGTATGAGTATGAGTATGAGTATGAGTATGAGTATGAGTATGAGTACGAGTACGAGTACGAGTATGCGTATGAGTTTGAGTATGTGTATGAGTATGAGTATGAGTATGAGTATGAGTATGAGTATGAGTATGAGTATGAGTATGAGTTTAAGTATGAGTATGAGTTTAAGTATGAGTATGAGTATGAGTATGCGTATGAGTATGAGTATGAGTATGAGTATGAGCATGAGCATGAGCATGAGCGTGAGCGTGAGAATAAGCATGAGTATGAGTTTAAGTATGAGTATGAGTACGAGTATGCGTATAAATATGAGTATGAGTATGAGTATGAGTATGGGTATGAGTATGAGTATGAGTATGAGTATGAGTATGAGTATAAGTATGAGCTTGAGCATGAGTATGAGTATGAGTATGAGTTTGAGTATGAGTATGAGTATGAGTATGAGTATGAGTATGAGTATGAGTATGAGTATGAGTATGAGTGTGAGTATGAGTATGAGTATGAGTATAAGTACGAGTATTAGTATGAGTATGAGTATGAGTATGAGTATGAGTATGTGTATGAGTATGAGTATGAGTATGAGTATGAGTATGAGTATGAGTATGAGTGTGAGTATGAGTATGAGTATGAGTATAAGTATGAGTATGAGTATGAGTATGAGTATGAGTATAAGTATGAGAATGAGTATGAGTGTGAGTATGAGAATGAGTATGAGTATGTGTATGAGTATGAGTATGAGTATGAGTATGAGCATGAGCATGAGCATGAGCATGAGTATGAGTATGAGTGTGAGTATGAGTATGAGTATGAGTATGAGTATAAGTATGAGAATGAGTATGAGTGGGAGTATGAGAATGAGTATGAGTATGTGTATGAGTATGAGTTTGAGTATGAGTATGAGTATGAGTATGAGTATGAGTATGAGTATGAGTATGAGTATGAATATGAGTATGAGTATAAGTATTAGTATGAGTATGAGTACGAGTATTAGTATGAGTATGAGTATGAGTATGAGTTTAAGTATGAGTATGAGTATGAGTATGTGCATGAGTATGAGTATGTGTATGAGTATGAGTATGAGTATTAGTATGAGTATAAGTATGAGAATGAGTATGAGTGTGAGTATGAGAATGAGTATGAGTATGTGTATGAGTATGAGTATGAGTATGAGTATGAGTATGAGTATGAGTATGAGTATGAGTATGAGTATGAGTATGAGTATGAGTATGAGTATGAGTATGAGTATGAGTATGAGTATGAGTATGAGTATGAGTATGAGTATGAGTATGAGTATGAGTATGAGTATGAGTATGAGTATGAGTATGAGTATGAGTATAAGTATAAGTATGAGTATGAGTATGAGTATAAGTATTAGTATGAGTATGAGTACGAGTATTAGTATGAGTATGAGTATGAGTATGAGTTTGAGTATGAGTATGAGTATGAGTATGAGTATGAGTATGAGTATGAGTATGAGTATGAGTATGAGTGTGAGTATGAGTATGAGTATGAGTATAAGTACGAGTATTAGTATGAGTATGAGTATGAGTATGAGTATGAGTATGTGTATGAGTATGAGTATGAGTATGAGTATGAGTATGAGTATGAGTATGAGTGTGAGTATGAGTATGAGTATGAGTATAAGTATGAGTATGAGTATGAGTATGAGTATGAGTATAAGTATGAGAATGAGTATGAGTGTGAGTATGAGAATGAGTATGAGTATGTGTATGAGTATGAGTATGAGTATGAGTATGAGCATGAGCATGAGCATGAGCATGAGTATGAGTATGAGTGTGAGTATGAGTATGAGTATGAGTATGAGTATAAGTATGAGAATGAGTATGAGTGGGAGTATGAGAATGAGTATGAGTATGTGTATGAGTATGAGTTTGAGTATGAGTATGAGTATGAGTATGAGTATGAGTATGAGTATGAGTATGAGTATGAATATGAGTATGAGTATAAGTATTAGTATGAGTATGAGTACGAGTATTAGTATGAGTATGAGTATGAGTATGAGTTTAAGTATGAGTATGAGTATGAGTATGTGCATGAGTATGAGTATGTGTATGAGTATGAGTATGAGTATTAGTATGAGTATAAGTATGAGAATGAGTATGAGTGTGAGTATGAGAATGAGTATGAGTATGTGTATGAGTATGAGTATGAGTATGAGTATGAGTATGAGTATGAGTATGAGTATGAGTATGAGTATGAGTATGAGTATGAGTATGAGTATGAGTATGAGTATGAGTATGAGTATGAGTATGAGTATGAGTATGAGTATGAGTATGAGTATGAGTATGAGTATGAGTATGAGTATGAGTATGAGTATGAGTATAAGTATAAGTATGAGTATGAGTATGAGTATAAGTATTAGTATGAGTATGAGTACGAGTATTAGTATGAGTATGAGTATGAGTATGAGTTTAAGTATGAGTATGAGTATGAGTATGAGTATGAGTATGAGTATGAGTATGAGTATGAGGATGAGTATGAGTATAAGTATGAGTATGTGTATGAGTATGAGTATGAGTATGAGTATGAGTATGAGTATGAGTATGAGTATGAGTTAGAGTATGAGTATGTGTATGAGTATGAGTATGAGTATGAGTATGAGTATGAGTATGAGTGTGAGTGCGAATGTGAGTATGAGTATGAGTATGAGTATGAGTATGTGTATGAGTATGAGTATGAGTATGAGTATGACTATGAGTATGAGGATGAGTATGAGTATGAGTATGAGTATGAGTATGAGTATGAGTATGACTATGAGTATGAGTATGACTATGACTATGACTATGACTATGAGAATGAGTATGAGTATGAGTATGAGTATTAGTATGAATATGAGTATGAGTATGAGTGTGAGTATGAGTATGAGTATAAGTATGAGAATGAGTATGAGTGGGAGTATGAGAATGAGTATGAGTATGTGTATGAGTATGAGTTTGAGTATGAGTATGAGTATGAGTATGAGTATGAGTATGAGTATGAGTATGAGTATGAATATGAGTATGAGTATAAGTATTAGTATGAGTATGAGTACGAGTATTAGTATGAGTATGAGTATGAGTATGAGTTTAAGTATGAGTATGAGTATGAGTATGTGCATGAGTATGAGTATGTGTATGAGTATGAGTATGAGTATTAGTATGAGTATAAGTATGGGAATGAGTATGAGTGTGAGTATGAGAATGAGTATGAGTATGTGTATGAGTATGAGTATGAGTATGAGTATGAGTATGAGTATGAGTATGAGTATGAGTATGAGTATGAGTATGAGTATGAGTATGAGTATGAGTATGAGTATGAGTATGAGTATGAGTATGAGTATGAGTATGAGTATGAGTATGAGTATGAGTATGAGTATGAGTATGAGTATAAGTATAAGTATGAGTATGAGTATGAGTATAAGTATTAGTATGAGTATGAGTACGAGTATTAGTATGAGTATGAGTATGAGTATGAGTTTAAGTATGAGTATGAGTATGAGTATGAGTATGAGTATGAGTATGAGTATGAGTATGAGTATGAGGATGAGTATGAGTATAAGTATGAGTATGTGTATGAGTATGAGTATGAGTATGAGTATGAGTATGAGTATGAGTATGAGTTAGAGTATGAGTATGTGTATGAGTATGAGTATGAGTATGAGTATGAGTATGAGTATGAGTGTGAGTGCGAATGTGAGTATGAGTATGAGTATGAGTATGAGTATGTGTATGAGTATGAGTATGAGTATGAGTATGACTATGAGTATGAGGATGAGTATGAGTATGAGTATGAGTATGAGTATGAGTATGAGTATGACTATGAGTATGAGTATGACTATGACTATGACTATGACTATGAGAATGAGTATGAGTATGAGTATGAGTATTAGTATGAATATGAGTATGAGTATGAGTGTGAGTATGAGTATGAGTATGAGTATGAGTATGAGTATGAGTATGAGTATGAGTATGATTATGTGTATGAGTATGAGTATGAGTATGAGAATGAGTATGAGTATGAGTATGAGTATGAGTATGAGTATGAGCATGAGCATGAGCATGAGTATGAGTATGAGTATGAGTATGAGTATGAGTATGAGCATGAGCATGAGCAAGAGTATGAGTATGATTGTGAGTATGAGTATGAGTATGAGTATGAGTATGAGTATGAGTATGAGTATGAGTATGAGTATGAGTATGAGTATGAGTATGAGTATGAGTATGAGTATGAGTATGAGTATGAGTATGAGTATGAGTATGAGTATGAGTATGAGTATGAGTATGAGTATGAGTATGAGTATAAGTATTAGTATGAGTATTAGTACGAGTATTAGTATGAGTATGAGTATGAGTATGAGTTTAAGTATGAGTATGAGTATGAGTATGAGTTTGTGCATGAGTATGAGTATGTGTATGAGTATGAGTATGAGTATGAGTATGAGTATGAGTATGAGTATGAGTATGAGGATGAGTATGAGTATAAGTATGAGTATGTGTATGAGTATGAGTATGAGTATGAGTATGAGTATGAGTATGAGTATGAGTATGAGTATGAGTTAGAGTATGAGTATGTGTATGAGTATGAGTATGAGTATGAGTATGAGTATGAGTGTGAGTGCGAATGTGAGTATGAGTATGAGTATGAGTATGAGTATGTGTATGAGTATGAGTATGAGTATGAGTATGACTATGAGTATGAGGATGAGTATGAGTATGAGTATGAGTATGAGTATGAGTATGAGTATGAGTATGAGTATGAGTATGAGTATGAGTATGTGTATGAGTATGAGTATGAGTATGAGTATGTGTATGAGTATGAGTATGAGTATGAGTATGAGTATGAGTATAAGTATGAGAATGAGTTTGAGTGTGAGTATGAGAATGAGTATGAGTATGTGTATGAGTATGAGTATGAGTATGAGTGTGAGTATGAGTATGAGTATGAGTATGAGTATGAGTATGAATATGAGTATGAGTATGAGTATGAGTATGAGTATGAGTATGAGTATGAGTATGAGAATGAGTATGAGTATGAGTATGAGTATGAGTATGAGTATGAGTATGAGTATGAGTATGAGTATGAGTATGAGTATGAGTATGAGTATGAGTATGAGTATGAGTATGAGTATGAGCATGAGCATGAGTATGAGTATGAGTGTGAGTATGAGTATGAGTATGAGTATGAGTATGAGTATGAGCATGAGCATGAGCATGAGTATGAGTATGAGTATGAGTATGAGTATAAGTATTAGTATGAGTATGAGTTAGAGTATGAGTATGTGTATGAGTATGAGTATGAGTATGAGTATGAGTATGAGTATGAGTATGAGTATGAGTATGAGTATGAGTATGAGCATGAGCATGAGCATGAGTATGAGTATGAGTGTGAGTATGAGTATGAGTATGAGTATGAGTATAAGTATGAGAATGAGTATGAGTGTGAGTATGAGAATGAGTATGAGTATGTGTATGAGTATGAGTTTGAGTATGAGTATGAGTATGAGTATGAGTATGAGTATGAGTATGAGTATGAGTATGAATATGAGTATGTGTATAAGTATTAGTATGAGTATGAGTACGAGTATTAGTATGAGTATGAGTATGAGTATGAGTTTAAGTATGAGTATGAGTATGAGTATGTGCATGAGTATGAGTATGTGTATGAGTATGAGTATGAGTATTAGTATGAGTATAAGTATGAGAATGAGTATGAGTGTGAGTATGAGAATGAGTATGAGTATGTGTATGAGTATGAGTATGAGTATGAGTATGAGTATGAGTATGAGTATGAGTATGAGTATGAGTATGAGTATGAGTATGAGTATGAGTATGAGTATGAGTATGAGTATGAGTATGAGTATGAGTATGAGTATGAGTATGAGTATGAGTATGAGTATGAGTATAAGTATAAGTATGAGTATGAGTATGAGTATAAGTATTAGTATGAGTATGAGTACGAGTATTAGTATGAGTATGAGTATGAGTATGAGTTTAAGTATGAGTATGAGTATGAGTATGAGTATGAGTATGAGTATGAGTATGAGTATGAGGATGAGTATGAGTATAAGTATGAGTATGTGTATGAGTATGAGTATGAGTATGAGTATGAGTATGAGTATGAGTTAGAGTATGAGTATGTGTATGAGTATGAGTATGAGTATGAGTATGAGTATGAGTATGAGTGTGAGTGCGAATGTGAGTATGAGTATGAGTATGAGTATGAGTATGTGTATGAGTATGAGTATGAGTATGAGTATGACTATGAGTATGAGGATGAGTATGAGTATGAGTATGAGTATGAGTATGAGTATGAGTATGACTATGAGTATGAGTATGACTATGACTATGACTATGACTATGAGAATGAGTATGAGTATGAGTATGAGTATTAGTATGAATATGAGTATGAGTATGAGTGTGAGTATGAGTATGAGTATGAGTATGAGTATGAGTATGAGTATGAGTATGATTATGTGTATGAGTATGAGTATGAGTATGAGAATGAGTATGAGTATGAGTATGAGTATGAGTATGAGCATGAGCATGAGCATGAGTATGAGTATGAGTATGAGTATGAGTATGAGTATGAGCATGAGCATGAGCATGAGTATGAGTATGATTGTGAGTATGAGTATGAGTATGAGTATGAGTATGAGTATGAGTATGAGTATGAGTATGAGTATGAGTATGAGTATGAGTATGAGTATGAGTATGAGTATGAGTATGAGTATGAGTATGAGTATGAGTATGAGTATGAGTATGAGTATGAGTATGAGTATGAGTATGAGTATAAGTATGAGTATGAGTATGAGTATGAGTATGAGTATAAGTATTAGTATGAGTATTAGTACGAGTATTAGTATGAGTATGAGTATGAGTATGAGTTTAAGTATGAGTATGAGTATGAGTATGAGTTTGTGCATGAGTATGAGTATGTGTATGAGTATGAGTATGAGTATGAGTATGAGTATGAGTATGAGTATGAGTATGAGTATGAGGATGAGTATGAGTATAAGTATGAGTATGTGTATGAGTATGAGTATGAGTATGAGTATGAGTATGAGTATGAGTATGAGTATGAGTTAGAGTATGAGTATGTGTATGAGTATGAGTATGAGTATGAGTATGAGTATGAGTACGAGTACGAGTACGAGTATGCGTATGAGTTTGAGTATGTGTATGAGTATGAGTATGAGTATGAGTATGAGTATGAGTATGAGTATGAGTATGAGTTTAAGTATGAGTATGAGTTTAAGTATGAGTATGAGTATGAGTATGCGTATGAGTATGAGTATGAGTATGAGTATGAGCATGAGCATGAGCATGAGCGTGAGCGTGAGAATAAGCATGAGTATGAGTTTAAGTATGAGTATGAGTACGAGTATGCGTATAAATATGAGTATGAGTATGAGTATGAGTATGGGTATGAGTATGAGTATGAGTATGAGTATGAGTATGAGTATAAGTATGAGCTTGAGCATGAGTATGAGTATGAGTATGAGTATGAGTATGAGTATGAGTATGAGTATGAGTATGAGTATGAGTATGAGTATGAGTATGAGTATGAGTGTGAGTATGAGTATGAGTATGAGTATAAGTACGAGTATTAGTATGAGTATGAGTATGAGTATGAGTATGAGTATGTGTATGAGTATGAGTATGAGTATGAGTATGAGTATGAGTATGAGTATGAGTGTGAGTATGAGTATGAGTATGAGTATAAGTATGAGTATGAGTATGAGTATGAGTATGAGTATAAGTATGAGAATGAGTATGAGTGTGAGTATGAGAATGAGTATGAGTATGTGTATGAGTATGAGTATGAGTATGAGTATGAGCATGAGCATGAGCATGAGTATGAGTATGAGTGTGAGTATGAGTATGAGTATGAGTATGAGTATAAGTATGAGAATGAGTATGAGTGTGAGTATGAGAATGAGTATGAGTATGTGTATGAGTATGAGTTTGAGTATGAGTATGAGTATGAGTATGAGTATGAGTATGAGTATGAGTATGAGTATGAGTATGAATATGAGTATGAGTATAAGTATTAGTATGAGTATGAGTACGAGTATTAGTATGAGTATGAGTATGAGTATGAGTTTAAGTATGAGTATGAGTATGAGTATGTGCATGAGTATGAGTATGTGTATGAGTATGAGTATGAGTATTAGTATGAGTATAAGTATGAGAATGAGTATGAGTGTGAGTATGAGAATGAGTATGAGTATGTGTATGAGTATGAGTATGAGTATGAGTATGAGTATGAGTATGAGTATGAGTATGAGTATGAGTATGAGTATGAGTATGAGTATGAGTATGAGTATGAGTATGAGTATGAGTATGAGTATGAGTATGAGTATGAGTATGAGTATGAGTATGAGTATGAGTATGAGTATAAGTATAAGTATGAGTATGAGTATGAGTATAAGTATTAGTATGAGTATGAGTACGAGTATTAGTATGAGTATGAGTATGAGTATGAGTTTAAGTATGAGTATGAGTATGAGTATGAGTATGAGTATGAGTATGAGTATGAGTATGAGGATGAGTATGAGTATAAGTATGAGTATGTGTATGAGTATGAGTATGAGTATGAGTATGAGTATGAGTATGAGTATGAGTTAGAGTATGAGTATGTGTATGAGTATGAGTATGAGTATGAGTATGAGTATGAGTATGAGTGTGAGTGCGAATGTGAGTATGAGTATGAGTATGAGTATGAGTATGTGTATGAGTATGAGTATGAGTATGAGTATGACTATGAGTATGAGGATGAGTATGAGTATGAGTATGAGTATGAGTATGAGTATGAGTATGACTATGAGTATGAGTATGACTATGACTATGACTATGACTATGAGAATGAGTATGAGTATGATTATGTGTATGAGTATGAGTATGAGTATGAGAATGAGTATGAGTATGAGTATGAGTATGAGTATGAGTATGAGTATGAGTATGAGTATGAGTATGAGTATGAGTATGAGTATGAGTATGAGTATGAGTTAGAGTATGAGTATGTGTATGAGTATGAGTATGAGTATGAGTATGAGTATGAGTATGAGTGTGAGTGCGAATGTGAGTATGAGTATGAGTATGAGTATGAGTATGTGTATGAGTATGAGTATGAGTATGAGTATGACTATGAGTATGAGGATGAGTATGAGTATGAGTATGAGTATGAGTATGAGTATGAGTATGACTATGAGTATGAGTATGACTATGACTATGACTATGACTATGAGAATGAGTATGAGTATGAGTATGAGTATTAGTATGAATATGAGTATGAGTATGAGTGTGAGTATGAGTATGAGTATGAGTATGAGTATGAGTATGAGTATGAGTATGAGTATGATTATGTGTATGAGTATGAGTATGAGTATGAGAATGAGTATGAGTATGAGTATGAGTATGAGTATGAGTATGAGCATGAGCATGAGCATGAGTATGAGTATGAGTATGAGTATGAGTATGAGTATGAGCATGAGCATGAGCATGAGTATGAGTATGATTGTGAGTATGAGTATGAGTATGAGTATGAGTATGAGTATGAGTATGAGTATGAGTATGAGTATGAGTATGAGTATGAGTATGAGTATGAGTATGAGTATGAGTATGAGTATGAGTATGAGTATGAGTATGAGTATGAGTATGAGTATGAGTATGAGTATGAGTATAAGTATGAGTATGAGTATGAGTATGAGTATGAGTATAAGTATTAGTATGAGTATTAGTACGAGTATTAGTATGAGTATGAGTATGAGTATGAGTTTAAGTATGAGTATGAGTATGAGTATGAGTTTGTGCATGAGTATGAGTATGTGTATGAGTATGAGTATGAGTATGAGTATGAGTATGAGTATGAGTATGAGGATGAGTATGAGTATAAGTATGAGTATGTGTATGAGTATGAGTATGAGTATGAGTATGAGTATGAGTATGAGTATGAGTATGAGTTAGAGTATGAGTATGTGTATGAGTATGAGTATGAGTATGAGTATGAGTATGAGTGTGAGTGCGAATGTGAGTATGAGTATGAGTATGAGTATGAGTATGTGTATGAGTATGAGTATGAGTATGAGTATGACTATGAGTATGAGGATGAGTATGAGTATGAGTATGAGTATGAGCATAAGTATTAGTATGAGTATGAGTACGAGTATTAGTATGAGTATGAGTATGAGTATGAGTTTAAGTATGAGTATGAGTACGAGTATGCGTATGAATATGAGTATGAGTATGGGTATGAGTATGAGTATGAGTATGAGTATGAGTATGAGTATAAGTATGAGCATGAGCATGAGTATGAGTATGAGTATGAGTATGAGTATGAGTAAGAGTATGAGTATGAGTATGAGTATAAGTATGAGTATGAGTATGAGTATGAGTATGAGTATGAGTATGAGTATAAGTATTAGTATGAGTATGAGTTAGAGTATGAGTATGTGTATGAGTATGAGTATGAGTATGAGTATGAGTATGAGTATGAGTATGAGTATGAGTATGAGTATGAGTATGAGTATGAGTATGTGTATAAGTATGAGTATGAGTATGAGTATGAGTATAAGTATTAGTATGAGTATGAGTACGAGTATTAGTATGAGTATGAGTATGAGTATGAGTTTAAGTATGAGTATGAGTATGAGTATGAGTATGTGCATGAGTATGAGTATGTGTATGAGTATGAGTATGAGTATGAGTATGAGTATGAGTATGAGTATGAGGATGAGTATGAGTATAAGTATGAGTATGTGTATGAGTATGAGTATGAGTATGAGTATGAGTATGAGTTAGAGTATGAGTATGTGTATGAGTATGAGTATGAGTATGAGTATGAGTATGAGTATGAGTATGTGTGTGAGTATGAGTATGAGTATGAGTATGAATATGAGTATGAGTATGATTATAAGTATTAGTATGAGTATGAGTACGAGTATTAGTATGAGTATGAGTATGAGTATGAGTATGAGTTTAAGAATGAGTACGAGTACGAGTATGTGCATGAGTATGAGTATGTGTATGAGTATGAGTATGAGTATGAGTATGAGTATGAGTATGAGTATGAGTATAAGTATAAGTATGAGAATGAGTATGAGTGTGAGTATGAGAATGAGTATGAGTATGTGTATGAGTATGAGTATGAGTATGAGTGTGAGTATGAGTATGAGTATGAGTATGAATATGAGTATGAGTATGAGTATAAGTATTAGTATGAGTATGAGTACGAGTATTAGTATGAGTATGAGTATGAGTTTAAGTATGAGTATGAGTATGAGTATGTGCATGAGTATGAGTATGTGTATGAGTATGAGTATGAGTATTAGTATGAGTATGAATTTAAGTATGAGAATGAGTATGAGTGTGAGTATGAGAATGAGTATGAGTATGTGTATGAGTATGAGTTTGAGTATGAGTATGAGTATGAGTATGAGTATGAGTATGAGTATGAGTATGAGTATGAGTATGTGTATGAGTATGAGTATGAGTATGAGTATGAGTATGAGTATGAGTATGAGTATGAGTATGAGTTAGAGTATGAGTATGTGTATGAGTATGAGTATGAGTATGAGTATGAGTATGAGTGTGAGTGTGAGTGCGAATGTGAGTATGAATATGAGTATGAGTATGAGTATGTGTATGAGTATGAGTATGAGTATGAGTATGAGTATGAGTATGAGTATGAGTATGAGTATGACTATGAGTATGAGTATAAGTATTAGTATTAGTATGAGTACGAGTATTAGTATGAGTATGAGTATGAGTATGAGTATGAGTTTGAGTTTGAGTATGAGTATGAGCATGAGCATGAGCATGAGTATGAGTATGAGTGTGAGTATGAGTATGAGTATGAGTATGAGTATGAGTATGAATATGAGTATGAGTATGATTATAAGTATTAGTATGAGTATGAGTACGAGTATTAGTATGAGTATGAGTATGAGTATGAGTTTAAGAATGAGTATGAGTACGAGTATGTGCATGAGTATGAGTATGTGTATGAGTATGAGTATGAGTATGAGTATGAGTATGAGTATAAGTATGAGAATGAGTATGAGTGTGAGTATGAGAATGAGTATGTGTATGTGTATGAGTATGAGTATGAGTATGAGTATGAGTGTGAGTATGAGTATGAGTATGAGTATGAGTATGAATATGAGTATGAGTATGAGTATAAGTATTAGTATGAGTATGAGTATGAGTATGAGTATGAGTATGAGTATGAGTATGAGTATGAGTATGAGTATGAGTATGTGTATAAGTATGAGTATGAGTATGAGTATGAGTATAAGCATTAGTATGAGTATGAGTACGAGTATTAGTATGAGTATGAGTATGAGTATGAGTTTAAGTATGAGTATGAGTATGAGTATGAGTATGAGTATGAGTATGTGCATGAGTATGAGTATGTGTATGAGTATGAGTATGAGTATGAGTATGAGTATGAGTATGAGTATGAGTATGAGGATGAGTATGAGTATAAGTATGAGTATGTGTATGAGTATGAGTATGAGTATGAGTATGAGTATGAGTATGAGTTAGAGTATGAGTATGTGTATGAGTATGAGTATGAGTATGAGTGTGAGTGCGAATGTGAGTATGAGTATGAGTATGAGTATGAGTATGAGTATGAGTATGCATATGAGTATGAGAATGAGTATGAGTATGAGTATGAGTATGAGTATGAGTATGAGTATGAGTATGACTATGAGTATGAGTATAAGTATTAGTATTAGTATGAGTACGAGTATTAGTATGAGTATGAGTATGAGTATGAGTATGAGTTTGAGTTTGAGTATGAGTATGAGCATGAGCATGAGCATGAGTATGAGTATGAGTGTGAGTATGAGTATGAGTATGAGTATGAGTATGAGTATGAATATGAGTATGAGTATGATTATAAGTATTAGTATGAGTATGAGTACGAGTATTAGTATGAGTATGAGTATGAGTATGAGTTTAAGAATGAGTATGAGTACGAGTATGTGCATGAGTATGAGTATGTGTATGAGTATGAGTATGAGTATGAGTATGAGTATGAGTATAAGTATGAGAATGAGTATGAGTGTGAGTATGAGAATGAGTATGTGTATGTGTATGAGTATGAGTATGAGTATGAGTATGAGTGTGAGTATGAGTATGAGTATGAGTATGAGTATGAATATGAGTATGAGTATGAGTATAAGTATTAGTATGAGTATGAGTATGAGTATGAGTATGAGTATGAGTATGAGTATGAGTATGAGTATGAGTATGAGTATGTGTATAAGTATGAGTATGAGTATGAGTATGAGTATAAGCATTAGTATGAGTATGAGTACGAGTATTAGTATGAGTATGAGTATGAGTATGAGTTTAAGTATGAGTATGAGTATGAGTATGAGTATGAGTATGAGTATGTGCATGAGTATGAGTATGTGTATGAGTATGAGTATGAGTATGAGTATGAGTATGAGTATGAGTATGAGTATGAGGATGAGTATGAGTATAAGTATGAGTATGTGTATGAGTATGAGTATGAGTATGAGTATGAGTATGAGTATGAGTATGAGTTAGAGTATGAGTATGTGTATGAGTATGAGTATGAGTATGAGTGTGAGTGCGAATGTGAGTATGAGTATGAGTATGAGTATGAGTATGAGTATGAGTATGCATATGAGTATGAGAATGAGTATGAGTATGAGTATGAGTATGAGTATGAGTATGAGAATGAGTATGAGTATGAGTATGAGTATGAGTATGAGTATGAGTATGAGTATGAGTATGAGTATGAGTATGAGTATGAGTATGAGTATGAGTATGAGTATGAGTATGAGTATGAGTATGAGCATGAGCATGAGCATGAGCATGAGCATGAGTATGAGTATGAGTGTGAGTATGAGTATGAGTATGAGTATGAGTATGAGCATGAGCATGAGCATGAGTATGAGTATGAGTATGAGTATGAGTATGAGTATGAGTATGAGTATGAGTATGAGCATGAGCATGAGCATGAGTATGAGTGTGAGTATGAGTATGAGTATGAGTATGAGTATGAGTATGAGTATGAGCATGAGCATGAGCATGAGTATGAGTATGAGTATGAGTATGAGTATAAGTATTAGTATGAGTATGAGTTAGAGTATGAGTATGTGTATGAGTATGAGTATGAGTATGAGTATGAGTATGAGTATGAGTATGAGTATGAGTATGAGTATGAGTATGAGCATGAGCATGAGCATGAGTATGAGTATGAGTGTGAGTATGAGTATGAGAATGAGTATGAGTATAAGTATGAGAATGAGTATGAGTGTGAGTATGAGAATGAGTATGAGTATGTGTATGAGTATGAGTTTGAGTATGAGTATGAGTATGAGTATGAGTATGAGTATGAGTATGAGTATGAGTATGAATATGAGTATGAGTATAAGTATTAGTATGAGTATGAGTACGAGTATTAGTATGAGTATGAGTATGAGTATGAGTTTAAGTATGAGTATGAGTATGAGTATGTGCATGAGTATGAGTATGTGTATGAGTATGAGTATGAGTATTAGTATGAGTATAAGTATGAGAATGAGTATGAGTGTGAGTATGAGAATGAGTATGAGTATGTGTATGAGTATGAGTATGAGTATGAGTATGAGTATGAGTATGAGTATGAGTATGAGTATGAGTATGAGTATGAGTATGAGTATGAGTATGAGTATGAGTATGAGTATGAGTATGAGTATGAGTATGAGTATGAGTATGAGTATGAGTATGAGTATGAGTATGAGTATGAGTATGAGTATGAGTATGAGTATAAGTATAAGTATGAGTATGAGTATGAGTATAAGTATTAGTATGAGTATGAGTACGAGTATTAGTATGAGTATGAGTATGAGTATGAGTTTAAGTATGAGTATGAGTATGAGTATGAGTATGAGTATGAGTATGAGTATGAGTATGAGGATGAGTATGAGTATAAGTATGAGTATGTGTATGAGTATGAGTATGAGTATGAGTATGAGTATGAGTATGAGTATGAGTTAGAGTATGAGTATGTGTATGAGTATGAGTATGAGTATGAGTATGAGTATGAGTATGAGTGTGAGTGCGAATGTGAGTATGAGTATGAGTATGAGTATGAGTATGTGTATGAGTATGAGTATGAGTATGAGTATGACTATGAGTATGAGGATGAGTATGAGTATGAGTATGAGTATGAGTATGAGTATGACTATGAGTATGAGTATGACTATGACTATGACTATGACTATGAGAATGAGTATGAGTATGAGTATGAGTATTAGTATGAATATGAGTATGAGTATGAGTGTGAGTATGAGTATGAGTATGAGTATGAGTATGAGTATGAGTATGAGTATGAGTATGATTATGTGTATGAGTATGAGTATGCGTATGAGAATGAGTATGAGTATGAGTATGAGTATGAGTATGAGTATGAGCATGAGCATGAGCATGAGTATGAGTATGAGTATGAGTATGAGTATGAGTATGAGCATGAGCATGAGCATGAGTATGAGTATGATTGTGAGTATGAGTATGAGTATGAGTATGAGTATGAGTATGAGTATGAGTATGAGTATGAGTATGAGTATGAGTATGAGTATGAGTATGAGTATGAGTATGAGTATGAGTATGAGTATGAGTATGAGTATGAGTATGAGTATGAGTATGAGTATGAGTATGAGTATGAGTATAAGTATGAGTATGAGTATGAGTATGAGTATGAGTATAAGTATTAGTATGAGTATTAGTACGAGTATTAGTATGAGTATGAGTATGAGTTTAAGTATGAGTATGAGTATGAGTATGAGTTTGTGCATGAGTATGAGTATGTGTATGAGTATGAGTATGAGTATGAGTATGAGTATGAGTATGAGTATGAGTATGAGTATGAGGATGAGTATGAGTATAAGTATGAGTATGTGTATGAGTATGAGTATGAGTATGAGTATGAGTATGAGTATGAGTATGAGTTAGAGTATGAGTATGTGTATGAGTATGAGTATGAGTATGAGTATGAGTATGAGTATGAGTATGAGTACGAGTACGAGTACGAGTATGCGTATGAGTTTGAGTATGTGTATGAGTATGAGTATGAGTATGAGTATGAGTATGAGTATGAGTATGAGTATGAGTATGAGTATGAGTTTAAGTATGAGTATGAGTTTAAGTATGAGTATGAGTATGAGTATGCGTATGAGTATGAGTATGAGTATGAGTATGAGCATGAGCATGAGCATGAGCGTGAGCGTGAGAATAAGCATGAGTATGAGTTTAAGTATGAGTATGAGTACGAGTATGCGTATAAATATGAGTATGAGTATGAGTATGAGTATGGGTATGAGTATGAGTATGAGTATGAGTATGAGTATGAGTATAAGTATGAGCTTGAGCATGAGTATGAGTATGAGTATGAGTATGAGTATGAGTATGAGTATGAGTATGAGTATGAGTATGAGTATGAGTATGAGTATGAGTATGAGTGTGAGTATGAGTATGAGTATGAGTATAAGTACGAGTATTAGTATGAGTATGAGTATGAGTATGAGTATGAGTATGTGTATGAGTATGAGTATGAGTATGAGTATGAGTATGAGTATGAGTATGAGTGTGAGTATGAGTATGAGTATGAGTATAAGTATGAGTATGAGTATGAGTATGAGTATGAGTATAAGTATGAGAATGAGTATGAGTGTGAGTATGAGAATGAGTATGAGTATGTGTATGAGTATGAGTCTGAGTATGAGTATGAGTATGAGTATGAGTATGAGTATGAGTATGAGTATGAGTATGAGTATGTGTATGAGTATGAGTATGAGTATGAGTATGAGTATGAGTATGAGTATGAGTATGAGTTAGAGTATGAGTATGTGTTTGAGTATGAGTATGAGTATGAGTATGAGTATGAGTGTGAGTGTGAGTGCGAATGTGAGTATGAGTATGAGTATGAGTATGAGTATGTGTATGAGTATGAGTATGAGTATGAGTATGAGTATGAGTATGAGTATGAGTATGAGTATAAGTATGAGTATGAGTATGACTATGAGTATGAGTATGAGTATAAGTATTAGTATTAGTATGAGTACGAGTATTAGTATGAGTATGAGTCTGAGAATGAGTATGAGTATGAGTATGAGTATGAGTATGAGTATGAGTATGAGTATGAGCATGAGCATGAGCATGAGTATGAGTATGAGTGTGAGTATGAGTATGAGTATGAGTATGAATATGAGTATGAGTATGATTATAAGTATTAGTATGAGTATGAGTACGAGTATTAGTATGAGTATGAGTATGAGTATGAGTTTAAGAATGAGTACGAGTACGAGTATGTGCATGAGTATGAGTATGTGTATGAGTATGAGTATGAGTATGAGTATGAGTATGAGTATGAGTATGAGTATGAGTATGAGTATGAGTATGAGTATGAGTATGAGTATGAGTATGAGTATGAGTATGAGTATGTGTATAAGTATGAGTATGAGTATGAGTATGAGTATAAGTATTAGTATGAGTATGAGTACGAGTATTAGTATGAGTATGAGTATGAGTATGAGTTTAAGTATGAGTATGAGTATGAGTATGAGTATGTGCATGAGTATGAGTATGTGTATGAGTATGAGTATGAGTATGAGTATGAGTATGAGTATGAGTATGAGTATGAGGATGAGTATGAGTATAAGTATGAGTATGTGTATGAGTATGAGTATGAGTATGAGTATGAGTATGAGTATGAGTTAGAGTATGAGTATGTGTATGAGTATGAGTATGAGTATGAGTATGAGTATGAGTATGAGTATGAGTGTGAGTGCGAATGTGAGTATGAGTATGAGTATGAGTATGAGTATGTGTATGAGTATGAGTATGAGTATGAGTATGACTATGAGTATGAGGATGAGTATGAGTATGAGTATGAGTATGAGTATGAGTATGAGTATGACTATGAGTATGAGTATGACTATGACTATGACTATGACTATGAGAATGAGTATGAGTATGAGTATTAGTATGAATATGAGTATGAGTATGAGTGTGAGTATGAGTATGAGTATGAGTATGAGTATGAGTATGAGTAAGAGTATGAGTATGAGTATGAGTATAAGTATGAGTATGAGTATGAGTATGAGTATGAGTATGAGTATAAGTATTAGTATGAGTATCAGTTAGAGTATGAGTATGTGTATGAGTATGAGTATGAGTATGAGTATGAGTATGAGTATGAGTATGAGTATGAGTATGAGTATGAGTATGAGTATGACTATGAGTATGAGTATGACTATGACTATGACTATGAGAATGAGTATGAGTATGAGTATTAGTATGAATATGAGTATGAGTATGAGTGTGAGTATGAGTATGAGTATGAGTATGAGTATGAGTATGTGTATGAGTATGAGTATGAGTATGAGTATGAGAATGAGTATGAGTATGAGTATGAGTATGAGTATGAGCATGAGCATGAGCATGAGTATGAGTATGAGTATGAGTATGAGTATAAGTATTAGTATGAGTATGAGTTAGAGTATGAGTATGTGTATGAGTATGAGTATGAGTATGAGTATGAGTATGAGTATGAGTATGAGTATGAGTATGAGTATGAGTATGAGTATGAGTATGAGTATGACTATGAGTATGAGTATGACTATGACTATGACTATGACTATGAGAATGAGTATGAGTATGAGTATTAGTATGAATATGAGTATGAGTATGAGTGTGAGTATGAGTATGAGTATGAGTATGAGTATGAGTATGAGTAAGAGTATGAGTATGAGTATGAGTATAAGTATGAGTATGAGTATGAGTATGAGTATGAGTATGAGTATAAGTATTAGTATGAGTATCAGTTAGAGTATGAGTATGTGTATGAGTATGAGTATGAGTATGAGTATGAGTATGAGTATGAGTATGAGTATGAGTATGAGTATGAGTATGAGTATGACTATGAGTATGAGTATGACTATGACTATGACTATGAGAATGAGTATGAGTATGAGTATTAGTATGAATATGAGTATGAGTATGAGTGTGAGTATGAGTATGAGTATGAGTATGAGTATGAGTATGTGTATGAGTATGAGTATGAGTATGAGTATGAGAATGAGTATGAGTATGAGTATGAGTATGAGTATGAGCATGAGCATGAGCATGAGTATGAGTATGAGTATGAGTATGAGTATAAGTATTAGTATGAGTATGAGTTAGAGTATGAGTATGTGTATGAGTATGAGTATGAGTATGAGTATGAGTATGAGTATGAGTATGAGTATGAGTATGAGTATGAGTATGAGCATGAGCATGAGCATGAGTATGAGTATGAGTGCGAGTATGAGTATGAGTATGAGTATGAGTATAAGTATGAGAATGAGTATGAGTGTGAGTATGAGAATGAGTATGAGTATGTGTATGAGTATGAGTTTGAGTATGAGTATGAGTATGAGTATGAGTATGAGTATGAGTATGAGTATGAGTATGAATATGAGTATGAGTATAAGTATTAGTATGAGTATGAGTACGAGTATTAGTATGAGTATGAGTATGAGTATGAGTTTAAGTATGAGTATGAGTATGAGTATGTGCATGAGTATGAGTATGTGTATGAGTATGAGTATGAGTATTAGTATGAGTATAAGTATGAGAATGAGTATGAGTGTGAGTATGAGTATGAGTATGAGTATAAGTATGAGTATGAGTATGAGTATGAGTATGAGTATAAGTATGAGAATGAGTATGAGTGTGAGTATGAGAATGAGTATGAGTATGTGTATGAGTATGAGTCTGAGTATGAGTATGAGTATGAGTATGAGTATGAGTATGAGTATGAGTATGAGTATGAGTATGTGTATGAGTATGAGTATGAGTATGAGTATGAGTATGAGTATGAGTATGAGTATGAGTTAGAGTATGAGTATGTGTTTGAGTATGAGTATGAGTATGAGTATGAGTATGAGTGTGAGTGTGAGTGCGAATGTGAGTATGAGTATGAGTATGAGTATGAGTATGTGTATGAGTATGAGTATGAGTATGAGTATGAGTATGAGTATGAGTATGAGTATGAGTATGAGTATAAGTATGAGTATGAGTATGACTATGAGTATGAGTATGAGTATAAGTATTAGTATTAGTATGAGTACGAGTATTAGTATGAGTATGAGTCTGAGAATGAGTATGAGTATGAGTATGAGTATGAGTATGAGTATGAGTATGAGTATGAGCATGAGCATGAGCATGAGTATGAGTATGAGTGTGAGTATGAGTATGAGTATGAGTATGAATATGAGTATGAGTATGATTATAAGTATTAGTATGAGTATGAGTACGAGTATTAGTATGAGTATGAGTATGAGTATGAGTTTAAGAATGAGTACGAGTACGAGTATGTGCATGAGTATGAGTATGTGTATGAGTATGAGTATGAGTATGAGTATGAGTATGAGTATGAGTATGAGTATGAGTATGAGTATGAGTATGAGTATGAGTATGAGTATGAGTATGAGTATGAGTATGAGTATGAGTATGTGTATAAGTATGAGTATGAGTATGAGTATGAGTATAAGTATTAGTATGAGTATGAGTACGAGTATTAGTATGAGTATGAGTATGAGTATGAGTTTAAGTATGAGTATGAGTATGAGTATGAGTATGTGCATGAGTATGAGTATGTGTATGAGTATGAGTATGAGTATGAGTATGAGTATGAGTATGAGTATGAGTATGAGGATGAGTATGAGTATAAGTATGAGTATGTGTATGAGTATGAGTATGAGTATGAGTATGAGTATGAGTATGAGTTAGAGTATGAGTATGTGTATGAGTATGAGTATGAGTATGAGTATGAGTATGAGTATGAGTATGAGTGTGAGTGCGAATGTGAGTATGAGTATGAGTATGAGTATGAGTATGTGTATGAGTATGAGTATGAGTATGAGTATGACTATGAGTATGAGGATGAGTATGAGTATGAGTATGAGTATGAGTATGAGTATGAGTATGACTATGAGTATGAGTATGACTATGACTATGACTATGACTATGAGAATGAGTATGAGTATGAGTATTAGTATGAATATGAGTATGAGTATGAGTGTGAGTATGAGTATGAGTATGAGTATGAGTATGAGTATGAGTAAGAGTATGAGTATGAGTATGAGTATAAGTATGAGTATGAGTATGAGTATGAGTATGAGTATGAGTATAAGTATTAGTATGAGTATGAGTTAGAGTATGAGTATGTGTATGAGTATGAGTATGAGTATGAGTATGAGTATGAGTATGAGTATGAGTATGAGTATGAGTATGAGTATGACTATGAGTATGAGTATGACTATGACTATGACTATGAGAATGAGTATGAGTATGAGTATTAGTATGAATATGAGTATGAGTATGAGTGTGAGTATGAGTATGAGTATGAGTATGAGTATGAGTATGTGTATGAGTATGAGTATGAGTATGAGTATGAGTATGAGAATGAGTATGAGTATGAGTATGAGTATGAGTATGAGCATGAGCATGAGCATGAGTATGAGTATGAGTATGAGTATGAGTATAAGTATTAGTATGAGTATGAGTTAGAGTATGAGTATGTGTATGAGTATGAGTATGAGTATGAGTATGAGTATGAGTATGAGTATGAGTATGAGTATGAGTATGAGTATGAGTATGAGTATGAGTATGAGCATGAGCATGAGCATGAGTATGAGTATGAGTGTGAGTATGAGTATGAGTATGAGTATGAGTATGAGTATGAATATGAGTATGAGTATAAGTATTAGTATGAGTATGAGTACGAGTATTAGTATGAGTATGAGTATGAGTATGAGTTTAAGTATGAGTATGAGTATGAGTATGTGCATGAGTATGAGTATGTGTATGAGTATGAGTATGAGTATTAGTATGAGTATAAGTATGAGAATGAGTATGAGTGTGAGTATGAGAATGAGTATGAGTATGTGTATGAGTATGAGTATGAGTATGAGTATGAGTATGAGTATGAGTATGAGTATGAGTATGAGTATGAGTATGAGTATGAGTATGAGTATGAGTATGAGTATGAGTATGAGTATGAGTATGAGTATGAGTATGAGTATGAGTATGAGTATGAGTATGAGTATGAGTATGAGTATGAGTATAAGTATAAGTATGAGTATGAGTATGAGTATAAGTATTAGTATGAGTATGAGTACGAGTATTAGTATGAGTATGAGTATGAGTATGAGTTTAAGTATGAGTATGAGTATGAGTATGAGTATGAGTATGAGTATGAGTATGAGTATGAGGATGAGTATGAGTATAAGTATGAGTATGTGTATGAGTATGAGTATGAGTATGAGTATGAGTATGAGTATGAGTATGAGTATGAGTTAGAGTATGAGTATGTGTATGAGTTTGAGTATGAGTATGAGTATGAGTATGAGTATGAGTGTGAGTGCGAATGTGAGTATGAGTATGAGTATGAGTATGAGTATGTGTATGAGTATGAGTATGAGTATGAGTATGACTATGAGTATGAGGATGAGTATGAGTATGAGTATGAGTATGAGTATGAGTATGAGTATGACTATGAGTATGAGTATGACTATGACTATGACTATGACTATGAGAATGAGTATGAGTATGAGTATGAGTATTAGTATGAATATGAGTATGAGTATGAGTGTGAGTATGAGTATGAGTATGAGTATGAGTATGAGTATGAGTATGAGTATGATTATGTGTATGAGTATGAGTATGAGTATGAGAATGAGTATGAGTATGAGTATGAGTATGAGTATGAGTATGAGCATGAGCATGAGCATGAGTATGAGTATGAGTATGAGTATGAGTATGAGTATGAGCATGAGCATGAGCATGAGTATGAGTATGATTGTGAGTATGAGTATGAGTATGAGTATGAGTATGAGTATGAGTATGAGTATGAGTATGAGTATGAGTATGAGTATGAGTATGAGTATGAGTATGAGTATGAGTATGAGTATGAGTATGAGTATGAGTATGAGTATGAGTATGAGTATGAGTATGAGTATGAGTATAAGTATGAGTATGAGTATGAGTATGAGTATGAGTATGAGTATAAGTATTAGTATGAGTATTAGTACGAGTATTAGTATGAGTATGAGTATGAGTATGAGTTTAAGTATGAGTATGAGTATGAGTATGAGTTTGTGCATGAGTATGAGTATGTGTATGAGTATGAGTATGAGTATGAGTATGAGTATGAGTATGAGTATGAGTATGAGTATGAGTATGAGGATGAGTATGAGTATAAGTATGAGTATGTGTATGAGTATGAGTATGAGTATGAGTATGAGTATGAGTATGAGTATGAGTATGAGTATGAGTTAGAGTATGAGTATGTGTATGAGTATGAGTATGAGTATGAGTATGAGTATGAGTGTGAGTGCGAATGTGAGTATGAGTATGAGTATGAGTATGAGTATGTGTATGAGTATGAGTATGAGTATGAGTATGACTATGAGTATGAGGATGAGTATGAGTATGAGTATGAGTATGAGCATAAGTATTAGTATGAGTATGAGTACGAGTATTAGTATGAGTATGAGTATGAGTATGAGTTTAAGTATGAGTATGAGTACGAGTATGCGTATGAATATGAGTATGAGTATGGGTATGAGTATGAGTATGAGTATGAGTATGAGTATGAGTATAAGTATGAGCATGAGCATGAGTATGAGTATGAGTATGAGTATGAGTATGAGTAAGAGTATGAGTATGAGTATGAGTATAAGTATGAGTATGAGTATGAGTATGAGTATGAGTATGAGTATGAGTATAAGTATTAGTATGAGTATGAGTTAGAGTATGAGTATGTGTATGAGTATGAGTATGAGTATAAGTATTAGTATGAGTATGAGTACGAGTATTAGTATGAGTATGAGTATGAGTATGAGTTTAAGTATGAGTATGAGTATGAGTATGAGTATGAGTATGAGTATGAGTATGAGTATGAGGATGAGTATGAGTATAAGTATGAGTATGTGTATGAGTATGAGTATGAGTATGAGTATGAGTATGAGTATGAGTATGAGTATGAGTATGAGTATGAGTATGAGTATGAGTATGAGTATGAGTATGAGTATGAGTATGAGTATGAGTATGAGTATGAGTATGAGTATGAGTATGAGTATGAGTATGAGTATGAGTATGAGTATGAGTATGAGTATAAGTATAAGTATGAGTATGAGTATGAGTATAAGTATTAGTATGAGTATGAGTACGAGTATTAGTATGAGTATGAGTATGAGTATGAGTTTAAGTATGAGTATGAGTATGAGTATGAGTATGAGTATGAGTATGAGTATGAGTATGAGGATGAGTATGAGTATAAGTATGAGTATGTGTATGAGTATGAGTATGAGTATGAGTATGAGTATGAGTATGAGTATGAGTATGAGTATGACTATGAGTATGAGTATGACTATGACTATGACTATGACTATGAGAATGAGTATGAGTATGAGTATGAGTATTAGTATGAATATGAGTATGAGTATGAGTGTGAGTATGAGTATGAGTATGAGTATGAGTATGAGTATGAGTATGAGTATGATTATGTGTATGAGTATGAGTATGAGTATGAGAATGAGTATGAGTATGAGTATGAGTATGAGTATGAGTATGAGCATGAGCATGAGCATGAGTATGAGTATGAGTATGAGTATGAGTATGAGTATGAGCATGAGCATGAGCATGAGTATGAGTATGATTGTGAGTATGAGTATGAGTATGAGTATGAGTATGAGTATGAGTATGAGTATGAGTATGAGTATGAGTATGAGTATGAGTATGAGTATGAGTATGAGTATGAGTATGAGTATGAGTATGAGTATGAGTATGAGTATGAGTATGAGTATGAGTATGAGTATGAGTATAAGTATGAGTATGAGTATGAGTATGAGTATGAGTATGAGTATAAGTATTAGTATGAGTATTAGTACGAGTATTAGTATGAGTATGAGTATGAGTATGAGTTTAAGTATGAGTATGAGTATGAGTATGAGTTTGTGCATGAGTATGAGTATGTGTATGAGTATGAGTATGAGTATGAGTATGAGTATGAGTATGAGTATGAGTATGAGTATGAGTATGAGGATGAGTATGAGTATAAGTATGAGTATGTGTATGAGTATGAGTATGAGTATGAGTATGAGTATGAGTATGAGTATGAGTATGAGTATGAGTTAGAGTATGAGTATGTGTATGAGTATGAGTATGAGTATGAGTATGAGTATGAGTGTGAGTGCGAATGTGAGTATGAGTATGAGTATGAGTATGAGTATGTGTATGAGTATGAGTATGAGTATGAGTATGACTATGAGTATGAGGATGAGTATGAGTATGAGTATGAGTATGAGCATAAGTATTAGTATGAGTATGAGTACGAGTATTAGTATGAGTATGAGTATGAGTATGAGTTTAAGTATGAGTATGAGTACGAGTATGCGTATGAATATGAGTATGAGTATGGGTATGAGTATGAGTATGAGTATGAGTATGAGTATGAGTATAAGTATGAGCATGAGCATGAGTATGAGTATGAGTATGAGTATGAGTATGAGTAAGAGTATGAGTATGAGTATGAGTATAAGTATGAGTATGAGTATGAGTATGAGTATGAGTATGAGTATGAGTATAAGTATTAGTATGAGTATGAGTTAGAGTATGAGTATGTGTATGAGTATGAGTATGAGTATGAGTATGAGTATGAGTATGAGTATGAGTATGAGTATGAGTATGAGTATGAGTATGTGTATAAGTATGAGTATGAGTATGAGTATGAGTATAAGTATTAGTATGAGTATGAGTACGAGTATTAGTATGAGTATGAGTATGAGTATGAGTTTAAGTATGAGTATGAGTATTAGTATGAGTATGAGTATGAGTATGAGTATGAGTTTGAGTATGAGTATGAGCATGAGCATGAGCATGAGTATGAGTATGAGTGTGAGTATGAGTATGAGTATGAGTATGAGTATGAATATGAGTATGAGTATGATTATAAGTATTAGTATGAGTATGAGTACGAGTATTAGTATGAGTATGAGTATGAGTATGAGTTTAAGAATGAGTATGAGTACGAGTATGTGCATGAGTATGAGTATGTGTATGAGTATGAGTATGAGTATGAGTATGAGTATGAGTATGAGTATAAGTATGAGAATGAGTATGAGTGTGAGTATGAGAATGAGTATGTGTATGTGTATGAGTATGAGTATGAGTATGAGTATGAGTGTGAGTATGAGTATGAGTATGAGTATGAGTATGAATATGAGTATGAGTATGAGTATAAGTATTAGTATGAGTATGAGTATGAGTATGAGTATGAGTATGAGTATGAGTATGAGTATGAGTATGAGTATGAGTATGTGTATGAGTATGTGTATAAGTATGAGTATGAGTATGAGTATGAGTATAAGCATTAGTATGAGTATGAGTACGAGTATTAGTATGAGTATGAGTATGAGTATGAGTTTAAGTATGAGTATGAGTATGAGTATGAGTATGAGTATGAGTATGAGTATGTGCATGAGTATGAGTATGTGTATGAGTATGAGTATGAGTATGAGTATGAGTATGAGTATGAGTATGAGTATGAGGATGAGTATGAGTATAAGTATGAGTATGTGTATGAGTATGAGTATGAGTATGAGTATGAGTATGAGTATGATTATAAGTATTAGTATGAGTATGAGTACGAGTATTAGTATGAGTATGAGTATGAGTATGAGTATGTGTATGAGTATGAGTATGAGTATGAGTATGAGTATGTGTATGAGTATGAGTATGAGTACGAGTATGAGTATAAGTATGAGAATGAGTTTGAGTGTGAGTATGAGAATGAGTATGAGTATGTGTATGAGTATGAGTATGAGTATGAGTGTGAGTATGAGTATGAGTATGAGTATGAGTATGAGTATGAATATGAGTATGAGTATGAGTATGAGTATGAGTATGAGTATGAGTATGAGTATGACTATGAGTATGAGTATGAGTATAAGTTTTAGTATTAGTATGAGTACGAGTATCAGTATGAGTATGAGTATGAGTCTGAGAATGAGTATGAGTATGAGTATGAGTATGAGTATGAGTATGAGTATGAGTATGAGTATGAGTATGAGTATGAGCATGAGCATGAGCATGAGTATGAGTATGAGTGTGAGTATGAGTATGAGTATGAGTATGAGTATGAGTATGAGTATGAGTATGAGTATGAGTATGAGTATGAGTATGAGTATAAGTATGAGTATGAGTATGAGTATGAGTATAAGTATTAGTATGAGTATGAGTACGAGTATTAGTATGAGTATGAGTATGAGTATGAGTTTAAGTATGAGTATGAGTATGAGTATGAGTATGAGTATGAGTATGAGCATGAGCATGAGCATGAGTATGAGTATGAGTGTGAGTATGAGTATGAGTATGAGTATGAGTATGAGTATGAGTATGAGTATGAGTATGAGTATGAGTATGAGTATGAGTATGAGTATGAGTATGAGTATGTGTATGAGTATGAGTATGAGTATGAGTATGTGTATGAGTATGAGTATGAGTATGAGTATGAGTATGAGTATAAGTATGAGAATGAGTTTGAGTGTGAGTATGAGAATGAGTATGAGTATGTGTATGAGTATGAGTATGAGTATGAGTGTGAGTATGAGTATGAGTATGAGTATGAGTATGAGTATGAATATGAGTATGAGTATGAGTATGAGTATGAGTATGAGTATGAGTATGAGTATGAGAATGAGTATGAGTATGAGTATGAGTATGAGTATGAGTATGAGTATGAGTATGAGTATGAGTATGAGTATGAGTATGAGTATGAGTATGAGTATGAGTATGAGTATGAGTATGAGCATGAGCATGAGCATGAGTATGAGTATGAGTATGAGTATAAGTATAAGTATGAGTATGAGTATGAGTATAAGTATTAGTATGAGTATGAGTACGAGTATTAGTATGAGTATGAGTATGAGTATGAGTTTAAGTATGAGTATGAGTATGAGTATGAGTATGAGTATGAGTATGAGTATGAGTATGAGTATGAGTATGAGTATGAGTATAAGTATGAGTATGAGTATGAGTATGAGTATAAGTATTAGTATGAGTATGAGTACGAGTATTAGTATGAGTATGAGTATGAGTATGAGTTTAAGTATGAGTATGAGTATGAGTATGAGTATGAGTATGAGTATGAGCATGAGCATGAGCATGAGTATGAGTATGAGTGTGAGTATGAGTATGAGTATGAGTATGAGTATGAGTATGAGTATGAGTATGAGTATGAGTATGAGTATGAGTATGAGTATGAGTATGAGTATGAGTATGTGTATGAGTATGAGTATGAGTATGAGTATGTGTATGAGTATGAGTATGAGTATGAGTATGAGTATGAGTATAAGTATGAGAATGAGTTTGAGTGTGAGTATGAGAATGAGTATGAGTATGTGTATGAGTATGAGTATGAGTATGAGTGTGAGTATGAGTATGAGTATGAGTATGAGTATGAGTATGAATATGAGTATGAGTATGAGTATGAGTATGTGTATGAGTATGAGTATGAGTACGAGTATGAGTATAAGTATGAGAATGAGTTTGAGTGTGAGTATGAGAATGAGTATGAGTATGTGTATGAGTATGAGTATGAGTATGAGTGTGAGTATGAGTATGAGTATGAGTATGAGTATGAGTATGAGTATGAGTATGAGTATGAGTATAAGTATAAGTATGAGTATGAGTATGAGTATAAGTATTAGTATGAGTATGAGTACGAGTATTAGTATGAGTATGAGTATGAGTATGAGTTTAAGTATGAGTATGAGTATGAGTATGAGTATGAGTATGAGTATGAGTATGAGTATGAGGATGAGTATGAGTATAAGTATGAGTATGAGTATGAGTATGAGTATGAGTGTGAGTGCGAATGTGAGTATGAGTATGAGTATGAGTATGAGTATGTGTATGAGTATGAGTATGAGTATGAGTATGACTATGAGTATGAGGATGAGTATGAGTATGAGTATGAGTATGAGTATGAGTATGAGTATGAGTATGACTATGAGTATGAGTATGACTATGACTATGACTATGACTATGAGAATGAGTATGAGTATGAGTATGAGTATTAGTATGAATATGAGTATGAGTATGAGTGTGAGTATGAGTATGAGTATGAGTATGAGTATGAGTATGAGTATGAGTATGATTATGTGTATGAGTATGAGTATGAGTATGAGAATGAGTATGAGTATGAGTATGAGTATGAGTATGAGTATGAGCATGAGCATGAGCATGAGTATGAGTATGAGTATGAGTATGAGTATGAGTATGAGCATGAGCATGAGCATGAGTATGAGTATGATTGTGAGTATGAGTATGAGTATGAGTATGAGTATGAGTATGAGTATGAGTATGAGTATGAGTATGAGTATGAGTATGAGTATGAGTATGAGTATGAGTATGAGTATGAGTATGAGTATGAGTATGAGTATGAGTATGAGTATGAGTATGAGTATGAGTATGAGTATAAGTATGAGTATGAGTATGAGTATGAGTATGAGTATAAGTATTAGTATGAGTATTAGTACGAGTATTAGTATGAGTATGAGTATGAGTATGAGTATGAGTTTAAGTATGAGTATGAGTATGAGTATGAGTTTGTGCATGAGTATGAGTATGTGTATGAGTATGAGTATGAGTATGAGTATGAGTATGAGTATGAGTATGAGTATGAGTATGAGGATGAGTATGAGTATAAGTATGAGTATGTGTATGAGTATGAGTATGAGTATGAGTATGAGTATGAGTATGAGTATGAGTTAGAGTATGAGTATGTGTATGAGTATGAGTATGAGTATGAGTATGAGTATGAGTGTGAGTGCGAATGTGAGTATGAGTATGAGTATGAGTATGAGTATGTGTATGAGTATGAGTATGAGTATGAGTATGACTATGAGTATGAGGATGAGTATGAGTATGAGTATGAGTATGAGCATAAGTATTAGTATGAGTATGAGTACGAGTATTAGTATGAGTATGAGTATGAGTATGAGTTTAAGTATGAGTATGAGTACGAGTATGCGTATGAATATGAGTATGAGTATGGGTATGAGTATGAGTATGAGTATGAGTATGAGTATGAGTATAAGTATGAGCATGAGCATGAGTATGAATATGAGTATGAGTAAGAGTATGAGTATGAGTATGAGTATAAGTATGAGTATGAGTATGAGTATGAGTATGAGTATGAGTATGAGTATAAGTATTAGTATGAGTATGAGTTAGAGTATGAGTATGTGTATGAGTATGAGTATGAGTATGAGTATGAGTATGAGTATGAGTATGAGTATGAGTATGAGTATGAGTATGACTATGAGTATGAGTATGACTATGACTATGACTATGAGAATGAGTATGAGTATGAGTATTAGTATGAGTATGTGTATGAGTATGAGTATGAGTATGAGTATGAGTATGAGAATGAGTATGAGTATGAGTATGAGTATGAGTATGAGTATGAGTATGAGCATGAGAATGAGCATGAGTATGAGTATGAGTATGAGTATGAGTATGAGTATGAGTATAAGTATGAGTATGAGTATGAGTATGAGTATGAGCATGAGCATGAGCATGAGTATGAGTATGAGTATGAGTATGAGTATGAGTATAAGTATGAGTATGAGTATGAGTATGAGTATGAGCATGAGCATGAGCATGAGTATGAGTATGAGTATGAGTATGAGTATGAGTATAAGTACTAGTATGAGTATGAGTACCAGTATTAGTATGAGTATGAGTATGAGTATGAGTATGAGTTTAAGTATGAGTATGTGTATGAGTATGAGTATGAGTATGAGTATGAGTATGAGTATGAGTATGAGTATGAGTATGAGTATGAGTATGACTATGAGTATGAGTATGACTATGACTATGACTATGAGAATGAGTATGAGTATGAGTATTAGTATGAATATGAGTATGAGTATGAGTGTGAGTATGAGTATGAGTATGAGTATGAGTATGAGTATGTGTATGAGTATGAGTATGTGCATGAGTATGAGTATGTGTATGAGTATGAGTATGAGTATGAGTATGTGTATAAGTATGAGAATGAGTATGAGTGTGAGTATGAGAATGAGTATGAGTATGTGTATGAGTATGTGTATGAGTATGAGTATGAGTATGAGTATGAGTATAAGTATGAGTATGAGTATGAGTATAAGTATGAGTATGAGTATGAGTATGAGTATGAGTATAAGTATTAGTATGAGTATTAGTACGAGTATTAGTATGAGTATGAGTATGAGTATGAGTTTAAGTATGAGTATGAGTATGAGTATGAGTTTGTGCATGAGTATGAGTATGTGTATGAGTATGAGTGTGAGTATGAGTATGAGTATGAGTATAAGTATGAGTATGAGTATGAGTATGAGTATGAGTATAAGTATGAGAATGAGTATGAGTGTGAGTATGAGAATGAGTATGAGTATGTGTATGAGTATGAGTCTGAGTATGAGTATGAGTATGAGTATGAGTATGAGTATGAGTATGAGTATGAGTATGAGTATGAGAATGAGTATGAGTATGAGTATGAGTATGAGTATGAGTATGAGTATGAGTATGAGTATGAGTATGAGTATGAGTATGAGTATGAGTATGTGTATGAGTATGAGTATGAGTATGAGTATAAGTATTAGTATGAGTATGAGTACGAGTATTAGTATGAGTATGAGTATGAGTATGAGTTTAAGTATGAGTATGAGTACGAGTATTAGTATGAGTATGAGTATGAGTATGAGTATGAGTTTGAGTATGAGTATGAGCATGAGCATGAGCATGAGTATGAGTATGAGTGTGAGTATGAGTATGAGTATGAGTATGAGTATGAATATGAGTATGAGTATGATTATAAGTATTAGTATGAGTATGAGTACGAGTATTAGTATGAGTATGAGTATGAGTATGAGTTTAAGAATGAGTATGAGTACGAGTATGTGCATGAGTATGAGTATGTGTATGAGTATGAGTATGAGTATGAGTATGAGTATGAGTATAAGTATGAGAATGAGTATGAGTGTGAGTATGAGAATGAGTATGTGTATGTGTATGAGTATGAGTATGAGTATGAGTATGAGTGTGAGTATGAGTATGAGTATGAGTATGAGTATGAATATGAGTATGAGTATGAGTATAAGTATTAGTATGAGTATGAGTATGAGTATGAGTATGAGTATGAGTATGAGTATGAGTATGAGTATGAGTATGAGTATGAGTATGTGTATAAGTATGAGTATGATTATGAGTATGAGTATAAGCATTAGTATGAGTATGAGTACGAGTATTAGTATGAGTATGAGTATGAGTTTAAGTATGAGTATGAGTATGAGTATGAGTATGAGTATGAGTATGTGCATGAGTATGAGTATGTGTATGAGTATGAGTATGAGTATGAGTATGAGTATGAGTATGAGTATGAGTATGAGGATGAGTATGAGTATAAGTATGAGTATGTGTATGAGTATGAGTATGAGTATGAGTATGAGTATGAGTATGAGTATGAGTATGAGTTATAGTATGAGTATGTGTATGAGTATGAGTATGAGTATGAGTGTGAGTGCGAATGTGAGTATGAGTATGAGTATGAGTATGAGTATGAGTATGAGTATGAGTATGAGTATGAGTATGAGTATGACTATGAGTATGAGTATGAGTATGACTATGAGTATGAGTATGAGTATAAGTATTAGTATTAGTATGAGTACGAGTATTAGTATGAGTATGAGTATGAGTCTGAGAATGAGTATGAGTATGAGTATGAGTATGAGTATGAGTATGAGTATGAGTATGAGTATGAGCATGAGCATGAGTATGAGTATGAGTGTGAGTATGAGTATGAGTATGAGTATGAGTATGAATATGAGTATGAGTATGATTATAAGTATTAGTATGAGTATGAGTACGAGTATTAGTATGAGTATGAGTATGAGTATGAGTATGAGTGTGAGTATGAGTATGAGTATGAGTATGAGTATGAATATGAGTATGAGTATGAGTATAAGTATTAGTATGAGTATGAGTATGAGTATGAGTATGAGTATGAGTATGAGTATGAGTATGAGTATGAGTATGAGTATGAGTATGTGTATAAGTATGAGTATGATTATGAGTATGAGTATAAGCATTAGTATGAGTATGAGTACGAGTATTAGTATGAGTATGAGTATGAGTTTAAGTATGAGTATGAGTATGAGTATGAGTATGAGTATGAGTATGTGCATGAGTATGAGTATGTGTATGAGTATGAGTATGAGTATGAGTATGAGTATGAGTATGAGTATGAGTATGAGGATGAGTATGAGTATAAGTATGAGTATGTGTATGAGTATGAGTATGAGTATGAGTATGAGTATGAGTATGAGTATGAGTATGAGTTATAGTATGAGTATGTGTATGAGTATGAGTATGAGTATGAGTGTGAGTGCGAATGTGAGTATGAGTATGAGTATGAGTATGAGTATGAGTATGAGTATGAGTATGAGTATGAGTATGAGTATGACTATGAGTATGAGTATGAGTATGACTATGAGTATGAGTATGAGTATAAGTATTAGTATTAGTATGAGTACGAGTATTAGTATGAGTATGAGTATGAGTCTGAGAATGAGTATGAGTATGAGTATGAGTATGAGTATGAGTATGAGTATGAGTATGAGTATGAGCATGAGCATGAGTATGAGTATGAGTGTGAGTATGAGTATGAGTATGAGTATGAGTATGAATATGAGTATGAGTATGATTATAAGTATTAGTATGAGTATGAGTACGAGTATTAGTATGAGTATGAGTATGAGTATGAGTATGTGTATGAGTATGAGTATGAGTATGAGTATGAGTATGTGTATGAGTATGAGTATGAGTATGAGTATGAGTATAAGTATGAGAATGAGTTTGAGTGTGAGTATGAGAATGAGTATGAGTATGTGTATGAGTATGAGTATGAGTATGAGTGTGAGTATGAGTATGAGTATGAGTATGAGTATGAGTATGAATATGAGTATGAGTATGAGTATGAGTATGAGTATGAGTATGAGTATGAGTATGACTATGAGTATGAGTATGAGTATAAGTTTTAGTATTAGTATGAGTACGAGTATCAGTATGAGTATGAGTATGAGTCTGAGAATGAGTATGAGTATGAGTATGAGTATGAGTATGAGTATGAGTATGAGTATGAGTATGAGTATGAGCATGAGCATGAGCATGAGTATGAGTATGAGTGTGAGTATGAGTATGAGTATGAGTATGAGTATGAGTATGAGTATGAGTATGAGTATGAGTATGAGTATGAGTATGAGTATGAGTATGAGTATAAGTATTAGTATGAGTATGAGTACGAGTATTAGTATGAGTATGAGTATGAGTATGAGTTTAAGTATGAGTATGAGTATGAGTATGAGTATGAGTATGAGTATGAGCATGAGCATGAGCATGAGTATGAGTATGAGTGTGAGTATGAGTATGAGTATGAGTATGAGTATGAGTATGAGTATGAGTATGAGTATGAGTATGAGTATGAGTATGAGTATGAGTATGAGTATGAGTATGAGTATGAGTATGAGTATGAGTTAGAGTATGAGTATGTGTTTGAGTATGAGTATGAGTATGAGTATGAGTATGAGTGTGAGTGTGAGTGCGAATGTGAGTATGAGTATGAGTATGAGTATGAGTATGTGTATGAGTATGAGTATGAGTATGAGTATGAGTATGAGTATGAGTATGAGTATGAGTATGAGTATAAGTATGAGTATGAGTATGACTATGAGTATGAGTATGAGTATAAGTATTAGTATTAGTATGAGTACGAGTATTAGTATGAGTATGAGTCTGAGAATGAGTATGAGTATGAGTATGAGTATGAGTATGAGTATGAGTATGAGTATGAGCATGAGCATGAGCATGAGTATGAGTATGAGTGTGAGTATGAGTATGAGTATGAGTATGAATATGAGTATGAGTATGATTATAAGTATTAGTATGAGTATGAGTACGAGTATTAGTATGAGTATGAGTATGAGTATGAGTTTAAGAATGAGTACGAGTACGAGTATGTGCATGAGTATGAGTATGTGTATGAGTATGAGTATGAGTATGAGTATGAGTATGAGTATGAGTATGAGTATGAGTATGAGTATGAGTATGAGTATGAGTATGAGTATGAGTATGAGTATGAGTATGAGTATGAGTATGTGTATAAGTATGAGTATGAGTATGAGTATGAGTATAAGTATTAGTATGAGTATGAGTACGAGTATTAGTATGAGTATGAGTATGAGTATGAGTTTAAGTATGAGTATGAGTATGAGTATGAGTATGTGCATGAGTATGAGTATGTGTATGAGTATGAGTATGAGTATGAGTATGAGTATGAGTATGAGTATGAGTATGAGGATGAGTATGAGTATAAGTATGAGTATGTGTATGAGTATGAGTATGAGTATGAGTATGAGTATGAGTATGAGTTAGAGTATGAGTATGTGTATGAGTATGAGTATGAGTATGAGTATGAGTATGAGTATGAGTATGAGTGTGAGTGCGAATGTGAGTATGAGTATGAGTATGAGTATGAGTATGTGTATGAGTATGAGTATGAGTATGAGTATGACTATGAGTATGAGGATGAGTATGAGTATGAGTATGAGTATGAGTATGAGTATGAGTATGACTATGAGTATGAGTATGACTATGACTATGACTATGACTATGAGAATGAGTATGAGTATGAGTATTAGTATGAATATGAGTATGAGTATGAGTGTGAGTATGAGTATGAGTATGAGTATGAGTATGAGTATGAGTAAGAGTATGAGTATGAGTATGAGTATAAGTATGAGTATGAGTATGAGTATGAGTATGAGTATGAGTATAAGTATTAGTATGAGTATGAGTTAGAGTATGAGTATGTGTATGAGTATGAGTATGAGTATGAGTATGAGTATGAGTATGAGTATGAGTATGAGTATGAGTATGAGTATGACTATGAGTATGAGTATGACTATGACTATGACTATGAGAATGAGTATGAGTATGAGTATTAGTATGAATATGAGTATGAGTATGAGTGTGAGTATGAGTATGAGTATGAGTATGAGTATGAGTATGTGTATGAGTATGAGTATGAGTATGAGTATGAGTATGAGAATGAGTATGAGTATGAGTATGAGTATGAGTATGAGCATGAGCATGAGCATGAGTATGAGTATGAGTATGAGTATGAGTATAAGTATTAGTATGAGTATGAGTTAGAGTATGAGTATGTGTATGAGTATGAGTATGAGTATGAGTATGAGTATGAGTATGAGTATGAGTATGAGTATGAGTATGAGTATGAGTATGAGTATGAGTATGAGCATGAGCATGAGCATGAGTATGAGTATGAGTGTGAGTATGAGTATGAGTATGAGTATGAGTATGAGTATGAATATGAGTATGAGTATAAGTATTAGTATGAGTATGAGTACGAGTATTAGTATGAGTATGAGTATGAGTATGAGTTTAAGTATGAGTATGAGTATGAGTATGTGCATGAGTATGAGTATGTGTATGAGTATGAGTATGAGTATTAGTATGAGTATAAGTATGAGAATGAGTATGAGTGTGAGTATGAGAATGAGTATGAGTATGTGTATGAGTATGAGTATGAGTATGAGTATGAGTATGAGTATGAGTATGAGTATGAGTATGAGTATGAGTATGAGTATGAGTATGAGTATGAGTATGAGTATGAGTATGAGTATGAGTATGAGTATGAGTATGAGTATGAGTATGAGTATGAGTATGAGTATGAGTATGAGTATAAGTATAAGTATGAGTATGAGTATGAGTATAAGTATTAGTATGAGTATGAGTACGAGTATTAGTATGAGTATGAGTATGAGTATGAGTTTAAGTATGAGTATGAGTATGAGTATGAGTATGAGTATGAGTATGAGTATGAGTATGAGGATGAGTATGAGTATAAGTATGAGTATGTGTATGAGTATGAGTATGAGTATGAGTATGAGTATGAGTATGAGTATGAGTATGAGTTAGAGTATGAGTATGTGTATGAGTTTGAGTATGAGTATGAGTATGAGTATGAGTATGAGTGTGAGTGCGAATGTGAGTATGAGTATGAGTATGAGTATGAGTATGTGTATGAGTATGAGTATGAGTATGAGTATGACTATGAGTATGAGGATGAGTATGAGTATGAGTATGAGTATGAGTATGAGTATGAGTATGACTATGAGTATGAGTATGACTATGACTATGACTATGACTATGAGAATGAGTATGAGTATGAGTATGAGTATTAGTATGAATATGAGTATGAGTATGAGTGTGAGTATGAGTATGAGTATGAGTATGAGTATGAGTATGAGTATGAGTATGATTATGTGTATGAGTATGAGTATGAGTATGAGAATGAGTATGAGTATGAGTATGAGTATGAGTATGAGTATGAGCATGAGCATGAGCATGAGTATGAGTATGAGTATGAGTATGAGTATGAGTATGAGCATGAGCATGAGCATGAGTATGAGTATGATTGTGAGTATGAGTATGAGTATGAGTATGAGTATGAGTATGAGTATGAGTATGAGTATGAGTATGAGTATGAGTATGAGTATGAGTATGAGTATGAGTATGAGTATGAGTATGAGTATGAGTATGAGTATGAGTATGAGTATGAGTATGAGTATGAGTATGAGTATGAGTATAAGTATGAGTATGAGTATGAGTATGAGTATGAGTATGAGTATAAGTATTAGTATGAGTATTAGTACGAGTATTAGTATGAGTATGAGTATGAGTATGAGTTTAAGTATGAGTATGAGTATGAGTATGAGTTTGTGCATGAGTATGAGTATGTGTATGAGTATGAGTATGAGTATGAGTATGAGTATGAGTATGAGTATGAGTATGAGTATGAGTATGAGGATGAGTATGAGTATAAGTATGAGTATGTGTATGAGTATGAGTATGAGTATGAGTATGAGTATGAGTATGAGTATGAGTATGAGTATGAGTTAGAGTATGAGTATGTGTATGAGTATGAGTATGAGTATGAGTATGAGTATGAGTGTGAGTGCGAATGTGAGTATGAGTATGAGTATGAGTATGAGTATGTGTATGAGTATGAGTATGAGTATGAGTATGACTATGAGTATGAGGATGAGTATGAGTATGAGTATGAGTATGAGCATAAGTATTAGTATGAGTATGAGTACGAGTATTAGTATGAGTATGAGTATGAGTATGAGTTTAAGTATGAGTATGAGTACGAGTATGCGTATGAATATGAGTATGAGTATGGGTATGAGTATGAGTATGAGTATGAGTATGAGTATGAGTATAAGTATGAGCATGAGCATGAGTATGAGTATGAGTATGAGTATGAGTATGAGTAAGAGTATGAGTATGAGTATGAGTATAAGTATGAGTATGAGTATGAGTATGAGTATGAGTATGAGTATGAGTATAAGTATTAGTATGAGTATGAGTTAGAGTATGAGTATGTGTATGAGTATGAGTATGAGTATGAGTATGAGTATGAGTATGAGTATGAGTATGAGTATGAGTATGAGTATGAGTATGTGTATAAGTATGAGTATGAGTATGAGTATGAGTATAAGTATTAGTATGAGTATGAGTACGAGTATTAGTATGAGTATGAGTATGAGTATGAGTTTAAGTATGAGTATGAGTATTAGTATGAGTATGAGTATGAGTATGAGTATGAGTTTGAGTATGAGTATGAGCATGAGCATGAGCATGAGTATGAGTATGAGTGTGAGTATGAGTATGAGTATGAGTATGAGTATGAATATGAGTATGAGTATGATTATAAGTATTAGTATGAGTATGAGTACGAGTATTAGTATGAGTATGAGTATGAGTATGAGTTTAAGAATGAGTATGAGTACGAGTATGTGCATGAGTATGAGTATGTGTATGAGTATGAGTATGAGTATGAGTATGAGTATGAGTATGAGTATAAGTATGAGAATGAGTATGAGTGTGAGTATGAGAATGAGTATGTGTATGTGTATGAGTATGAGTATGAGTATGAGTATGAGTGTGAGTATGAGTATGAGTATGAGTATGAGTATGAATATGAGTATGAGTATGAGTATAAGTATTAGTATGAGTATGAGTATGAGTATGAGTATGAGTATGAGTATGAGTATGAGTATGAGTATGAGTATGTGTATGAGTATGTGTATAAGTATGAGTATGAGTATGAGTATGAGTATAAGCATTAGTATGAGTATGAGTACGAGTATTAGTATGAGTATGAGTATGAGTATGAGTTTAAGTATGAGTATGAGTATGAGTATGAGTATGAGTATGAGTATGAGTATGTGCATGAGTATGAGTATGTGTATGAGTATGAGTATGAGTATGAGTATGAGTATGAGTATGAGTATGAGTATGAGGATGAGTATGAGTATAAGTATGAGTATGTGTATGAGTATGAGTATGAGTATGAGTATGAGTATGAGTATGATTATAAGTATTAGTATGAGTATGAGTACGAGTATTAGTATGAGTATGAGTATGAGTATGAGTATGTGTATGAGTATGAGTATGAGTATGAGTATGAGTATGTGTATGAGTATGAGTATGAGTACGAGTATGAGTATAAGTATGAGAATGAGTTTGAGTGTGAGTATGAGAATGAGTATGAGTATGTGTATGAGTATGAGTATGAGTATGAGTGTGAGTATGAGTATGAGTATGAGTATGAGTATGAGTATGAATATGAGTATGAGTATGAGTATGAGTATGAGTATGAGTATGAGTATGAGTATGACTATGAGTATGAGTATGAGTATAAGTTTTAGTATTAGTATGAGTACGAGTATCAGTATGAGTATGAGTATGAGTCTGAGAATGAGTATGAGTATGAGTATGAGTATGAGTATGAGTATGAGTATGAGTATGAGTATGAGTATGAGTATGAGCATGAGCATGAGCATGAGTATGAGTATGAGTGTGAGTATGAGTATGAGTATGAGTATGAGTATGAGTATGAGTATGAGTATGAGTATGAGTATGAGTATGAGTATGAGTATAAGTATGAGTATGAGTATGAGTATGAGTATAAGTATTAGTATGAGTATGAGTACGAGTATTAGTATGAGTATGAGTATGAGTATGAGTTTAAGTATGAGTATGAGTATGAGTATGAGTATGAGTATGAGTATGAGCATGAGCATGAGCATGAGTATGAGTATGAGTGTGAGTATGAGTATGAGTATGAGTATGAGTATGAGTATGAGTATGAGTATGAGTATGAGTATGAGTATGAGTATGAGTATGAGTATGAGTATGAGTATGTGTATGAGTATGAGTATGAGTATGAGTATGTGTATGAGTATGAGTATGAGTATGAGTATGAGTATGAGTATAAGTATGAGAATGAGTTTGAGTGTGAGTATGAGAATGAGTATGAGTATGTGTATGAGTATGAGTATGAGTATGAGTGTGAGTATGAGTATGAGTATGAGTATGAGTATGAGTATGAATATGAGTATGAGTATGAGTATGAGTATGAGTATGAGTATGAGTATGAGTATGAGAATGAGTATGAGTATGAGTATGAGTATGAGTATGAGTATGAGTATGAGTATGAGTATGAGTATGAGTATGAGTATGAGTATGAGTATGAGTATGAGTATGAGTATGAGTATGAGTATGAGCATGAGCATGAGCATGAGTATGAGTATGAGTATGAGTATAAGTATAAGTATGAGTATGAGTATGAGTATAAGTATTAGTATGAGTATGAGTACGAGTATTAGTATGAGTATGAGTATGAGTATGAGTTTAAGTATGAGTATGAGTATGAGTATGAGTATGAGTATGAGTATGAGTATGAGTATGAGTATGAGTATGAGTATGAGTATAAGTATGAGTATGAGTATGAGTATGAGTATAAGTATTAGTATGAGTATGAGTACGAGTATTAGTATGAGTATGAGTATGAGTATGAGTTTAAGTATGAGTATGAGTATGAGTATGAGTATGAGTATGAGTATGAGCATGAGCATGAGCATGAGTATGAGTATGAGTGTGAGTATGAGTATGAGTATGAGTATGAGTATGAGTATGAGTATGAGTATGAGTATGAGTATGAGTATGAGTATGAGTATGAGTATGAGTATGAGTATGTGTATGAGTATGAGTATGAGTATGAGTATGTGTATGAGTATGAGTATGAGTATGAGTATGAGTATGAGTATAAGTATGAGAATGAGTTTGAGTGTGAGTATGAGAATGAGTATGAGTATGTGTATGAGTATGAGTATGAGTATGAGTGTGAGTATGAGTATGAGTATGAGTATGAGTATGAGTATGAATATGAGTATGAGTATGAGTATGAGTATGTGTATGAGTATGAGTATGAGTACGAGTATGAGTATAAGTATGAGAATGAGTTTGAGTGTGAGTATGAGAATGAGTATGAGTATGTGTATGAGTATGAGTATGAGTATGAGTGTGAGTATGAGTATGAGTATGAGTATGAGTATGAGTATGAGTATGAGTATGAGTATGAGTATAAGTATAAGTATGAGTATGAGTATGAGTATAAGTATTAGTATGAGTATGAGTACGAGTATTAGTATGAGTATGAGTATGAGTATGAGTTTAAGTATGAGTATGAGTATGAGTATGAGTATGAGTATGAGTATGAGTATGAGTATGAGGATGAGTATGAGTATAAGTATGAGTATGAGTATGAGTATGAGTATGAGTGTGAGTGCGAATGTGAGTATGAGTATGAGTATGAGTATGAGTATGTGTATGAGTATGAGTATGAGTATGAGTATGACTATGAGTATGAGGATGAGTATGAGTATGAGTATGAGTATGAGTATGAGTATGAGTATGAGTATGACTATGAGTATGAGTATGACTATGACTATGACTATGACTATGAGAATGAGTATGAGTATGAGTATGAGTATTAGTATGAATATGAGTATGAGTATGAGTGTGAGTATGAGTATGAGTATGAGTATGAGTATGAGTATGAGTATGAGTATGATTATGTGTATGAGTATGAGTATGAGTATGAGAATGAGTATGAGTATGAGTATGAGTATGAGTATGAGTATGAGCATGAGCATGAGCATGAGTATGAGTATGAGTATGAGTATGAGTATGAGTATGAGCATGAGCATGAGCATGAGTATGAGTATGATTGTGAGTATGAGTATGAGTATGAGTATGAGTATGAGTATGAGTATGAGTATGAGTATGAGTATGAGTATGAGTATGAGTATGAGTATGAGTATGAGTATGAGTATGAGTATGAGTATGAGTATGAGTATGAGTATGAGTATGAGTATGAGTATGAGTATGAGTATAAGTATGAGTATGAGTATGAGTATGAGTATGAGTATAAGTATTAGTATGAGTATTAGTACGAGTATTAGTATGAGTATGAGTATGAGTATGAGTATGAGTTTAAGTATGAGTATGAGTATGAGTATGAGTTTGTGCATGAGTATGAGTATGTGTATGAGTATGAGTATGAGTATGAGTATGAGTATGAGTATGAGTATGAGTATGAGTATGAGGATGAGTATGAGTATAAGTATGAGTATGTGTATGAGTATGAGTATGAGTATGAGTATGAGTATGAGTATGAGTATGAGTTAGAGTATGAGTATGTGTATGAGTATGAGTATGAGTATGAGTATGAGTATGAGTGTGAGTGCGAATGTGAGTATGAGTATGAGTATGAGTATGAGTATGTGTATGAGTATGAGTATGAGTATGAGTATGACTATGAGTATGAGGATGAGTATGAGTATGAGTATGAGTATGAGCATAAGTATTAGTATGAGTATGAGTACGAGTATTAGTATGAGTATGAGTATGAGTATGAGTTTAAGTATGAGTATGAGTACGAGTATGCGTATGAATATGAGTATGAGTATGGGTATGAGTATGAGTATGAGTATGAGTATGAGTATGAGTATAAGTATGAGCATGAGCATGAGTATGAATATGAGTATGAGTAAGAGTATGAGTATGAGTATGAGTATAAGTATGAGTATGAGTATGAGTATGAGTATGAGTATGAGTATGAGTATAAGTATTAGTATGAGTATGAGTTAGAGTATGAGTATGTGTATGAGTATGAGTATGAGTATGAGTATGAGTATGAGTATGAGTATGAGTATGAGTATGAGTATGAGTATGACTATGAGTATGAGTATGACTATGACTATGACTATGAGAATGAGTATGAGTATGAGTATTAGTATGAGTATGTGTATGAGTATGAGTATGAGTATGAGTATGAGTATGAGAATGAGTATGAGTATGAGTATGAGTATGAGTATGAGTATGAGTATGAGCATGAGAATGAGCATGAGTATGAGTATGAGTATGAGTATGAGTATGAGTATGAGTATAAGTATGAGTATGAGTATGAGTATGAGTATGAGCATGAGCATGAGCATGAGTATGAGTATGAGTATGAGTATGAGTATGAGTATAAGTATGAGTATGAGTATGAGTATGAGTATGAGCATGAGCATGAGCATGAGTATGAGTATGAGTATGAGTATGAGTATGAGTATAAGTACTAGTATGAGTATGAGTACCAGTATTAGTATGAGTATGAGTATGAGTATGAGTATGAGTTTAAGTATGAGTATGTGTATGAGTATGAGTATGAGTATGAGTATGAGTATGAGTATGAGTATGAGTATGAGTATGAGTATGAGTATGACTATGAGTATGAGTATGACTATGACTATGACTATGAGAATGAGTATGAGTATGAGTATTAGTATGAATATGAGTATGAGTATGAGTGTGAGTATGAGTATGAGTATGAGTATGAGTATGAGTATGTGTATGAGTATGAGTATGTGCATGAGTATGAGTATGTGTATGAGTATGAGTATGAGTATGAGTATGTGTATAAGTATGAGAATGAGTATGAGTGTGAGTATGAGAATGAGTATGAGTATGTGTATGAGTATGTGTATGAGTATGAGTATGAGTATGAGTATGAGTATAAGTATGAGTATGAGTATGAGTATAAGTATGAGTATGAGTATGAGTATGAGTATGAGTATAAGTATTAGTATGAGTATTAGTACGAGTATTAGTATGAGTATGAGTATGAGTATGAGTTTAAGTATGAGTATGAGTATGAGTATGAGTTTGTGCATGAGTATGAGTATGTGTATGAGTATGAGTGTGAGTATGAGTATGAGTATGAGTATAAGTATGAGTATGAGTATGAGTATGAGTATGAGTATAAGTATGAGAATGAGTATGAGTGTGAGTATGAGAATGAGTATGAGTATGTGTATGAGTATGAGTCTGAGTATGAGTATGAGTATGAGTATGAGTATGAGTATGAGTATGAGTATGAGTATGAGTATGAGAATGAGTATGAGTATGAGTATGAGTATGAGTATGAGTATGAGTATGAGTATGAGTATGAGTATGAGTATGAGTATGAGTATGAGTATGTGTATGAGTATGAGTATGAGTATGAGTATAAGTATTAGTATGAGTATGAGTACGAGTATTAGTATGAGTATGAGTATGAGTATGAGTTTAAGTATGAGTATGAGTACGAGTATTAGTATGAGTATGAGTATGAGTATGAGTATGAGTTTGAGTATGAGTATGAGCATGAGCATGAGCATGAGTATGAGTATGAGTGTGAGTATGAGTATGAGTATGAGTATGAGTATGAATATGAGTATGAGTATGATTATAAGTATTAGTATGAGTATGAGTACGAGTATTAGTATGAGTATGAGTATGAGTATGAGTTTAAGAATGAGTATGAGTACGAGTATGTGCATGAGTATGAGTATGTGTATGAGTATGAGTATGAGTATGAGTATGAGTATGAGTATAAGTATGAGAATGAGTATGAGTGTGAGTATGAGAATGAGTATGTGTATGTGTATGAGTATGAGTATGAGTATGAGTATGAGTGTGAGTATGAGTATGAGTATGAGTATGAGTATGAATATGAGTATGAGTATGAGTATAAGTATTAGTATGAGTATGAGTATGAGTATGAGTATGAGTATGAGTATGAGTATGAGTATGAGTATGAGTATGAGTATGAGTATGTGTATAAGTATGAGTATGATTATGAGTATGAGTATAAGCATTAGTATGAGTATGAGTACGAGTATTAGTATGAGTATGAGTATGAGTTTAAGTATGAGTATGAGTATGAGTATGAGTATGAGTATGAGTATGTGCATGAGTATGAGTATGTGTATGAGTATGAGTATGAGTATGAGTATGAGTATGAGTATGAGTATGAGTATGAGGATGAGTATGAGTATAAGTATGAGTATGTGTATGAGTATGAGTATGAGTATGAGTATGAGTATGAGTATGAGTATGAGTATGAGTTATAGTATGAGTATGTGTATGAGTATGAGTATGAGTATGAGTGTGAGTGCGAATGTGAGTATGAGTATGAGTATGAGTATGAGTATGAGTATGAGTATGAGTATGAGTATGAGTATGAGTATGACTATGAGTATGAGTATGAGTATGACTATGAGTATGAGTATGAGTATAAGTATTAGTATTAGTATGAGTACGAGTATTAGTATGAGTATGAGTATGAGTCTGAGAATGAGTATGAGTATGAGTATGAGTATGAGTATGAGTATGAGTATGAGTATGAGTATGAGCATGAGCATGAGTATGAGTATGAGTGTGAGTATGAGTATGAGTATGAGTATGAGTATGAATATGAGTATGAGTATGATTATAAGTATTAGTATGAGTATGAGTACGAGTATTAGTATGAGTATGAGTATGAGTATGAGTATGTGTATGAGTATGAGTATGAGTATGAGTATGAGTATGTGTATGAGTATGAGTATGAGTATGAGTATGAGTATAAGTATGAGAATGAGTTTGAGTGTGAGTATGAGAATGAGTATGAGTATGTGTATGAGTATGAGTATGAGTATGAGTGTGAGTATGAGTATGAGTATGAGTATGAGTATGAGTATGAATATGAGTATGAGTATGAGTATGAGTATGAGTATGAGTATGAGTATGAGTATGACTATGAGTATGAGTATGAGTATAAGTTTTAGTATTAGTATGAGTACGAGTATCAGTATGAGTATGAGTATGAGTCTGAGAATGAGTATGAGTATGAGTATGAGTATGAGTATGAGTATGAGTATGAGTATGAGTATGAGTATGAGCATGAGCATGAGCATGAGTATGAGTATGAGTGTGAGTATGAGTATGAGTATGAGTATGAGTATGAGTATGAGTATGAGTATGAGTATGAGTATGAGTATGAGTATGAGTATGAGTATGAGTATAAGTATTAGTATGAGTATGAGTACGAGTATTAGTATGAGTATGAGT